>SEMN01000317.1:0-595949 GCA_005408345.1 Macquaria australasica
GAAGAATTCAGCACAATTCTTATTGGTATTTCAGGAGAGTATGACCATAGTCTAGCTGCAGCCCAACCACGGTGCAACAGTACCACCAAGTGGCCAAACTTTCACCGGCATCACTTCCCTGTGATCCATCTCAGAGATCTCATTTGCCCTCCCTTTGGTCAACTTACCATTTCTAATACATTGTACATCATGTTTTCCCCAAACCAATTCTCCAAAGGACCAGAATAAGGCAACTAAATAGAAAGAAAGTGGCTATGACAAGTAATTACTGACATAATTGGATGGGGGGCCTGGAGTTGAGACGGCCTTTCCTCTCCTGTCACTGCAGAGGGGAAGGCAGAATGAGCCAGAGATTATATCAAATAAATTAGGGACATTGTTTATCTGGGAGTAATTTGCGCCTAGGGGTGGGTAGCATGATGCTGAGTGGTTAGAAGATAAAGTGTGCAGCCTCCGAGGCCATTTCAGATCCCTGAAAACAGCAGAAAAGGTGGGAACAATGGTGATGAATCAGGGCATGATAAAATAGGGCTGCGGCTTAAAAAAAAGTCTGGATAATAGAGTCATATCCTGTGTGGAGATGTAGAGGTAGTGTGTCATCACATTTTGAAAGAAAGAAAAAAAGAGCAAAAAAAAAGACAATAAAAGAACAGAAGATTTAGGTAGGTGTTCCTCGTTACAAGTGAGGCTTGTGACCTCACGTTTAGGGGAGGGCTGTAGGTGGAAGGTTGTTAGGATGACAGACATCTGTTTCGGCACCTACTTTGCTTGCCCTTCAATCTCAATGCTTTCCTCTGGCTTGTAAACTTATTATAAACCCATTGGCAGTCTTTTAAATTCCGCCTACCATTCATCTTTATTTACGAGCTGTTGGATTCGTCAAGCAGCGTTAATTAGGAGGCTGCCTGTCTGTGATTGGAGCCTTTCAGTTTCCCTTGGCCTGTTGTTGTTAATCCAAATGACAGAGCGTGTTTTCAATTTCCAGCACTGGCTGCCAAACAACAAGGTAAGGAGCCGGCGTTTAATCATGGGCGAAGCACAGTAAGGAATGGGAAATTAGCAGAGACTCACAGCACATTATTGGCATAGCCAGCGAATCAATCCGCAGATTGAGTCATTACATCCCTCCATCCTCCCCTCCTTTGCTACATCCCTCTTTTACCACTCATGGCAGTGGTCAGTCAATCAGGAGCAGGATTACCATTTGGCACCATAAAGACACAAAAGGTAAGAAAAGCATACAGGCTACAACAACTGTTATGGGCCTCAATTATTTGGATTTATATGTCACTTAAATACTGCATTCACCAACAAAACAGACAATTTGCCAAATAGGAACTGCTGCAGTCTTACATATAAAGAAACATGTCCCTAACTTTAGCCTAATTTTAACAATGCCCAAATCAATAAACTAAATAGCTCCAGCTGAACATTTTTAACAACTTAATCTTACTTATCACGTCTCTATCGATCATGAGACAGTAAGTGGAACTAAACATGCTCTAAAACCCTGTTACATCTGCTGTTACTCTATTCTGTGGTGGAAAAATAGTGCGTTTCATCTCAGTCTAAAGCCTGTGTAGACCACAACATCTACATTTCTGCCCCCAAAAGACAGTATGCCCCCTTGTATGTACCACTACGAGTTTTTGATCACTCGCCCAATCCTGGAAACGCATCATAGTACCAAGAAAGACTGAAATAAGGGTCGACAAAGGAAGGAGGGAAGGAAGGAAGAGAGGGAAGAAAAAAGGTCATGAAGAAAAAGGGAAGAGATGAGGACACTGCGTGTCTCCAAATTTGAAACAACAGCCAATAAATCACAGAGTGTGGCGCTGCTCAAAGGCGATGCATGGATTATTTCTCAGTGCCAAGTTAAGTGGCTGCCAGTTTCTACCCCCAAAACTCCACCTTCTTGCTCCCTCCTTCTCGCTGTCCCCGTATCTTGTCATGTCACACTGTATTTTCCAGTACATCCTCCCACAGACGTGTGGTGGTGAGGTGGTGGTGGTGGGGGGTGGGTTATAGATGCGAGAGAAGCCCGCCGCCTCGCCTTGACAAATGAGCTTTCAGGGCAGACGTCGAGCGAATGGGAATGAAGATAAATCTGATCTAATGGCTGGATAACAGCCTGCTAGAGCCTGACAGACGCCATCAGCTTACACATTCTTTATGGGAGCGTCCCACCACTGCAGTCACACAAACATCAGGACGCTTCTGGCGGAGGGGATTTCTCTCATTGTCTTGAGCCTCTCTAGTTGATTCTCTCTACAACTTATGACTGTCCTCCTCGTCTCTGTCTGTCCTGCTTCTGTTTACAAGTTAAGCCAGGCATTAAGTAGGTTAATATAGAAATGGCATTAGTTATGACATTAGAAGACCACCCTCCAACAGCTCTAGTAACTTTCTGCTTTATATCTGTGCTTTTACCACCATATCTGATCCTGAATCTAATGAAGGAACTTATTTAGGTCTCAAACTTTAAATTTATTGTAGTAGTTATAACTCTCACAGGTTTTTCACATATGGTGATTACCTGTGGTGAGGCTTATTCTTGCTGTATATGCTTAACCAATCCTCCTTCCCCTCGATGAACATCTGTTAGACCGAAGGCTTCACTATAAAGATAAAAACAGCTCAGATTTAAGTGTGTATAAGTGTTCTCTTTTCTTTCAATTCCCATCTCATACTTTATGCAGAATAAATTCTGAGCTACAACTCCCTCAGGTATGATCACAATAGACTTTGACTGAAGTCCACATCTAGTAAGTTAGTGCCAAGTCGAGCGCATCATCCATAGAGGGAGGTTTGGGGATGGGATTAGCGAAGCAATAAGTCTCATAAAGCTTCTGTTGTGAATGTTGTGGAGTGTAACCAGTTGGTAAAACACAACTAAATGGACTCCTGGGGAAAGGATCACAGGCTGATGAAAGGGTGGAGACAAGGACCAATAACAAGTTGCATCTCCTTCTTTAAGTTCCTGTGTCAAAGCCTGCCCGCACCCAGCTGCTCCCAGCGAGAGAGAGAGAAAAAGCAGGACATACATATATATAATGCATATAATGCAGAGTGGAAGATGAAGCATAATGCTAATGAAAATCTGTTTTGAGTTTGCATTTATGTTGACAGAGTGATCTGAGTTTAACAATTCAATTTTGAATCTATGCCCATCTCAGAGGTAAGAAGGTAAGAGATGGGCAGAAGAACTGTGTGTGTGTGTGTGTGTGTGTGTGTGTGTGTGTGTGTGTCTGTGCCAAATAAGAGAACTTTAACTACTAAATGAAGCTGTCTGCTACATTACAATTACATTCTGCACTGAAATACAACAAAACACAGCCTTTATAGACGCAAAGTAGATGATATAGAGGCAGCAGGTGAGACGGTTGTCTTCTTTAAGAGCATGAGAAAGACTAAAAAGTTTCAGGCTGGCTTAAACCTGGAGGATACACACATTGAACTGAGCAGTACCTTACAGATAGATCAGATCTCTCAACCTCAACAGTGTGGAAAGGCCCATTACAGCACTGAAATCATGTTGTTTCATCATAAAGTATGGCTTGCAATATGCTACAATATACAAAACAATAAAAATAAAAACATACAAAGGACTCAAAATGTATGATTAAGTGACAAAACTAGGGCTGCAACTATCGATTATTCAGCTATTTTTTCAATAATCATTTAGTCTAGAAAATGTAAGAAATTAGTTTTGAAAATGGCCATGGTGACATCTACAAATTGTCTGTATTGTCCAAAGTCAAAAGATATTCAATTTACAATAATATAAAACAGAGAAAAGCAGAAAATCTTGCTGATTCGATTAATTTTCTATCAATCAATTAATCAACTAGCCTAATTGTTTAAGCACCAGACATAACAAGTAAATCGTAGCTTATGTTAGAACCTCAGTGCAATAACTTCTAATTAAAAATCATTAGCAACAACTGAGGAGACACTGAATCTTATGTGGCAGCGATTGCATCATAGTGCGGGCGTTTAGGCTTTGCATACCACTCGGGGCAGCACTAGGGTAGGCCTTTCATGGCTAAGCCTGAAGATTACTCTCTTTGAACAAGACGTATCCAGTTGCCAGAATGCAGTGGGATACCGCCCCTGCTCTGCTCAGCTCCACTCCGAGGATTTGTGCCTTTGATGTGCTCAAATCCAGAACAGCGGGGAAGGGGTTAAAGGCAGCCGCAACCTCAGCCTCACCTTTCACACCCATCCAGACTCTGCCATAGACAAAAAGTGGGGAAATGCACAGACTGTTAAGTGTTACACTCCTGTCTGCAATTACTGCTACACCGATTGTGAGAACGAGAGGATAAAAACAAAATACAACTCTTATTGAATTTGTGCTAACATAAGAGTAACATGTGTCCTCTTCACTACACGTCACAGCGGCACAACAAGGCTGTCCGACTTCGAAGGCTCCTTCAAATGTGGCCAAGAAATGCAGCCTTCTTTTCCCAAATTTGGAGGATCCAACGGCAGGATCCTTCGCAACCCAACCTATCCCAAAATTTATTGCGCGCAAGGGAATATGGCGTCCCCAAAACGAGGAGGATTACACTTTTAAATGTAAGCATTGGGTTTTAACTCACTCGAATAGCTAACGATACAAATGTTAAAAAACCAAGGGGCGTTAAAACCTCAACTGCAGCTGTCAAGGTTGCATGGCAGGGGAGGCGCTTCCTGATGCCAGGGTAAGGGTGGCAACAGCTAGTGAAGCAAATAGCAAATCTTTATGAAACGTGGCCTTTGTAGACCACGTCCTTAGAAGGATGCGGCCCCTGAATTGAGACAGCTCAGGAGACAGATGAACTCACACAGTAAACACTCTCCCACGTGGAATAATCCCATTTCATAAACATGCAAAACTTGGCTAAATTACATCCATCCAAAAGCCATGAATACTGAAAACCTAGTATTTTGCAGAAAGCCATGGTGGTATAGCAGGGGGGCTTCCCATTCCTCTTTCCATACCACCCATCCCTCTACCCCCCCCTTCATGCCAATGTGAACATGCGTGGCCCCCATATGGCTCAGATTCTGTGGTTCACTGCGAGTGATTGGAAGAGGATGGACTGAGGAAATTGCGCTGCTCCTCGCTGGTTTCAAGCCGGAATTCCCCAGACTAAATTTGCAGAGTCTGGGGGCCTGAGCTGGGAAAGTACATGAGTCAATAGGCAGTAATGAGATCTTATTTACTCAGCTAGTGGGGGAAACGCTGGGACAGTCCTGAGGAAGCCCCCTTAACTCACCCAGCTGGACCCTGGGGCCTATAGCCAAAACCGCATACTCACACCCCACCCCTTGCCCTGCTGCTCCCTTGCATAATGTTGTGCGAAATTGGAAAGGCTATAACGTTAACAGACATGCCAGTGGTGTTCATTTGGGACTTTGAGTGGTGGAAAAGAAACAAAGATGGTGGAAGAGCAACAACAAGTGCTGCTGGCCTTCTAAAAATGGAACAACAGAGAATGAATTAGGCCTACAAAAATAAACGATCTGAAAGTGTACTGGCAGGGTGAAAGAGGAGTAAAAATCCAAAAGGGAGGAGGCAAAAGTTGGGAGAAAGAGGGACAAGAAGACTTACTATTTCTCCCAGGGAGGCGGCCAGCATGTGAGTGACAGGTGCCATGTGTGGCGCTGCAAGCCCTCCACCTGCGCCGAGCAGGGACTTTGTGCATTCGTAGGTGACAAAGAAAGCAGCGGCTGAAACCAAGCAGAACCACAGCCATTTAAGGCCCATTAGTCAACCAGCATACAGCAATTAATATCCCTCACTACCACTGACAGGGGAGAAGCTGAGGTGTGAGCGTGCGCGCGCGCGCGTGCGCGTGTGTGTGTGTGTGTGTGTGTGTGTGTGTGTGTGTGTGTGTGTGTGCGTGCGTGTCTGCATGTACAATAGAGGCAAAAGCTAAGAAAGTTAAGTGCGTCTCTCATGTGAATAGAGCTCAGTTCTTTGTTATTCCCACTTTTCAAACAAAAAACATGTGACTCCAACATCTCATGTTTATCAGTCTTTCTCTGATATGCTCATGAAAAGGACTTGGGCTCAGACATACTGACTCATTAAATAGTCGACAGATTTATGCAACCGTTTGATTGAATGATGTATTGATTATCAAATACAAGTGTTTTTATTTGCACCCTACAGTACCCAAATAAAGTAGACTGAATCCAAAGTAATTCTTTAAAATATTTTTATATGTATAACTCCTTCCATTCAAAGGTCTACTTGGAAATGCAGTTAAAATGACAGGTTCAAAGTGTTTATCATACAGGTTCAAAGTGTTTATTTATGGATGCAATGCTGTGTTGAAACCATAGACTGTATATAAAGATGGACGACGCATCTCCACTTGTACCCCACTGTACAAAAATGAAGCCAAAATATCCCGGATACGTGCGCTGACATCTTGCGCTGGTGACGTCATTTGGACCCAGAGTCTGTGCAGTAGTGATCTGCAGTGGTCCCGCCCCATACACCCGCCTGACCCAATCGCAAGAACACCACAATCAAATCACAGTTGTCAATCATGACGTCACACCCCCTTTTTGTAGCATCAAATAACTAACTAAAACCAAACTTATCAGAAAAACAAACACTTGAACAAACATCAGCGTGATAAGAACTACATAAAATGACAGAAACCATTTCTGGGAAAATTTTATTGTGTACTTTCTTTTTTCCCATCCGCTAACATGGAGGGGGCGGGGTTTATGAGCTATACTGCAGCCAGTTACCAGAGGGCGATCGAGATGTTTTGGCTTCACATTTGGGGAGCTGTCATGCCTTCCATCTTTATATACAGTCTGTGGTTGAAGTGTTGGATATGTTGAAGCTTCCAGCTAACAAATAAATGAACTACCTGTGACTAAAATACAGATGGCAATAAACTGTTAAAAAGATTTTTGTTAAGAGCAGTCTAGTCACAAAGCAATCTTGGTTAGGCTGCTACATTAAATAAGACCATTTAAATAAGAGCCTCAGAGCAAGTAATTTTCATCACCTCCATTAATCTGACTGCAATAAAATTACATCCTCGAAAAGGTCAACTTTAAAATGCAGGTCCTCATTATTCCTGTAATCCATACATTACCATTAGCAAATTCCCTCAAAAGCTAGAAACAAAAGAGTCTGATCTCACCAAGAAACAAATATAGAACAGAACTTGGCCACCACTTGATTTAATGAGGATTCAAGCTGAGTGCCTGCCCGATAGTACAATATAAAGCAAAGAAATATAACTAATTTGATTGTGAACTGCTAAACTCATCCATGCAACCCTCAGCCAACATTGCGCTCTAACTCATTATCACTGTACAGTGACTTTAGGCATGACAATGAAACAAAATAAAGGAATGTGTAACAGCTCAAAAAAGCTATAAACACCCAACTCAAACAGTTACTTTGTGGATATTATGGTAAACACAGTGCAAGGTTAGATCTCGGAAAGAACCCACATAAAGAAGAATCTTGGTTGTTTGGTATGTACCTCTGGGAGAACGTCAGTTACAGACTGAACAGTGAACCTTCGTCACAAAATACTATATCCAGCTATCACAATGGGTGTCTTACCATTGGGAAAGGAGCCGACAGCAGCAGATGGGACTCCAGCGTAGATGCCCCTGAAGCCCCCTGCCTTGTTGAAGCCCTGCTGACTCTGCAGCCTTGTCTTAATGGTGTCCAGGGGGAAGAGGGTCAGATCCACACACATCCCCGCACAGCCTCCTGCCTGAGAGACAATCACTTTGTGAGACATTAATGCCGCAGTACACACTCTATAAGGCGAGTGGTGGAAGACACATTCAGATCTTTTACTTAAACTTGCATTCATTCATTTTTTGGTCACTTGAGGGCAATGCAACAAGCTATAAACTCAACACTGACATATTATCATCTTAGATGATAGGTGATATGGCAAAAATGTTAGCAGTTGCCTAGTTACACATACAGCAGACACAGGGCAACATCAGGAATAATTTGGAGTCATGTTTTTGGCTACCTGATGTGTAAGTTCAATATTCATTCACCTTTTAGCTCTGTTTTTGTCTACACCAACTACTGAGGGAAATATCTGTCTCTTTAGCTGCTAAATGTGCCACTATGTTCACCAGCTAGTTGCTGTAAGGGCAAAACTTCTCTTTTCCTTTCTTACTAGATATGTTTAGTGTAATTAAATTTCTCTCTTTATGTCCCATATATATGTCTAGTGTGATAACTTGTTTTTTCCTGTTAATCAGTCTTAATTCTGTACACTCAGATAATTTCTGTTTTAGGTACATTGGTATCTTGGTTGGTTACAGCGGGAGGACACATTGTTTGTAATCAGGGGAAAAGACAGCTGCAGTCTGGGGAACAGTCTGCCCTGGGTTTCCAGCCTTGGGCAGGGAAACTTAGCTGGAGACAGACTATCTTTGTTAGAGGTGATTCTGTACTCTGATATGTCTGTCTGTGTATTGTGAGGTTATAAGTATGTGACAGCAGCTTTCCTTCTTTGTCAGACGCTTCATATGCATTTTGGTGTATGATCTCTGTCCTTCAGCTGAATTGGATTGACTGTGTGCTCGCCTGCACCCCCCTTTCATTTATCTCTTTTATTCTTTTTCACAATTTCATCTGATTGTTTCATTCTTTTCTTAATTAAATATACAAAAGACAACGGCTTGTTGAATCTTCATTTTATTTACTCACCCACAAAGGAAATACACAATTTCCACCACAGTTGCTAATGTTGTCTGTCTGCTGTTTAGTGCTGGGTATTTTCAGTCAAATGTATTCAAGTATCAAAAGTTGTCTTTCATTGTGTTATATTTTTGAATTATCACTGGTGATGCATTCATGTGTAAGCACCATTTTAATGTTGCAGCTGTTCAAGGTGGAGCTAATTTTACTACTTTAAAATCTTCGTAAGTAGCAAAGTCAATAAATGTCAAATAAAATAAAAGCTTGAGTAAAAACTACAACATTTCCTTCTGAAATGTAGTGAAGCTGAAGTATAACGTACTTGTATTTACTTACTATCAATGTACACTATAATAAATGTGCAGTAACACAATAAAAGAGGGCCATTTTTCCACCACTCGTGTCTGTCTTTTGCCTTTACTGGCTCGTCAACTTATCTAAGAACCAAAACCAAAAAAAACATACTGTAGCATACATAACTAAATATTACACCGAGGATATTCCTTTGCTCTTCCTTATATTTTCCCCCCCCAAACACTAACAATGAAAGTAGCAGTCACACGTGTCTTCTGTCACTTTGTCGTTTTCGCTAAACTGACAACATTTCGGTCATTCCCTCTTTGGACAGAAAATAAAACACGGTTGAGAGGAGCAGCAAGTCTTGGTTTGTCATTTTAAAAGGGCACGGCCCACACAGAGAGAGAGACGCCCTTATCCACAATCACCGTCTTAACTAAACAGAGTATTTACAGTAACGCTTTATCTGTGATAGCAGTACTTCTAGTGACTTTAACGTGAGCTACCTCCCAGAATGTCAGACACTTTAAAATGACATTAACCTGTGGCTGCAGTAGGTCACACAGATCCCTGAGCTGTAACTCAGCCTTGTTTCTGTCTTGTCTGATGCTATATTTTGGAAACAGGTGGATTCTTTAGGCGGAACACGAACTAAATATATCCACGACTTAAGCTGTTGTAGTAAGTTGGTCTTCAACTGCAAGCGACCGACAACATTTGTGATTAAATGTGGTTGAATTGGGAGCTTGGTTGTTGGCAGTAGCATTATATATTGTACGAAATCGCCGCCTTACCACCAGGCACGCGACGAACTCTCGTCTCTCCATGCTCCGCTCTCAAAATCTTCTCTTGTCACTCGCTCAGCCCGTGAATTTGCAACTGTTCGTCATGTCTGACGCTCAACTGTAATCAAAACACGCCTGTCAAGGACGCTGCCATCTTGGGTGGATGACTCCCGCGTGACGTCATGACGCATGCTACTCACGTGATGTCGACTGCGTTCACTAAATCAGGTTCAGTTCGACGCTTTACGGGCTTTTATGGTGCCAATACGTAAGGTATCAATGTGCGGGCATCTAGGGATTATTTGTAAAAATTGCAAAGAAAAAACATAGAACTAAGAAAGAACAAAGAAATTACTAAAATAATACTCAGGTGCAGTCATACAGTATCAGTGCTCACTGTGCACTGGTCATAGATATGGCGATTGTAAGTTAAAGACATATTCACCCACACTATATGTGACTTTTAATTTAGCCGACAAACTGGACTTTTAAAAATATATTTCCATGAAAATAAATTGTTCAAAGACACAATAAACTTGAGGTTTATTTATGCTTATAAAAGAATGGAAATGCTGGCTGGTTAAAAGTTCACGGCCACATGCTCTACTTCAACAGTCTCTGGGAGAATGGCCACTGCCTAAATGCTGAACCATTACAACTGGTTGGCCACTGGGTTGAATTACAGGCTGTTTGGTGAAGGAGCTCTTAAAGTGCACTCAAATTTGCCTTCTCAAAATTGCAGGAGGATGTAATGCCACAAGTCTGCCACAGGTGATAAAGAAAGCAAAACAATCATAGACTAGCAAATTCTAACTTTATTTTTTTCTAGACTAGGAGAATGATGTTGCCATTTGTTGTCTGTAATCCTGTACAAATGGGGTGATGACACCACCTGAATAAGGAATCAAACACAAGATGGATCAAGACACCACTGTTCTACTGGCCGGCAAAGGCTAATTTGCATGTTAAAGTTGAACAAAGGTGAATTTAACCTGCGAGGCTGTCAGAGCCAAAGCACTTTCTTGAATTTATCGGTTACACCACTTTCAATGGAACTGAATGAGACACTTGTGGACTGGTGTTTCTTTGAATGGTCCCTGTGCTGAAAGAGTAACTCTGAAAGAAGTGCTCTCTTGTTTGACTATGCAGTCTGTCTGGCTGTCAGGATCAGTCTGATTCCAGTGTTCTAGCTGGGAGACTGGATCATGGGGGGACGTAGACTTTGCTGCTTGCTTCAACCCCAAATGCTTCTCCTAGAAGACTCACTAATCATCATCAGATTCACAGGACTCATCTGAAGAGGGCTTCTCATGAGTCCTATTTCACTGATGAAATGGCACAAAATGAGAGGCTTGGACTTAGACTCCCAGAATGTCTTCAGTTCTGGTTTCCACCTCTGACAAAGCCAGAAAAAGAGGAAAGAATTAGGTTTAGGGAGAAGAACCAGCTTAGGACACAAAATCACAGGTTTGAATGGTTGAAAAATATTACATTGTTTTCCTAATTAATTTAACCTAATTTGTTGTAAAAATCTGGCATAAATTAAGCTTGACATTTTAATTTGACCACAAATATGATATATCCAATTCATTTAGTGACGCAATGTATTTTCAGTGATATGAAAAAAAAGCATAAAAGTCAAAAAATGTGCTTCTGTGACCTACCTTCACACACACTTGTGTTGCCATTCCATAACTGTAGGCTGTTATATTCTTGCGTCTCACCTCTCCCTCGTGATGCTGTTGAGTGAGTGTGCTCAGGTGAGTGTGTTCTTTTCCAGTCACACGCCGACTGGGTTATTTATGGGCTGCTGTCAGCCAGGCAGCACCTCCTATTAGGGAGGAGCAGGCGAGGGGCCACCACCTCTTTATTCAGCCCGGACCCAATGATGTCTGGGCTGAGTGCGCCCAGTTTGAAGCTCAGTGCCCGTCATCCATCTTGTTGAAGCGGGTCTCTCAGGGATCCCATTGGATGTGAGCCCCAGCTGGATCTGGACCGGGCTGCTGTCTCTGCTGTCTTGATCTGTATTAGGCCCGAGGACGGCAATAGCATCACGTACACTCTGCTTCTCATGCTTTTATTGTCTTGATGCAGCACTTCATAAGATAGACTTCACAGTATGAATATTTCACTGCGTGTCAGGATTTCTCTGTTGTCCTGTTTAATTTTAGGTTAGGTTTAGGTCATGTTTTACTGCAAGCATTATTTATTGTGGCACTGTCATTGTGCTAGTACTTTTACATTACAGCCCATTCCTAAGGAAGACTTTGTCTCTCAGTTCAGTCAGTACACACATTAATTCTACACCATACCTGAAATTGATTTTTCTTTCTTTCGGTTGTTGTCGAGAAGTTTGCAGTGTCCAGAGTCCTGTCTGTTCCATCATGTAAAGCCATTTATCACCCTGTCACAGCACGTCCTTGGTTATAGGGATTTTTGTCATTTGTGCTCCAAATGCTGCAAGTCTCAATGGACTGTTAGCTAACCTTAAGGTGGCATTATAAATGACACAAATCATAGACGTTTCATAACCAGACTGGACCACTTAGGATCAGATTAGGATCAGGACCTAGAACCATTTCGTTCTTTCTTCAGCAGTGATGGAAATCTCACCTTTTAACACTTACAAGCTGCTAATGTGTTTCTGAATTACTTCAGCCAGGTACATGTCAGGAGCACAGCTTACAATGTGAGGCCATGAAGACCTTAATTAGACCAGAAACTGGTCTGCACCAACATGGTCCATGACTTTTTGATAAAAGCCCTGCGAGGGGTATGTGAATTTATCCATAGAAGTTAATGTAAAAGCTGGCTGGATGAGAGTAGGAGTGTTCAGTTACACCCTGTGTAAGGTCAATGAGAAGCACCCAGAGTCTTGGGCAGATTTGCAGGGAGCACCATTGATCTTGACCCACTCAGAGTATGATCTCAGAGATAAAAGGGAGGAGACGAGAGGGAAACTTATTCACTGTCAGCCACAAGTCAGCAAAGGGCAATTCTAGCCCGCAGGCTGTCTTTGAAAAACTGAAGGGCAAAAGCACAGAGGATTAAGCCACGAGGTGGGGAGGGAGAGAAACGCAAGCAGCCATAAAGCTTATTGTAATAACACAGAGCCAACATCTATTGGTTTCGCTCTCTTTTAGAGGCATGTGTGTTAGGTGACAGCCAGAATGAACTCGGAGTCAAAAGGTTATGTGGCTTGCACAGGTTAGGGTGTTCAGAGTTCCATCAGAAGTTTTTAGACACTTGTTCTGCCTGCGTGTGTGTGTGTGTGTGTGTGTGTGTGTGTGTGTGTGTGTGTATGCTATGTGTGTGTTGTTTCAGACAGGGCAGGTTGCTTACATTTGAATTCTTTAAATGAATTTTCATTACCTTCATTTTAAAGGCCCAGTTGCTCCTTTGGACACCGTTATGGACCAACAATTGTCTTTATTTTTTCTTGCATGTAATTGGAGAAAGCGCCATCTGTAATGGTCATTATTTGTGAGCTGAGAGGAACACACATCTTGAGTCTGACACAATGATATTATTCATGAGACAGGGTGGTCGGACAGCACGGTAAACTTCAGCCGAAACATAACTCCTGCTCATTAGCCAGCCTAACATTTGCATCATTAGGACACCGCAACAGCAGGGGTAGGAGGGAAATGCGACTAAGCGCCTTTCATACAACTCTTTGTTTTAACTCTCAGGATGATAGGCTACACGAGTCTGTGACAGGGAGGAAGAGCAGGAGGGAAGGGAGGGTGGGAGTGATGCTCCAAACGAAGAGAGGAGGGAGGTGACAGGAGGAGAGGAAGGAGGGAGGTGAGATAAAGGGAGTAAAGGAGAAGAGAAAGGTTAGAGAGAAAGAGGAGAATAAAAGAACATTCATTATAAATTCACTGAATCGACAAGCTGTCAGGCTGAGCTGCCGTCCATGTAGCGTATAAGCCTCTGCTGCACTATTGACTCCTACGTCACACCCAAAACTTCTCTCTCCTTTTCTTACCTTTGCGTTGCATCCATATCACCTGTTTCTGCTCCACGGTATCTGCTCTCTGGATTGACCCCCAAGAGCCTTGCAAAGCCATGTCATCATCCCATCTTCCCTTTCCCTTGTCTCCCCCTCTGCTCTCTCATCCCTTCTGGGCCACCAGTGAAATATGAGCTGCCTGTAGCATATTGATCCCATGCCTAGCTCCTGCCTAAAGATAGATAGATCACAGACAAGGCAAAGCACTCCTGATGCCTTCTCCTCTGCAGCATCAGCAGCTGTGCCAGTGGCTTCACTGGTTGATATTGATTGCAGTGATCAATTTCACCACAACGCACGCTGATGGAGTCTGTGCTCCGGTTGTCGTTGTCTCAGTAAGAGCAGGTGAGCTGAGTGAAGGGCTGTCACACAAGTCAAACTGTGATGGCCTTCGATTGGTCGGGACGTGTGTAATCACCCCTGTGTTATAGCTGTCCAGCGGCAGTGGCCACAATAGAGGCATCAGCTGTCAGGACCTCTTTCACACTCTGAGAAAACCACTGAAGATAAAGCTTTGAATATCATACGTCATAGGTCAAATGTTGATTTTGAAACAACAATTTAGTTAAATTATAATATTTATGTGTTTACTTGCTTGTATAACAAATCATTGGCACATAGGTTGAGTTGTACCTCCTCAAACCATTTCATTTTACTGCTGTTTTGTCATGAAGTATTGTTCACAATCAAATCCAAGTTAAACAATGACACATTGTTTCATTTACCATAAAGACTTTATTTATTATTAGTTATGAGTTGAGATCTTTCTGGCTGCTTTAGTGTCTTCACATACTGTATTTGTTACAGTACCTGTGTCCTGCTCCAGCACAAGGGAGAGCATATGTGTTGACTTACCTATATATTATACAACAAGTCCTGCAAATTAAACGACAAAATACATGGTTTGTCAGTGCAGAACCAACTCATCAGGATTTATAGCGGGAGCTCAGAACTTAAGTTCAAACCTTATGGGTGTAATTCAATAAGAATTCTGTTTTTAGCCATGCTGGCAGCGCGGCAATAGGGATGGCAATGTTGGGCTGTTGGTTGGTTTAACACTTTGGTCCACACATTAACCCATTAAACTGACTCCTAACCATCAGGTCAACTGGTTTATGACTAAATACCTGCAAAACTAATCACATTCCCAACAGCTTCAACTGCACTATGTTGGGTTTACTGCTAATTAGCAAATGTTAGCATGCTAACACGCTAAACCAAGATGGTGAACATGGTCAAGTGTAACATTAAACCTGCTAAATGTCAACATGTTGGGACTGTCATTGTGAGCATGTTAGCACGCTGATGTTAGCATTTAGCACAAAGCTGTGCCTAAGCAGGCCTACAGCCTCATACCTGCAAGCATTTGGCTTTAGACTCTTAGTCTTGTTCAGGGTTTGTTGGTAGTCCTTTCAACTCATGGTTAGGTGTGTTTCAGTCTGTTTTGGTCTTGTTAAATAATAACACAAAGTTATATTTTAATTAAACCGTGAAAATATCTACAGCTAATGTCAATGTTATCCCTTTATTATAATGTTCTCCTGAAGAGCTGCATTGCTTTGTCCTGTTAACTGTTAAATGCGTTCACATTCAAGTGTGGTCCCTCACAATCATGAACACTGTTATACAGAAACATTGCCATTTATGGTATTAGCAGAGTGTTTTTTTAATAAATGAATAAATGCATAAATAAAGCTTTTAGAGGAATTCATAATAAATAAGAATGAATATAAGATTGTAAAAGTTATTACACTATACAAATTCAAAAAATGTTTTTTTAAGAATGTACACACATGTTAGTCTATTCATCTGTGACAGAATGTTGTGGAGGACTTAATGCAGAACATTTGGTTTCTGATCGATTACTGTGTATGAGTATTTTGTATTAATATATAGCCTTATAAAGCCTTAAATCATAATATGTTTTTAAACTGTGTCTGAGAGCAAGTGTGAACCAAAACAAGACTACAAGTTGAATCCTCTCTGAAGAAATGTGCTGACCGGTGTAAAAACAGGAAAAAATGAAGAGCCAGTCTCCTCACAGAAAGCAACTTACACAAAATTATCTCAAAGGAGATATGGTATCTATTCATCACAACTAGTGTGGCTGACTTCCTCCCTCCGCTGGCATTAACTGACTGGCCTTTAGCTGCTCTGGTTCCTAGTCACAGATGACACTTGCATTTGTCATGGCCTAAGTGCTGAGGATGAGAAGGTGAGAGCACCCAAACCACAATACTTCACAAAGAGCAGCAAAATGAATCATAGGAGCTTTGTTTGCAGCATCCTGTACCCTTTGATAAATCCCTTCACCAAGTCTCACTTCTTTATAATTCACCATATAGCTGCCTTTTGCATTTTCTGTTAAAAACACACTTTTCTACCCTTTGGATTACACACATTCAATAGGTGATGGTCTCATGGAGAAGAGAGGAGGACGGTTCTTGTTCATGACTGATGAAGCAACTACATTTAAAGGACACTGAAGTCTAAATTTCCTTTGACCTTTTTTCATTTATATAGAGCTTTTATCCAAAGGGCTTTACAAGGTTTTTGCACACATTCACACACCGATGGCAGCGAGCTACCACACAGGGTGCTGGCCAACCATTGGGAGCAACTTGGCTGTCTTGCCCAAGGACACTTCGTCATGTGGACAGGAGGAGGTCAAACCGCCAACCCTGTGATCGGTGGACAACCCGCTCTACCGCCTGAGCCACAGCTACCCCATTCAGCTTGACGCACCAGAATGAGGCAAAGAAGACGCCGCACTTGAAAGCTGTTTTCCTTCAAGGATGATGAGCCACTGGTTTGTTTGGCAAATGCACATCTGGTTAACTTCCCCACTTTCTGGCTGTGGCTCAGTGAGGTGGTGCGGGTTGTCCATTGATCACAGGGTTGGCGGTTCAATTCCCCACCACCTTCTCTTCACATGTCAAAGTGTCCTTGGGCAAGACACTGAACCCTGCGTGGTAGCTTGCTGCCATCAGTGTGTGAGTGTGTGTGAACAAACAGC
This sequence comes from Macquaria australasica, assembly GCA_005408345.1. Lineage (NCBI taxonomy): Eukaryota > Metazoa > Chordata > Actinopteri > Centrarchiformes > Percichthyidae > Macquaria > Macquaria australasica. The sequence goes on from SEMN01000317.1 coordinate 16,809, forward strand.
AAAAACCTTGTAAAGTGTTATATAAATGTAGCCATTTACCATTTAATAGGCCTATTACTGCCCCCTGAGGCCGAAGAGCAGAAAACACCCACTGCAACTACAGCTGTTGAGAACCGCAAATATAATGGGTGATTTGCCCCCCATCGGCCACAAAGGGCCATCGCATTGGGGTGCCATGCCCGTCTATGGTACATTGCTAAAAAACTGCAACTTTTTTCCCCTAAAATTCCCCAAACTTCTTTCTACAAAAGCACAATACAATATACTGTATATAACTGTTACTCTACTGATCCCCCTATTTCTTTATCCTGTTAACTATCTCCAGAGCATCATAGGCTATCAAACACACTGACTTCAAAATCACTGACCTCTCCACCACCAACCTCTAGGATCTCAATAACAGAGCCATCACACACATAACACTCACCATAGCGCACAACCCTGGTCACCATCTGAATCCATTTTTCATGCTACAACCATCTACATGCAGATGTAGGACACTAAAATGGAAAAGAGCGCATTTGGTACGAGTCTCCCTGCTTACAGTTCAACTAATACACCTGAAATCAAAACTCTTGAAGTTGATGATCCTCCTATCATTTTTCTTTTGACCACACAGGGCTAAAAACCTCACCCGTGGTGCACCAAGTATAATTCCTGCTACTACACCTCAGAGTGCACAGGTCAGTCAATATCCAGCAGTGTCATGTGGGTCTGAGAGCTCACAGTTGATGTGTGGCCTGCCAATAGTCCTCACTCTGCTAAAGGCCTCTGCAGCACAGGGACCAGATGCGAACAAGTAGATTTCATCTTCGCTGACAGTCATTCCCTTCAGGCAGCTGCAGATGGATCAATAACACCAGTCCCCTGTCTCAGCCAGAATGAGAAGTCTTGGAGTGGCTCTTGTGGCAAAAGCATGTACAGATCTATTCGGCTTGTATGGATCGATTCAGGACATGAACATCAAATGGGAGAGGACGACGGGCATAGTGTGCGCTGCATGTATGTGCATGTATGCCTGTCCGTGTATGTGTGAATGTGTGCATCTCTATCACCTCCTCTGTAGGTCAATGAAGACGAAGGAGCTGCATTACAGTAAAAATATGCACAAACATGCCTGGCAATCCGGTCCTATCTGTTCTCTCTGAGAAGCCCAATATGAATCTGTTCTCGTATGCTCCCTGTCACACTGACATTTGATTCGTCCCTTCACGAGCTGATACACTCGCCCCAATCTGGCATCAGTGTGACACACTGACACTTTGTGACGCTTTTGGTCACAGGAGAACTCTGACAAATTGTCACCATGAATGTGAATAATGTTTTTTCATGCCTCTGGAAAACTCATAGAGGAGACCTGTTATCGGAGCACAACAGGAGAGATGACACTGTAAACATTAGTGTGGCCCTCTTCTCGCCACGATCGCTTTCAGGTTACATAGGAGGACTTTGTGAGGGTCTGAAAATTAGAGCATCATCCAAACTGTGATAGTGATCAACTCCACACCCTGTCGCAGACCACGATTATGATTCAGCAACATAAATGTTACATCAGATTGTCCTCTGCTTGCAAATGATGACCTTTCAAACAGCAAAGAGTGAGCACTGAGGGAGAAGCTAACCTTTAGAGTTGAATAACATCTGGACAGCTTGGGCTGCTTTTCTGCGGTATCAGAGTGCCACCTAGTGGTCAAATGGTACACTGAAATTGTGCTTTGCGTGTCATATGGACAATGTTTGATAAGTCAATCTGGAGTGGAGTTATCTGCATTTAGCAATGATTTTACAATTTCAGATCTGCATCTCACATTTTGGGAAATAACTGTATAATTATATTACTCGAATAAAGAAAAAATTCACATATTGCAGTAAAACATGTCTCTAATCTGATTGAGCCGCTCTTATAAAGACAAAATATTATGTGGCTTCTTTGACCATGCATTCATAATTCATATTCCTCCAATTTATCAGTTGTCAAGCATTATATATTGTTCCTTTTCACCTTCAACACATGGGAATGTTCCCATCAAGCCACTGGTAGGAAGAAAGTCTTTTGGGACCAATGTACTTGATTGTGTGGTAATAACCCATTAACATGCTAATTTCACAATTCATCTTTGCGATAATTGCCTCCATCAATATAAACTGAGGCAGCCGCAGCCTTCATTTATAGAACATAGTTTGGGATTTTTTTAAATGGCTGCTGTATTGTGATTAATAATGGGTGACAAAGGGTAGTGGCTAGTTAAATTGCACAATATAGGTGGTTGTCCATTATTTGGATAAGAGAGTGAATCTAGTATTCCCTTCATCAGTGATGACTGGTGAGCACTGTCTCCGAGGACCTCCTCACTCTTTTATGGTTCTCGTACACCTGGTTCTGGTTCTCTGATAACCTGATGGTGTTAAACCTGCCGGTGGAGACTCCTTTGTTTTCCATGTTTTAAAATGACCTAGCTTGTTACATTAATGGCAAAGCAAGGGGGGCAGTAAACCATCTTTGACCCATCTTAGAGCTGAACTGGCAACCCACTGGGTATGGCAGTGACCCCCATGGAGGCCTGGCTGTCCTCTACCACCTTGTTTTCCTGTTTACAAGACTTCCCTCTCCAGGGCAAGTCACAACGTGTCCGCTCATAAGAATCAGCGATCGTGACGGCTTTTCTCTGATCTCTGACCTCCAGATCATTAAAGCGAGTTTCAGTATACTGTGGTTCACTTCTTTTAGATTGTTCCATCAACATTCATGCAGCTTCTGAACAGGACAGGCCCCATTAGATACCAACATCCTGCTGAACACGGCTTCCTGTCTGTCCTGTCAGTCAAGAGTCAAAGAAAACAGCCACTTCACTGGGATTAAACTTGGCCATTAATCTCAAACAATGATTAATATCAAAGCAAGCTACATGCTCGATCTGCAACTGGGAACTTAAATGCAACTTCTCCTGTTCTAATGCAACCCTGGCCAACTTCATTTGGAGTTTGCTTGTTTCCCAACCTTGTTGCATGGCAATCTATTTCTGCTTTAAAACTTTTGCCCACAGCAAGCAACTGATCCCATTTAAATTTTCTCAGAGATCACAACCTCAAACCTCTCCTGACAAAACTCCTCTGTATCATTTGTTGTCAGTATACTATGAAATTCAACAACGTACTAAAGAACAGAAGAAAAAAACAGTACCATCCCTGCAAAACTCTGCAACCAAAATAATCAAAATCACTTCTTTCCCTGATGACAATCTCGCATCAATGAAACCTGCAAGCCCTGTCAAATTTCACAAAATGACGCACCATGCTGGTCTTATTTGCCGCCACAACAACATCAACAACAACAAACATCACCATTAGCTACCACACTGTTCTTACAACCAGGTACACATTAACCAAGGAAAAGGTCTTACAAATGTCCAAAACACTGAAAGGAAAAACACTAGACATTAAACTAAATAGCCATTAACATGAACCAAAAAATTAAATACAGTACAAACTTAAGGCCACAGACTAGAAGTTTTAAAAGATTTGGACTTTACTCTAACATAAAGCATATTTGTGAAATAACAATATACGACTGACCATCCACATTCAATTCTGAAATCTCAGTGAGTCCAGAGGTTACATTTCTAACCATGATATCAATGTCAAATGTTAGTACTCTCAGTAACAGTAACAGTGCTGGGCTGGAAACCCTCAGTGTGGAGTGGAAAGAGGGAGGCTGAGGGAGGAGTAGCTCCCTGGGGGCTCCAGAGCTGCTCAGGAGCTTACCAGACCTGCAATCCTGGATCCTTACACACTGGATTGTGGTCTCCAAGGAGGTGGTCCACTCAATAATAGCAAAATGAAGATGCATGTCTCTGAGCTTCCACCTAGGTGCATAAGGTGATATGATGTCAACAGTACATGAAATGTTACTACTTACATATAACACTGTGCCCTGCAGAGGTGAATAATATAGGCAACTTGTTTGTGCAAATTTATTATATTTTTGTTAAACTCATAATATTTACTACAGTGACATGTATGTGTGTGTGTGTGTGTGTGTGTGTGCTACTCACGTTTGTGTATGTATCGCAGCTTCAGTGACCATGCCTCCATCCTATTTCTATATGTACAACATATTATATTATAAATCAGTCAAGTAATTGGATATGATGATAAAGGGGAAGCCTCAAACATGCCTTCTGTCCAAGCAAATCTGAATATTTGATCGTTCGCAATCAATTCCTTTCCTTAATTAAAAGCTATCCAGTCTCAATTTGAGGGTCACTGTCTGCTAATTTACAAATTCTGCTGACAAACCAGTTCACTGAAAATGTGCTGACTGGCACGGTGCATACTAATTGAATTTTAAATCAGTAAAGAAAGTAAAAATCATTTTGCATGTAACATTAACCAGAAAAGGATCTGTCCTGTCATCATGCTGACCTGCAGTGGCGCTGACTGTCTCATCACTGGCTAATCATATCATTCATCTGCATTATTGTACATTATGCATTCATTCGATGTTACACTCACATGTCTGTATTTTAAGCGTGATATATCTGTGTCAGCGTCTTATCTACAGTAGCATTTTACATTTGTTGGGATTATATGGAATCAAGAGCAATAAATGCAACTCTTTATCTCAGCTATAAACAGGTTTGAAAACTTTAATACTCTGAAATCATGTGATGTAATGTCAGTGAACTAGGCCCAGCATTCTGTTGGTCTATAATGCTTCATACCCAATGATAGAAAAAGAATATTTTTGGGGAAAAAGATAAAAACTTTGGAACACTTTCTCTGGGTGTAGCGCTGACTTTATATGTGTTCAAATGTGATTTTTAAACACATTTTTCATAACAAAAGTGGTGCATAGCGGTTCCTGAAGGAGCTGATTTTGACGGTTAATAAACTTTTATAAAGGTATGAACACCCTGTCTGTGGTGGAAGGTAACTAAGTACATTTAATTAAGTACTTTATATGTAAGAACAATTTTCAGGTAATTTTACTTTAATTAAGTATTTCCATTTTATGTTACTTTATACTTCTACTCTGCTACATTTTAGAGGGAAATATTGTACTTTTTACTCCACCATGACGTCAGGTCAAGCTACAGTCTGTTGAATTGTGCATGTAATTACATGACACTGGTATTGTTAACTCTTCTGAAAAAGGCAAGGTCCCATTGCCTTTAGCAGCTTCTTTGCAAGCATCGCAAATTACAGTTAATAGCTTGGACAGTAAACATGGCTAATCACACTCCCCAGTACACTTTCCTCCAGTGTTATCTTTTTTTCACTGAGGCACTGCCATGCGTCTTTCCATCCTAATTGGTCTCCTCATCATGTCTCATCTTAGGAAACTGCTGCCACCTAATCTTCCCAACGGTAATGTTCCCAGACGCCTGCAGGCCTACTGAAAATGACTCCCATGATGTGTTCAATGATTACTGAATATGCTAGGCACTATGCAGAAGTTGGATATGAGCCATCAACACAAGAGGCTTTTAGAAACGGCTGGTGGCAGTGTAATTGTGCATGGTAACAAATGTTTGTAGTCAGGTCATTTAGTAAAACCAGTAATGGATATTTCTCAATAGAAAAAGGATTTGCATATGTTTTTTTCAAGAAAACATTTTTTATATATTTTTTTCCCCAATATTTCCTCTTGTCACATTCTTCCTGATGTTAACTGCTTCATGCTATGAGCCATGTTGCAATACCTAAAATGACCAGCAGAGGGGGCACATGTCATTCTGTTTCAATGTGAAAAAGATCTCTGGATGAAACATGCACTGCACTAAGGTCTCACACACAGCGTTCATGCAAAACACTCACTTTCAGAATAGGGTAGAACATAATTCCAGATCCAGTTTCAAGCTGGTTCTGACCGTAACGTGATCTTCCTCCATCAGACCAGTCATTCGTCTCCATGTCAGTCACTGAAGTCCCTTGAGGAGCAGGTTTTCTGGCTGAGGAGAAGAGCCAGTCCCCGGACGTGAACACACACAGGGGTTAGGAAAAGTTAGAGGGAGTTAACGAATCAGAGCTGAGGATTTGCAGCCCTTTGCCAGAATCAAAAGTTGACGTAAGGAAAGTAGATAATGTTATAATCTTAAAGTTGACCTGTGGAGACAGGAATTAAGAAGCCTAAACAAGTCAACAATGATGTGAAAGGTTTCAGGAGAGAAAAGTGAGAATTCAAAGAAGAAAACAGTGGGAAAGAGGGCCAGCAGCAAAGCAATAAAAGGTGAGATGAAAACAAGATCAAACAGCTAGAGCAGGAGCAGAAAGAGTGAGAAAGTTGGCTTAAAGTTGTGAAGGATGGGGAGCGATTTTTTATGCCTTGCCTGTGGCTAATGGAGTCAGATAATGGCTGGTCCCTGCTTTCATCCCAAGCTCAGGGTTGTTTAATTAGATCAAAAGCTGATAAATGAGTCTTGACTTTCAAATGAGCTTCTCAAAGGGTTGGAAGTTAGAGAGATCTCTATCCACGCCGATAATAAAGTTGTCCCGAGTGTGCAATTCATCAGGGAGTCTGTACAAGACGGGGATGGATTTGTTTCCAAACACAACGCACGCTCTCGGCCTCACATACACACAGACGCACAACACATGAAGTGCGACCGTGCATAAATGAAAGAAACCTGCACAGTATGCAGTCATTTGCCTGCACATACAGTGTACGTGTGAAGCAATAAACTTTTCATTCATCAAAATGTAGCGTTGTATCTATACACAGTAGTTTCATGGACAACCCTTTTCCTTGAGGCCCCTGAACATTACCTCATAATACCGTAGTCATTTAATCTGTCTCTCTTTCACTGCTCACCTCCCATCTCTGCTCGTCTCTGCCAGGGGTCTAATCCTCTGTGACTAATAGGCTGGATAGGAGGATTATTTTTTACCTGCCCAGAGACACAGTAAAAGAGAGACAGAGAGGGAGAGATGAATGGATATGCGAAAAGCTGATCTTTTTAATGGTATGACAGAGTCGTCACCGTCCCGCTCCTGAGCTTGAGAGTCAGTTTGAGTGCTCGCATGCTGAAAATCTGAAAGCCATGATGCTTTCATGTTGCAGTCACATGAATGTTGTGCCAAAAAAAGATGTTCTTCTCTACTAATAACTTTCTCAGGTTTTATTTACAGTACGCACTGGAGGGACTGACTCGAGCTATAGTCTCACATTTTCTGCTGCATATAAAGCAATAAGTTCAGTGAGATCTTTTAGTGTATGAAGAGATTAATCACTCTGATCTCTGATCCACTTTGCTCCGAGGCTTTCTGCTCAGTGGAAAGTATCTCATATATTGAAGCTGTATTTCACACCTCTGTCCTTTTGATAATAAGAAAGTCATGCAGTTTCATATGCTTAATCTCATGGCAGCCATCTAATACATCCTAAACAACCCATGAACTTTGTTTTGCATTTAACGGTTAACAGGACAAAGCAATGCTGCTCTTTGTAGCCTCCTATGAACTGAGGTCCACATCAGATAAAGAGCTATGGCATGAACAATGAGCCCGCTGAGATAACTGGCTGACCAAGAGACAAAAGGGGAAACATTATAATTGCATAGCTAGACATTTAACCCACAAAGGACGGACAGAGGAACATACATGACATTATACTAAAGTAAAGGGATAATACTGACATTAGCTGTAGATAGCGTCTTACTTTAATCCATAATATTACTTTGCTTTGCATTATTTAACAAGAGTCTACAGCCATATGCTAGCAGCTCTGCGAGGCTGTACTTACATACAGCTGTGCTTCGAGCTGCATTAGTTTCGCAGGTAGTCATCAAAGTATTGGGCTGACATTGCCACCACTAGACATGCCGCTAGCATGGTTAAAAACTTTTCTAAATCTGATCCAAAGAAGAGCTCTGTGGTAGCTTTTCAAAACTGTTGTCATCTGTCTTGTGGGGGGATTCCTTGCAGAGGACAGCACCTCATTGCGCAGGTCATCCATTTTTGCATGCTCTAAGAACTCATTTGAATATTCAAAAGTTAGCAAAAACTTTCTCATGCGCTCTCGCCGTATGGTTCACTCCTTTGATTTCAAGGGCTTTGGCTTGTTAGGATTGCATCAGTGGATAATCAGATTGTACAAAGAATGAGCCAGTAAAGCTTTACGTCTGAGACCGTTAGGATACAATAAAGCTAATCTTATTAAACAACTTCCATAGTAAATATATGCAGTGATCCTCCCTCGACTGGTTCACACAGTAATCCCTTCAAAAGGCTGTGGACAAAGAGGAGACTGTGGCCCTCTTTCACCAGTTTGTCAAGCTGCAGTGTCCCAGACAGATCCACTAATGTATTTGAGAGAGTGCTTTTGGGGTTTGGGATAACTTGTCTTCAAAATAAGGCAACATAATAGCCATTGGATTGGAGAGTTATCCAGCCAGAGAGTTGATTTCTTCGTGATATTAGCATATGATTACTCTCTCACACTGTGCACTGTGTGGCAGCAGATGGCAGCACTTTAATTTTGTACTTCAATCACAAGGTTTGTTTTTCTGCATCTCATTCTTGCACCGACTTAACAACCATGATTGGATCCCCTTACACACAACAGTCATCAATACACATAATAAAATGCGCATTTTCATTATGTGTATTGATGGCTGTTAAAACATAAGGCATGTCTTAAGATAGTAAAGACTTTTGTAGTGCCGTCCAGTCAAAAGTAATCAACTCTGTAAACAGGAAGTCTCTGTAGCATTACAAACTGTAACATGACTTCCAAAGTTAACAGTTTTAGGGAGTCAAACAATATGATAAACTGCCAATCTTTTGTAAATGTAAGCAAGACTTTATTTTATTCGTATCTCAGAGTTTCAGAGTTAGTAGTATTCAGTTTACATTGAGTAAGACATATCGGATTAGCGTTACGCTAACATAACTGACTGTTTGGTTATTGGTATAACATTTTGTAAGTGGAGGTATATTGTGTAGTTTTTATGAAATGAGATTTAAAATCTTCCCAGTTTCCTTCCATATTAAACCGCAATTTAATCATGTGTCATGTCAGATGTGTTGACCATATCCCATTCCTTCTTTTACTCTGCAGTCTAAACGTATATATATATATATATATATATTTATATCTAAATATATTACTAACGTTAGCTTGGGTCAGTTAGCTACACAACAGTTACACCTGGGCCTGGAATTTACTGGATTTAAACATTTATTAAAAACTAATCTCTACGCAAGTCTGTGTGGTGGAACACGTTTTAATTTAGTGATGCATAATCTCCACATAACACGTACGTTATAACTAGGGTAAGTTTGAACTTGCGAACAGCTGGTTCAACCGACTGCTTAGGTATAAATGAAAACACAGTGCACCGGTGTCCATGAAAAGTAAAGGGCCCAGCATCTACTCACATTTCCCATATATGTGATACACTCTATGACCCCTTGTATTAAAATTGTTTCCACGCCACAGAGGAATTGCTCTGCACTGTGCGCATCCACAAAGATGACCAGTCTCACAGTAAACTCAGTCCTCGGGGATCTCATTTACTCTGCTACTCTAGAGTTTCCACTTACTCTTGGGAGCATCAATTGCTCATTCGCTTCCCTGTCATGTCCCTTACACATATTCCCATACTATCAAGTGTATATGAAATAATTCTGTTTAATCAATAACAGAATGCACAGAACACACTCTGTTTACTTGTTCAACCTGTTCGCTCACATCTGGATGCAAAGCCTTGTTGGGTTTTGTTTTTCTTTTTTAATTGGAACCATACACATAGACACAAGACACATGCAAACACATACAGGTAGGTACACACATTCACAGAAGGACATAAAATGACTACTCACAGTGGCCATCAAGCCAGCAAATGCACACAAACACACACACACTATCCTTTTACCCAGTAGCGCCACCATGATGGACATACTGCTCATACACACTATCCTTTACACACACATCCACTACATGCCTGTTGTTTGTCTTTCGCTGCCTCCGCCCTACCTTGTTCACTCAAGGGTGGTTTGTGTTGGTTTATGTGTGTGTGTGTGTAAGAGGGATTATTATCAGTAATGGCGACAAAGAGCATTTATTTGCCCATATGTTGAGCAGCCGCTTTAATGCTGATGGTAGGAGGATGGGGCTAAAACAGGGAGAAACAGAGGTAGTAAATCAGAGAAGAGGCACTATGGGGATGTGAGTACTGACCACTCATCTAGAGAGAGAGAGAGAGAAACGGAGAGAGATGAGAAGGATGCTGCCAAGAGGTTATTGGATAAACCACATAACCTCCAGTCCCGGCCCCAGTGGCACTATGTAAGCCTCAGGGCCAAGAGGTGTTAAAGGTAGTTTATGAGCATGTTTATGGAGATCGATATGTGTAAGCTGCGGTGGCGGGGAGACTGAGTGCATCAGTGAGATTGCCGTTTTGTCTGGAGGCAGCAGCAGCCTCACGGTAAGGCTGTTGAAGTCTTATACTCGTTCGGCTTGGAATTAACCTTTTTCACTATATCCAACAAGTTTTAAAGTTCAGGTGGTGCTGGAGCCTTTTGAGTTATGGATATGATTTTCCAAGCACGCCAAGGTAAGGAAACTAAAAAGGTGGATGACCTATTGGGAGTCATAAGATAAGCTTGTCGGATCACATGACCCGCACTGAAAGCTTTGCTATCACTTTCAGTCATATTTCACAGTCAGAATGGTGACACAAGCACTAGAGTTGCCTAATGTTGCTTTATAATCACCTTGAGACATTAACAAAAGGTAATTAATGGAATATTATTTAATTATATGATCATCTTTCCTTAACACATAGCTGTTATTAATATATGCATCATCAACAGTTAGGTTATGCTTTATGGTACTTTTTTTTTTACACTTGGGGGCAGAGAAACAAGCTGTAAACACAACAATGCTAAATAATCACAATATGAAGTTGTTATGGTAAATGTGTTAGCAAACAATTGCCTATTTACACATCCACCAGACATGGAGTTAACATTAGCATTAACTTGCAGTGTTTTGCTATGTTCACCAGCTAGTCGCAAACCTGGTCTGTCTGTCGTTTGGTGCTGGGCAGGTAGTGAATAGAAGATTTATCAGAGTTGTTTTTTAAATTTTTTTTTTACCAAAAACAGCTACCTGCTGTGGCAGATTGTTGAAAGTGGTAAAACTGAACCAAACAGTACAGCTGTGGACCGTAAAACCAAAACAATTTGCTGAAAGACGCTAAAGATGGCTAAAGTGCTCCGTAGAGCTGAGGGAAACAAAGTTGGCTGACAATTCTCTGTGTGTTCGTCTCTTTGAGCAACACTTCTCACATTGCATGTAGTCATTTGATCCATTGTTAATACAAACATATTAATTAGTGCAGTTTTAAAGAAAGTGAATATTTTATACATTATATAAAATATTGTGCACATTATGCATCAGCGTGCCGAGGTCCTCTGGGGGAACACATGCAAAGTTTCCATCATGTATTATTTGAGTTATTGTGCTCAGAAGAATGTGTCTACACACAGATACCACAATGAAAACTTCATATCTTGCATACCATGAACAATAGTTGTGATATATAAGTGATGTTCCAGCTATGTATGCATTATTATCAGATAAAAAAAATTTCTTACTCCCCATGATAACATAGATGACCTCAGGTCATGTCAAAATATTTTCAGCACAGCTACAAATTTACTTTAACAGCATAAAATCTTCCCTCTGGTTTAAAGAGCAATGGCTTTTGCTGGCGTCATTATTTTGCACAGTCAAAACAACAACAATCATACAAGGAGAAAACCACTGAGGAAAAGATGCCTATTCCTCCCTGAAAGATGTCTGTAGCGCTTGCAATGCAGCCATAATAGATGTTGGGTTTTCATTAAGTAACTCACTTTGTCCTAACTGGAATCTTGCCCCTAGTATGTTCCCACTGTTACTATCACTCTCTCACACCTTGATGCAAAAACCAACACATGAATACAATGAATTTGCACCCCTTCACCAGGAGCCAAAAGTAGTTTTGGGGAAAACAAGACATTACTATTTGAATGTATTGAGTGATGGCATTAAAGCTTGGATTTTCCATTTAAAAGTATAATGGTCTATACTGTCTTCTGGGTTAGTGTGCCATTGGGGCAGACTTGGCTCCAGTCTACATAGATTTCTTCCCGAAGGATCCCGAACCTGATAATGAGGGTGCCGTTCATCCTAGAAAAGACACAGTCATGACAACTTGCCTCACAGTGATAATGCAGTCTCTCACATTGTCACGGTGATGAACCTCGACCCAAACAACTCACACACATTGCAGCACACCACACTCACACAGATGCACACATCCTGTCTGTGCATATTTATATTCAATCAAGTACACACACGACCCATGACCCAAAGCCATTCTCTCCCTGCATATGTGAGAAATGACACATCATCCTTTTATATGAATCTACAAGCGCACACACACACACACACCCACACACACACACACACACACACACACCGAATGTACATGCCTGAGTCAGTGCAGCAGCCGTGCCACACTGGATCACAGTGAAAAGCCAATGAAGACCTGCAGCTTTAGAGCCCATGGCAGAGAGTCAACTTCTGAGCGGGGCAGATTCCTGCTGAGGACAGTAAACGCAGCACAGCACAGCGACAGAGCAGACGATCCCGCTCAGCACAGAGAACAACCAAGCTCTCCCAACCCACTGAGCCGCTCACACTTTACTGGCTGCTCACTGAATTGGACCACTTTGTTTCCAGAGTTATACAAAAAGCATAACGAGAAGGTTGTGTGTGCGGGCGCGGGTGTGTGTGGTTAGTGTGCAAGTGTTGCCTTTACAGGCGCGCGTGTACTCTGGCAAAAGTATGCATGTGCATGTTTCTGGTTGTAATGCATTTCAGAGCCCTATAAACTTTAACGCTTTTGAAAATAGCAAAACATAAAATATTCACACACAGCTGTGTCACAGGGAGCATTAATGGCTTTGCAGCCCCTTTGTGGTGGTGTTTAACTGTGCCATTAGAAAAGTAGAGGAAGATTACAGTTTTCACCCTCTTTAACACAGACTCTTTTCTAATTAATTCTAATATTAGTGTCCACAGTTAGGTTAGAAACTTTATTGTCCACAATGTGGAAAACTGTCTTTGGCTTCACCACAATCAACATGGGTTACAAAAAAGACAATAGTAAAAAACAATAAAAAACAGTGGGAGAGCTTGGAGTTCAATCATAAGTATTACAAAAAGTGCAAATTCTGCAGACATAAGACAAATGTACAAATTCAGTGAGGGGTGGGGCAAGGGAGTGGCCCTGTACGACTGACTATGTATTTAATAATTTAACTGCGCTCGGGACAAATGATTTATTTCAATATCACAATGACAATACTGGCTGCTCAGTGGGGCTGTTATTAAAGTTACTGATCATTTTTAAATGTAACAATGCAGCAGCAGAGAATCCATGCCATCCTAAAACGCTCCCCATCCATCAGCATTAGAATGAGAGGGATAGGGTTATGTTGGAGGTAATGATTCTTTTGTAAAGACAGCACTCCATTTACATAACAGGTGAACCTCTGTAATGTCTATCATAGCACAGCTTTTGATATTTTTTTTAGTCAGCCTAAAGTGATACTCATAACAGATCATTTGAGTGTCAGTTTCTCACCCTGCGTATGCTCGAAAAGAGGCTTTAAAACATTTGTAGTTGTGTTCTTTCTGGAACACTGCATCTGCGGGCAGCTTGTATTCTTGTCAGTCAAAATGGATTCTGGCAGTGACAAAAAGTATTAAAATGTCCGTCGAAACTTCTCAAACAAAAACACCTACAGCATAATCCACTTCTCAGTTTCATAGCTATATGCTCAGTATATTCCAAACTGTCATATTTCCCCCAAAATATGGTTATATGCACTGTTTCCATTTCAAACCTCATGCATGACCTTTTAATATTTTTTTATGTGCCTATATATTTTCCACCATGAATGCATGGATAAATGATACGGTTTAAAGTCAACACATTTGAAGGCCTTCTTTTGTTGGAGCTCTGTTTTGAATTGTTGTTCACTTCCTGACTGCTCACTTCCCTGCTGTTGAATGTTCTCCCAGGCTAGTCCCCAGCCTCTCCATGTGAAACCTTAGACAGCCTTGACATACATAACTGGAAGCATAGTAACAACCCGGCACTCCCGGGTCCTGTGGCCCTCGCCCTACCAGTCCACAGCCGCTCCCTCAGTGGGACAATTCACTCAATCTCCCCCTACATCTCCTGGACTGCTGCCAAGGCTTCATTCAACAAGGGGATAGCAGAAGAAGCAGAGCTTTACTATTGTGAATTACCCAGATGAGAACATTACCTCTCCCTAGATATGTTAGCAAAAATTATAGACAAACATGTACTGATTTAAATGTGTTTAAAGGAGCTAAAGTTGATGACCACTGGACAAAAATAAAGTAATGGGTCAAATGACTATGTTTAATGTCACGCATAGTGCCAAACCCACAAAGAATTATCACCCGACTCTGCTCTACAGAGTACTGTTGCTTCCTTCAGCTTATTGCTTTGCTTTTACAGTCCACAACTTTACAATACAAAAATTACAACATTTTTTTTTAGAGAAAAAGCTCTAAAAACCCACTGTACTCTACCCGCCCAGCACCAAACGGCAGACAGTCAAAGTCAACGACCAGCTAATATCCTGATATTTCCCTCAGGAGTTGGTGGAGACCAGAAAACAAATTCAAGGATTACATCATGTTTCACCCATTAAGTGACATGACAGACACCAAAAACACAAGTGTGTCCGGTAGTCTGTATGTTTTGGTGCTCCATGTCAACACTTGCACAACATAAAGTTTCTGCACACAGGTAACGATAAATACATTTTAAAAGTGATTTATCTTTAACTTATAAGGTTGCTGATGTAGCCACAGTTTATTTTTGAACTATTTCAGGTGACCAATCACTGATTTGTCTGCAGCACAGACCTTTGTGTGTATACCTCCAATCACTCACCACCTTCATTAAATCACTAAATTTGGTTAACAGCACCACAAACTGGGCCTCAAAAATAACAACAGAGTTGAATTAACACCTCTGCAAAACAAAGTTACAGCAGGATATCTTACAAGGCTCTTGTGTATGTCAATGCTGTACTGTCTGGTTATTTCAGATCACTCAAACGTGATGCTGATTGCTAAAAATATCCAAGCATTTTGTTGTGACTAGATCAAAACACTGCCACACCACACATATCCCAGCCACTTCCTGTATCTTGTTTAGAGACAGCAGTACATAGCTTCGTAATCATCATCATCATCATCAACAACAACAACAAACACAGTGCCCCAGACAGTGAACCCATGACAACAACTTTTTTTTTTTCATGTTGACTCCATCTCCCTCTAATCAGTTGGGTTCAGGCACAAAGCGGGGCTCTGTGCTACGCTGCAGACTTGGGATGGTTAGAGTGCCACACGCTGCTGCAGGCCGGTCAGCTGGCTGTGAGTGGAGCTAGAGTCATGTCGGTCTGTTGATGCATTTGTTCATCTGCCCGCCTCTGTTTACGCACTCAGAAAGACTATTTGTCTTTCAGTCTCATCAATTATTTACTATGTGTATTTCTGTTTGCAAATCTGATGGTGTAGCTGCTAGCCCATTTCTGTGCTGCTATTGCCTGTCTTCCTGTTGGATAGCAAAGGGCCAGAACTTTTGAATGTGTCTTTTTGTATGTGTGTGTGTGTGTGTGTGTGTGTTGGCTTGTGTGGGGCACGGTATGTGACCATACCGCTTGTGCATTTGTGTTTTCATGAACAAATCCAATAGAAGAGATGAGTTTCATTTCATTGTGTTAGCGGCAAAATAAATGTTGGCATAAAAGTGCATGAGTGAATACAAGCCACATACTTTAAATCTCAGTTTATGCAGTCATCAAGCACACACAAGGTATCAGTGCCCATCAGATTATGATCAGCCCCTCCGACATGGAGCAAACTTGATAAATCATGAACCTTGTTGCTTTTATAGTGCACAGAACAGATGTAGCTGTACTATATCAGTTTCCACTGCTGCAGAACAAAGCTCTTTGTTGGCTGTTTGATGGAGCGGGTCCATTCTCCTTGAGTTAGTGAGAGGGGAACCACCTGCACTCCCACAGAAGGGCCCATATGCTTCCTCCACTAGAGTTTAATACGCACTCAGGCAAACCTGCTTTGAGCCCTGGCTGAAATCATGCCAGTTTACGAATCCTCAAAACCCAGAACAAATGTTTTCATTTGTGACCCTGTCCCTCCAGCCAATCAGTCTACTTCAATTCTGTGGAAAAATAAAAAGGGGCCTACTGTATGTGCTGTCATAGTTGACACCCAAATGTTTTTCCCACTGCTTGAGTAAACAACAAGAGTCATATCGATATAAAGAGCTTGAAGCAACGATCACCTGGAAAGTTCTGATATAAGGCCTCCTGGTCCAGCCACAGGAAATTACCATAAGAGACATACTGTATGTATGACGAAAACATAGGGACTATTCTGTATTTGTGTGCTTTGGATCCCATCCAGATTCCACTGGTTTCCCTGTTAAGTCTGCAGGGACGCTGCAAAAAGCTTTGTGTGTGTGTTGCTGTGTGTGTTGCTGTGTGTGTCCACTAGCTGGGTGAAATAGGAATGGATACAGGATAGCAGTAACAGTGTGAAATGTACTGATTTTTCTTTTTTTTTTAACTTTGCCATAAGCAGGATATCAGTTACATTTTGCAAGAAAGCTGACACCAAAATGCAGCACAAATAATGTAGAGTGAAATGTAAAATCAGCAGAGCAGTTATCCAACTTCCTATCTACAAAAGGACAGTCTCCAATGTTCAAAACACATTCTAAGATGTCAATCATCATAATCCCAGGACTCTGAGGCAAGTTCCCACCAAATCCAAACAGAGCAGCGGTGGGGAATGGAGTCATGCCTGATGTGAGGAATTTGTCAAGACCAGTAGTACACTCCCGCCCCTCTCCCCCCATTGTGTGCTTTGGTCTTTCGTCATGCCAAGCAACCCAGCTAAGTCAAGCAAACAAAGGAGCACCTGGACACAATAGCCGCCTTGTTTGCCATTGTGTGACAGCATGACAGGTATTTCAAGGCTGACACTGAGAACAGGCTGCTGGGGAGGTGCTTTGAAGTCACTGACACTGGGATTTTATCCCACAGTCTGTCAGTGCTGGCACACAGCCCATGTGAAATGTGGAAACTGTAAATACATTAGCATGTTCTGTCAAGAGAGCATAGTACCCTTAATTCTCAATGGCATGTTCAACAATTGCAGCTATATCTTTCAGGTAGTGACAACAGAGTAGCAACATCAACCTGAAAAGCATTGTTGCTCTTGTTTCCTCTTTTTCTGGCTGTTGACTACACCCAAAGGCGATGATGGGTGTGGTCAGAAGTGTGCCTCTGCTGAACCTGTAACCACAGCTAACAGGGATGTCAGAGATTACTGAAAACACCTTGAATACACTTCTACATCACTGCTGCAAGGTGAGACCTTCAACCACTGGAGATCAGCAAAAACAGGATTTTCAGGTGATGTTAAAGGCTCTGAAAACATATTTTCTCCATTAGCTTCCTGATACGAGTCACAGTGTCCTATCTGAACACAAAATAATCTAAGCCAGAAATAGAACATTTTTCGTTTTACACATACAGAGAATTCATTTACACTTAGTCACTTCATGTGTCGAATCAGATAGCTATCTGATCTCAAAAAAGCTAAGTGAACCACTGAATTATACGTGTGGGTGTAAACTATACAGCTTCTTATCAGAAACTTCACTGTCCTTAATCTGTCTCACTCACTGCAGCCAAGCAGCATCTCTCCTTCTCTTCTGCTACAATATTTCCTGAATGAGAGGTCAGTCCCACCCCCTCTGTCAGTCTGACTGAACTCTGTGCGATGTGAAAGTCAATCTGCGACTTTCAGCGTACAGTACATCTTGCCCCGTTCCTCATAGAAATGAATAGGGAGCGAAATCTGGTCTGGCTGGACCGTTAAAGAGCTACTTTGTCTGTACTCAAAGGTTGACACTGGGGAAGTAACTACACTAAACAGTGATGTGTTCCACCAGCCACAATAGCAGTGGTGGTATGCGCCTGTGGCCTTCAGAATAAAAGCAGATTGTTTTAAAAGTTTTTATCAAATGGGTATAAGTACTTTAAGAAAAAGAAATCAAGAATCAAATGTTCAAAATGTCTATATTTTTACTGCAAAATAAGAAGTTTTACTAATCTACACATCTATACACTTTATTTGTTGGCATGAAGATAAAGTACAGTTCAACAGTAGCCTTTTGGACTAATAATGGTGACACTTTTACTTGCTAGATCCCAACTTTAGGACAAGATATTTTTGTGTGTGAAAGCATTCATAAAACTATTTGGATTTGATCTTGTTTCATTCAAAAAGATGCGTTTCATTAGTTGATGTCACACAGCCCCTTTGAAAAGATTGCTTCATGCTGCCCTTGCAATGAATCGATTATTTCTAACTGATTCCATCGATTCTCCGAGCTGTCTTCTTCAGCTGTGATAGTTAGAAACACACTGCTATATAGAGAAGACAGCAAAAGCAGCAGAGGAACAGTGCGAGGAGAAAGAGGTGGAGGAGAGCGAGTGCCATCTCATGTGGCCTGGCCGAGCATCTTCAAGTAATCACATCTGAAATCAGGAGGAAACGCAAAGCAGTTGCTTAAGGCGAGAGGGAGAGCGCAGAGGGTGAGCTGGGCGGCTCTTATGGTCCTAACATGAACCATCCATCTGTTAACATAGCACACTGTACCATTCACAGTCCCTTCATTCAGTCTTTTTATTTATTCATGCCTCTTGTGGTGCCTTTTATTGTGCTTAGAACATACTCTAAGAGGAGGCAGAAAATGCCAAAGAAGAAGGAGTGAGGACTGATCATCTCTTAAAAATGACAGTAGTACAGTCTATGGTACTTTAGAGGTTGTTCCTCACAAACTTCCCATTAAAACACAGAAGAACATGGAAAATGTCAAGTAGAGTACATCATCAGCTTGTACAACTGGGCTCTAACCCTAAAATGTCCACTTGACTTGCTTCTGTTTTATTCCAGGCGGTGTTGGTTGTGGAGCTGGCGTGGGAGTCTGTAGCAGAGCACTAAGAGAAACCCTGCTCTGTGCAGACGTTGTGTTGTGTTGTGTTGCTTTGAATTATTCAGTTAGGCTTTAACATGGCACACGTGACCTAACCCAGTCATACCCAGCTAATCATTATGTATCATCATCATCTCTCTCTCTCTCTCTCTCTTTGCTCTTTCCTTTTATGTTTTTACTTCCTTTCCAGGCTCTTCTTGACTAAGATGTTCAAATTTAAAACAGGAGATAAACTGTAGTGCAGCACTTATTGGAAGTGAAGGGTTTGTAATGATGTGTGTGAGAGCACAATAAGGTAATGTTTCTCATTCAGTCATAATGTAGCAATTTAAGGCGAAACTGTGATGTGAAAGGTTTTAATTGTATTATAGGTGTTGGTACAGAGTGAAGAGTCAATTAAAAATAATAATGTCTTGGCACTTGTAGACAGGAATGGAAATTAGTTTTCAGATTCTGATTGATATTTGTATTTTGCTTTAAACCTGTAATATTTTGGTCATTTGGGTGCAGCATAAACAAGTTTCGAACACAACACCGACATGTTATCATCTTTTATGCCAATATGGCGAACGTATTGGCAAACAGTTGCCTATTTACACATCCAACAGACATGGAGCAACATTAACATTCATTTGAAATTGTGTTTCTGGTCACAAGTCCAATATTCACTCTCCTTTTAGCTCTGTTTTTGGTCTCCACCAACTCCTGAGGGAAATATCAGACTTTTTACCTGCTAAATGCTCCACTATGTTTACTAGCTAGTCGTTAACTTTGTCTGTCGGCTGTTTGATGCTGAACAGGTAGTTTGCAGTGGGTTTTTTAGATCATTTTGCTGAAAACAGCTGTCTGCTGCCGCTATGAGAGCAGTGAGAGTGAACCACAACAGTAAAGCAATGAGCTTAAAGTTGCTAAAAAGCTCCATAGAGCTAATGGAGGTCTGCTGAGTTGCCTGATAATTCTCTGTAGGTTCACCTACCCCTTTCACATTACACATAGTAATTACTGTTGACATTACATCTGAGTTAAATACCAGTATGTATATTTCTGTCCTCCATTTCCAGTACCTATCAGCTATGACACCGTGCTTGCTGAAAAGTGGCATTTTGATCCTTTACGAAGCTCCAGATTCTTAGAAGCCATCTATTTTGTGAATATCACAGTTGAGGCTATCTCTCACAAGATTGATAGTTGATAGGTTAATTGTATATGCAATGTATAAAATTCCATGCTATTATGTTCAAATGCAAGTGCATGCAACATCAATGTTCATCCACATTTGATGTCCATGTATAATGACATTTTAGTGGAAGTAGAGAGTGAAATAAAACTGTATGTGGCTTGTTAAGGAGTATTAAGTATCTGCATGCTTCTGTGTGGATACAAGAAAAACAACCGGGGCAACAAGCAAAACATCTTAGTTGTTATGTGAACAGACAAATGTGTCTTCATCTGAATATAGTCAATCCCCTCACTAAGGCTCTGAAAATGCAGATAAAAAAAACAATACTTAACTCTGCTCAGCTGCCAGTCCAAAAAAGGAGATGATCCTCTCTGGGTTCCCGCTGACAGGAGGAGCTTTGGAGGGCAATTCGGAGCGCCCCTGACACGCTGACCCATATGTCACGCGTCTGAAGGCATCATCAAAGCCGGCAGTAGTGTTGTGAGACGTGCTGAGTGCTGCAGGGTGACAGTGAGAGAGATTTCTTGTATTCAGAGCGCTGGAGAAGATGCTCATATGTTGATGTTTCTCAAGTGTGTAGACCTGAGTGATTAAGCAGAGGTGTGTTTGTTATAGCAACAGAGCAAACCTACTTTCCTATTGTATAAGGATAGGACATATTCAAGATGGATCCCAAATGGGCATACATTTAAACCTCTCTGTTTGCAAGTCAATGTAAAGATGACATGTCCCTTGATATCTCTGGGAATCTATAAAGATATAACGTATTTTCAACTAATGGGCAAAGGCAAAGGAGGAGAGCAGGATGGGGAGACAGGCTGTTCTGTGCTATATCAAAGTTAGGGTTGGAGCCAAACATTTGCAGCATCCAGATCCAGCTAATGTTTTATTGCTTGGGATCACAGCCAGCTTTAAGAATGTGCTGACGTGAATTTAGGAAGTTAAATATGCTGAATAATGTGTATAATTCACTCAATGTCCCATTCCTGTCTTTGCCCTTAGTTAAAGAGCCCAGGCCTCTGTTGCTCACTCCTGATTCAGATTTAAAAAACTGAGCAAAACTCTATTTAGAGGACATTTTTGTACAGCAGAGCTTACAATAGAGTCCCAACTATACCTCATTAGCTCCTGTTATGAAACCCCCCCACTCCTGTCATTGGCTGTGATGTGACAGCTCTCCGCAGCCCGGTCACAGAATCTGATGGCCTTTTTGCGCACAGCCATTCATCCTTAATCTTCCAGGGCAACACTGAGCTTTGCAGCACTGCTTTAGTTAAAAGAAGGATTTCACTCTTTTCCCCTCTCTCTCTCTCTCTTACGCTTTGTGGATATTATGATGAATGAGGCATTATCAGGGCACAGAGGTAAAGTAGATTAAAGTGACATCCAAAGCAGAAAAATGACCCTCCTCATTTACAGAGCCGGTGTTAAGTGATGAGCACAGATAAGTCATGGGTCAGCGAGCACAACTCGTTTGTTATACAATGCAGGGGCCACTCAGGGAGTTATGCTGTGATGCACCAATAGGCCCCGGATATAAAAAGTGCACATGGTTTTAATGACTTATGAATGATGCACATGCTGCCTTTCAGAGGTGCAAAATGGTGCATCAATGCGATGTCACGCCACAGATAATATGAGGTCATGTGTGGCCTGCAGGTTGCATATAGGATTCACACATACATATATATACACAGCACTGTTAGGTCTTCACCCATCAAAATACATTATGTTTCTCCTGATAGAGAGGGTGGCGCAATGACGGCTCACAACAGTCTGATCTCATTCATCAAAGCCTGAGCTGGGATAGACGTGCCCTAAAAAACTTTACAGACTTCGTTTTTTTTTAGGCTACATTGACCCATTAGAGTTCAGTTAAATATTAATACAAAGTTCACTGCAAGTCATTTGATATACAAAAAGTCTGCAAAGATAGCTAAGACATTAAAGATTGAGATGTGAAATGTCAGAGGGAAAGCTGTGGAAGTTTCCAAACAGAAGGAAGCTTTGAGGTATGACTTGTAGGATAAGGCGAGAGGTTCCTTCCTGGATGGATGTGTTAAAAGGTCAGGTGTCAGGCCACATCACATCGTACAGTCTTCTCTGTTAATTTAAAGCATCATTTCCTCAAATTCTTTCTTTTTTTCTTTTTCCCTGTCGATCTCTCTCCCACCGCCTTGTTTTCTTTCTACTTTCATTGCTGCAATCCTGATATGTTATTGGAAGTGATATAGTTGGTTTGTCGACCAACAATCAACAAACACAAATAATTTTTCAAGTTCTCAAATTCATGTTGGATTCAGCATGAATGTACAGTCTATAAATAACAAGATGAAGAGTCTATAGCCTTGCTGGCTTTGTGAGGATGTATTTGGGCACAGGGGTGCTTTGATCTAAATGCTAGCATTAGCAATGACAATGTTAACATGCTAATGTTTAGCAAGTATAACGTTTACCAAGTTGGCCATCTTATTTTAGTGTGTTATTTAAATATATGCTAATATTTGCCAATTAGAAACTTAACAATATCAATATCATTAGTTCTGATACAAAATAATACCCCCACCACCACCACCACTAACCCCATAACAGAAGAAACTCAAAAAAGAAAGAAGAAAAAAAGTTAATGCAAAAAAGTAAGTTTATAAAAATGAGTTTTTAATATGATGGTGTGTGGAAGTAAATTTTGTTGTGAGCTCATAACTTATCATTTATTCACATGTTAAGCATCTATTCATAATTATTATTTTGTATACGTATTAATATTTAGTAATTATATGCTTGTGTATTGACTTTAATTAGTTAATAATTCCAGTTATATTCTTGTCTCCAGTTTTGAACCCTTACCTAGTTTCGTGTCTTCAGGTTTTTATGTGTGTATGCTGAGCAACGTGACTCTTGTACAAATAAGGTCAAAAAGGTCAGCTCTATGGTGGAATACAGGTCCTTATATGGAAAGCTGCTCGGCAGACGGTAACACAAGGATTTTGTTATGGGTTGGAAAGTTCCTTAGGTCCAAACTTATATGACATGTAACACTGACCAATGGAAAAGAGTTTTTTTGTCTCTAGAATACCATAAAAGCTGTATTCTTGTATCTTCTCTTTGAGATAGAGAGAGATGGCTGATGACTTCTGTTGTCTATCTCCTATTGTACAATATATTTTTGTCAACGATCTGTAAGTGTTTCTTTTTTACGTTTTGTTCAACTTAAGAGTAAAGGCAGTTTTTCCACGACAGGTGTTAGATGGAAAGTCAGTGGATCACCAAAGTAATTAGGATACATCATCTGGGAACCATGAATTTCTGTACCAGATTTTGTGCCAATCCATTCAGTAGTTGTTGAGATATTTCAGTCTGGATCAAAGTGGTGGACCAACAGACCGACAATGCCCTCCCCAGAGCTACAACGCTAGCATGGTTAAAAAGCTTTCACAAAAGAGTAATTCTTCCAAATGTAATTCTTCACGTTTCATTCACCTTCAGCTCATTCACCATTTCTATTCATATGAAAAATATCTCAAACAACATGTCTGACATTGTCAACCTCATTAGCTTGTATGACAGGCTAAATCCTATCCTATGAGCTTTCTTCTTGTATTTTATTAATGACTTGGTGAAAAGCATTCCTTCCATTAACGTTTCATCTCACAGAAACCAGTCTGCCAAAAATATTATGTAACTGTATATATCAGTCTCTTATTTTATCTACAGTAATAATCCTGCTTCATAACTCCATGTAAATACTGCGTATATTTCTCCTTTGATGTGTGTTTTTCTGTTATGTTTCTTGTTTTATGTACTTTATCATAATTTATGTTAAAAATAAAATAAAATAAAATCATCAGAGCCATAGTCATGTATTTGTGTGAGTGACGAGATGACCTCATTTACCAAGCGTGTCCCAGTGTGTTCTGAAAATCTTCCACACGTTTGCTCTCTTGGCCACTGTTGACTACTAGTGAAAATACTGCAGGTGTGAATATTGTATAATGCTTAGATGACATTACACAACTTGAAATCAGAAGTGATGGGTGGGTCAGCCACTGTGTACATCATGAAAGCTACTAATGGTGGAGGACTGCCAGAGTGTGGCACCAAAGTCATCTGAGCGCAGCTGTCAGATTTGAAGGCTACATTATTACTGCTGGCCATTAAGTTCACTCTGTCAGTACTTGTCAGCGGTGCCACCAGGCGCATCAGGCAGAGTGAAAGGAACTGGTGGCTAATAATAGTTTATGATAAACAAACCATTCTTATTCAGGTATTTCTCATTACAAGCGCTGTCATAACACAGCAGCACAATGGCAGAATAATGTGAAAGCACTGCTTCATTGCATGACAAGGTCCTGACTTTTCTATATATATCCCCAAGATTAACACCTACCTTTATTACATATTCTGTGGGGGCTGAGTTTAATATGTAGATCCTGTAGTGCCATATAGTATTACATGTGTGACACTTGAGGTATTATATAAACTATAAATCATGGTTGTAAAAAGGCAGCATTTTGTATTGTCAACATCCACTTACATGCTGTGGACCATGCCGGGATTGTAGAGCATGCACTGCATGCAATTTGGTTTGATTCATGTGGATAAAACACAACACGAGTCTGTGTGCATATTTACTGTTTGAATGCACATGCAGAGAGTTGCATGTATTAATGCGTGCGAGAGAGTGAAAGACAGACAGAGAGAACATGACAGTGAAATATAGAGGGGCAGCAAACGCTAGCAAGAAAACATTGACACATGCAGACTGATGGATGGGAGGAAAGGGAATAGGAAATTTTGGGCCCGTGGCAGTGTGTCTGCCTCTGTCGATCTGATTTGGGTGACACAGTGTGACAGAAAGCTGGCAGAGGAGCTGGGTGACCCCCCCACACACTGGAGGTCACGATGGAAGTGACTGCCGCATATACACATTAAAACACGCACACACACACACACACACACACATACACATCAAACCCAGTCTCCAAGTCTAAAACTTCCTCTACCCTTTACTTCTTATCAGCCCTCAAACCACAAACAGTGGAACTCAGACTGGCAGAATGCTGGTGTTAACCCTTACTTGGCTAATAGAGCTTAAGCTTGTTTATTAAACCAGAGACAATGGCTGGAGATGGGTAATTAGCCATTGCCTGGTGAGTCAAATCAAGGCAGGACTTCTAATATCTTTATCAGTAAGCCCAGGCCAAGAGAAGAATTTACCCAATCCAAGTTTTCAGAAACTTTAAACAAGACTAAGAGTCTACAGCCATACTGGCGTCTCTATTAGGCTACTTTGAGCATGCTAACATGCTCACAATGACCATGCTGACACGCTGATGTTTAGCAGGTATAACGTTTGCCATGTTCACCATCTTAGTTTAGCGTGTTAGCATGCTAACATTTGCTAATTAGCACTAAACCCAAAGTACAACTAGGGGCTAATTGGAATGTCATTATTTTTGCATGTGTAATGGTCATAAAACAACGTATTGGACAAATAGAAATTCTGACCTGATGATGGTGCTAAAGGAAGAGTCAGGAAATCACCAAAGGTATTATAAGTTATCCTGTGGGGGACATGATTGTCTGTACCAAATTTCATAGCCATCCATCCAATAGTTGTCGAGATGGGATCCTCATGGTGGCACTAAAGGAAATGTCAGAGGATCACTGAAAGTCAGTAGGATGCATCATCTGGGAACCATGAATGTCTGTACAAACATTTGTGCAAAGTCAGCGAGTAGATGTTGAGATATTTCTCTGAATGTACGAATACTGTGACCTGCTGGTGGCACTGGTGGCCTGCTAGGAAAAGTTAGGGGATCACTAAACAAGGTCAGGTGGAGTCATCCTCTGGGGATCATGAACATGTGTACAAAATGTAATGGCAATCCATCCAACAGTTATCGAGATAATTCTGTCTGGACATAAGTGTGCACTGACTGACCAACATTACCACTCCTAGAGGCACTCCCACGGGGTAAGAAGCTCTTTTGTTTCTTGTACAATTTAACAGCTTACCTCTGGTTGATGTATTTTTTATAGGATAGTTAGAAATGCAGTGTCAGTGCTGTTTAGTTTAATGATAGATGAATGAAGATGTTCATTATTTATGACGCCTGCGTCTTGCGTTGTGTTTTAAGTACTTAATGTTTATTGTTCATCAATTGCCTGCAAAGAGAATTTCCCTTAGAGGAAACTGCAATGAACAAAACACATATTAAATACTACATGAAATGCAAGTATGAGCAGCTGATAAGATGATGAAGATAAGGGAAAGTTGTAAGGTTTCAGCTGAAGAGTGCACTTACTATTTCCCATCCCATCCAGGCCAATGGTTTTTACTCCCATGAGACCAAGAGTACTTTCACTGTTATTTTTAGGTTGGGAAAAGCTCATCTGCTGTTCCCTAGGTGAGAGGCCTGGCCCATCTGATCCCATCAAGCAGTGTATTCATCCCTTCTGTCTTAGCACACTGTCTATCTACTGTAGTTGATTGTCCATCTAGCACTCTCTTTATTGTCTTGCTTTCATTATTTCTTGGATTGTAAACGTGCTTTACAATTATGGCCTTTCTCATGTTCTATTTTTGACTCGTCAATCATCTCTTTCCTCCCCATCGCTTGAAGAGTAGAGAAAACAAGAATGGGTGGTAATTGTAATGATGATTATAGTTTTTGATGAGACTGATAATGTTGCCAACAAGTATTTCTTCATGTAGATCTGAAATTGTATCGCTGGGAACAAAGTCCAAAGCTTTCTGCAGCTTGCTTGTTTGTTTGTATGACATAAGGAATACAAACAAATTCTGTAGTTATTTCTGTGTCAGGGGCAAACACACACCTAGGAGTGTCTGAGCAGATAGGGGAGGTTTCACCCACACACATGAAAACATGGTGTATCACCTGTCTAACCTGTAATGCAGGAACCCAGACAAGCAGGATCACAGGTATAACCCCTGGTTGTCTATGTCATTATCAAATTAGCATTTCAGTTAGAATCATCATATCAAGTCTGTTGAATGAAAAACTAATTTCATTTGAGTCTCAGCTCAAATAATGACAGTTCCTTGACAAACACCTCCACAGAAAAGCAAATAATTGCAATAGGAATGTCTGACAATGTCTGACAAAGACATCAAAATACATTTCATATTTAATTGGTTAATTTGAATAAGATCTATATTTTAATTCAACAGATTGAACTAATTGAAATAAACATAAAACAGTCTTTAATTTAAGGAAGCCAAAAGCTCTTATGTAAAAGGCACAGCAAAGATAGCCCTTTCTGCTCTGAACACCGCGCATGCGCTTCTTGCAATATTGCTGCCTTCATGAGCTCTTTGCGGGCTCCGACTTCCGATAAAAATGTCACATGTCCCAACTCAATATACAAATACAAATACCATGCTGATAAATTAAACACTATATTAATGTAAACATTGCACTATTTTGGCAGTTACTCTACAAAAAATGGATCAGTGTATTGCTTTGTCATGTGGGCTACAGGGCGACAAGAAATTATGCTTATTATCTAAAATTACATCATATGTAGTGATTAGAATATGCATTTCAATTGATAAATTGGTTATTTATTGTTGTCGGAGCTGTTTTAGTATTTAATAAAAGGATATGTATGTTGTCATTTTTAAGCACCCTATAAGATGTAATTCATTTTGCATGTATATGCTTCAAACATGGTTACTAAGTATATAGTAGGCGAATGGGCACAGTTTACAACTGAGCAAAGACTGGACTTTCTAAAATTAAAATTAGATTTAATGTGTTTTAATTAAAATAATAAATACGTAAAATTAATTTAATTAATTTTAAATGTATTGCATTAAAATAAAAAAAAACTTACATACATTTGGTCAGAAACAATTAGATAATTGTAATAATATTTCCATGTTGTAACATTAAGTATACCCACGTTGTTGTTGGGTCGTTCGTGTGAACATTTGTGAAACTTTCCGACAGCACGTGAATGCAGCACGAACAGCAACACATTCCCAGCGCCACACCAGAGCCCAGAGTGGGAATGAGGTTCAGCCAAGTACACGAGAGCGTCGTACCGGGTTAAACGAGCCGAGGACGGCGTCAGCCACCGATAAAGTCAAGGGCCGGACACGGAGAGAAAAGAGTGCAGACGCTGTTGACTGGAGAAAAGAAAGAAACACCATTTAAAGTGAGTTTATTGGAACAACTGAGAGGATTTAATAAGTGGACACGAGACGTGAATGGGACCGTGGCAGATGTAAGATGACATCGATAAAGGGGGATTAAACTGCAGGGATGTTAAGAAAATCATGAAAACAATATTTGCTTAGTAAGAAGTGACTTCAGTGCTGACAGGAATGGCTTGATTTCTCACCCCGGGAGAGCGGTGGGACAATACTGCGAGAGGCACTCATGTTTCTGTGGAAGAGAAAGAAAGTTTGCTGCGCTTCACTCGGATACAAGTCTACTTTCTGAGAGGCGTTGCTGCTGTGACTATTTCTCATCCCAGTGGCAGAGCCCGCCTGTGTTGGTGTCGGCTCATAACTGTTCATAATGTCCAAACCCGTGCTAAAGAAAAACCACTGGACCTCCAAAGTGAACGAGTGCTCCGTCTCCAAAGATGCCCTTGGTGACTTGAATGTGCCACTGCGCGGCGGCGCGGAGAACGGAGAGTTCGCCTACATCGGGCAAGTTAACGAGGATGTCGTGGTTTACAAAAGTGGAAAGTTAAATGATGGGGAACTGCTGCTGGAGGTGGAGAATCTCTCGATTTCGGGATTACCCTTGTACGACGTACAGACAGTGATAAAGAACTGCAAAGGTCCCGTCAGGTTGAAAACTGTCAGGCAAGGTAAGCACTCGAAGAGGCAGCGGCACACGCAAAACCCCGTTCAAACTCCTGCACTTTAATGTTACCCAGGTTTCTGCAAAATGACAGGGGTTGAACATTTTGTACCAAGCCTTTTTATCGAAACAGAAGGAGGAACTCTTCAATTCGGCACGCGTACAATTTACAATTAAGCTGAAAAGTGTATCAAAATAGAAACGTTTAATTTGGCCTTGCTTCCAGGGAGGAGTTCGGCCGAAGTTGGTAATATGTTGAAATAACTTCTGCCAGGGTGCCAAAACTTAAGGAAGTCGTGACGTTGTACACCTGTCGGCGGGCAAGGCCACGTTAAATTGACATTGATTTCTGAATGGCGTTTGGCGTGTACTTTTTTCCATACTAGAGAAAATACCATCTGTCGGTCCGGGGGAGATTGAAACAACATAGGTTCATGTTTATTGTTTATTCAGCTTCCCTTTTGTTCCGTTTTGACTCCAAATAATGTGTCAGTTTAATCAGATCCGTACAGGTGTCACTCATCCCACTACTTTCAAGAGAATTAAGCTATCCTAATTAGGCTAAACCTCATGGAGGAGACCTGTAGGAATACCAGGTGATACCACAGGATGTTATATAGGCCTACAACAGCATGAGAAGGTCAGTTTACCCTCAATTTTGAGTAAGCCAGACACATTATATGAAATTAAGAAGTGATCATTAATTTACACAGAGGTCATCTACTAAATAAGCAGATAATAAGCAAAGTCTGAGTTGGCCTGGGTCTTTTTTTGCTGTGTCTGTTTGGGCTACACGGTATCTGTTGAGTCCTCAAACAGGCTAGACAGGCAACACTTCTCCAGCACCTAACAGAAATGAGAACATCAGGCCAGTATGGCTGGTCTGGCTATAGTTCATGGTTAGCTTGACTCAGCAGGGCTGGGCAGTTTGACACTGAGCCACTCTGACAGGCTCCCAGCATGGCAAAGCAGACTGCTGAAGGGATGCTCGGAGCCAGCCTGGGCCACACTGACTTCCTGTAGAGACAGACAAAAGAGCAGCAACTCTTCAAGGACAATTTCACATATTTATAATCTGCGAACGCTGGCGGCAATATTAGCTGGGCCTGTTCAGAAGTGGCTTTTTGAAGGCGCTATGTGTGCAATTCAACATCAGCATCCACCTGCATATCACATTGTGTGCCACCGCATTATATTTGGGAGAGAAAGAAATCACTTTGGCACTATGGATGAATGCACTATTCTTCCAGTGAGTAAGGAGTGGTATCTTGTACAATACCGTCTCTGAACAAAGGCACACTGTGAGAAGCTGGTGAAAAAATCTTTATCAATGTAGAGTGAAGGAGAAAACCTTCAGCTGTACATGCAAATATCCTGTTTGGGATGGGGAGCATCAGGGCTAATGGAAAACGTGGTCCAGCTCTGACAATACCGGAGGCGTACCAGAGGTCGCCACCGTCTCTACCTTGGTTTAATTTGTTTACAGTAGTGCTGAGCAGTTGCGGGCACTGAAGTGCAGGTTTTTATTCTACACAAACACTACACCAGCAGATATCACGGATTAGTTCCTGCTCTCTGATTGAAGCTTTGTTAACCTACTGTCACCTACTGTAGTTTTTGTTTGGAATAAGAGGCTTCAGACTTTTGGCTCTCAACAGCAAACATTTTTCTATTAGAAATTCAGCATGTAGCAACTTTAATGTCAAATAGTTGGACATGCTGTCTTTTTAAACTTAAAAATAGCCCCAATTCAGTATGAGCACAAATAGATCAATGTTAAAGACATGTAAAGGTCCTGCACACAGGTGTTTTCACTTATGGGCTAATTAGACCTTTACTTGGGTCAAAGATGGGCGGAGCTATGCGGGTGATTTTGTGATGTCACCAAACCGAATAGGCCATTTTCACAGCAGACATTTTCACTTGTCATAGTAGGAAAAGCACAGGTATTACTACTACCACTAACGATGCCTCTATTCTGTTCAGGTGTCCCAGTGAGCCCTGACGGTGAGCGAGTAGGCAAAATAGCAGGACCGTCATTCATTTTCTTGTTTACGCCTGTGCTTTTCCTAGTGTGACAATGTCAAAATGACTTTTGTGAAAAAGGCCTATATACTAATAAGAATGGTAAAGGTGTAAGCTGTCCTACCCTGACTAGAGCAACAAAACTAACAGGACAGTTAGGGAGATGTCAATCACTCTGTCTGTAAACTCCTGCACGTTACTGATGGGGCTTTCCATTTGTACTGGAAAGTCAGAATTTTTAATGGAGAAATTTCAACTGAAACGCCCCCCTGAAGTCGCATTTCCGACTCGGAAAGTCGGAGGAACCTCACCAACCCCGATCTCAAAATCCAAGATGGCTGCTTCGCGCATCAACAGTAGTGAAAGCTGGAGTAATATACTGTACTGTCCAACTTCTATCTGTGGACATGTTGCTACGGGGTTTGTATGCGCAAAATACAACGTAATTCATTGTTATTAACTGGTATTGTTAACAATGGCTAACCTGGCTAGAGCACCCCACTTCCCCCACCCCGTAAAATAAAATAAAACGAACTGGAAACTAATAGGGTGTGATCAGCTACAGTGGGACATATTTTGCGCCTTCTTTCTTCTTTTATGATGTTTTTGAGGTGGACCTCATCTTGTTCTGTAGTTGTCTGTATTCCAAAAGAGCAAGCACAACAAAGGTTTTCCTGGAGGCGTCCATCTTGGTTTTCCAACTTCTTGTACAGGAACGCGGTCAGCTCGGGGGTGACGTCATTCCCAGCTCCGACTTCCGAGGTAAATGGAACGCAGCATGAGAACAGGTCTAATTAGGCAAAATTAGGGACATCTTTTTCAAAAGTTTGCCTGTCGTTGAGTGCTGGAATTAGATCGCTTTCCTTGAATCTTTCTTATTGTGGAGCATGTAAATAGGAAACAAGTCATTTTATTTAGCTCCCATGTAAATACTTTCAAGGGGAATCACCAGGGTGAATTCCGAATTTAAAAATCCTGTTTATGTAACACCAGCCAGTGTTGATTATGCACCCCAGATTCTCTCTGCACTTTGTAATGACTTTAGACAATAGGAGGAAACTCACTTCTCACTTTGAGCCAATCAGAAGTCTCCGGGCTCCCAGCTCCCCCTTTTTCCAGGACCTATCTGGGGATGTCAGGTGTCACTGCCATACAACGTCACATGATCAGATTCCATTTCAAGTTTTTAATAATTCACGCTGCCTGGGAATTTCCCTCCCTAATCAGCCTTAATTGGGAAAATATGCTTGGCAACAAGGGCCATCTGTAAAATCTAAGTGACCTAATTTTACCCAGAGCTTGTGCCATTTTCTCACTTTAATCAAGGGAGATGTGTGGAGAGATGCTGCTGCAGTGTATCGGCTCACTGATATTCATGAAGCATTTGCTGCTGTTGACTGCCAACCGTATAAAAAGACGCATTGAAAAGTGTTAGGTCAGGACCCTCTGCACTCTATTCAGATCCACACGCACATGCATGCACACACGCACACACGCAGGGGCCTTTCTAGCCTGAGCTGATAAGAGGCTCTAACCAGTCCTGCTGCAGAGATTGGAATGTTTGCTTTGGGTATCAGTGAAAAAGTACGAGACACACACTCACATATTTACTGCAGATCACACACCCCATGCACTGCTGCTGAGCCCAAGTCCACTTCACTGTGTATCAATTGGGGCAGAAGCTGTGGGAAAATAACTGGATTATGTTCTTAAGGACTATTACATACAAACACGGACATGCACTCTTACTCCACACCCTTTTAAACAAGCAGCTACAGACTGTCCTAATGCAGTTTAAGGTTTAAATACTCTGATGGGGATGTGCTCTAATGACAAAGACGAGATGCCGTGTTTGCAAACAGAAATTCACATTATGATAAGACTTGTCAATCTGATAAACCCCCGGAACTTCTTTATGGATAATCTTCATAAGAAGATGACCTAGTGCTCCACATATGCAAAACGATAACATACACATGCTTGTACAAACACACAATCACAACAGAGAGGTTTCAGATTGAGAGCAGATTAGTGTCATGCTCTCTCTGGTGTTTGTACACATGTTGGGTGTGTTAATAATCAGGGAAGTGTCTAGGATGGTGTGTGTTCTTGTACTGTGTTTTTCATGCGGACAGAAAGACGGGTACTATTACGGGTCGGGGTTTGAGATTAGAATTGGTAATATCAGGGGCAAGGGATTGCAGCCAACAAAGGTCTTCACAAGCACTGTAAAACAAATGTGTGCGTATGTGTGTGTTTTCTGGACATGAAAAATGGCACAGTGGCCCAGAGTTCACAGGTTTCCCCAGGCATGAGCTGTGCTATGTGCGGGTCGCCTTGGTCAACAGGATTGGCTGCATGTGACCATGCTCACACACACACACACACACACACACACACACACACACACACACACACACACACACACACACACACACACACACAAGAAATTTGAATCCTCTTCGCGTAAAACCAACCGTTGCTCTCCCAGACCAATCAGGAATCGAGGAACTACAGCTTCAGAGGAGTGTATTTCTTTCCAAGCTGCATTATATCACGGAGCTGGTGTGATGAATGAGGCCTTACTAGCTATACATTTCTGGCAGCAGAAAATATTCTCCCTTTCGTACGGTGGCGCGAGTTGCTAACTAGGGCCCTCCCGCTCAAATTTACAACACTGTTACTGCATTAACTCCAAGCTCTGCGTGCATGTGTGAGTGCTTCTGGCAGGGATGGCATGTGGAAGTGTTTATTTCCTTTCTCTCAGCAGGAAGTTGGACAGCCCTCTTCACCCCAACCCATTCTTCCACCTTTGTATTCTCTGACGGCGGTGGAACGACTTCACTTCCTCCCTCCTAGCCTGGCTTTAGGAAAGATCTCTGGCTTTAATTTCAGGGTGTGTGTTTGTATCTGTGAGGGTGTGTGTGGGTATGAGCAAGAAAGCAGGAGAGATAGAAGCCACATGTGTACGGTATAAGCATTTTGCCTACTTTGAGAGCTGAATTTGTATATGTGTGTCAGTGCTCAGCTTAAGCTCTGCATTTAAATACAGTGTAGGGACACTCAGTTAGCAACTAAATAGACCATGAAAGGCTGTCTCGCTAATGCAGTGCTTTTTTGTAATCCCACTAAAGAGGTACATATGCACATGTGCACAGTCTTTTCTCTTGTTTGCTGCAGAATCGTCTTTCTTTTCCTAATTAGCTCAAGTGTGGGCTGTTGTGAATGAGTGTGAATGGGAATTGGTCACACTTGGCACTTGCAGTTACACACTCTGTCAGAGGAAGAGAAAGGCCAACTAATTTACGGTAGTGAGTTTAGTAGGGTGGGGGAGGCAGTGAGGCAGTTCCCCTTCCTTTCATTTGAAGACTGCTCTTATCCAGTGTCCTCAAATTGTATATATGCACAGAAGAGGAGTTTATATATTTCTGAGGAATGTGTCAAGATTTAGGCAAAGGTTCCCAAAGGGAGTCCTGAATACCAAGGAACACCAGGACCAAAGAGAAACAGTTTAGGTCTTTAAACAGTAGTAGAGTACATGGCATTATGAATTGCTGTTTTTCAGAATGACCTTTACTATGGTCTGCACTGGAAATCAAAGCCTCTGCATAGATGTCTAAGGCAGCTGTTTCTTTTATAGCTGTTGTAGCTCATTACTAAGGAAGTGGGTGAAGAGATCATTGGCAGTTTCCCCCTTGAGACCTTTTCAGTCTAATTCTAAACCAGTTCTAAGGAAATCTGTCAACACTCTTTTCTCACTGGTCAGTTCTTGAGGATTTGTAGTACAGAGTCGTTTAACCGCGCTTTGCTTTTTTCCGTCTGTCAAACTATGAAATGCTGAGCTCCTTATGAATGTCAGGACTACACAGGAAAATGAAAGCCCTGAGATTAATATGAGGCAGCGCTGGTTCAGTACCCAAGGTAACTGTTAACCTAGTCAAAGTGTACAGTAGGATGAGTTGACAATTCTACTTAAAGGGCCTTCACTCTGTCAATCTGACTGCTTGGTTAGCATAGTCCCCCATCTGGGAGGTAATCATGATACTCAGTGTTAGCGATATTAGCCTCCAATCTCAGAGCAGGTGAATGTCAGCATTTTTTTTTAATGAAGCATTAAGATCCTGAAAATATATATGTTGTTTCAGTTGCTTAAATAGCACTAAATTCACATTTTTGAGTTAGTAAATAATGTGTATGGTCACTTCATTACACTGTCACCCAAATGGATCAGGGTCCCATTCCACTGTGCCCATTAAAACAGAAGTTATTTTCCTTTTTCCAGAGAAAATCCAGTGATCTCTTTCCTCTAGAAAAATCTTTGACTTACCCTGGAACACCACGTTCCCGAAATACAAGCTCACGTCACATTCATCCCCCCCCATCCGCCCCTCCTAGGAGCACTACAACTTTTAGTAGTAAGCTAGTCCAGTGTTGGTCAATGTTATAATGTTTGGGGCACGTTTACACCCTCCCTACCACTCATTCACTCTCGCCTATGTTGAAGCCTTGCTAAGCTAAGCTAAGCTAGCAGTTCAAATGGCTATAAACCAACATCTTGGTGAGTCTGCGTTTGAATGCATTTCATGAATGTATGAAGTGGGTGTGTTCAAGCTAAAACAAGGTGTTAAGTTGCTGTTTAAACTTTATAGCACCAAGACTTTTTACAGGTTTAGAGCGTTACGCCTGTTCAACCAAAATCAGTACCAGAGCAACCCTTTGAACAGTAAAAACAGTAAGTCAGTAGCTGAGTGGTGCGATATTGTACCAAGACACCAACCTGCAGTCACTCTGCCAGCCTTCACAGTGCACACAGCCTTTACAATGTTAGAGCATAGGCAGTTCTGTTCTGTGTCCTGTGTTAAGTCAGGAATGGGATCATATGTATGCCTGCAGATAGTAGCGGTGTGTGCCCGTTATCGTGTGTGCGTGCCAGGCAGGCTGACACGGCCAAGTCTTTGTCAGCTCCGCTGCAGTTAAACTCCAGATGAGATGTGGTAACGCCTGCAGCGGGCACGGCTGGGAAGCAAAATGATGGGATTGGTAGTGGCTGTGGGCATTATTAATATGGCTGAGACTAGACCCAGTAGCAAGTGGATGTGCCCCCAAAAAAGTCTTTTGAAACGTTGAAGGTTTTAGAAGTTTAAAAAAAAAATTTAATTCAGCAGGGACTTCTGCACAAAGAAATATAGTTAAGTGCTTGTGCGTTTTTAACTCCACCTCATATTTCTGTAATATCATGTCGCAGCATGTTTGATTTCTTGAGATATTTAAGATAGTTAAAAGACACTTGGAAGCTTATGTGGAGTTAATTTGTTGTTGTTAAAGCTAATTGTCAGCTTGTTATCTTTCTAGTTGTGGATGCACCCAGATAAACTTTACTTTATATCTTATATCTCTCAGGCTCCTTGAGATATAAAGGCCTTTCTTCCCAAGTCTGCTTTCTCCTTTTCTTTACCTTTTAATTATGTTTTGGTTGAGGCCTCGGGGTCTGTTTACACAAATCCCATTAATGTAACGTCTTTGGGAAGCTTACTCATGCACATTCGTGTGCACAGGCAGACAAAATAAGGTGGTATCTACAGGTTTAGAGAACAGTCTAGCCCTGATTAAGAGGATTTAGACACAAGTCTGTCTGTTAGTCCGCAGCAGTGAGCACACACACACACACACGCAGGCCCAAACTCCCTGGGTCTTCCTGCAGTGGCAATTATGCGGTGCACAACAATGCCTCGCTGAACCACACTGCCTTATTCCTCCTCCTCCTCCTCATCTTTCCTCACTCCATTCATCTCGTCTGCTCTCTTTATCTCGCCCCTCTCAAGTCTTCCTCTATCCTCTCCACACTCATTGTTGTCTCAATATGGGAATTGTGATGGCTCTTATTAAGGGGCAGCCCATTCTGACTGAGACCCCCACCCTGTCCTTTTCCTGCTTAAGGCTCCTAATGAAAAGAGTTGTCCAACAGGTCACTTCACAGCAGTTATGGATGACAGTGTGTGTCAAAACACTGAAGACTGCTTTATGTGGGTGGTAGTCACTGTGTGAAGGGAGAGTATGGTGGATTATGGGTAACAAAACTAGAGTTTCTCTTGATGAACCAACAGTGGTGTTCTTCCCAGAAGTATTTTACTAATTGACGCATATGTAGTCAGTGAGGCGCTATTGCTCTTAAAAGAATATTTTGACATTTTGGGAAATGGGCTCATTAGCATTCTTGCCGAGAGTTAGATGAAAAGACTGATTTCTGAAGTCACGTCTGTACGATAAATATGTAACTGGGGGCCAGTAGCCGGTTAGCTTAGCTAAGCTTAGCAAAAAGAGTGGAAGCGGTGGAAATCCGTCGACCTTACCAGCACAGGTGAAGCTCACTAATTAACTATATCTCGTTCTGTACGAAAACTGAAGCCTAAAAATGACAATTTGACATTTTACGGGGATTCTTGGCTCTGGAGCAGTTGCCAGGCAACCAGCGGAGACTCCCGGTCCAAGAAATAGGCTGGCACATAATCCCTCGTAAAATGGTAAATTGTCGTTTTCACACTTCAGTTTTTGTATGAAAGCGAATCATTTTCCAAATTCTCGAGCTATTCCTTTGATTTCCCTGAGAAAACAACAGGGATGGATCAGGAATTGCTATTCATTTAGCAACCTCCTGTGGTGTCACTAAAAATGACCGGGTATGCAATATTTTTGAAATCTAAAAATCTTTTTACGTATGTTGTAGATGGTTAGTGCGCTGTTAAAAAGGTGCCTGCAGTTCTCCCATCTGGAAATATCCGCCTGTGTGATGGTGACCAGCACTGAGGCAGCCTTGATTGGGAAAGCATGCGTGTCCTGCGGTTAACTGGAAACCTTCAGGACACCAAATGGCTTTTGTAATCTCCTATGATGACAGGGGAGATATGGTTGTGTCATCAGCTTCGCAGGTGGCCTCCCAGCGCAGATGAGTGTTCAGTAATAACTGGTTAGCAGCTAAGGGCCAAGCGACCCTGTGTCTTACAGCTATCGCCACAATCTGATATCCCTGTCTCGGCATGCGTGGCTCTGTGTGATAACTGTGCATCAGCTGTGCTTGTGTGCCCCACTAAAGCTGGGCTCTCACTGCATGACTGAATCACCACAGATCCCAGCACCACTCACATTAAAGTCTATTGTTTCCAGTAGTTTCATGCCTCTTCAAGTTAACGGTACGCACACTAAATGATTCAATATATGCTGGAGACCACACAAAAAAGATTCTTTACTTTTGATAGGCTCTCCGGCCAATGCAAAATACGACTTAAGCTTTTAAGTGATTGTGGAACTTGAGAAGGAGTGGTGAATACTCATTTGTGCCAAAAAAAGAACAAAAGAAGTGAGCTAGATGCCAAAGTGGGAGGAGAATAGTTCTGTGCATTACTTAATGTTCATGCTGCATAGTTAGCATTGTCAAGGGTATATTATTTTATGAGACAGTTATACTGTAATGTCAGTTTTTCTATTCCACATGGTTTCAGTTAAATTGTATCATGAAATCTTTTGTCTATTGGCTATTGTTG
Organism: Macquaria australasica; assembly: GCA_005408345.1. Lineage (NCBI taxonomy): Eukaryota > Metazoa > Chordata > Actinopteri > Centrarchiformes > Percichthyidae > Macquaria > Macquaria australasica. Next base: position 55,525 of record SEMN01000317.1, read on the forward strand.
CTAACCGTTCTCAGGCTAGGGTCAACAGGCCTCAATTCAGGTAAAGTTAAATATATTTTTGGAAGAGTTTTCTAGGGGCAAAACACTAAGAATGGAGGCAGACCAAATACTTTAATGAGGAGACAGATAATATGGGCCAAACGTGATTGTATTCTAAGGAATTCTTCTTATCCTTTGGTTATTGTAACTGGAATTGGGCACACACACCACAAAAATAAAGTTGAAAGTTGAGTGGATACAAATTGGTTGCCAACTGCACAGTTCACAGCTCTGTGACGCATTTGCTGCTTTGATTGTCTTGTTAGCACCATGGCAGCACAAAGTCACGCTGCCCCACTGTGTGCATTTGTGCGTCTGATAGTGGAACATAAAGGTCAGTATGCATATGAACACTTAAAGGTCAGTACACTTTGTCCTCATTTTTTTCACAGACGGAAGCAGTCCATACACTTATCATTTACTATACAGCCTTCATTAAAATGAGTACAGCGGAGGAAAATGTGCCGGCTTACTGAGAGAATCTTAATTAGACAAGCGGAGACTAATTAGCAAAGACAGGAAAAGGATTGAGTCTTAATTAAGAGGTCACCGGTGTCCATCTTCTCTCTTCACCCTTTGGCATCAGTCACAGATGTTAATGTCTAGTCTCTTGAAGTGACGTCTGTTTATGTGACAACTCCACCACCTTCTATATGTCATCAGCTCACCCACTCTGTTCTCTAACTTCATAAGTTCCTTACGTGTATTCAGAACCCAGCCGCAACACAAAAATCCACCCAAATTGAGCTCAAGACAAAGCTTAATGTAAATACTGCACATCCCAACTTACAGCAGAGAAAGTCTGATGTGGTTCTCTTTTTTTTCACTATGAATTTTGTTTCTCAGTCTCAGTTCTCAGTCAGTCTGGCAGTACTATAGCCAGACTGACTGACTGATGATAGGCCTAGATCTTGGAAGTTTAAGCTAGCATTACAGCAGTTTACTCTATATGTACATCCTCACACCTTGACTGCACATTTTCACATGATTATGATAATCCTCCTCTTTTAAGGAGAAGATATTGTACGTCTTCACCACAACTCTCTTATTTTGCTGCACGCCCCCTCATGTCCCCTTCCTGAATTAATTTGACATCAAGTTAAATCGACTTAAGATTTGCACCCCCTCCAACAGCGCTGTAAAGTAAGATTCAGTGCAGTATTCTGATGAAAGCTGAACCTACAAGAAAAGTCACCATTTGAGTGGGAGTCCATTTGCTTTTATAATGCAAGAACTGCTGTATATGACATACCAGCCTGACACCAGACTTAACCATTTTACATGAATCTGTTGACAGCAGAGAGGCTGGGGCCATTCTCTGTGTTATCTTGTCAGGGCTGTATTGAACTCAATGACTCAATTCTAATCTGTTGTGGTTTCACTGCACTGTTCCTGTTGGGGTTCACATTTTTTTTGCGGTATCCCTCTAAAATGTATTTTTGGGATAATGTTTTGTAAGCAGCATGTTGCTTTCCATTCCTGATCTTATATAGATTTGACACCACAAAACACTGGTGTTACTGACTTAAATTGCTTCCCTACGCTGCAGTGAACAAATGTTATGAGACAGAGACGCTTGGCTTTATACTCACGTTTTAATATTTTAAGCAGAAACACCCCATTTCTCACATAAATGTTGTAAACATATTCCGGAGCAGGCCACTCCAGACTTTGTAGATTTCATAAAACACTGGCCTCGCAAAAAATGTAAATGTACATTACAAAACACTTGGCTATTCAGAGAGGCTGTACTATCAAACTGGGGCAGCTGTGCGTGTCTTTGGTAACCAAATCGGCACCCTAATCTGTCTGAAATCACACTTCCCGCTCCACAGTGTTAAATTCTTCCATGTTCACAGTGTGGCTAACTGAACGACCAGAGTTTTCAGAAAATCAAAATGAGAGTAGGGACAGTGTTGTTGAAAGGTACACTGGTGTAGGCTTGTGGACCGCATGTCACCGCTAGTAGCGGCCACCGTGACGAGCCTAATCTGATGCCCATATGGAAATAATACCATACGGCAGGATTATAACTTGACACAGACCCTGCAGGCTTTGTCAATGTGACTGTATTTTCAGTTCATCTAATGACTGACTCACTGTCGCCGGTCTCGATGGAGGCTCTGTGAAGCTGAGGTTTACCACACATGGCATACTGTTGATGCTATTCACAAGGCTTTTATGTGGGCATCATGTGATTTTTTTATTTTTATTTTTTTAGCTGTGTGTTGGGTCAAATGAGCAGGATTGTGTGGGCCTGGTCTGAATTTGTCACTACTTGGTAATGCCCCACTACTATCACTGCAGCTTTAGATTCACACACACACTTAGACACACACAGACACACACTCACACACACACACACACACAGGCAGACATACACTCACGTGTAAAGTTAAATCCATGATCCATGCTCTTAGGATACACATGTAAGCTTATTGCATGCAGATATTATTCCCTAAGTTAGCATGTAGGGATACTGTCTTTCTCACTTGCTCTTTGTCTCTCATACACACACACACGCGCGCACACACACACACGCGCGCACACACACACACACACACACACACACACACACACACACACACACACACACACACACACACACACACACACACACACACACACACACCGCTGTATCCCTGCTCTCTGTACTGTTCAGGAATGCTCTGTTTACATAGCTGGAGCTGGCCCAGATCAGTATTTTAGTCTCAGGTGTCTGCTGTGTGTCACTGACAGTTATTTTATAGGCCCCAGTGTGGCTCGACTCCGGCAAATGCTGCTGCACCTTGCCTAAAACTCTCCTCTGTCTGCTGGATTTATAGGAGGACACGATGGCTCCAGAGACTCAAGGGGAGTTTAGCGCAATCATTGAAATGCGCTTCAGAATTAATGTCATTTATTTTTGTAGGAAACCTTGTGGAAAAGTTGTGGGCTGTGTTGAAGAAAGTGTTGGATTTTTCACCTGGTCTGCTATTAGCTTGTCTGAAATGTTGCCACTGTGATGAATGCATATATAGTCTGCCTGACATCATTTGTCAGTGCTAGAGTTAAGATTGGGCTGGTTTATACAACTGTGACTTGTATTCCTGCAGAAAAGCCAATCAAATCGGACTGTGTGCTGCGAATGAGGGCCACACTGATTGTCGAACAGAATTCATCTTTCTACCTGCTTGCGCAATTGAATCTCCCTGGCCTAGCCAACTGCATCGTTGTAAAAGCGATGTGCAACATCAGCACACCTTTTTATATGATCTCTCTCTCTCTGTCAGTGTCTCTTCTGATGTTCCCTTCTCGATGCAACTTGCCGTGAAATGACAAGTTCCTTTACCGGTGATGGATTGCACCAATCTGTTTAACGCTTAGAAAATCGCTTATTTTCTTTAAAACTCATTGGCGCAAATAGGCAGAAGATTGCTGGCGAACACAGACGTCCCTCCATGACCTGAAGCTCTACTGGGCTCCAGAGCTCATAAATTAGACAAGAAATCTAATTTCCCTGTGGGGCTCTTAGGATCCGAGTGCTCACAGACAGTTTCTTTTCAGGGGTGGTTGATTTCTATTCTTCTTGATGTAAATGGGCTGATAAGGGGACAGTTGGAACTGGATTGTGGCCTAGTTGCTTGCTGAGTCACTGTGGCGTAGTAGTAGTACTCTCTTTCTGTCACACTGACTCTGTTGGGTTTTTTTTTGCAGTGCACATGACAGGCCTGTTTGGAGTTGTCTCCCCACAGCTGCAGATACTGTTGTTGTGAGAGGGAGTTTATTACAAGCGTTGAATTGTGTTGGACCCAAGACTCTTGAGGGTCACAGAAAAGCACCACACACTTTTGAACAATGTTATCACAGAAAACAGCTGGAAAACTGGAGTGGGAATGGCTGTGATAAGCGGAGTCATTTTCAGCATTGTCCTATGTTACTGAGCTCTGCTGTAGAGTTTTTGTCTCCTTTTGATGGGACTTTTTTGTTGTTGTTCAGCCTCCTTTTAGATTCATTTTCACTATCTCTAACTCGGCATTGCTCCCACTCTAATTCCTGTGCGTCACTTCCTCAATCCATTGTGTCGCCTTTGTCCACCTTGCCCTTTGTTCTGGTTGATAATCGGGTAGTCTTTAACATTTCCTGCTCTGTAGGGTAGAGTTTGGGACACGGTTGGGACACTGTTGTGAATTTGAGAACACGCTGGTTAGTCTGACATGTCTCGCTATAATGAAACATTTGGCAGGGGGTGTGTCTCATTCTCAGTGTTCAAATACAAACAGGCCAATCAGCTGCCTCGTACTTATAAAACCTGCGAACTGGTGACTCTTCTAATCACAGTGGTCATCATCTGAAACCTGACTCGTGCCATCCGTTTGTTTTAAAGATAATGAAATTATCTGAGTGAGTCATAGAGTTATTTGGTTTATTTATGTTCAACCTCCCCTTCTCTACCACTAAACCACGAGTCTCATTCAGTTGGTTAATAGCTGCCTCAGAGCATTTAAAGGCACAGTGAGTGCATTGCCACTGTGAGATTATCAGTGTAAAATAGACTGAACTTTATTGTCAGATACCCCTGAAATGTGTTTTTCATCTGCTTTATAAGCCCGGCTGATACAGGATTTTGAGGCCCATACTGATATCGATATTTAGTAAATCTGCACCCACAGACACAATACACATATTTTTAGATTCAGTGTGACTTACACTTTCTGAGAATATCATTATCTCCATTATGTCCATCATGTATAAACGTCTATAAATCCATTTAGAAATTGTAAAGAAAAGACACCCTTTATAACTCCAGAACTTGCCTGAGAAGCATCACGTTTTTAAGTTGTTTTTTTTCCAGTATCAAAGTCATCCAGTGATAGTTATCTGTACATCCATGGGTACACTGCAAACTGGAACAGCTAATAGCTAATTCAGCATACTTTTAATGGTGGCAAATTGCCAAAATGTAAACAAATGTAGGCTAAAAAAAAAAATGGGTCTCAAGTTGTAGTACACACCTAACTCAACTCCATGGCTCCATACTTCCTGTTTACATCCCCCAAAGCCCCCAGATTGTTGGAACTCTAGTTCCAAAATGTAGAGCATGGTTATCCCCCAAATCAAAGTATGACAAAGAATAATAATAATAATAATAATAATAATAATAATAATAATAAAAGGAATCACAAAATCCATTAATATAACTCTTTTCATGTTGCACTATCAGAATTTGTTTGACATTACTAAGGCTCAGAATGTGCCAGCATCACGGTTCTCATATTCCTGGAACACTGACACTCTCCTCTTTCCATTTATATACAGATATTTGACCTGTGTTGTTAACCCCCCACCCCAACCTTTCTAGAAGAATCTGAGCTCCCACATTTTCCATATTCCTTCCAAAGGATGTAAGATAAATAGTAACCTATAGTATAAAGACTCCACCCATGTTGCCAGAGAGTCTGTGTTTATTAGCTCTGTGCATGCAGCCCCTGCCGGTTCATTGTCCTTTTTGTAGGAATGGTGAGAATCCTAAACAGCCAGTCGGGGCTGTTTTGCTTTTTATTATCACAACATCTCTGGTTTGCTATCAGTTAGCAGCACAAGAACATGCCAGTGTCAGGCGTTCTTTATGAGTCGTTTACAGTGGGAGTGGGAGACATTGTGGTTTGAGTCCAGTTGTCTTGAAACTGATTCATTGTTATTTCATTTCATTAGCATTTCCTAATTTCGTAGGTGTGGACTTAAAGTGACGCAAGGCTTTATTATTTAATAAGACAGCAATTTCCTGAATCAGTTGTCAGGCACGTTAATGATCAGTAACTGATTAATCACCTTAGAAAGCAATCGTATTATGAAACTGTCTTTTCTTTTCCAGGGTGTGTGTGTATTTGTATGTGTGCGTAGTGTGTGTGTTAACACCAGTTCCCATTGCCGATCCAGTCGGACAGGTTGGGGTGAAACTGCAGCATACCTGCGCTGCACCTGTCAGCAGGTGCACAGGGCGGTGCTCGGTAGCAGAACGCATCATGAGGGAGGGAGGAAGATGAGTGATCAGAGGCCATGCCGTGCTTCCTGGAAATGTTTTTCTTGCACCCTTGTTTCCCCACTGGTAAACGCAAATTCCCCAGGGGCCAGTCAAATCTCTTCGGACTAAATATTTGAATTGTCATACCCAGTTTAAAGTGTCAGAACAGCGTGCTCACCTCGGATGGCACTTGAGAGATTGATTATCTTTCTACAGTCTGAGCCGATGTTGTCTTTACCCTGGTTAAATACCACACTTGAGCGCTCTCTATCCCTTCACTCTCATCCCCTCTGTTCATCTGGAGAGTGTAAACATGACGTCTGAGGTGATTGATGTCAGATGACCTTTTGGTTGTCAGGGCAACGGGGCCCTAAATCCCGAGGCGCTGGTCATCTCCGGGGGCTTGGCTGATTAGTAAATAAAATCTTCCCGGACAGACACACACACGCGCGCACACAGACTTGGAACGCGGCAGATAAACAGTGGTGGGGAGAGGAGAAGCTTTTAGTCTCATGATGTGGCAGGCAGATAACTTTGTTTAGCTGTCTGAGTACGGACAGACCACATTCCTGCTGTCTCTCTGCACAGACCGCGAGGTACAACAGCATTGTTGCCCGCATCTGGCTGGAGTCTTTGCCACTTATTGGTGTGCTGGACACTATTTTGTAAAAGACTGATGTGAAATCTATTCACTTGTAGGTTCACACTAACTTACAGTTAAGGTATTCTGAGGTTAAATCTGCATAACTGTCTCGTCTGAACAATTGTTAATAATTAAAAATCAAATCATACAGATTTGTTAGTGAATAGAGCTCATCCATCCCTTTACTCTGATATAAATCCAAACAAAGCTGCAACAATTAGTCAATTAATTGATCAAATATGAATTGGCAACTATTTTGATAATCCATTTATCTTTTACTTCTTTAATGCCAAACATTTAATGATTTCAGGTCCTCAAATGTGAGAATTTGCTGCTTTTCCTTGTCTTACATGATAATAAATTGAATATTTTTGGGTTTTAGACTGATCAGGCAAAACAAGGCATTTGTTGACAACACCTTTGGCTCTAAGAAATTGTGATGGGTATATTTCACTGTTTCTTGATGTTTTATGGACCAAACGATGAATTGATTAATCACAACAACAACAACAACAAAAAAATCGGTAGATTAATCAATAATAAAACATAATTGTTAGTTGCAGCCCTGAATTGAAACGAGGTTCTACTACTTCATTCAGTTATTTTAGAGTAATAAGAGCCTCCGTCCAGTCCTTGTGAATAGAAATATGTAGTTTCACCAGAAAGCCCTAGAGACTGGATTCATCAGTGCTCTCCTGCACCTTTGTCCTCCCACAGGCCTGCCCTCACAGATAAGCTACAGGCTGGCTGCTCTTCAGTCCCAGCTTCTACTAATCTACGGCACGCAGGAGAGAAGGCCAAGGGATTAGCATGACAAACGGTCTGATGATGACTAACCTCAGTCATCATACATGTGGGAATATTTTTTTTTATCAAACTTTAGCAATGAGGTGTAATTATCACCGAAGCTACTACTGTATCATTTGTGAAATTTACTATGATGGAGGTACAAATGTAACAAATACAGGCTTAAGATGTAAGTGAATCCCGAGTTTACTTTAAAGAGTTGAAGGGCAGCAGAGAACTATGGGAAAGTAGTATTAATGTTTCCACAGGAAAATAGTTGCTGGGAAGGTAGTTATATTTAAATGCAGTTTTAAACAAATGATGTCATAGCTTTGCTCCCCATTGTAAAAAAGAGGGCAGAGGAAAAATGTGTTGCTTTGTTCTCCAAGTATCCAGGCTCTTGACCACAGGCCCTGTCTGTGTGTGTGTGTGTGTGTGTGTGTGTGTGTGTGGCAACTGTACACTAGCATACATGCTTGTGTGTGGTCTAAATACAGCTCTTTACTGTTGCCCAAATCATTGTGCGCCAAAAGGCACAAACAAGGTCATAAAAGCGACTTTGCTTTGCCGCTCTAAACATAGACCGGCTCTATATCTTGATACCATTTTTCAGAGGCGATTGTGTCTTTGTTGGATGTGAGTCAGCAGTGCATCTGTATTCAGCTACTGTTTGCTCATGAAATGTCAACCCTAGGCAGTATTTTTGTCATTAACACATTGTGCCTTGGCCTCAATGTCACTGTTCTCAATGGAAGGTTTTTTATTTTATCTCTGCAGATTAAGCCGTGTTAGCTAAACTGGTGTAATTATTTGTCGATGTCCTTTCCATTAGTCAGGCATAGTTCATAGTGTCCGTGACCTCTGCAAGGTAGAAATGTAACCACCTTGTATTGGCCTAAATGCGGCCCGGTAAATGTGGGAGAAATCGCACATCCAAACCCCCCCCTCCCCAACACACACACACGCACACGCACACATATTTCCCATCTGTCTGACACTCGGATGAATTAGAGCAGACACAGGAAGGGAGGTTAGAGCTCAGTTTTTTTAGTGTGTGTCTTTGTATGTGTGTGTGTGTACCTGTTCATCTAGTCTGTTTCTCTGGCTTCTTTCTGCCCTGCTAAGCGCCAGCTGTACAGGGAGGTATTTCAGTCTACCTGACTGTGGAAAGAGTGCTCAGCACCACAGCCTAGATCAACCACAGAGCCATCACTCAATTCATAGAGGAACGAATGACAGGCAGAGGACAATATAGGTCTGATTGAGGCGTAGGATGACTGATTGTATAACAGAAGTTCTTTTAGATACCTTTTTTATTTTGAAATTTAACCCATATATCTCAAATACTTAAGACTCCTGGCTGACAAATAGGTTGAGCTTTAACAGCTTTAACTTCAGTTGTCTTTCTTTAGCTGTTCCAACTGAAAACATCTGCTACTGCTAACATGATGTAGATTGCAAACATAGACTGTATATAAAGATGGACGACGCGTCTCCACTTCCTCCCACTGTACAAAAATTAAGTCAAAATACCCCGGATACGAGAGCTGCCAACTTGTGCTGCTGACATCATTTGGAGCCAGAGTCTGCGCATATCAAGTTCCCGCCTATACAGCCGCCTGGACCAATTGCGAGCATGTTGACAGTCAATCATGACATGACACCCCCTTTTTATAACATCAAATAACTAATTTAAACCAAACTTATCAGAAAAATGAAAACTTGAATAAACATCAGCGTGATAAGAACTACCTAAAATGACAGAAACCATCTTTGGGAAGAAATTATTTGACGTGTACTTTGACTTCTCAGTTTGACCCATGTCCCATATGCTAACATGGTGGGAGTAGGGTTTATGACCTATGCTGCAGCCAGCCACCAGAGGGTGATTGAGATGTTTTGGCTTCACTTTTGGGGAGCTGTCACGTCGTCCATCTTTATATACAGCATTATAACAGGGCTGGGAGGATCTCATGAGCTTAAAAATTCCAAGTAAGTTACTGTTGGTGTTTTCATTCTCGGCTGCAGTTGCACAGACCACCCCAACTCCACTGATGCTGCAATGCACTCTGAGATACAGTACCACACTATAGTGGCCTCTGCTTTTGTGGCTGAATTTATTTCATATGCAAGTAAAGTCACACATTTCTGAACCTTGTATGAAATAAAATACCTAGCGGAGATGATGAGGTTCTCCACCTTGGGTCGTGGGAACCAGAAAAGAACAAGGGGAGATTACCTCATTTTGCTCTCATTAGCATTTTAGCTCACACCCGTCTTAACTTCATTTCACTCTCTTTCGCTTTCCCCCTCTGGGGATCTCTTTCTCCTTTACTGATTGAACAGAATGCACTGCGGGTCATAAAATCTGGGAGTGTGTAGTTTCTTCTAGCGGCCGTGGTCGGCTGGACACGACCTTACGGAGCCGAAGGAGGAAGGAGGAAACTGGCAGGGCTTTTCCACCAACCAAGCCCCTTCCCTCCCCTCGCCTCCCTTGAGACTCATTCCAGCGTTCAAACTGAAATCAATCCTCTTCCCTGTCGCTCTGCACCCCTTCTCCTCCTCTCATCTCCCTCATTCTCTCTCTGTTCAGTCACCTCCTCCTGTTCTCCATCCTTTTCCCCAAGCCCATATTGCCAGGAATCCAATTTCATCACATGAAGGTAAACCCTGTCTAATGCTACTGCTGTTCTCCTGCTTCAATCCTTTCCTTCTTAAACTCCTCTCTCTCATTTCTTCTTCCTACATCTTCTCCCAGTGGGTAAAGGAATGATCCCCCACCCCCTGGGCATTTGCCCCCAGGCGTGTCACTCTGTCCTGGGTCAGTGTCGACCTTGTGGCCCCTCCTCTCTGGGCCCTGGGTGCCTGGCTTTCTTTGCGTTCCCACACTAAACAGTGGCTGTGTTGACATTGTTCTAGTGGTGCTGTCACGTTTTTCTGACACACGGCAGGTGAACTATGAACGAGAACAAGGCCAAAGCAAGACCACGGATGAGATGATGGCAGGGGTGATATTGGGGGAGGAGGGTGAGCCAGTTGACATCATGGTGTTTTTATTGACTGGATTTGGTGTTTGGAATACTTACTATTTAAAAAAAAAAAAAAAAAATTATTTTTTCAGGAAACATGCATACATGTTTACAGACTCCAGTCCACCTGAGTTGCATATTTTTGGACTGTGAGAAGAAAATGATGTATGTCATTTTGAAAATTAACAGTATGGCTGGGCGATTAATCAAATTTTAATTTCAATTACGATTTTGGCTTCCAACGATTATGAAAACAAGATAATCTAAATAAAATGATTAAGTTTTTTTTAAAGTTCAATAAATGCATGATGTTTTCAAAGTGAATGAGTAATCGTGTTAAATAATCATGATCTCAATATTGACCAAAAATAATCGTGATTATGATTTTCATTCATCATAATTGAGCAGCCCAAATTAACAGTGTAGGTATTCACAGTGAAGTCATCGAGACATAAATGGCACAATAAATTTGCTTTACTTTAACTTAGAATAAACAGCAAAATTGTTGTAATGTTTTTTTTTATTTGATAGCAGTAATGTAGAGGTAGATGGGGGTGATTTATATTCCATGTTTATGTCTTTGTGAGTCTATGTGTGTGTGCGTGCGCGTGTTTGTCAGACATCACTTGCTGAATCATTAAGCTGTCGGGATCCTCCAACAGAAGGCAGCTGATATTACCTCCATATTTCATGTCAGGGGGAATGGACGTGCCCCGCCGGTCCCACTGTCTAATCTGCCCAAAGTGGACTGTGCCAATAATCAGCAGCCACAAATCACACTCATTTCCTGTTTAGGGGTGAGGCGTGTTGCTGTTGTTATTGTTATTGTTATTGCATTGTTTTCCTCACAAATTCCACCGTGCCTTTTAATCTGCAGCGCGCTGTGTAGGTTGTGGAAATATGCTAATAACAGATAGGACTGGCAGTACAGAACAGAGACTGACAGATTGGACTGGGTGAGAGATTATGTGTACATGTGTGCTGTTGCCGTTATATGATTTCACCCACTCAGGTGTGCATAAATTAAAGGGAAATTTCTGGGTCCATTTTGAGTTTAGTTTTTGTATTTTTCTTACAGTAAGTACAACTAGAATGCAAAAAAGGTTACCATTAATTGCATAGAAAGTTTAAGGTGTAGGGTTGTCCTGAGCTAATATGTAAGATTGGTAAGGGGCTTGATCAAGGCAATTTTGAATGGATCGGTAGCTGCAATATAAAGGCCGATCTGATTCCACTGTGCTCTGGACATCAGAAATGCCTCATAGTGCTCTGTTTAAACACTGCAGCTGTTTAATGATTACAGCTAGTAAGCTGTGGAATGGGACAGCAGTACAGATTTCCACACTGACAGCAGGCAGAGCTGCTTTGGTTAAAATAAAAAAATAAATAAAAAAGGTCCTTATACCTCTATTTCAGTAACATTTTGCAGGTGCATCATGCCTCTAAAGAGCAGTTTACAATGAACAGCTGCACTTCAGAGGCATGATTGAAATTTTGTTCATAAATGAGATGGAATCCAAATTCTGTCCAAGCATCCTGCCACAACGGTCACAGACTGAAGCTCCTGTCTCTGTGGATATTATACAAAACACCATAACAAACCATGAAGAGAAAGCTGTGAGGCAGGCTGTTGTTTCTGAACGTAATGCTGTCAAACATCTAAATTGGATTGGCTTCATTGATTTTAATATAGGCCTACTTTTTGATACGCTGTATTATGTGGGAAAACATTAGAGACCTGGGAAGGTACTTGCTATTAAATGGCTTGGAATGGGTTCAACTTTTTTCACATATGTAGTAGTACTCCCCGACACCTGTTAACAGACTTTGATGTGTAAAATTGGTGGAGTTCCCATTTAAGAGGAATGACTCTTGCATCACCACAACATGAAAAACTCCTTCCCTTTCTCATACAGTGTCATCACTCACTGCTCTTGCTTCGTCCACATGTAAAACACACAGCTGAACGCAACAAGCTCATGCACCTTCTCTCCTTGACTGAAGTATGAGTAGATGTGGCTGGAAACTTGGTAAAACAACAAAGCAAAACTTCATCACAAAAGCATTTCTGGACCGCAGTGAACATCACAGATTGATGATATACGGTACAAGAGAGTGTGTGTGCTTGGATTTTTGCTGTGATCCCTTTGTTTGTGAGTGTGATCTTTTGTGTGTGTGTGTGTGTGTGTGTGTGTGTGTGTGATGATGGATATGCTGCATGCTCACTTGTGTCAGATGCGGCTGCTCGTCTGTAATGGGTGACTCCCTCCCACTGCTCAAAGAGGAGGAGTGTAAACACACTCAAACAAACCCTCCTCCTCATCCTTCTCTCCCTCTCACCAACCTACCCTTAAGTTATCTTATCCAACAAAGTAGTTAAGGTTAAACATTTTTTAAATATTTCTTTTTTTTATAAATGTTACAACATACATTACCCCCCCCCCCAAAAAAAAAGGAGAAAAAAAAGAAAGAAACCATCCTGTTTTATTATTCATTATCCTCGAAGTGAATGTAAATGATCATTAATTAACTGCATCCTTTTTTTGTCATATGGTAAACCAGTTGTGAACAGCACATTAGCAGCAACAGAATGAAAGCCATTTTAAAAGACAAATGGACATGTTAACAGAGGGACACAGCATACAGGAGAGTTTATTTTTTCATGTGAATTGATCATCTCTTGTATCTTGTCACAAAGTTCCCCTGTCAACCCCCCCCCCCCCCAATCAAACTTGATGCCAATCATTGCAAAGGAATGAACTTGCTCGATACAGCAGACAGGTAGAGAAATGAGCTCCTGCTTCATATTTCAACTTTCAGTTCTGCGTCTGTAAACTGTGAGCATGGCAGACTGAGCACCGTGACTGGCACAGCCCCTTCATAAAGCCCCTCAGCCCCTTAGGCTGCATGCTAATGTAAACGCTGGGCTCCGCTGCCCCTGTTTTAATCACAAACATATGCCTTGCATTCCTCCCCCCCCTAGGACCTGGACCCAGGTTCTGCCTACAGCCAGTAATACGACAGCCACTCTGTTAGTGAGCTTGTTGATTTGCTTGGCTGAAACACCTCATACAAGCAGACCGCCTTTAAATATTATATTTCAGTCCAGTTCATATCACACCTGAGGAGGCAGGAGCCTAGCAGTTGTAAAAGCAAGCTTGTGGTTCAGACTGTCAGAACTGGCTGGAAAGCTGCAGGAAAGTGGATGAATAATGCACTCCATGCTACTTCATATTACAGCCATTGTGCCCTTGAGCAAGACATTTAACCCCGACCTCTCCCCCGACAGTAGGAGATGAATGGGCAGAATTTTGGCGTTAATGATCCATACTTTCTGACTAACTTACTAACCGGTTGGCGAAATACACAGTAGATATTTTCTAAAACCAATTTTGTCTAGAGACAAGTTTTTTTTTTTTTACCCACCTACAAGAATAAGAGCCTAAAGCCACACTATGGGCTCTGTTAGGCTGAGTGAACTGCAATGACAATGCTAACATGCTGATGTTTAGAAGGTATAATGTTGACCATGTTAACCATTTTAGTCTAGCGTAGCTTGCTGACATTTGCTACTTAGCACTGAACACAAAGTACAGCTGAGGCTGATGAGAATGCAATTAGTTGTGCAGGTATTTGGTCGTAAAGTGACATTTTGACACATTTTGAGGAAAAGTCAAGGATTCACCAAAGTGCTCAGGGTTCATCCTCTGGGGAATATGAATGTCAAAATTTGTTCCAAATCATCTTGCAGAGATATTTCTCTGGACAAGTGACAGTTTTGACCTGCTGATGGTGCTAGATGAAAAGTCAGGGGTTCACCCAAGTCAGTGGGATTCATCCTCTGGAGACATTCATCCAGTAGATTTTGAAATATTTCAGTCTGGACTAATGTGGTGGACCGACTAACTGACTGACATTGCCATCTCAAGAGCCGCTGATTGATTTGGCCAGAAAGGTTGTTCCTGGAAATAAGTATTCTCGCTTAGTAAAATCACCTTGCATAATTCAAATACACTGCACGGCTGAACAGTGTTACTTAAAAAGAGCTTCCTTTTCTGGGAGTTCCACTTCTTTCTAATCCTTGCTGAGTAATAGTGAATATCTTTGGCTGTTAAAGGACTCAAAGCTCCTGATACCAACCCCTTGTGTTCCTCTTTCTTTGATAGGAGGAATAGTGTATTGCATTATTTTATGTGGGACTGATGGGCTGATAAATTGCTGCTCCATAAGGCCCATATCTCATCGCTCAATTAGCCAGGGAGGTTATGTGAGGACGCACCGCACCGAAACCGCTGCGGCAGGCAGATGGTGACTTGGTGTGTGTTTGTCTGATCTGACACTACCTGTCTCTTATGCATAATCACTTTCTCTCTCCCTCCCTTCCATTCACTCTCTTTATCCACCCTAGTTTCCCTGTCGCTCATGCCTGTCTGACATTTCACACTTTTCCCCTGCTTTGTCTTCTGAGGCTGTGATGGATTGCTTTTACCGGGCATATAGCTTTGCATTCATCACCTCCACTGACTGATTTGACAAACATGATTTTTTCCCCCCTCTATCAATAAACTAGGTTTTGTTTTGCTGCGGACAACCATGTAACCTAAATAAGAACCTAAATAAGGAGTAGTGATGGCCTTAATATTTGTGTGTTTTCATTTCTGTAGAAGACAAGCATGACCTGGGGCTTTGTATTTCATGTATGAACACTGGGGAATAGAACAAACATTTTTAACAGCTTTGATGCAAAAAGAGGCCAGTTAGGTCCAGTTAGTGAAACAGAAGGGATGAGGAAGAGAAAAACGAGTGTGCGTCTGAAGAGAGACACACTTACTGAATGCTACGTATGTGGTTTGACCTGCTCAGTTGGATTGTGGGTGGTCTGATGTCATCATTCACACATGCAGCCAGTTTCTGCCTTCACGCTGATCGGGCCAGTTTCGGTTTCAGTGCTCATGCACATGTTCAAATCCGTATCTGCTTATTCTTTGATCTTCCATCGCATCTACTGTTAAGGCACTTGGAGAGCGCTTTCAAGGCCCCTTTTTTTCGCTTCCACTCCTCAGGACTCTGGGATAAAATAGCTGTACAAACAACAGATGTGCGCTCTGATCCCAGGCCACCACTTCCATTTTTAAGGAATGGTATGTTCCCAACCCCTTGTCACAACTTTACAAAGGAGATATCCTGAAAGAACATTGGTGGCCTTTTGTTCGGCTGTGAATTATCCACTCTCCTTCATGTGTCAGTGTGCTGAGTGAAACTTCCCATACCCAAATCACTCCTCTGATTTAGGTGTTTTGACTCTTTTGAAGGCTGTAGTGATAGGATCATGCCTGTTGCCCTTCCCACTGTGACAAATGAGCGTTGCATGCTCATGTGTGTGCATGCTTATACACGATCCCAGCCACCAGCAACTGTCCTGTACAGTTTCAGTCACAGTAGACTTGCTGAGAAGACAGGAAAATCGCCTGATCTCTACCTAAATTCCCATACCATGCAGAAACAAACAGCCTTTTTTGGACAAGATCGGGTGAAGGTAAGATCCGTCCTTTGGCTCTTTTCCCAGGAAAATGCCCTCTCAGCTGAATGAAAACTCTTAGGAAGTTGTGTTTATCATCACCGAACAATCAGTTTTAATAGCTGGCCTCAGGTAGGGTATGTTTTTCACTTGATGCTTATGTTGCTTTTTAAGTATTGTGCAAGGACAAGCGCTACTCTGCTAAGAGCAATCTTTCCACTTTGCGATTATTACACAATTCAAGGCGAGGTGGGATTGTTTCAGAAATAAAGGCCTCACTGTAATGTATTCTTTATGAGGGCTTTATTGCTAGTCATATTGCTGAAGTTGATGTAATTGTTGAGGTGGGCTATGAAAGTGCTAAAAGATAGAGAAACGCTTGCTTCACCTGCCTATATTTATGATGAGAATGATGGTGATATTTCTTCCTAATGCTATAAGCTGTTTCCATAACTCTGCTTAGTAAGATTGTTGCACTCTGTGTTTGTACATTTTTAATGTGGAAGTTTAGATGCCAAAGTACAGGAAAAGTGAGTTTAGCCTCTTATTGTGTCCCATAGCCCAGAGGTTCCCAACCTTTTTTGTCCAACGTACTCCCACGGCCCTATCACATGGGCCTAAGTACCCCTTTATCATACCCCTTTGATAGAAGGGATGGATTGATGGTATTGTTCAATGGTATTTTTTAGTAGTTTTGGCATTTGTACTGCTGCCATTTGGAGTGACAGAAAATGGTTGTTTCAACCATTTAAAGTATCTTTACCTTCAGCTTTTTGTTGTCTTTTTTCCAGCTAGTCTTTCTGCAGTCTTAATGAACTTACAGCAGACTCAGGTTGGTGGGAAACTGAGGTATGTCTTGTGCAATCTACCATTGCTAACTACCATTTTTGGAAAGTTATTGTGGCAATAACTATAAAGATCAGAATCACACAAATTTGTAATCTTACTTGTGTGTTGATTTTTCAAACACAAATATGTGGATATATATTATCAAATCATAATATATATATTTTTTCAAATTAGCTAAGCTTCACAATTTTCCATGTACCCCCTAGTAACTGCAGAAGTACCCCTGGTTGGGAATCTCTGCCATAGCCCACACCTCATTTTTTTTGTCTTGTGTTCCCTGCTTTTGTCCTTTTCCCCCCTCCCACACAAGTTTTTAAATTGCAGATTTCAAAGTAAGCAGTGTAAAAGACAAAATGGAGGAAATTCTTGTTGGCAACTTAATCTATGCCCTTCTGTCCCTCAATCTCCCTCTCTGAAAAGCTTACATTGGTCTAGCTTTTCCACCTGGTGCTTCTTAGTCCACTAGCAAAAGAAAGAAACAAAGAGAAGTGAACTGTTGCCGGGATTATTGGTAGCCTCTGTCCCTCAACAGTGTTATTTTGTTGTGCTTGTGAACTCAGACCACGTTCCCCATAAAGCCAGTTGCTTTTTCTTGCAAAGATGATGTTGCTACTTGTTCCTCATCTTCCTCTCTGGCATTTTATTGTTGAACAGCAGGAGAAAGCATTAGTTATTTTTCTAGTCTGCCTTGTTTGCACCGGACCAACACCTTTCTTGTCATGTAGCATAAAGTGGACTCCCTATGTGTCGTTAAGTAATGTTGCTAATTTCCTCACAAAATCCAAACTGGGAGCACAGAATATAAAATGCAGTACAAAGGCTAGTGATAGAGTGCTGCAGGAATGAGTCCCTAAACCCAGAAATAAGTTAGCATTTTTGCTCTTCCGGTTACCTCGTCTCAAAGTCAATGGGTTTTTTGAATAGGTTTTCGGTTAGATGCCTGAAATAAGGTCTGTGGTTAACACAAGCTTAAGAGATTTTCACATTTTGTTTTATGACATAAAATACATCAGTAAATACCCCACTGGTGAATTTTGAAGCTTTTACTTGTCTTAAAAAAGGCGGTTGCTAACAAGTGGCTAAATGAGACTAGAGAGGTTGTCGGGGACATTAAACATCATCACGCTGAACACAGAAACTCATCTACTCGCTCGTCCGTCTTTACAGCCTCGTTGTGTTTACACTCGCGCTCTTGCAAACTATTCTAACTCAAACTTTCCGAAACAAGTTGGAAGCTTAGTGGTGGTGACGTTGAGGTCATGCGACCGTGATGTAGTTTGTTTATTTAACTTTTTTCTTCTGCCGATTGCATTTACGCTTCAAAAATCATAAAAGTGGTGTTCATTTGTGAAGATTATCTTGCTGAACAAAATGTGTAAGTATCATAAACTGTTGTTTGCCACAGATCTTATTTTCTGAATGGAAAAATCCCATTGGCTTTTTGTCGAGGAAACCAGGGCTATGCTAACTTCCGGGTTGGCCTACAGAAAGACGTCGTCCCTGCAGCACTCTATATAGTCACCAAGATAATTTAACAGGTTCATGTTGAATAGCTACACGCAAGAAGTTGAAAGTTAGAACAGACTTCTTGCTGTTTTTCTCTGTGTGGGTGGGGGTGGGGGGGGGGGTGCAGCAGAGGCTGGCCAGCTGCCTTGCCCCAGTGGTAGCTGCAGCAGCATACAGCCATATGTTGCCTCAGCCTCTCTATAATCACTGGACCAGTGGAAGCGATGAGGATGGAAGAATGAATGTGAGGTCTGATGAGAAAGAGTCGGCGGATGTGTCGGTGTAACGTTGCTGTCAATTCCAATTCCCGCTTTGAAACATCTCCAGACCTGTCGTCTGAACTGCAGTGAAACGGGCCATAAACACTTTTTTATATATCACCACATTTTGAACTCTTCTTTACTTTGCTGTGCTTCCTTCCATGCATTCCGTTTTGACAACTGTGTCATTGGCAGTGCATGGCTTATTATTCCAACTGCACTTTAGCTGCAGTGCTGGCAGCAGCTCAGGGCATTTAGTCATGCTGAGGTCAGGAGTAGGTTACCACCGCCGTGTATAAAACTCAGAGGTGGTGTGGCATGTGTCCCGCTGTAAGATGATACAGTAATTGATCCCATTTCACAGATCCCACTCCTCTTTGCTTTATGGAGACGTGATTACTTTGGAGGCTCATGATGGGAGTGATGTAATACAAAGAGAGATGTGGTTGGTACAGAGGCTGATTGTGCCACGGTGTGCATTGTCGAAAGCATTAAGGGAAAGGGTTGAGTTAACATTAACTTGATATTCATGCTTCACACTGAAGCTCATGGCTCATTTTTGAGGTAGTAAATGGATGTGTTTGTTCATGCATTGATGAATGAGAGTGTGAGTCCATGGTGCTACAACACACCGCAGATGGATCATCTAGCCCTATACCCTTGCCGGAGCCACAAGGCCAGAGATTCGCCCCTCAGCTGTGTCCCCCAGAGTTCTGGTTGCTATGATACACCATCAGAGAGGCAGGCGGAGCTTGGGCCAGGATGGATGTTACCGATGTTGGAGGTGGCTCCATGTGTAATTGATGACATGGGGAACTCAGCAGCTGGAGGGGGCCACTGCATGCTGTCAACACTCACATGTACACACACAGGGAATTCTATAGGTAAGGATGTCACAGCACAAACAAACACAAATCAATAGCAAACCCTACCCCTTTCACCAGCATCTGTGTCCAGGTTTGTCACTCTCTCTGTATATGTGCATTTAAGGGCTGTAGTTTGTGGTGGTGTTGTGATGGATTGCCTTGTATTTGAAGGTGTTTGTAACATTACCCATGCGTGCAAATGTGGACAAAACATTATTGGAAACACATTTCGGTATAATGCAATCCAATTTTTTTATTTTTTATTTTTTTTGTTCCGGCGCCGCTGTAGGTGGCAGCCTGTTGCAGCAGCTCCCGTTCGCGGTTTGACTTTTTTCAGTTTAATCGTGAAGTTCATTAGTTCTCTTTTTATTCTGTTTTTTAGTATTGTATTGTATCTCTTTTTAGTACTTAGTGTTGCTGCTTTTTGCGGGGGCTCAGTGCCGCGCCAGGAGAAGACGTTACACACCCATCCTCCCATCGATTATCATGGGGAATGTAAGATCTATCACCAATAAGATGGACGAGCTGGCGGCGCTGACCCGGCATCAGAGGGAATACCGGGAGTGTAGCATCATACTATTGACGGAGACTTGGCTAACTACGCAAACTCTGGATACGAACGTTTCGATGAATGGCTTCCAACTACTTCGGGCGGACAGGACGAAGGAGAGCGGTAAGAGGAAGGGAGGAGGGCTGGCAGTGTTTGTTAATTACAGATGGTGTAACCCTGGGCACATCACTGTTAAAGAGCAAACCTGCGACAAGAACATTGAACTGCTAGCTGTTAGCATGAGGCCAAACTATCTACCGAGGGAATTCTCGCATGCCATCGTGATGGTAGCTTACATCCCCCCCTCTGCTAACGCTGAGGCAGCCTGTTATGTCCTGCTCTCAGCAGCAAGCAGGCTGCAGACACAGCACCCAAATGCCCTCCTCGTCATCTCTGGTGATTTTAATCATGCCCCTCCGTCCTCCTCTCTACCCACATTCACCCAGTATGTTACGTGCCATACCAGAGACAACAGAATACTGGACTTGTGTTATGCCAACACCAAGGATGCATACATCTCATTGAGTCTCCCCCCCCTGGGCAGATCTGATCACAACCTTGTGCATCTCAGGCCTGTCTACAGACCTCTTGTGCGCAGGCTGCCTGCTGTCCCACGCACAGTGAAGAAGTGGTCTAACAGAGCAGAGGAGGCCTTGAAGGACTGTTTCGACACTACTGTATGGGACATTTTTAGTGACGCTCATGGGGAGGATATTGACAACCTCACAGACTGTCTGACAGATTACATAAACTTCTGTGTGGAAAATACCATCCCCACTAGGACTGTGCGTTGTTTCGCCAACAATAAACCCTGGATCACTCCTGATATTAAGGCTCTCCTCAAGGAAAAAAAGAGAGTTTTTGTATCGGGTAACAAGGAGGAGTTAAAGTGTCCAGCGAGAGCTGAGGAGGAGGATCAGGGAGGGGAAAAACAGCTACAGGATGAAGTTGGAGAGTCAGCTGCAGCAAAATAACACCAGAGGAGTTTGGAGGGGCCTTTAAAACTATCTCGGGCCATATGGACCAAGCCCCGGCCTGTGGGGGATCAGAAGTGGGCAAATGACCTAAACGTATTCTAACAGATTCGATCAGGCATCTAACCCTCCCCCTGCCCTGTCCCCCCTACAACCATCATCACCATCTACCCTCCCTGCCTGCAGCCCCCCTGCTCCCTCATCTCACCACTCACCACTCCACACAGCCCTCAGCTTACAGCCACTTCATACAGCTACACCACAGTCGGGGCTGGGCCCATCTCCCCATTTCACACCCGCAAACACCTCCCTTTCAGCCCCCCTACCCCCTACAAGCTCAACCGGGCTGTTCCTCACAACATCTCAGGTGAGAAACGAACTGAAGAAGATGAGGGTAGGGAAGGCGGCGGGCCCAGACGGCATCAGCTCCAGACTTCTGAAGTCCTGTGCGGACCAGCTGTGTGGGATTGTTGAGCACCTGTTCAACCTGAGTCTGAAGCTGGGGAGGGTGCCAAAACTGTGGAATACATCGTGTCTGGTTCCTGTGCCGAAGACCCCTCACCCCAAGGACCTCAATGGCTACAGGCCAGTGGCATTGACCTCTCATCTAATGAAGACCCTGGAGAGACTGGTTCTTGTGCACTTGCGTCCGCTGGTGAGCCCATGTATGGACCCTCTGCAGTTTGCCTACCAACCCCGCATTGGGGTGGATGATGCTGTCATTTACCTACTTCACACATCCCTCTCTCACCTAGAAAAAGCTGGAAACACTGTGAGGATCATGTTTTTTGATTTCTCCAGTGCTTTTAACACCATCCAGCCCAGGATTCTGGGGGACAAGTTGGAGCACGCTGGGGTGGACCATCACCTGGCAGCATGGATCCTGGACTACCTCACAAACTGGCCACAGTATGTGAGGTTACAGGACTGTGTGTCTGACACACTTCTCTGCAGCACAGGGGCTCCACAGGGAACCGTTCTGGCGCCTTTCCTGTTCACCTTCTACACAGCAGACTTCACCCATAACACTTCGAACTGTCACCTGCAGAAGTTCTCTGACGACTCTGCCATCGTCGGCCTCATCACCGATGATGGGATGGGATGATAGGGAGTACAGAGAACTGACCCAGGGCTTTGTGGGTTGGTGTCAATAGAACCGCCTCCAGATCAATGCGGGTAAAACCAAAGAGCTCGTGGTGGACTTCGGCAGGCACAAACTCCCTTCACCTACACCAGTGAACATCCAGGGAACGGACATTGAGATTGTGAGATCGTACAAGTATCTGGGTGTTCACTTGAACAACTGGACTGGTCAGACAATACGGACGCTCTGTTCAAGAAGGGACAGAGCCGTCTTTTTTTGCTCAGGAGACTAAGGTCTTTTGGAGTGCAGGGTGCGCTCCTGAGGACTTTCTATGACTCTGTGGTGGCATCAGCCATCTTGTATGGGGTGGCATGTTGGGCCAGTGGCATCTCTTCCAGGGATAGGAGGAGACTGGACAGACTGATTAAGAAGGCCAGCTCTGTCCTTGGATGCCCTCTGGACCCAGTGGAGGTGGTGGGTGGCAGGAGAATGGTGGCCAAGCTATCATCACTACTGGAGAACACTTCCCACCCCCTACATGTCACTCTATCAGCACTGGGCAGCTCCTTCAGCGACCGGCTGCTCCACCCTCGGTGTCTGAGGGAGAGGTACCGTAGGTCCTTCCTGCCTGCTGCTGTCAGACTCTATAATCAGTACAACTCCCGGTAATCTACATTGACTGTCAATAAGCAGACTGTTCACTACTTTACTTCATCTGCTGCTGTGCATTATCTTAATACATATTTTTTATTCATGATGTTATTTACTTCATCTGTTGCTGTGTAATATTTTCATGTACATGTATATTATATATGTGCAATATTTTTATCTTATCTATTGTTCATACTTAGAAATGCACTCAGTCACACTATTATTATTACTGTCTTTACTGTGTACAGGACTATTTTTCTATTTATTTTTATTGTATTTTATTATATTTTATTATTGTATTTCTATATATGACACTTTTTTCTGGCTGTTGTAACGCTGGAAATTTCCCAGCTTTGGGACAATTAAAGGCTTATCTTATCTTATCTTATCTAATACAAGACCAACTAGGGTTGAGTCAAC
This sequence comes from Macquaria australasica, assembly GCA_005408345.1. Classification (NCBI taxonomy): domain Eukaryota; kingdom Metazoa; phylum Chordata; class Actinopteri; order Centrarchiformes; family Percichthyidae; genus Macquaria; species Macquaria australasica. The sequence goes on from SEMN01000317.1 coordinate 78,704, forward strand.
ACAAAAAAATGGAACTTTAAAAGTTTCACAAAGGCAGTATTGCACAGCTTTTACATTGGATTGCATTATATTATTCATTTTTAAGGTCAGTGAGTTTTTATGCTGTTTGTTCTTATGCGTGATATTTATACTGCAGCTAAACTGGAACAGCAGCAGAATAAAAACTCCATCTCTCCTCCCCCCAAAGTGTAATTAGAGGAGTTGAGAACAGAAATGTCATGGCTATTGATCTGAGAGAGCAGGGGCAAAAAAGCACTGGCCAGTCCCCATGTTTAACGACTAATTAAAGGGCCTCATTAGGAGGGCTGATTGTCTGCAGGGCAGAGATGGTCCAGCCCCAGTCATGTAGCCCAAAACGGAGCTCTGAACTCATTTATGGAATGTGAGGGATTTGCGTAGAGGCGAATGAGCATGTCAGCAGCTGGCGTGGAGAACTCTGTGGTCAGCAGCAGGTTAAAGGGTAATTCCGGTATTTTTAAACCTGGGCCCTATTTTTACATAATTTGGGATCTACATGACTAATAGGTACAAAAAGTTTTGGAATTGGTCCAGTAGATAGCCTCAGCCAGCAGCCGCGAAACGGGCTGTAATGGCTGCAACGTCATCCTTGTGGGCAACTGCGCCCGTCAAAGTTCATCCACTAAAAGTGATTGTTTCTGCCAGTGACAGGCTCAGATTGTTATTCTAAATGTCAATACAATACAATATTATGAAAAGGATCCCTACAGAGATAGACCATTTTGTTAAAGAGTATGATCCTTTTTGTTTAACCAGAAACACTGTCGTCTTCCTGCAACAACTCACCTCTCGCAAGATTTCAGAGCGAGACTTCTCCTTGAGCGAGACTTCTGTTTCAAAATATGTAAAAATAGGGCCCAGGTTTAAAATACCGGAATTACCCTTTAACTTCCAGACACACAAAGACAAAAGAGCATACTTTTGAGTTCATGTCTGTTTGCTTACAAGTTCGTATCGACTTACATTTGTGAGCTGCGAATCCCCATGCAATCTTGAAAACGTAGGGATCAGTAATCTTGATTTTGCATGCATTTTCTGGGAGAATGAACATCAGCCAAACTTGTCATCTCTCATCATGACATGAATTCTTCTCCTTTAATGCCCTTGCTGGGTGTGTTTTGCTCAATCTCCATCTCCTTCGGCTCTTGATTCCTGACAAATTGTCCTTTTTACTAGTATGTTTGTTCAGATGATGTGACTGTCCAGCTGATTTGGCCAGCTGTCCTGCAGTGCTCCCCCTTAGTGCATTTAGATTAGCTCGAGATTGCCAGACAGGGGAAGCAGCTTCTCACATCATTAAGGGACAGTTAGTGTAATTCTTTGTTTACAGGGCCTATCACATAGCTCAGCCAACACGTAGGCCTGTGCTTTCAGTTTGTGTCAATATTTGAGGGGTTTGGATATTTACATAGAAAAACTGGAATTTCGAGAAATAATTTAAAATACATTGCCTTAAAAACTATGAAACAGTTTGTTGCTTTTCATATTATTTGCTATATTTGTGCTACAATATCAGGAGACTGCGGCAGAAGAAAATAACATTTTCAGACAAAGTAATAAGGCTGCGTTCAGTAGGTTGCAAAAGTAATACTTCAGTATCAGATTTAGAGCTTTAACCGAGGTCACAGAGCAATGATGCAGGCACATGGTGAGTTGTGTTGCAGCAGGCTTTTGTGTTGCCGTGGGGATGTGGGGTGTGATTAGTCACTTGCCAGCCGTCCTCACCAATGAGCCAGTGCGTTTTTGTGCACTTCCCTTCTTCCTTTCTTAGCCACACAAACACAGCCTCTCGCGTTTGTGATTCATGCAAATAAGCAATAAGGTGATCATAATAAACAAGTCTTCTGTTATGTAGTCATCTGCAAATCAATGATGTTAGCATACAGAGGGCTGCACAGAGCCAACAGGAATATAAACAAAAGCTCTTCATCAGTATGTTATCCTTTTTAATATGCAGACATTGTGTTTTTATTGATTTTTATTTTATTTTACAATTTGTTCTTCTAAGATGTAGAACACATGCAGAGTGAGACATCAGAGTGACAAATGTTGTTCAAGCAGCACCTGAGTTAGCACTCACTCTCTATTGATCTTCCAACTTTTTCGTTCATAAATCTATCTCTGAGACTGTGTGCAGTTTAGCCTCCTGGCATGGTGGACAGAAATCAAAGCTAACTTTATTTACTGCCCAGCTCTCAAACTTTGACAGCAACATTTTTTTGTCCTCACAGCGATTTCTGTGTTGATGGCTGCAGAGTGTTCCACGCGCCTTGAGGTGTTTTTATGGTAACATCAGCACCTGGAAGCTGGCAAAATGACTTATATTTTATAACCTGATTCATCTCAGTTGTGCATACAGTTGCATGTTCTCAAAGCTCAGTCGGACTACATGGTCATCCAAGTGTTGTGGTGGGTCAGTCAAGATGAGGAGACATAGAAGAGGAAAAAGTTTGAACAAGAGGAGGAATTTGTACATTTTGCAATAGAAGCAAGTGCATTGTACAGCATTGATGGAAAGAGGCTGAAAAGCCACTCAGAGTGACCCTGAGCAAAAACACATCTTAGCCGAGGTTTCTCAGATGCAGTTCGGTCCCCTTCCCTTTTGCGCCAGATATTAGTCACTAACAAGCATGAGGGCATTGCAGTGCAGCTCTGCAGATGCAGGCAGAATGTTGCGCGAGGGCTTGGAGGCTCCGGGCTGACTTTGAAGCTAATTCAATACTGTGCTCCTCTGCTCTGGCGCATAATAAGATTGGAACACAGACATTTGGTCCTTTTTGATTAACGTGTCCAATCAAAACGAGGTTATCAGGAGACAGATTCCTCCAGCACCGACTGTAATGGAGAGCGTTATCGTCATCTTTGTCATTATTGTTTCCTTAATTGCAAACGATGCCGGTGTGCGCCTTGGTAGACCTCTTTGAACATCCCAAATAATAGCATGTGATATCACCGATAGCAAGTGGAGAATACTAATTAAATAACCCGGGGTTCCCAATCTTTCCACATTTTTCAAAGTTCAGTAATTAAATAACTTTATAGTGAGTAGAACAGTAACTCTTTGTATCACATAGAAGCCTTGTTTATTTGATTAATGTGGTGGAGTTTGATGGGGCCACAGGTGGCTAAGACACACCAGAGAACATGTACCGAAGGACTGTTTTTTTTTAAATATCTTCTCCACTTTACCCAAACTTGAGTGGATTGTATTGGGGAGGTGATATTTCAAGGGAACAGACCAAAAAAGTGTCTCTAAGCCAACACAGAAATACATGTCTCAGCACATATTGGTCCATCCGTTCCTGCACAACATCACTGCCAGCCAGTAGGAGTTTAAGGAGAAGGCAAATGATGGTTGCATTGGCTCTCCAAAGGCCACTGTATTGCATATTTTTCAGTACGCAGTTGTACTGTGGCCAGCTTATGATGCTAGGATTCACATTATTTCATGGCTGTGAATCTCAGAGAAAAACCATGCATGCATTTTTCTGGATCCTAATATAATGCAGCACGAGGTCTGCTTTTTCAATTCCAAGTGCTCTGATATGCGAAGGCCCACTCTTATGGGACAGTACATCTAGGTCTCAAGCCGACAAGGTTCAAAGCCAATGTTGTGGTGTTTCCAGTTTCTCATGATTCACATTCCAAAAGTGTTAGGTCTCTCTCTGTGTAATCAAGGTTCCTGAAATGGCCTGCTGAGTGACTTTTTGGGGAAGCAGATTAGTTAAGTATGCCATTTATTCATGTTCAAAATATCCTTCCTCCTTTCTTTTCTTTGGCTTTCCTCACATGACATGACTTGAATTTGCTGCTCATGTTTAAATGGCACAAGAGGCAGACCATTTACATGCTTTCTTGTACATTGAACATTCTGATTTCTCCTTCTTCGAGCCCCTAGCTTATCCGTCATCTCTTTACATAATATCATCTTCCCCATCGTCAAGCCCCCACAGCATGCCACCCTAACCTCTCCCCGTATACATCTCGATTAGTCATTGATTTCTTTCACCGTTGGCTCCAGCCTAATTTATGTTTTCTGATGACCTTTTTACCTCAGCGAGGCCCCCGCGGCTACATTGTTAGCATAGATCTGCTAGCCAAGTATAAGGCTGATGGCCTAATGTTGTCGGCGTTGAGTGATGACTAACATTAAGACCCGAGCGGTGCCTTTCTTTGGAGTGGAGCATTGATGGAGATTGCAGGACCCCAGGTTTTATTACTCCAGCTGTAGTTTAAAGGACTAAGTCAGTATATTTCCATACTTACTAAAAATGAGGCACTTCACAACATGAACTGCAAAGTGAATTTATGGAAATAATAAAGCACTGACAGTCACTAATGTTGCCAAATAAAAAAGATCTTTAGCATTACATCTTTACATTATTAAAGTCTGATTTAAAAGGACATTTAGATAATTTTAAGCATTGCCGTTTGTTGATGTCATGGGGTTGGAGATTTGGCGAAGAGAGTGTATACCGTAGCTCTTTTGGTATGCATTGTTATGTGCTTCTACAGTACACATGCAAATCATGACCACATGCTTTGACATTTTTCTGTTTACATTATTTGATTTTGCTTTTACCCAATCTTTCATTAAAAGCAGTTGTGCGTAATTCTTGAATTACAACAGTATGTCTTTATCACGTTTCTATTTGAAGGATATTCACCTTTCTTAAGCACAGGGTAGACTCATGCAGGCTTTCTCAAGCCGCTGGCTTAATCAAGAGGTATACCTGGTTATTGAGGGGGGAAAGAAATCACACTGTGCTAAATGACACTTTTCACTTAATTTGAACACCAGTATTTGGGTAATTTTACAATAGACTTTCATATTAAACCATTACGCTACATCACAGCCATTTAGCACTGTAACTGAGCTTGTTCTTTGCAGAATGAGGGATCGGTGTACAGTACTGTGCATTAACAGCGGGTCCTTCTGCCAAAATCTCTGCAAGTTTGTCTGCATGTGTTCCGAATAAAAATGTCAGCCGTTGACCTGTCTTTTTTTTAATATCTTGGAGATGTGAAAATGACATCATTTTGGAGCTCCACTCCAAACGCAGTTGTGACTGGTTCGTGTGTCACAGTGAAAAAGCCTTGTGGTTGTATCAATTGAATATATAATAATACTCACACAGGATTTTTCAACTCTGAAAAGTTATGACGACGGCAACTATTTTATCTTTTGTCACGACGATTGCGAGGTAAACAGTAGAACTCCAGCGTTCATGTTCACGTTTTGACGGAGCCCTCCACATTGGGTCTCCGGACTGGCTCCATTCAAATGAATGAGAGGGCTGCCTTTTTTCGCTCAGGGCTTATATTTCAGGGTGTAGTGCAGAGAAGGGATTTGTGACTGTTCTGCTACAATGAAACTTGACTGGATCCTGATAAACTCCTTCATTCTCAGTAATATGTATCCTTATTCCTTGACCCTTGACAGCCTATATTTCTGTTTGTTAGACTGTGAGTTGAACACAGTATGTGCCTGTTCCTGTTTCCATATGAGCAGTTTTCTAAAATGTTTAAATGATCTTATGTCCAGGTCAAAGAAACTATTTAATCGATTTGGCTGCCGAGCTGAAAATGTTAAGGAAACTGCAGTCTGGTCTAGACCTCTTAGTGCCCCGGTCCATTTGACACTGATAAATGTTCTTATGGAGTTATGTAGAGGAACTTAAAAGATTCATGGTGTTCTTTCTCTGATACCCAAAGAGCGTCTGCTTCTACCTACTCACTTTGTCTTGTAATCCTTTTTGACCCCTGCCCTCCCCCATGCAGACTGTGTAAATCTGCCCTCTCTTCTCCCTCCTCCCGACAACACACCCATCCTCCACTCCCTACAAAAAACTACAACTTCATCTTCAGTACTTCCAGCTCAGATAGTTTGCTGGAAATCTGAAGGTCTGGGAGGCAAGGAGGGGGCACAGAGGCCACCGTGTTGATGTCTCGCTAATGCTGCCCAATAAATCACTCACCAAAATTCCTGCACACTCCCACAAACCGTGCTGTGTCCACCGCAACTTGTTGATTCGTTTCAGTCTTTCTTCGAGGTACTGAGCTGCTGCTGCGGGCTATTAAGCACTGCTATCCCAAGTAGCTGCCAGTCCAAGAACTCACTCACTTCATTACAGACACTGTACAGGGGTTATAGCTAAATGATCATCAATAGGCCAAATGAGCTTTTAATGACTCTAAGTTGAACTGCTTTATGAAGAATGAGATGAAGGGGATATACTGTGTGAGCATTTTCAGGTATGTGTGAGGAGTCGACTTTAGTTGTTAACTTGACTGCAGAGGGATCCGCTTTGAGTTTGAGTGAGTCCTTCAAAACACAGTAATTCCCCCAGTTCCTCCAGTGTATGTCAGTGGGACAAAGTCAAACAAAATATCACTCCTCCTCCTAATGTTGTAGTTTCAACTATTCCTCACACGATGTGCCAAGGGACACTCCCTCATATTCCCTGAAACGTTCTCAGTCCTTATAACTCTTTAGGGAAATGGCTCATAGAAATTCCACCAAATGACTGAATGGATTTTTTTTTTATCACCATATTTCTGTGGTGTGTTAGTGCTGGTGGTACCCAACCTTTTTTATTTGTAATAAAGTGTCTTCTTGCGACCCCCCAATCACATGTTCCATGCCTATCAGTTAAAATAGAAAAATGTTCTGATTGTTTCATTTGAATAATTTTTAGAGGCCAGAAGAGGTAAAACTATATAGTATTTCACAAGAAAGATTAGGGGGAACTCCCCAAAATAATTGTATTGTTAATTTTTTTTTGTGTAGTTTTTGAAATAATTGTTATTCATTAATAATCATCTGCCAACCCCCAGTCTGGGAACCACTGTGTTAGGCCCTGTTTTCCACCACATTCAATAGAACCAATAAGGCGTATTTGAGCATATTTGGAAGGTGAAAGGACATGTTGCTAAAGCTGCCAAGCAAGTGCAAGTCAACATGATAGCTTTGGATGACCGTCTGACCATTGTTAGCTGGAGGTTGTAGGTGAGGGGTTAAGTTGGCCGTTCATTCAGTCAGCTGTTTCTAGTTCAGCAGTCTTGCGTACAGACTCTGCTGCAGGGGGAGTGAGAACGGTGAAGGGAGGGGGTATGAGAGGTGGGGGTAGGGGTGGGGCGTTGCAGTTGAGTAATTGTTGTAATGTGGTCTAACGGTGCACTACTCGCTCCATCTCTGTCATTCTGCGTCAACTTGCCTCAGAGTGCTTCTCTCCGCAGTCATCTGGAATGCACGCTTTATCATGCACGCATGCACAAATGAGCGCTGGAGAAGGACTTATCCACACACACATATACACACACCCACACCTCTTTTACCTCCCGGGGGAGTCGAACCCAAATCGTTTATCCACTTCTTCTCAGTGTTTGCTTTTCTTAGATTTATGTCATCAAGCGCAGTTTCCCCTCAGAGTTCCCTGCAGTCTACCACCATAAAGTGCTGCTGTTGACTTCAGCTCTGGTTAGCTGTAATTGGGATCGCATTCTGTGAAGTTATGAAATCCTCTGCGTATCCTGTGGTCCTGCATGGCTCACTAAAAAGAAATGGTGAGAACTTTTGTAGTGGTGAGGGAGGTGGATTCTCTTGCAGGCCACCACAGTGAAATATGGATGGGCTTTATGCCCTAGGTTTGCAAAGTGCTGGTCTTGCAGTTTTGTATTTTCATGAATATTGGACAATATCTTGGGTTGTAGGAACATTGGTATCTCTTATTATATATACTACTCCATGTGTACTGTATGTCTTCTGAGGAATTGCTTTAATTGGCTGAAAGCTTTTTCTCCATCTGGTATTGATCTAAACTCTTCACCATTGTAAAGAAAGCCAGAAGGTATGTTGGTGTCATAGTTGGTAACTATCTGCATTCCTTATAGTGATTAATCTGCACTGATTGATCACATTATGCACATGCTGTACTTGTACCACGTTGAAACTGTAATCAATGGGTCACAATTATGTTTTTGTTGTTGTCTTTGTTATTTTGACAAATAAATGTCAGAATGTGTCAGAGCCGTTTGGGTCGGGTGGAGGATATCAGATTAGCTCCTAGTCCTTTTGAAACCACTCTGAATACTTTAATCTGGTAGTACAATTAGCTAATGAAGATGTTTAGTTACATTTTTTAAATATGTTTTTTATTTTATTTTAAGAACAATCAATGACAAGTTTTGGTGCTCTCTGGGTCATCAGTAAATCAGCAATGAAACCTTGTATGTAGTTTATGCAAATGATTGGGTCCTATATGGGAATAGAAGAGCAGTCTGATTGATTAGAGCGCTGTTGTAAAGGTTCAGTCTCTATTGTTGACTAGAAACGATTATAATGCAATCTCCCTTTTCATTCAAACCAAGCTTTCCTTTTAGCAAAGCCAAGTTGTTTTTTAACTCATGCTATAGATAGGACACTAATTCTGCTGAGTATAAGACATTATGAAAATATGATGTACTTTAGGAAGTCCAGATTTCCATATCATTGCAACGGTGCAATTATAAAAAGCCAGTATAAGTTTCAATATAAAAGGAAGAGAGAAAATTCAAAATAATACCTCCTGTAATTAACCAGCCAGGTTACCATTTGTGTCCTCTGCTAAGGAGGGTTTAGTTTCTAGTCAGTTCAGTTTAACAACACATTTCAATGAAATTTGGTGGAAAGTTTGGCCATGGACCTTTTGGTTTGGATTTTTTAAAAAAAAAGAAAAAGCTTTTATTACATGAGATGGGGCATTTCTTGAAAAAACTGCGGCTCTTCCTTTAATGATCAAATCTGGTACACATGTCCTACTTATCACTATGTGTATTTTCCACTGTGCAGTTCTGGATCCAGATGCAGATGAAAAATGTCTAAACCTTTTTTCTGTTCATAAAATAACAAGTTTAGGGGATTGTCCCACCTTGGTGGAGTTTAGGGGTGCACCTAATGATTGTTTTCATTATGGCTTCATCTCATACCTATCTATGATTTATAGCCTTGAAAGATGCATTTTTACTTGCCACAAGTTATTATCAACAAAATCCTTCAAATCCAATTATCAAACTGAGCAGTTAAGGTCACTAATTGAACCTTTTGAAGAGGGTTGATTACAATGATTCCAACAACAAAACAACAGCAAATGTACCATCACTGGGCATCACTGGAAAATTAGTTAACAGTATAAATTGAGAAAATTGCCTGCATGGAGATGAATGCAGGAAAGTGAACAACATTAATTGAAAACATATTAAAAGTGTTAAAAAAAAAAGGAATTCCACCTCCACAAAGAAAGCTATTCAAGGAATAGCCGTCCTCAGACCAAATATCACATTTGCGCCTTTGGGCTTATTTATTTAAAACTCGTGCCTTCGTGTACCTATACCTCATTGGCCCTGCATTCTCTTAACTGTAGCCATACTTTATGCTTTTGCATTAGTCACCCTTGTCTTCATTCATCATGGGAGAGCTGATGACCCAAGCTGTTTAAGATCTCCCATTCTCTTTCTAACAGGCGAGGGATGCATGCCGCCTCAACGTGCTCTCTGCTTCACCTCCCATCACTCACTCAGTGGATTTAGGGGTTAGCCACACCTCGTTGCACTCACCCCTTTCAGTGAGCTGTCACTGATTGAAGGTCATTTGCATATAAATGGACAACTAATTCTCTCCTTCTTAATCGTACTTGGTTGAAAGATTTCAACACAAAGGAAAACAGCTTTTGCCTAATGTGACCTCACATTAAAGCCTTTTTTTTTTTTTTTTTTTGCAATAGAAACTTTAAAAAGTGCACTGGGAAGATGTTGTTCTTGTGTCCGCATCCACATCTGATAGGGCAGATAATGTGATTGCAGTAATGGAGGGAGTCCAGGCAGGCTGTCCTGGTTATCTGTATGTTTTCCTCTCTGGGTCTTTCTCTTCCCCTTTCTTCCAGAGTGCACAGCAAAGATCTCATTTGGGGACAGATGGATCTCCCTTTTTCTCTCTCTAGACAGTTTCCACTCTGGTCCTCTTATCTCTGATCCGTCCATTAAAGGCAGCAGGAGGGGGAGCAAGGGGTAAATGGAGGCTGGTAAAGGAGAAGAACCACAAGACTTTGGCAAACATATAAACCTCTCCTCTCCTCTCCTCTCCTCTCCTCTCACCCCTAGCCCCCTCCCCTTCTCCTGACATTCTCTCTGTCCTCCCCTCCTCTCTGACTCATATCCTCCCTGCATTCCTTCTCCTCTTTCCTCCTCTTGTTCCTCACCCAATATCCTCTGGGTCTGTCTTTATGTCCTTCCTCATCCAAACTATTTCTGTTTCAGTTCTTTTAAACAGTGTTGAAGTACTTTCCCTACATGTTATTACTGTAGCTGTTTATTCCCATTTTTGCCATATAGCCATTTGACTAAATTCCAAACATTTTAGTAGTGTTTTTGGAACTCATTTATTAATGTGAGGCATGGCTGCATGCAGCAAATATCAGCTATTTGTGGGTACAAATAATAGCCAGATAATACAAGAACTTCTTCCAATAAACTCACACAGCACTTACATCCCAAGTACTTCATATTAATGAACAACCCTTGCACCTTGATTCAAATTATTTTTTTGCATACTTCTTGTGACATTACTGATGTACATATCATTTGCCACAGTAAGCTGAACAAACAAAACTTTTAAAGATTGGTAGCTTGTAAGCATATTTCAAAGTAGCTTCCCGTCACTGCTCCTGGATTGGTTTGCACCAGCTATTCGTAAATCTCTAACAAAGTTTGCATATAATGTCCTTTTTGTTTTTAGTAACTACTAGCTAGTTTCAAACTAGTGTTTGTTTTATTTAGCTTGCATATGTATCTAGGACATATCTGATTCCACCTAATTGAAGTTATTGTCATTTAGTCTGACGTTATTTTATGGGAAATGTAATTTAAAATCTTTCTAATTTACATTTTTGTTAAACAGTATTTTAGTCAAATGTCAGGTCAAATGTGTATACTAATATTCCATTCCGTTACATATTCCATACCAAGGGGCGACGCTACGGGAAACACAATTCTAACAGGAGGGAAACACATTTTGAAGGGGGAACGGGCTTCCACACAACACCATAGTAGCGTCGCCCCTTGGTGGTTAGGGGTAGGTTCAGCCGGCATCCGCTTTTTGCCTGGACTGGCTGTTTTCCCAGCAGAACAACTCTACCACCTAGCAGTAGCTTATTTAAACCTTATATTTACATTTATAGGTTACTGTATAGAGTCTGTGGTTGGTAAATGCATGTGCTCTAATCGAGGGGCGACAAGCTATTCTGTCTATTTAGAAAAACGTCTTTCCCACTTTGAAATTAAACACGAATACGCCGAAAGCCCAGATGTCCCAGTTTTCCACCAGCACTTAAACGCATCATGCATTTACAAATCTGTGGAGCTGGGACCAGCGTTAAAATAGTCTCAAAATCCCGAAAGTGAAAGTAACCTGATCCATGCGTAACACGAGACATTTGTATGCGCAGGAATCTTTTTGTAAGCGAAAAGGATCAGATCTGAGAAGCTGAGGTTAAAAGTCTGTAAGTAAAGTATTTTCAAAACTTTTTTTTCAGTTACAAATCTTGTTTTTCAGTTACAAATCTTGTTTTTCAGTTACAAATCATGTAATACACATTTACAAATCTTGTTTTTCAGTTACAAATCATGTAATACACATTTACAAATCTTGTTTTTCAGTTACAAATCTTGTTTTTCAGTTACAAATCATGGAATACACATTTACAAATATTATTGAGACTATTTTCACACCATATATATATGTCGTCTTGGGAGTCATTGGAAAATGACCTATTCTGTTGTTTAGGTTGGAGGACTTGTTGTACGTAACAGTTACACCTGGCAGCTAGTTAGTGTAACTTTTCAGTAACAACTAATCTCTACATAGGAACCCTTTTTAATTTAGTGATGAGTAAATCTCCACTTTGTAAACACTTAAGTTATAAAGAGGCCAAGTTTGACACAACTGTGTTGTTACAGTGAGGGAGAGGGGGGCGGCGGGAGAAACCATGGGATGACGGAGCTGCATAAAGGCTGAGCATTCACTCTGCCCTGTTATGCTAGTTAGCAGCTGGAGCTGACACCGGTGCTAACACCAGAGTCTCTCTCTCTCTCTCTCTCTCTCTCTCTCTCTCTCTCTCTCTCTCTCTCTCTCTCTCTCTCTCTCTCACAAACATCTCATTACCACATTTTTATCTGCATCAGCAAGACTGAAAAACTGAGGCAGAAACTAAGTGTGTGTGTGTGTGTGAGATAAAGAGGAAAGGGGCGGTGTGTTTTTCCTGTGTTCTGGTAGTTGTAGCTCCCTGAGAGTGGAGGCCTGTGCTGTATACTGAGCCTGACCTGTCTGTGTAGATGGAAGTTAAGGTGAGCGGGGGTAGTAAAGCCTCTTTTTCATCAATAGCAATGTGGCCTTAGAAAACGCACAGTTCACATTCACTCACTGGCTGAGTTGTTGTCTGTGGGAAGCCCTTCACTTAAATTGATTTTGATGCAGCATTTTGATAAGATTCCAAACCACTGACTGTCTAGCTGTGTCTGACAGCATGTGGTGAAAAATCTTAGAACTGCCCTCTCTGTGTTTCTGGTTGTCTCTCATCTTCCCTTCATCACTCTCTCCGTCTATTTGATTAATCCTCTAGATTAGCTTGTCGGTGTCACCCGCCCCCCTGCTCTCCCCTAACGTCGAGTCCTCTTTCTCGCTCTTCCATCTCTCCTCTCTCATTTTGTCTTTCTCATTACAAGTCAGCATCATTATCTGGGCTTTACCTGCCCACAGTTGCTGGAGGATTCAGTTTTCCTGCTCCAGTGGGAGATGGCTTTCCCCTCCAAAACAATGATTAATGATGCACAATTTCTGAGTAGGCAGAAACGGCAAGCACGCCCCAGTTTTGAAGAATATTAATTGCATCAACAGGCATTCACTCACAAACACTCATTACCTCCTCACCAACAAGGCTCTTACCTCTCCCTGTCAGATGTTTTGCCCTCCTCCTCTGTTTGGTCTTTTTTATTTACTTTTTCAGTGGACGTGGTGTGAGAGAGGTGTCTGCTTTTTCAGTAGTTATGTTGACAGATTGAGCATGCTTAAAAAACAAACAAACTTGTCTATACTTGCAGACAACGAAAAAACAGATGATTGCATAGCCTTTGTAACAACTGTCATTTTGCATAGTCTGCAGATAATGTTTTCCTCTCATTGCCTGATATTTTAAAACCGAGCCATGTTCATGTCCCATGGATGAAGCAAACCTTTTGTAAAAAAGGTTTCTTCATTGTTTGTTCCAGGTGTCACTCCACCTGAAATCACACTCACAGCTGTGGAGGGCGCTTTTTGTTAAGGGGAACAGTATAAATAAACTGGTAAACAGTGGGACAGACTCGCCTTTCTTTACCATCACCATGGATATTTACACTCAGCTGTTCAAATTACATTATGTGCGGTTTACTGTAAATATTTAAAGCTGCACTATTCAATATTTTTATATGAACAATGGGTCAAATGACACACATGTGAAATGTGAAAGTTGTCGCTCGTAGTGACAAACCCAAAGAGAATTATCACTTAAGTTTGCAGTTCCTCTCAGGTCTATGGAGGTGTTTAGCATCTTTAAGCTCATTGTTTTGGTTTTTATGGCCCACAACTTTACTGTTTTGGTTCAGTCTCACCTTTCTCATCAGCGTTGTTTCCAGCAGCAGCAGGCAGCTGTTTTCAGCAAAAAAAGCTCTAAAAAAGCCACTGTACGCGACCTGCCCAGCACCAAACGGCAGGCAGACAAAGTTAGCAACTAGGTGGTGGATATAGTGGAGCATTTAGCAGCTAAAGAGCCAGGTATTTCCCTCAGGAGTCGGTGGAGACCAAAAACAGAGCTAAAAGGAGAGCGAATATTGGACTTGCTTTCGTCAGGTGGCCAAAAACACAACTCCATATGTCTGCTAGATGTTTGTTTGCCATAAGCTGAAAATGTGTTGAGTTTACAGCTTGTTCCACTAGCCAAAATACGTTCTTTCTTTCTCATTGGTGAACCCCTCCAAGTTGAATGTACAGACAGAGGCAGAGTGGACAGGATGAGGGTGCAGCGGTGGGAATGGGGCTGAGCCTGGCTGCATTTCTTTGCACACCTTTTCTTGGCATGCATATGTTAGTTTTAGCATTTTAAAACAAATGCTTTGGTTTAAAATAATCAAACACAAGCATATATGTCACGTAAACACCTTTTGGAAAGAAAGGCAAGACCTCAGTGAAGCTCAGATTAATTGTGTTTTGACTTTATGGATGAAAAATCAAGAGGAGAGATGTGTGAGAAAGGCTGCTTTGTTGTATTTGCTTAAGTATGTGGCAGCTGGCATTTGTATGTGTGATGCACCTACTCTGTGCAACTTTATTTATGTGCACATGAACATACATCTATATATCTATGTTTTTGTTCTCTCTTTTTTCATGTGAGTTGTGGGTGCACCTGTCCATGTCAGTGTGTATTGCTGCGTTTTGTTAGTGCTGGTTAGTTTTTCTTTAGCTTTCATGACTTGAGAGTATTGCTGAGTTACACCCCTCCGTGTGCCCAGCCAGCCTCCAAGGTAAACACGTCTGTAAGCCTCAGCAGCCTCAGCTCTGTGTAATGTTAGCTTTGGGTCTGTCTCCCGCACATTTCTTGAGTTAGTGCTAAGGCTTCTGACTGTGCCCAGGACTTGAGCATGAGCGCTAACATCAACACCAAAAGCCCTTACCACCTAATTAAAACAAAGTCAATTTCCACCACGACCCACATTTTTCATTTGCGACTCCTCCTCAGGCTTGCCAGGACCTGCGGTGATGGCGTGTTGTGATGATGTTTAGTGCAGAACCCGTTAAGTATTTGTCTTGGGTTACTGAGGCTAGATTCTCTCACACTGAGAGGATTTGTAATGGGATCCTAATCACCTATTCCCCTTTAAATTCTGCTTTTCAGAAATTGTGCTGAAACTCTCCACAGCGAAAGCTTTGTGTGTGTCATCTCAGTTCACGGTTTCTGTGAAACCTTTGTTTACTTTAGCAGTTTTGCTGAAGGTGGCCTTTTCTGTGGATTTTACTGGAGCTTATGGAGATGCAAGCAGTCTGCAAGAGTCGATATGTTGCTGTGAAAGCGATTATAAGGTGCCAAGTGTCAGCACATCAGTCAGTTGGGTCGTGTGTTTGGGGAAAATGCATGTAGAATGTGCAGTGTATTGATCCTTTAACTCAGGATAAATCTCAGTTTTCTCTGAGTCTCTCAGGTCCAATTTGTTCATTCCTTAATGTGCACTGGGGCAGTATTTTATATTACCTGTGTGGCTTTTAATATTTTTACATATAGAAGTTACAGTAGCTGGGAAATAATGTGTATATAAAATTTTTAGCCACGCTAGTGAAAGCACTGTCAGTCAGTCTGTTGGTTGGTTTGACAGACTGAAATATCTCAATAGCTGAAGGATGGATTGTCCTAAAACTTTGTACAGACATTCATGTTCCCCAGAGGATGAATCCTAATGACTTTGGTGATCCCCTGACTTTTCCTCTACAGCCACCATGAGGTTGGCATTTGTGGTTTTAAGTGAATTGTCTCAACAGCTTTTGGATGGATGGCTATTAAATATGGTACAGACGTTCATGTTTTCCTCAGGATGAATAGTAACAACTTAAGTTCAATTCAATTCAATTCAGTTTTATTTATATAGCGCCATATCATAACAAAGTTATCTCAGGGCACTTTTTCGAATAGAGCAAGTCTAGACCGACTCTTTATATTTACAGAGACCCAACAGTTCCCACCATGAGCAGCACTATGCGACAGTGGCAAGGAAAAATTCCTTAACTTTTCATGGAGCGCCATCATCAGGTCATTTTTGATTTTAATTTGTCCAATCCTTTAGTTTCCAAATACTTGGAAAAACTAAATATATACTTTGTTTTGATTGCTACTTAGCAATTTTTAGGATGCTAACATGCTAAACTAAGATGGTGAACATGGTAAACATTATACCTGCTAAACATCTGCACGTTAGCATTGTCATTATGAGCATGTTAATGTTAGCATTTAGCTCAAACCACTGTTAATGCAAGCATGTCAATAAGATAAGATAAGATAAGATAAGCCTTTATTGTCCCACAGCGGGGAAATTTTTAAACTTTTAAAATTTTTTTAGACTTTGATTAGGCATTGATTTTAGTCTTCATGTAAACCAAGTTTCTAACATGTTTTTTTTTTAACTTTCTTTCTCTCTCTCTCTCTCTCTCTTTTATGGTCCTGCTTTTCTTGACGTTGCTTGACAATGATGATGACTCTTCTCCCATCACTCCATCAGGTAAGAAAAACACTTCCTTCCCCGTGCATTTAGTACACATGTAATATGATGAGTGTGGAACACCTGCCTCCCACATCATAAAGATTGTTGTTTTACACCCACCTGCTATAAAAATGTGGAATTTCTATCATTACGCAAATTGTAGACAGAAGAGTAGCGGAAGTCATGAAGATGAGAAATGAGGCAGATATTTCCGCACTGCTGACTGTTCAGTGGGGGTTTAAAATAATATTTAAACAGTGGATGACTGTATCTGTCTGCATACCAGAAGCCTGATGATGGTAGCAGTAGTGATACAGGAAGGTGTCTGGGGCTACTGAGAAGTGGACAGGTGGAGAGTCTTCAGTATCACACTCGTATAAAAACACTGAGGTCAAAGCCAGATGGAATTTTTTCTTTGCCTATGTAAAAAAAGGACATCTTTTTTTCCCCCTCACCCATTTAACGGCCCACAATCCCTTGAGCCCCGAGCGCGCACCGCAACCAAGCTCGCTGTGTCACTGTTACTGACGTTTAGCACATTTTTCATTCCATCCTTCTGATCTCCTAAAAATCCAGAGCGACAGTGAGGATCCAGCCTTCACAGCTCACCAAAGGACCGTAGATAAAGCTAACGTGAAACGGCAGCATGATAAAGCTCACAGGGGGAGGTCTTTTTAGAGGCAAAGATGAGGTTTGCAATGCAGTTCTCATCTATTCTAGCTCATGGATATGCTACTTGTGGACACATTTATAGTACTTTGAGTGCGTACATATTTAGCCTGGAAGACCCTAGTGAGCCTCTCTACCCATAGTGGCTGTGGGTGGAGCTCCAACATCTGTTCAACACTTCAATTGCAGGCATATACATGCTTATGAAGTGTATACAGATTTTGGTGGCTGGCTCTACTGAGGATTGAAAAAGAGCATTGGTTGTGCATTGCTACACAGGACCAACAGGTGACGGCACAGTTAAATGTCAATCAAGGTAATTTCTTATATAACTCAGTAAATCATTAATCTCTGATGATCCCGTAGGGCCAGTAGAATATTGATGTGGTGAAGTGTTGCCACCACTCCTCAACCTACCTTGTGTACTCCTGTAATCACATCATTTTGGTTTCAGTAACTGAACTGCCTTAGGCTACATGCACACTAATACATTTTTGTTTTAAAACGCATAACTTTTGCTACGTTTACGCCTAGCGTCCATACTACTCCTGCAGTTTCAAACCCCTAAAACGGAGACCTTTGAAAACGCTACTGACCCCGTTTTAGTTTGAAAACTCCGGGATTGCGTTTTAGTGAGGATGGGCGGAAACTGAGACGTTTTAAAACAATGATGCACACACCCACGTTTGCTTCCTGATTGGGTCTTTTCAGCCACAATGTGTCCTTACCTGATTTGTCACGCCCCTGTCACGTGACCCTTTCCCAGAAGAAAATAAACAACATCAGCCTTGATTACCAGGGGTTAATTCAACATGGATAACGAATTACAGCCCTTACTTTCAGAAAGAGTTCCACCTGGTCGTCGGTCCAAGCAGAGAAATCTTTGCTCTTACTTTTCTCCATTGCTGTTCTTCGTTCGTAGTATTTTCTGCAACTAACTAAGCAACCAACAGCGGAGTAGACAATCTGCTTTCTGTGTACACCGGCACGTGCATGCCCAGTGCACGTGAATGGTCATGTGATATGTGTTTTCAGGTATGTAGTATGGACAGGGATTATTTTTGAAACAGTGATAAAATGCTCACATGTGCGGAGATTGTTTTCGTTTTAAAACGCTGTTTTAAAATGAAAACGTGTTAGTGTGGACGTAGCCTTAGAATTACTGGTTGCAGCTCTTGTGTTTGTTGTCTTGAGAAGATGAGTAATGAATAGCGTTGCCAATAGTTTTGGAGTCAAACAAGTGAGCCGTTATTCAGAGTGAACGGATTTGAATCAAACACTACAGATCTACGAACTACCAGCCAAGTAAAGCCTGAGAAACACTTGACAGTGTGATTGACATCTACAGTCTCTATAAACTATGTAGTTGCTTGGGTGGTCCTGTCCATTTGGAGGCTAAATGAAAGCTGGTGGAACTTGTGCATGTATGTATGTGTGTGTGTGAGGAGGGTGTCCCTGTCCACTCAGCACATTCCCCCCCGGGGTAGGTGGTGGGGTGCACATCTGTGGCACACTCCCTGCCCTGGTGCCCTGCCAGGCCTCCATGCCTTCCTCCTCCCCTCACTCCCTTTTCCCTTCCTCTGTTTTTGCTTGTCCTTCCCCTCTTTGTGGTTGTTCCTGTCTTGTTTTCTCCCACCTCTTCTTTCTCCTCACCATCCTCTCAGTCTCCCTCTTTCCAAATCTGTCTCTCTTTCTCTTTCTTTCTCCCTATCTCTTCCAGCAGGTGTACATGGGTCTGATAAAATTTTATCAATAGTCACATTCAACATGCAATGGCAGATTTTGTTTGTGCTACACTTCCATAAAATTGGAAGATTAAAAAAGAAATGGTCCAAATCCTGACATGACATCATCAGGGTTATTTTCTTAGACTTTTGAAAGCTCCCTCCAGAGCCACAGAAGACATTATACAACTGTTTTCACAGGCAGTAGTACTCCCCATGATGAGTAACCAAAAACTAAGCTTAATGTGGAGTGCTCCTTAAATATACAACAGTACAATTTTAGCATCAGATTTTTTTTGTCACAATCAATTGGAAATATGCTAATATGATTTGCCCACTTTGTTTCTGTGTTTAGTTTTTGATTTGGTCTTAAAGACACCTCTTGGTAGAAATCAGGGCTTTTACATCTTAAATTTGGCCCATTTATTCTTTCCTTTCTTTTGTGCTCCTACATCTCTCCTTCTGGCCTCTCTCTTCCTCTCCTGTCATCCCCACCTTCCTCCATCTACCTCCAACTGAGCTCCCCTGCCTTTGAAACATCCACTAACAGAGTTCTTCCACCCATTGCGAGTCACAAAGGAAAATTATAACTCTGGTGCTTTTTGAAGCTGCAGCTGAGACTTTGATCTCCATGCTTTCCTGCACTCCCCATTCACCAAATTACCAGTTTACCAAATTACTTTTCTTCTTGATAACTGGGGAATGCCTGACAAGAAGTAGCTGCCTTATAGTTCAGTATCCTCAATTTGTTTCACATCTGCTCTTGACACAGCAGACGTGGCGACTGGTTGTCATGTAAGGATTTGAAACACTTGGCCCACATCAATTTCCCTTTATATTTACATGATATACAGACATACTGTAAGTAAGGATGTTAACGTTTAATCAGGCCCCCAGACATGGAGGTTGTAGATAGTTAAAAACTATTTGGGACGAAGTTGGTCTTTGAGTCTCCGTGAAATTGCAGTGTGACTCGGAACTGTGGGAAAGGTTGACAGAGGGAGAGACAAATGGAGACAGACTTGACCTCCATTATCACTTGCAACTGCCACACACACACACACACACACACACACACACAAAAATGTAATAGATTGCATGGAGGAGTGCTTCTGCTGTCATGTGGTGGGCAACATTTATTCGCTGTGTGTTTATCTCTTTGTTCTGTTGAGTATTAGTTGTCACAATGAAAGATGGAGCTCTTAACTTTTTTTTGTCAGAGTCTGTGTGTGCGTTTGTCTATATTAATAGAACAAACAAAACCTGGGGCCAGATCCATAAAACTGTGTTTAGATTCACGAGTAATACTTGTGTGTAGATTCATGAGTAAAACTTGTGTGTATGCGCAAAGACAGAAATGTGCATATCCATTCTTTTCGTCACTGTTAGCCATAAATGGATGTAAACCTTAATGAATCATTTGGGTATAAAAACACTGTTTGCAGCACAAGTTATTAGACATGGGAATGAAAACAACGGCAAAAAGAAGCGCAATTTCCCCGAATGTGAAACTGAGACACTCATTGGTGAAGACGAGAAAAGAAATGCTTTTTATTTGGTGGTCTCACTTCTGGAATCACAAAGAGAACAAAATTGTACTGAATGGCACAAAGTAACGGAGGCTGGTGGGGGTCAAAGAGAAATGGTGGAACTACAAACGAGAGGCAAAAAAGCGTATTAGTGCACACAAAGAAAGCATGAGGGAGGACAGCCAACCCCTGCTTTATCTACAGCAGATGACCGCATAGCTTCTGTTTTGGGCCACACAGCTTTGCGTGGAATTGTTGATGATCATGAGGGAGACACGGATGCACAGATGGAACATGGTAAAGGAAAGCAATTAGTTTATTAATTAAAATGTTCCACAGATTCAGTAGATGACCACAGGGACACCGGTGCGCAATCAACATGTGCGCGTCCTCACGGCTGCAGTGTTGTTGTCACAGAGGGACATCATCTATTCAATTGTCTCCCTGAGATAGAGTAGCAGTTTGAAAGAGTTGTTAAAAAATAAACTTTATCTTCAGAGTCTTGCAGCCTATTTTCTATATATACTTTGAATTACACACATGAAACTTTACTCACTTACAGTCGATGCATCACACCAAGACCTATTCCGTGTCTCGCCTTATTTTTCATTTCCACTTCACCATAACCCACTTTGCTTGCTCTAGAAAACAGTGTGTATGCATGGTCTGAAGTGTGTGTGAGTTGCACATTCTTCCTTTATAAATACCAGTTTATGTGTGGGAAAAGGCGTAGGTATACACAACGTTTATACATCTGGTGTTTCAGCTACGTTCAGGCATGTGATTGTGTACAATGTGAGTTGCTGACAGTGATTACTGGCTGCCAGTTCCCAGCCAGCTGATCCCCTGCCTATCTGTCTGTCTGTCTGTCTGTCTGGAGTGTAGGCCTGCCCTGCTGCTCCACTCTCAGCCTCATCCTCATCTTTGGCTGAAATTCTCCCCTGGCTCAGCGGCACACTGCCCTGTGCTGCTCTCTGCTCTTACCAGGCTGAGTGAGGCAAATTCATTCATGGATCTTTTTTTTTTTTTTTTTTGTCGAAAAAATTAAAATGGCATGGTTTCCTAACTCCCGGTTCTTCTTAAAAAAGTAATAGGTTAATGAGAGCGTAAACCCTGGTCCCTGGTAGATAATCTGCTCCAGTTCTTTTTGCTGATTCTCTACCAAGTACTGTAGTAACAAAAACTGCATACGTTGATATTAAGAAGGGCATGGATGTAGAATATGGAAGCTTTAAAATGCCAAAATAAAAAATACATATAATGTTTATTGTATTTCACTTTATTATTTGAAATCCTCCAAAGTAGGACAGATACACAGCATTCAAAAGAAACAAAAACATGTATGAGTCCTTAATTACCAATATTAAAATGAAATCACTTTTTTGTCCATATGATGTACAACAAAATAAAAACACAACAACCCAACTTTCATTTTCAACACATCATTATTGCCAAAATTAGAATTAATAAAATAAATAAAACAAATGGAAGCCCCACTGACAAATCAACTTTATTGTGCTCATTGTGTGTGTGTGTGTATAATCCTGCCATATTTGTAATGAAATTCAGTGTGAAATGGACTTTACCTTTCTATATTCAAACTGGCAGACAGTGTGCTAAAAACTTACAGCAGTAGTTTGCTAATAGCAATAGTCTTTGTGCTAAGCTAAGCTAACCGGCTGCTGGCTGTCGTGTCATGTTTACCTTACAGATATGAGGAGTGGTGTCAAATCTTCTCATCTAACTTGGCAAAATGTTGAACTCTTCCTTTAAATGAAAATGTAAACGGATCTTTCACATTTGAATTTATTTATTTGTTTCCTATTAATCTCTTAACACTGCTTTACATGCTGTCACACTGTTTGAAAGCAGAGAGGGAGGTGTGTCTGTCCATCAGTGTGTCGTCACCACGGTTTGGAAGTAGACCCTGTGGTGGATTAAGGCTGTGAACTGGTGGCCTAGTCCTCAGACCTGGGCCTGCTCCAGCCTGAGCCTCTGTCGCAATACGCTGGTGGCGGTGTGTTTGAGAGCGTTTTGAGCCTGCGTCTGTGTGCATGTGGATTCTCTTGTTTGTGTGTATGGGTGTGTTCACTTGTAACGACTTTATAAGAACAAGCTGCACAACACAGTTACACATTATATGACCGCCCTCTGACTCTCTAACTCACACAAAGCTCTTCTCGTGGTTCACTGGGCGTCATCTTGCTCATCGTGCGATGGTGCTTGGACACTGCAGATAACTACGGCTCATATTTAAATATGTGTGCGCTTCTGTTCACAGGCAGACAGCACAGCACATGGCACAGTACACGCATACAGCCTTACATGGACATATGCACTTGCATGGAATGAATGCAAAGACAGGAGTACAATGTGGTGTAATTGATACATGGGCTCCTATGTGTTAAGTAAGTATGTGAGTGTTAAGTAAATGTCTTGTTAATACCAAGTTCTCCACTCATACTTATCTGCCCCTGCTGGTTGTAACTTAGTGTTACAACTATGTTACTGTGTGTGTGTGTGTGTGTGTGTGTGTGTGTGTGTGTGTGCCTGCCATTATGTCTGGCCTGGAGTCAGCTGTTAAGGGATGCAGCGCTGGATGAGCGTTGCCTGATGCTGACCCAGAAACGACTGTAGACGTAACCAGCAGTGACTGCTGCCCAATTAGCCCACAACCCTGAAACACACACACAGCTTTGTGTGTGTGTGTGAACTTATAAATATGCACGTTTTTGAATTGGAGTTTTGCTTTATGTTTTATTTTATTGATAGTTTCTTCTCTGTGTCAAGAGCAGCTGCTGATTGTGGATTGAAAGTGTTGTTGGGTGACCAAAGAGCAAAGCTACATCTACAGTAACTGAATAATCTGCAGGACTGGTGACAAAGTTTGAAATGATACGTGCGTTTGCATTTTGTGTTCAGTTTGTCCTGTAACACATGATGAATAGATGCCCTTTTTTTAAGTGTTTTTTTCCCTCTATCTCTATTTATGCTTGTTTCGTGTGTTAGTGTGCATGTGTGTGTGTGTGTTCCCATCCTGTTTCTAAAATTAGATAAGCGAGCAGATGTGGTGTGTTTGAGTGTCCCTTTTGTATGCATGTGTTGCCAAATGTATTCATCCGCATTAGTGAGGCTGTATGTCTGTATTTGTGCATTCAAACAGCATCTTGAGTGCGTCTTGACTCAGCAGTGTGACGGGGCAGGAAAGTGGGTCAGTCGTGCCCTCTCCAGGCATGATGGACGGATGGATTTAAGAGGATGACTAGAGGTGGATGTTTTCCGCTCAAAGGGTGTGGCTAAGGGAAGGAAATAAGGACTTTAAGGATGGAAGGGGGGTTAAGTAAGGAAATGCATAAGAAGGGAGGAGGCAAAGGAAAAGGATGAGCTAGAGGAAAAAAGAAAGCACACTGCCAACCTTGGGATGAAAATGAGAGGACAGCAAGAAATGGTGGAAAATACTGGAATATAAAGTAGTCGACTGTGTAGGTCTCAAGACTGAGATCAGTGGTGAAAACACACAAAAAGCAGTAAAAAACCTAATCTAACATTAGCAAAATGCCCTAATGTAATGTATAGCTGAAACAATTAGTTGATTAATCAACATAAAAATAACCAGCACCTATTTTGATAATTGACTAATCGTTTCAGCAATTTTTTCTAGCAAAATGCCAAACAGTTCCTAGTTCAGCTACTCAGCTGTGAAAGTGTGCAGCTTTTCTGTTTTTATGTGATAATTAACTTTTAAAGATTTTGAAGAGTTGGTAGTTTCAAGAGGGCTTCCAGGAAATTGTGATGGTCATTTTAACAATTTTCACATTTTATAGGCCATTTTATAGACAATTAATTAGTCAAGAAAAAAAATGTTAGTTGTTTCCCTAAGTCAGAGGTTTTCAAAGTGGGAGGCGGGCCTCACCAGGGGGCCTCCAAACAGCTTCAGGGGAGGCTCAGTGAATGGAAGTAAAAAAAAAATTACTTTAGTTATCAAAAGGAGTTCACATAGAATAGCCTAAATGTGTGTGATTTGGTTAAAGAAATAGTTCAGAGATGCAGTAATTTTGAGGAACTGTACTGTACTGAGTCAGAAACTAAAAATTGCCTCAGGACAGAACTTTTTTATGTATTTGGTGTAGTTTGAAATGATGTCAAACAGCAGTATTAGGCTATCTTGGCTCAATTGTTGAGTGTCTGTGGGATCAAATAACATAATCATGATCCCATAGGCATCCAGGAACTGAGCGAAACTAACTAAGTAAACTAAGGTGAGATGAGGGGAGGCCCACAGTCTCAGACTTTGAAAAATCTCTGCCCTAATGTAAAGTAATGTAATAAGTATAGGATATATTATTTAGTATATCAAACTATCTTGTAGGTGTTTTATATAGAACTTTCAAAACAATAATAATGTCTCTAATGCTGATGTGATTAGTCTGATTAATTTTTAGTCGATGAACAGAAAATTATTCACCAACAATTTTGATAATCAAATTTTTTTGTACGTCATTTATCAAGCAGAAATGCAAACAATCATGAGATTCAGCCTCAAATGTGAGGTTTTACTGCTTTTGATTTACTACTGATTTTACGTCATTTTAAATAGAATATTTGGGGGTTTTCAATTGTTGGTCAGACAAAACAGGCAAAGACAATATTGGGAAATTAAGATGGGCCTTTTATCACTCTTTTCTGATGTTTTCTAGAAGTTTTCCAGTTGTTACAATCGACAAATGTAAAGAGTGAGCTGGTGCAACCCAACACTGGAAAGTTCAAATTATCATGTGCAATCAATTTTCAATAACCTTGGTAGATGATCTGTAACCTATCTGTGCTCAGATCAGCTCAAAAACTGAACTGATAAATCTGTGAAGGCAGCTGTGGTAATCAGTACTGTTATACAGGCACACACTTACACACACCTACATCTAAAGATCTCACACAGGCATCAGCAAATTCCCCCAGTAGTCAGTGTAGGCACACACACACACACACACACACACACACACACACACAGTACATGCTGTCCCTCACAGTTAATGATACTGAGTGACATATGCCCCCTGGTGGCAGAGTTAATGAGCTTGCCCTCTTAATCATAGAGAATAACCGACTCTTCCCCATGTGGCCAATTAGAAGCCAGGAAATCTGTGATGAAGACACGGGAGTCCCAACAGCTGGTTATACAGTTGTAGACAGACGGGAGGAACGTGCCTCGCTCCGGGTCTGTCTCGAATATGAATACACTTAACAAGAAACCTCCCATGTCGTCAGCCTCTGATTTGTCTTCTCTCTTGAATCTTTCATTCATTCTTTATCACCGTCCAGTGTCCCGTCTTTGCTCTCAACGTGTACGTCTCCTCTGGCTTTAATCCCTCCCTCCCTCACCCTCTCCCGGCTGTGACCAGTGGTTGGTCTGTCAGTACAGTGTTCACCCACTGTGGGCCTGGGGTGACGTAGCACACTGCCTCTGATTACACCCCAGCAGCTGCCCATTTATCTTGCCGTGAAATGGAATAGGGGTGGAGAGAGGCCAGAAGATATTATGGTAGTACATCTCACCACTGTAAAGGCCTGATAAAATTTTCAGCTTAGTCATACGTTTGTATAGTCATTTGTCGCTTTGGTAGTAATATGCTGAAGGTCTTTCCTTGTGTTTTTTACTGTTGTGTGACATCTTGACTCTGGGTTGCTTTGTTTTACTGCTTTACTTTGGATTTATTTTATTTGATTAGTGATATTTTTCTCTTTTGTAGTTTCTGTGTTCAAGCTCTCGTGTCTGTCTGTTGTCTCTTATCTTGTTTCATAAATGTGCATTTTAATGACTGATATATGACAGATATGACATACATCATGTTATATTTAAGGTGAACTTGACCACCTTTACACATGATCAGTTTACTTGTCACTCGGCTTGTGAAAGTAGTTGTATAATGTCTTCTGTGGCTGTGGAGGTTTCCAAAGTTTTGAAAAAATAACCCTGATGATGTCAACAGCTGTCTTGTTGTGTGGGTGGGTTTTGCAGTTTGAAAGAAGTGGGCATTTACTAAGCTTTGAGGGTCTAATAAAAGATGCCATTGAGGTGCATTATGGGAAATGTAGGATCCAGCATTTACTGGAGTCTGACCCATACTAGAGACTAAATATTAGGGTATCTCGGACTCTGCTGCTTTGATTTGGACCTTTGGAACTATTTTTAATATGCCTCGGTGGAATAGCCCTTTTTAGAAGTACATAATGTTTATGTTAAAACATTTTCCATTGCGTAAGTGGGTACATAATAGATAAGTTGCCTTTCATTTGTCTGCCTCCCTTTATCATATGTTTGTGTGATATATATTTCATGCTGACTAGAATTTGACAAAATTGTTTTGATTTGTTTGAAATTACAGCAGGTGCTATACTTGTAGGTCAAAAAAAGAGATTTGTGACTGATTGGTCAGAATTATCATATTTCAAGGAAGATAGCATGTCCACTTTATTGCTTTCTTAACTTATTCTTCATGGTATATAAATGATACAGTACTTTGCATGAATCCATACAACAAATAGAGAATTCCTTGATTTTCAAATGCATGTGTTGCTTTAATGCTTGCTGCTCTTAATTATGGTAGACTTTGTTCTGAAGACTGGCTTTTCTTTTTGCTGACACGCGCCTCTTTGGTTGCGTTTGAACATGAAGAGCACTTTGTTAAATGGCAGTTGAAGTGTGTGAAGGTTTAAGCTTGCAGTGTCCCAGGATCCCCTTATCAGATGTCTCACATGCACACACACTGAGGCCTTCACCGTCACATTTCTCACTGACTGTGAACACCTTTAAAGAGTCGTTCCCACAATATTCTTTTTTTTTTTATTTTTTTTTTTTACTTCCTTAGCTTTACCTTTCTTGTCCCCCTCCACTGTTCTGTTGATCATTCTGTCCTTTTTTCTCTCTCATACTAATGTTCACCATCTTTCTCTATGTAAAAGTGCTGATCCGCCCTCTTAGCCGGGGGATCTGTTTTAAATCTGGGAGCCAATCAGCTGGCCTGTCACAGGAGACTAATACTCCCATTGGTCTTGAAATGCCGCTTGTCAGTGAGGAGAGGCCATGATGGAGAGGTAATTACCTCCAAAATACTCGTGTCCTACTGGCTTATGCATCAGTCAGTCAATAATCACATCATTAGCTGGGCAAATCTCGGCCTTAGAGAACGTTTGCATTAGGGAGACCTATAATTTAGTGGTTAGTGGTAATCATGGTTCACTTTGTTTTTTTCATGTTGTGTGAAGATGTTGTAGCTGCATGTAAAGGACTTCATAGTGGTTGGATTGTACCTTTTGTCTTTCACATTTCTAGACATTTCCAGATATTAGTGTTGAAAATCACATCTTCTGTACTGCTTGTCGACAGTAAATGCAAAGCCATCCTGTGTGTCAGCGGATGATGGATCCTCTCATTCACAAGCCTCTCTGGTGGCAGCTTCAATCCTAGAGGCTCATACTTTATGCAGGTATCATCACAAGAATATTAATAACATAGAACTTACAATCTTGTGTTCAGCACCCACATAAATCATGGTGCAAGTGCTGTATTATTGTTTATAGTGAGTCCAGAGTCCTTGGCTAGCGGATGCTGGTTTTGGTCAAATTAGACCAAGGAGCTCGTGTTGTGTAAATCATGCACTTTACAAATAACCGCACACAAAAAGAACTACATGTGAGACATCAAATCTACTGCACACACACGCCTACAGTACACACATATGGTCAGGTCCATATAAGCCACATGTGTGTAGGGGAAAATGACGCCTCTACTGCAGCCCTTTTGCTACTCTACGTGCTGAAACGAATCCTCTGAGGATTTCTTTTCCCTGTGTGAAGAACTACGATCAATGAAAGCAATCTGGAACATAGTAAACAGGCATGTAACTCCAGGATACAGAGCCACATACAGGATTGAAAACGCGTCAGAGATTTAACCCTGACCAGCTTGGATCTGGTGTTTTTCTATCTCGACTCAACTAGGAGCAGATGTCAAAGGAAAATAAATAGTTTTTATTGTTCAACAGCTGTACTGTCTCCACAGCCTTGACTACAGTGTGAGCCATAGTGTTTGCCATTGCCCATGTGCCTAATTCGAGGCTCACACTTAACAGCAGCTCAGGGAATTTAAAGACACACCTTATTGAACAGCTAAGACATTGCATTTCTTCTCTCTTTGGGTGGATAATGATTTCTGAAGCAATTTCTGTAACAATCTCTCAAAAAGTTCCATTTCATATTTGATCAGGTCCTGGAAATGATATGATCAGCAGTGGGTATGGTTCATGACAGGATTTTTATTTGCTGTATTGGGGGAAACAACATCGCTGGTTACAATAGATTTTTCACTTAGAAAATAGACTGTTTTGGCTCATGCTGTTAAAACCATATCCAGAAACAGTATTTCAGTGTCTAAGTGCATTTCCTCCTCAATTTAGGGCTTCACCACCTCAAACAAGAATAAACTGGAAAGCTGCTTGTCCCTGCCACAGGGGGCTAGGAAAAAACATTTCATTCACATATGCACTGGCTAGAATGGAGTACGGTAGTATCTCTATTGCAGTCGCTAACATATATATGTTTCTGTATGGCGGTTGGGACAATATTGGTGTACGTGAGTCCATTAGAAATCCTCCCCCACATGCAACAGGACAGAGACACCATCACATAGACCAGGATGCTGGAGAAACTCAAACACTGATCTCAGAACGCTGAAGTCAGTCTCTGAACTTTTCACTCCACACAGGCACCGTATACATTTTTATTACATTTTCTCCTGAGCTGTCAGAAAGGTTGAGAAGGAGCTTATACCTTCTGTCATACAATGTAAACACCTACAATACACTACATTAACATAAACTACAAATACGAATTGGGCTTTGAGAGGCCTTTATCTTCTTCTCCTGCACAAGCTCTTGTTTACTTTAGATCCAGGCTTATAACGTTAATTTGCTGGTGTAATTTTTGTGGTGTTGGCATCTGTCCATTTACACAAACAACACCGAACAGCTTAACAGGTTTATTAACTACATGTAGAATTCAGGGTCATCTTGAGGTGGTGATATCCAGACCTATTTTTAAGCCTTTTGATTTAATATGACCTACCATGTGGTTGTTTTTTGGCATTAACAGTTGGTGTTTATGTGACATTTCAGTTATTGTGTCCACCTTTGCGTCAGTATTTTAAACATGGTGTACATGCATACATTTCTAGTCTCATAGATTCTAAATACAGTGCATTACATTGCACCGAGGAGCCAGTTATACTTAAAACTCTGATATATTTGTGACTCTTACAGTGTTGCTCATTATCTTTTTGTTAGTAAGATCTCTCCTTTGTTTTTGTAATATCCTGTTAGTCCAGATGGGGGCAGCAGACTGTGACTGACTGTGACTATCACCACCTTCACCACCACAGTCTATACTCATCTTGCAGCTGTTGCTATGGATACAGAGCCCGGCCATTGCTGTGATGAAAGCCACAGCTAACAGAGGAACATAGGGGGTAGTGTTGAGCTCAGAGACAAGGATGTTCACACACGCAGACAGACACACACACACACACACACACACACACACACACACACACACACACACACACACACACACACACACACACACCTGTCTGCTCTGTGAATATGAAAGATTGGTTTTCTCCACATCTCTGCAGTATGGGACTTAGACTCCTTATCCAAAGAGCTACTGATTATATTGCTGTTTGGTGAACTGCCTTACCTAAGAGCTTGAAAGGAAGGTATTCTTTCAATCTGCATTTTCTCTAGAATCACATTCAGCTAGCTGCAGTGTGGGTCAGTCGTCATACATAAACTTTCCTGGTATCAGCTACGGTGGTGTAGTTACCAGTCATCATCTTAACAAGCTGGATAGAAAATAAGATCTCTAATCACTGGTCAAGGGTCAGATTGAGCTCCCTTTTTCTTCTCTATGCCCCCTAATCATTATGACATATGGTTAAGCTCTGATCAGTGGTAATGAAAATGTTAATTGTAGATAGCTGCTGCTGGTTTAATCAATTAAATGGTGATTAGCCCTGATTATCTGATTAACTAGAGCCATGGAGGGACTGCTCACTTAAGAGTTGATTACTTAAGACATGACTTTAGACAGCCTGTGTATGTCTCATAGCTAAATTTAACTTGTAGTAGGTCAGGTTTGAATGGCACAGATCCAGTTGACTTTAAAGCCCACTTCTTTACAATGTCCCACTTTGGAGAGACTAAATTTAACAATAAACAGCCCACTGAAAGAAGGCTTTATTTCTAATCATAGCCTCTGCCTGGCAACATGTCCCTTGATGTTAAAAAGACAATTGAAGAGAGGAGGGGGAAAAAAGTTGTTTGTTACCTTGTATGCCAGACTGTGTATTCTACATCGATACAGCACTCAGTGCCCAGCCAAACATGGTGGCGCTGCCAAATCTGACTTGGCTAAGTGTAAAACAGGCTGGCACCCTGGCATATGACTGTTTTCTGCTTTGTCACTTAGACTGGTGCTTTGTGTTAAGAGGGTGAATGTGTCTACCATTGCCCAGTCTGCTGATTGAAGTTAGAACATTTCTTAGATGCCTTTCTTTAAAGACCTTTTTTAAATAGGGTTGTTTATTTCTGAGCAGGCCATGCATTGTAATTAATACCAATGGTGCCTGTTATTAGGATTTAGTACACACCACAATCCTGTATGTTTGCTACAACCCTAAATGTACAGGCTTTTTTGGCTGTCTCAAATATAGGCTAGCTAACACTAAGAGTCTACTATAGCCACACAAGCGGCTCTGTGTCAGTCAGCATGCTAAAATGCTCACAATGACAATGCTAGCATGCTGATAGCAGGTGTAATGTTTACCATGTTCACATTTTAGTTTTTTGTAACGGCATGCTAACATCGCTACCACTAAACACAAAGTACAGCTGAGGCTGATGGGAATGTCATTAGTTTTGCAGGTATTTGGTCATGAACCAAGGTATTGGACAATTAAATTTTGACCTGATGATAGCATTATAGATAAAAAGTTAAGGAATCACCAAAGTTTTTGCAATTCATCCTGACGGGGACATGAATGTCTGTAAATGATTTCAGGGCATCCAATAGATGTGGAGACATTTCACCAAACCCACAAATGACAAGCTCATGGTTTAAATTTGTGCTCCCTCATGCTAGATGGAAAGTCAGGGGAAGGTCAGGTGATCACCACAGTCATTGGGGTACATCCTCTGGGGACCACAAATGTCTGTACCAAATTTCATTGCAATCCATCCAATAGTTGTTGAAATACTTCACTAAACCTAAAAGGTCAACCTCATGGTGGCACTAGAGAAAAGGTAGGTTTTAGTTGGATGGACATTTGCACCAAATCTCACAGCAATCCATCCAATATTTGTGGAGATACTTCAGTCTGGTCCAAAGTGGTGAACAGACAGACGGACGGACTGACCGACACTGCCATCCCTTGAGCCTAAAAATTGGAAATAGCACCCTATATTGAATTGACATCTCTGTCCTGTGTGCACAAGTAAAAACATTTAAATGATAGCCTAATATTTTGCATGTAAGTTATGAACAGTAATTTGAGGAAAACGCAGATGCTCTTTCTCATGTGAATGTTCCTCTGGAATTACACATTCAACATGTAAAACGTCCATTATAGGGTTTCTTCCAGTAAAAGTAATCGAGTGTATGTAAGTTTGCATTTTGGCCGGAGCCCAGGTCTTCAAATGACAACCTCAGTTACTTTTCAACAGTGCACACAAGTAAGATTAATTTCAGGGCCAGCAGCCTGTTCATACAAAAAGATCTATGTAGCATAAATGTAGCTGTAGGTTTTGAATATCAAGCAAGTTACCCGGGCTCTCCACTATGTAATGAAACTGCTCGTCTGGAGTGTGAAGGGCCCGGCCCGTACAACTCCGTGACTCCTGCCATTTCCAAATCAGCAGAAATCGGTCAAACCCTTCCTCTCCCACTACGAGCAGGAGGATCGAGTTTCAGTGAAGTTTGGTTTTTCCATGCTGTGAATACAGATGTCAACTGCCAGCGGAGGGTCTGGCTGGTGCCATGTCTGGCACTGCATGTCTGAGCAGGGCCTTGGCTGGCTGATCAGAGCTGAGGGGCGCTGGGGTGGGCTCAATGGGAGATGCCTGGAAAGTAGTGGAGCTTTTCACATTTCAGCTGTGTATAAAACTCTTTTGATGTTTTGTCTGGCTTACTCTGATGTTCTGTCTCTGTGCGACAGACTCTGCCTCTCTCGCCCTCTCTCTTGCATAAACCCCTTCTCCCCCACTTCCCTTCTGTCATGGATTGCGTGTCTCCTTCTCAAAATCTTGCTTTTTTTAGGGGGCTTATAGAAAATCTATAACAGGTGGGCTGTGTTTGAAGGATATGTCTTTTCTAATTATCTGTTTGCAGAGGGTTTTGGGTGGGTGGCTGCTGGGCCAAATGTTCTCCCAACCCAGCCCTACTGCCTGCCTGCTTGCTATTTGTTGCCTGTGAGTCGAGTTGAATTCAATTTAATCAATTAAACAATGCACTACAAACCTCAGCCACCTGGAGTTAATCATCAGGTTTGCGTCAGAAATGTACTATTCAATATCTGAAAAATGTTGATACCAAATAAAGGGAGTAAATGAGACCATGATGAGGCATCAGAATCAAAATGATCCAATCAACCTCAGCTATAAAAGGAACAATCTATGTTTAATAATCTTCTATACTGTAATTTAGATTGGTCTAACCAAGTCAGTCTATATCAAAGTCTTCAGGATCGGTACAGTGTCCTTTGTTTGCCATCCGGGCCAGCATGCTTTGTCATTATATACACAGCAACCAAAACAAAGCGAGGCACCGCAGTAGCAGTTAACCGGCTTATGGTGTTAACACACTCTGCACTGGTTTGAAAGAGCTGACTAGCTGCCTTAAAGGCTTAAATGGAGGTGAGTCGTGATCTTCTTGACCTTCTTGCACATGAGATGGATGACAGATTGCTGGTGAAGCATCCACAGAATATCTCTAAGATAACACAGTCGACTGTATTTGCACTACAGCTGGACTGACCTAGACCCAATTTGGAGCCAACCAAAAGACTGAAATCCACACATTGCGGGTGCACTTAAGGAGAGTGGTTTTAAAGTAGTCAGCTGTTATTTTAAATAGTGGACAGAGAAGAGAAAAGAGAAAGGAAATGTGGTGGGAAGGTATTTGACCTCAGACCAGAAACAACATATTATGTTGGGTAGCCTCAAAATGAGTTTGAGTTGATTCCCAGACCCCATGCATACTTTGGTCCCAGCCAACACCTCAGCACAGGCCAATGAAAGGCTAGTGGCCAGTTATCTTCCAATCCATGTGAGGGCATTGAGGACACTGTTCAAGGTAGTGTGCATTCTTTTTTTGCATCAGTGTTCATTTTAAAAAAGGGAACAAGACATTCTTTTAATGGCAGGCATGGTTCCAACCTGGCCCATGTCAGTACTGGACATCAGTTTCAGTTTTTTTCAGACATTCCTGATATTAAAATCAATATATTGACAACAGGGCTGTGGTCGAATAGTCAAAAAAATTACATCCTGTCTTTTCTGAAACACTTTTCCTTGACCTCGATGGAAAACGTCATGAGGTCAAGGAAAGATGTGAAGGACAATTCATAAGTACTTATGTGGGACAGCATTATCTCCTTTCCTTTTGTAAAGGATGGTCCAGTGTACCCTATGCTAAAGGAGATAAGAAAGGAAGCATTGAAGCACCTTTCCTTAGCATTTAGAGAATTCGACCAGCTCTTATCTTGGCTGCCGTTTAGATAATTCTGGGTCATTTCACTCAGTTAGGAACCCTCCGAAGCAAAAAAGACTATTCGACCGCAGCCCAGGTGCTGATCAGTAGACATCTTGATATTCCTTGTCAGCACTTCATGACTGCAAAGTGTCCAAAAACAGAGGGAGGACAGATAGTGCTATCTACTGAATCGACACGTCCCTAAGTAATTACCTTCTCCTCATTCATCAACGAGCCAGTCCTTCAGGGCCCCGTCATTCACACTGTCTTGCCTTTTGAAGGATTTCTGCTCACTTTCATTAAAACATCGTTGTTTTCACCAAGATAAGCATACATAAAGAGAGAGCGAGGGGAGAACAGAATCTACGCAACTGGATTAAAGCTTATGTAATAGCTCCTTGAGGTGCTGTTGCTTACAACTACATAGGAGGTCTGAGTTAGCTTTCTTAAACACTGCTCACATTGTCCACGGTCCAAAATGTACTTTTTTTGAATGAATATTTATTTCCTTTCTGTGAAATTATCTGTAAGTGCCAAGAATTTTTTACCAACCAAAATAATGTAATAATTTTTATATCAAGTACATAGCCAGTCAGTCAATTTTTGGAAGTGAACTCTGCAGCATCCCTTTAGCTCGCACTATTGTGATTGACAAAAATCACCACACTTGTCCCAACCTATGTAGCTCTCAATAATCAGTTTTATCAGGTAACTTTGCTTTTGTACAAACATTTCACAAGGTTGTGATTGTCTCAAGGGTCAGAATAAGTCAAATATCTTGCCATTGTAAGCGCCAGGAGAAATATGAGGAACGAGACATTGTGGTCACCCTAGAAAAAGATGAAATAAATGGATATATTCTACATGAAAACAAGATGAATATATGTTTATGAGGTAAAACTCAATTTTGTGAGTTTATGACCTTTGGGCCATTTGAATGACTTGGTATGAGTGTATAAAGTTGGCTAGCAAATTATAAAGATTGTAGCTACTTACAGGACTGTGTACCTGTCATTGTCGATGTTGCCTGAATACTTCTTACTAGTGCTCTCATCTCTGCTTATGTGACCATTGAGTTTTGTCATGGTACAGATTTCCCAATGCAAAACTGAGACAGGCTCATACAGCCAGTTGGGGGTCTGCTAGCGAGGATTCCCATTGCTCTCCAGTAATGGGTGAGTACAAGAGCACATCAGGGTGTGTATAAGGCTCTCTGCTGGCCTGAGCGTTGGCTTGTGACCTGTAGTGAGGATTAGTACACAGTGATATGTCTGGATGGGACAGGGCCAGGAGCTTAGACAGTGGGGCAGAGACTCAACCTTTCCTCCCAGACTGTTTACCAAACGGCCACCAAACGGCCGCCTATTAGCTATGAGACTAGTTATGGTAAATCAAATATGTCACTCATTACTTCAATGAAATGTGTTTGTAGACATGGGCCTGGATTCACTACAGTTGTCATAAGAAGGAAATTCACAAGAAATTTGATAAAAAGGTTTCGAAAAGTCTACTCTCTTGCAGTTTTTCCTTGTGCCATCCAAGCAATTGTGATATCAACAAGTATAATTATACCAAATTTACTTTCTAACAATAAAATACAGTTAAAGATAAAAGATCAAATCTGGAAATACTCATCTTGAAGAAAAATATTAATTTATTTTAGAGCCTTGATTTCAAAAATCCCATTCACTTCTTTTTTGTTTAGTTTTTTGTAAAGAGACTAAATTTAAGCATTTAAATACTTGTCTTAGAGAACTGACATTTTAAGACAATACTATTTGTCAAAAGCATCGCAGTAAATGTTTTTTTTCCAAAAACGTCTTGTAAAGACGGGTTTCCACCAAGGTTGTATATTGACATTTTAATTGCAGTGTGAGTCTGACAGCATCTAAACCAGACTTTGACAATCTGATAAGTAGCATTGTGACCATGATTACATTTTTGCATTCTCTCCCACTCTCGTTACTTATGTTGATATGAATGACAGGCAAAATCTTGGGTCACATTCAAATAAAAAGCAGTCATATCATGTCTGTGGGATGTGCATGTTGTGCTTCAATTGTATTTTTATCGCATGAACCTACAATCATTCTGCCAGCCAGTGCAGAATGCTCTTCTGTACTATGCTAACAATTTCAATCATCTTATTAAACACACACACACACACACACACACGCACACATATAGACACACACACATACACACAGTTTCCATGGAAACAGGATCCAGGGCCTTTTATGACTGGTTGTTTGCCCAAGACAACTAAAAATGGTCTCAGCAGCCATGCAAAGATGGGAGGTAAATCATACTAATATAGAACGTGATAAGATGTTTGTTGTTGCCTGAAGAAGTATTGTTATTGAATTTAAACCAAATCATATTCATATTCATCAGGTAAATTATTTCATTTTTCCTATTTGTGTGACATCATACATATGTTATGTTGTCATAGTGTTTGTGCTGTGTTTGCACATGCATAGCACTGCCTGCATTGTGCACACTCACTGTAATGGCCACACACAGACACACATTTAGAATCAAACACACACACACATACGGACACTTTCCAGCCATGCTGCCCTTCAGTAGCCTAATGTGTGTCTGAGGTCCAGATGGCGTAGCAGTAGGAGGGCTGATTCACAGTGCTAGCCGTAGTGCTAGCAATCTTAGTTTTGGCTAACCCTGGCTGGTTGTAGAGGGAGAGCCTGCAGCCAGCTACCCCTCTGAGTGACAATGGCAAGTGTTCAATTCACGGCTATGCACTCAGCATCTAGCTTTGCTGTGGTTGGAGGATAAACTTGTTTATCTCCTATTGTGGGAGCCAAACTGTGTGGCCGTTTGACACTTCACTGTGAATTATAACAGCGTCATTTTGACTCTTGTGATGTTCTTATGTCTGCTTGCCTTGTTCTTCTAGCTGTTTTGATGCAGTTACCACATGTTTTCCTGTTTGTGTCCACGATGACAGGAAGCAAGCTGAACAAGGACCTGAAGCATTATCTGAGCCAGCGCTTCCAGAAATCCTCGCCTGACCACGAACTGCAGCAGACCATCCGAGACAACCTCTACCGCCACGCCGTGCCTTGTGAGTCCATGACCGTTTTACACGTCATTCCTATTTCTCACGTTTATCATCCTCTGCTCTACCGTATTCTCCATTTCCTGACATTTATTGTTGTGGCTCCAAAGACTGTCATTTATTTTGTGAACATCCTTGTGAAAAACAAACAAAAAAAAAACCCTTACGTTAAGTCAGTCAGTTTTAGATCCATGTAATGATTGAGTGTAGTTGCCTCACACAGATACTTTGGTTGGTTATCTAATTAAGCCTGATTATTTCAGTCT
Organism: Macquaria australasica; assembly: GCA_005408345.1. Taxonomy (NCBI): domain Eukaryota; kingdom Metazoa; phylum Chordata; class Actinopteri; order Centrarchiformes; family Percichthyidae; genus Macquaria; species Macquaria australasica. Next base: position 116,103 of record SEMN01000317.1, read on the forward strand.
AATCTGAGCATGGTTCCACTTGCCTTTTGACCAATATTGGCCATGCAGTTTAGCCAGGCTGATCACTTCATATCCTCCTTGGAACTAACCTCGTGGTGTGGGGTTGATCGGTTTTATCACACATCATCCCTCTTCATCCCAAAATGGACTTTTCCGCCTGGCTCCCAAGCTCATAACAAGCAGGAAGTTGATGCAAAGTCAGCCACCCTTCATCCGTTCAGTCAGCACGGTGTTTGCCTTACTAATATTGTCTGATCAGTTAGAGGAAAAGTCTGGTGACTCCACAGTGAACAGGCTAGTAGTATCTCATGTCCACAGGATCAATAGCAGCATTAAGTATAGTGGCCGTGGCTTCATCCAAGTCCCTCACCCTCTATCACAAACCAGTATCTCCTCTGCCAGAGCTGGCTGTGTAATCCAGGAACAGAGGCTTGTGTCTTTGACTTTTTTGCTCCTGACTGTTGCAAAGATGCTGCGTATTTCTCTTGTAGCTGCTGCTGCTCAAAAGCTGAAGTAGATATTTGAAGTCTTTTATTCTTCCCTGCTATGAAAAACAACCCTAAAAGATGGCATTCGTGGTGCTAAGGATGTGGCATAGCAGCATTAACACCATAATAGTAGTGATAAATGCGATAACTGTGCAACTTCCTCTGTGTGAGTGGGGGTGTGTGTGGTGGCAGATAAAACAGAAAGATGGTTAGACTGATGAACCATGCTGCCAATTTTGTGTTGTCTCTGATTTGCATATAACACTGAAATTAGCTGCATGGACCAGTCAGAGCTTTGGACGCAGCATTGCCTCACTTACGAAGGTGGAGGGAGAGAGAGGGGAAGGGACAAAACAAATAGATAAGAGGTGCAACTGCAGAAATGACTGAGCTGAATGCAAGTTCCATGTGTCTTTTTTTTCTCTTCTTCCTTTTCACCACTTTAATATTTACTGAGTAAAAGTATTTGCAGCTGTGGTGCAGTAGCCTCTTGTCATTTACTAGTATCTATAGATTCCACAGGTGCACTTAAGATATATCACATCATTTCCATACTTTCTACAATATACAGATATTTGGAGTACCAAAATTAAATTCACTGTATTCAAACTTGATTAAAACATTAAACAGCTTTTTGTTGGTTATTTTTCACTTTCTTCATCACCATACATTTTTCCAAAGCTTTAGCATATAGTTTTTTATTTATTTATTTTTTTGCAGTTAATTTCAGACTTGAATGGGAGCACCGCTCTTTGCACCAAACCCATGCTTTTTCCTTAATGGTTCTCATCCGCTGGCTTTTCAATCAGTTTATTCATGGCCCTCTCACGCAAATTACTATCTGTATTCAGGAGGCTTGTTTAAGGGACTTTATCTGCATTACCTCCACTGCCATAATGTCAGCCAGACACTAGTGGAGGATGGGGGTCTGGCCATAATGGCCATTTTAATCACTGAGTGGTCTATGGCACACTAGTAAAACTCCTGGTGTTGTTAGGAGTAAACAAAGCATGAAGGTGTTCCCCAGGCCATATGTTTTATAGGATTGTTAAGTTTTTGTTGTCATGTACTTGTAGAGGAGGGTGACACTCTCACCAGAATATTACATTTATAAATATTTTTTTTCTTTGTGTTGTGGGAGGGCATGTTGCAGTGGGCACAGTCCATAAATAAGTACTCCCTTATGCCCTTCACACAGAGTAATACAAGACCAACACAGCAATTGTATAGGAAAGCATGGGTATTTTTATTTATGTAGTGTTAGTGCATAAGTGAGATGGATTTGCTGCGACTGCTTTGGCCTGTGATGGTGAGAGGTCAGTGTGTGTGTCCATGTTGATGTACATCCAAAGGTTGATCAAAGCGCTGTCCATGTGCATGTGTAGGTGTAGGTGTGATTAATGTGCAGCAAGCAGGTGGAGAAACAGATGGAGAAGTGTGCCTGTGGATGTTGGGGCTTTTCCTGCCTCTAAGGGCATTTTCACACCTAACCTGTTTGGTTCGGCTAAAACAAACTCTGCTGCGTTTGCGTGGTTAGTGCGGTTTGTTTGGGCAGGTGTGAACACAGTAATCGCGTTCGGGTGCGGATCAAAACAGCTGCACCAAACCCTTTAGAGGAGGTGGTCTCGGTCCGCTTCCAAACAAACTCTGGAGTGGTTCGATTGTGGTGAGAACGTGATCCGACCCAACTACCAGGTGTACTTCTCAAGTTTGAGCTAAATGGCTCCTGTAGCCAGGTGTGCTTTGCATTCTGGGATGCGACAGAGCACACAAACTGTTTCTAGTAGTAGCAGCTAGCCAGAGGATGAACTAGCAATGTTTCTCTTACAGAAATATCCATTAGTCCAGAACACAGGACCTTCTGCCTGTGTTTACTTTCTTGCTCCCGCCCCAAACACATCTGACCAATAAGCGCAGTGAGCGTTCTCATGTGGTTTGTAGTGATGCATTTTAGTTCCCTTGGATTTTTCACTGTGTGAAAAGAAACCGAACCAAGGCAGAAACACTCCAACCAACCTTTCTTCACATTCATGTGACCCATGTGTGATTGAGGAATTATAGTTAGACATGGTAAAGGGAAAAAAGTAGCTAAACTACAAAAAGAGAGCCCGTGAAATAACTAACACAATATAAAACTACTTTGGGGATTCAGTAGGGCAGTGATGTTAACCAGACCTGTCCACCTTCAGGTAGTTCTCTTAAGATGTTCAAGTTTCATGACGTTGGTTGTAAATATAAGCTAGTCTCCTCACTCACATCGCCAAAAAGTCAGTTGTTCCCATAACCCTGATAAAATGTCAAGCACAGCACTCTCACCCTCCCCCATCTGCTGAGGCGTCCGTTGGCTTCCTTTGTGGTCACCCCATCCGCACGTTCAACATTCCCAATCTCCCATTATCCCCACCAGCCCTCCGCCACCCCCTATATCCTGCTCTCATTTCCGACCCCTCCAACTCATGACACCGCTGCCTCTCGTCCTCTCTCTGCCTCTGCTGCTCCCTTTCTCCCTCTTTCTCTCTCATTTTCCCTGCCAGTTGATCGGAGCAGATATCAAGGAGAAGAAGACGAAGAAGAAGAGACGATTGCTCTGTTTGGTTTATACCTGATTTTTAAAGCTCAGCATTCTGTGTCTACCCGCCTTGAAAAGGGAGCTCTGGTCTCTCCTACATCTAGGCAAGTAGCAGTATTGTCTGCTGTTGTTGTGATGCTGATGACTTGGTTTTCGCTTCTCAAATGAGTGGGGTTTGAGGCTAGTGTTCACGTGCGGGTGTGATGAATTGCGGGGCTAGCAGCACAGACAATTGGACGACCCGTATATAGGCTAAGAGGACGGCTCGGAGGGAGGTGGGGGCTGAAGCCGCGGAGATGGGGGTGGGGTGGAGTTTGGGTGTGGGAGGGGGGGCAAGAAAGGGGGGGATGGGTGGAGAGGAGAGAGAGAGAGAGGGAATGGAGAGATGCAAAAACACACTCACACGCTCTAGCTAGCCAGTCAAGCTAACATAAACATGTGTACACATCTGACTTGTGGTTGTATGAGACTGGTTTGGTCATCTCTCTCTCTCTCTCTCTCTCTCTCTCTCTCTCTCTGTCTCTTTCTCTGTGTGTGTGTGTGTGTGTGTACAAAAGCTGCCTTTCTGGTACTGGTTTGGTGAGGTAACAGATTGCATCCACAAATGCAATCACATTGTGTCACCTGAACAAAAGAAATGCTCTCACTCACTGTGCCATTCCTAAACAGCAGAATCTCAAGATACTGAAAAGAAAGCTAAAGGAAGATTCAGGAGTGAACTTCAGACTCTTTTGGCTTTGGTGACTTTTATCAGGCAAGAAGAGGTTGTATGTCAGTCAAATACTCTGTGTGTGTCCGCTGTTTGACATGCATTACACAAGGGATGTTGTTTTTGTCAAGGCCAGGTAAACGCATTTGGACATGTCTTTCCAATGACAGATCCTTCCTGTATTACCAGTTCTCAACTGAATTGCACTATCACAAAGCCAAGTTTGCTTTGCCCTGCATTGGACGTGTGATGGCCACAGTTGGATACAACTTTTATATTAAAACAGTTCATCTACAATAGTCGATAAATCCACGGACTGACTCTCTGTTGACCTGAGTGGACACTGAAAAAGTAAGGACGCACTCTCAGTAAGGCAGTACCTCTTGCTTACTCTTGTTGGGCTACTGTTTCATACTGGCATGGATTTGTTTTTCTTCATAAATGGTTATGTATACATTATTACCATACAATAAAAGCTGGTAGAAACAAATTCTATGTTTATATTTTGTTTAAGTTAGAGGAATAGTTTGACATTTGGGGAAATACGCTTATTCGCTTTCTTGCAGAGAATTGGATGAGAAGATTGATACCACTCACATATCTGTTTGTTAATTATAAAGCTGGAGCTGGGAGCTGGTTAGCTTAGCTTAGCATACAGATGGGAAAAAACAGTTGAAACAGACTCGCTAGCCTGACCCTGTACCTTTGGAGCAGGCGCAATAACTTCCTGAAGTCTCCACTGGCAACCTCATGGTGATGACAGGGCAACACTTTTGGACAGAGCGAGGCTAGCTATTTCAAGAAATAGTAAGGCACATAACTCCATGTAAAAGTGATAGTGAGCTTTAGAGGTGATTTTGTTACCTTTGGACAGAACCAAGCTAGCTGTTTCCCCCTGGCTCCAGTCTTAATGCTAAGCTAAGCTAACCAGCCTCTGGCTGTAGCTTCACATTTACCGTGCACACATGAGAGTGGTATTGATCTTCTCATCGAACTCTCGGCAAGAAAGTGAATAAGTATATTTGCCAAAATTTAGGCTCATACATGATTGTGTTCATGTTGGATAGGTTTTCCTCTGAACAGCAATGGCTCCTGAATTTAAACAGACTAAGTTATATATACACAGATATACACTGACATTTTATCTCCTATTTTTTGCTGTCCTCTTACGCTATAAATATGTTTCAAAGTTTCAAATCCTGTTCATATACATAAAAACTGGGGAGGGACTAGAGGCGCAGCACAATACCAGTATCAGTTGATTACATTTGGACTCGGGGATCCCAGCATGCTGCAGGTAGATCAGAAGGGGGTTGTAAAGGAAACAATAGGAGCTGAATTGATGCTGGTGGGGAAGTTTTTTGTATAGCTAACACCATTAACAGGAGTCAAAGGAATGTTGTCAAACGGAGTGAATGATGAGCGAAGTCCCCTAGATTCATAACCCCCACTGCCACACCCACCCACACCCACACCCACACACACACCCACACACGTTTGCACACAATGTATTGTATGCACACACTCGATCACTGACACTGTTGCACGCAAATGGAGGATGGTAGGAAGAGAGGTAGTTTGAGTAAATTATGCCTTTGCCTCAGTACAGGCAGTATAGGGTGTATTTCTAAATGTGGATGCTTATTTGTGCCTCTCTGTGTTTCTGTGTTCATTTCTGTTTGTAGAAATGGCAGCTCATACTGTGTTTCCTAGCCTGTTATAGTTAGTTTGCAGAAAATTATGCCTTTCAGTCTGACAATGGCACAATTAACTGTATGATCTCATTATATTATATATTACATCATTTTAACAATCAAGAAACATACAATTTGGCAATATTAAAGTACTGACAGTTGAACATCTCAAACTACAGCCTCCACAATGATCATAAAGTTGAATCAACACCTTTCCAAAACAAATTTGAACTCAAACTGAACATTATAACCTTCATTGATGTAGGATGTTATTGCAGGGACGTTGTATTAGACTTGATTAGTTTTAGCTAGGTGTACCTAATAAACGGGCAACTAAGTGTATAGCAGAATATTGTGGATAGGGCTGCAATTAACAATTATTTTCATCATTGATTAATCTGCCGATTATTTTCACGATTAATAGTTTAGTCTATAAAATGTAAAAGAAAATTGTGAAAAATGCTCATCACAATTTCCCAGAGCCCAAAGTGACGTCTTCAAATTGCTTCTTTTGTCCAACCAACAGTCCAAAACCCAAAGACTCTTCATTTACTGTCATAGATGACAAAGAAAAGCAGCAAATCCTCACATTTAAGAATCTGGAACCAGCAAATGTTTGACATTTCTGCTTGAAAAATGACTGAAACAATTAATTGATTATCAAAATAGTTGGCAATTCATTTATTTTCAATCGATTAATCGTCTAATCGTTGCATCTCTAATAGTGGATTATCATTAAAAGTCATGCTGCACTGCTAGTATAACTTTAAGGTAAGACCTGTTGTGTGTTTGGATGCTGACTAATCTTTTTTAGGACCTCTAAACCCTGACATGGCAGGTATTGAGAACATCATTCAACAGGATGTTGCTGCTAAGAGTGACAAGAGCTGTGTCCAAACTATATTGTATAATACTGTCTATACTATATACTGTATACAAATCTTTAAAGTACTGTTTTGACAGTTAGTATGCAGTAATGAATGTGTTGTAGTGTTTTGTACTAATAGTAAATAATACAAGAAGTGCTCTGCAGCAAAGCAAGATTTTCATTTTTGTGTTTTCTGTCTCACCACCACCCACAATTAGTTTCATTTTTCCCGGCTGTGAGTTACTCTATTTTATATGCGTATTGCATTGTGGAACAAAAGTGTCCATCAACACCACATTCAGAAATCAAGTCAATTTAGTATGCATACTATCATCTGTGTGTCTTCTCAACATTGTGAGCTTTCCTATGTGAATGCCTGCTTAGAATTAGTATAACGTATGGATTTGGGACACATTTATGGGGTATCTGACAAGAGAATGGCACATCACATGTCCTTTGACCTTCCTTTTATATTTTCCACTGCTGTTCCCAACCCCCTTCCTCTGACCATGGAGCAGAACAAATTAATCCTACACATGCAGAGTTGCCTTTTTTCTTAAACTTGTGCATGCACAGATGTGTGCCAGTTGGTCAGTTTGACTCAGCATAATCTGTTTGTTTTTTACTTGTTCATCCATATTTTATCTTAGACCTTTGATCTCCTTTTGGGATTCTTCCATAGTTGGCTCATTCCTACTGACATCCTGGTGGCTTTGTGTTATTAGCCCTTGTAGACCCTTTATCTACCAGGGTTGTAAACACCTGTAATAATTGGTGATGTAGAAATTGCGCATAACTGTTGAACTTCTTTTGACTTGTGACATTTAAATTTATACTAGTCTTATTCTAGTCCATGCCTTCCTGCCCAGCTCTTGTCACAGATCTTTTTCCCAAGTCTCAACTCCAGTGTCTATTCCTCACTTGCAGATTCTTCCCCTGACTCCTGTCCTCTTCATGTGTTGGTCAAGGATGAGTTGTCTGGAACTTGTTAAACACCTGGAGCATGTGTATGGGTTTGTGTGTGTAAGGACATCAGTGTCTGGGGAAGAGCAAAGAGAAACAGAGGTGTGCGGGTAAAAACGGGATGGGTTCTGTGAGAACGAGAAAGAATAGGGGTGAACAGCCGAGAGAAGAGAAGGGGAGGGAGTGAGAGAGAGAGAGAGTGAGAGAGCGAGAGGGGGAGTTGGGCGGGTGCATGTGGGTGCCTGCGAGACGGGAGACAGCGGGGCTCAGTCAGTGAGAGAGAGAGAGACAGAAGCCTAGCATTAGTGTGTGTGGGTATGAGACAGAGCGCATTATAAGCCAATGTGTGGATGCTGCTTAGCTTAGCTCCCATTAGCTTAGCATCACAAAGCCAAAGCTGGTCAGTGGACAGACACACGGGAGGAGGAAGGGGGGAGGGTGGAAAGGAGAAGGAAATGTGAATCTGCACTGCTTTTTCTTCCACTCATCCACACCTGATTGGATTTTTTTTTTCCCTCCCTCTGTCTCCTGTCGACGTGGTGTTGTTCTGTGGACTGTAGGGGAAGGAGAAGAAGCCCCTCACAGGCTCCTTAACTGAGGTATTTTGTTTTGCATTTCATTTTGAGAAAGGGGGCTGAGGGTTGCTGTGATTTAATGGTTGGGGGTTGGATTGAGATGGAGAGGCAGGCAGGCGGTGAGGATGGCTGTGCATCAGGCGGAAGGCATCAGGAGCAGAGCGAGGGAGACGTAGGCACAACGCTGGCAGTAATGGAGGCTGATGTGTTGTGGTCAAACGGAAGCTGTGTGTGTCTGCCTGTGTCTGTCTGTCTCAGGTATGCGTGCGTCTGTCTGTGTTTGTCTGTGCCCTGGTTTGATGCCTGTGTGTGTGCGCAAAGTGTCACTTCCCCGTGTGTGCATGTATAGTATGTGTGTTTCTGGTGGAAGCACTCCAGCTCTGCGATGGCTGTATGAAGGCTATGTGATCTGTTGACATGCTTGATCATCTTGGAAACCATTACTTCCAGCAGCAAACTGCTGCCTTTCTGTTTGTCTGTCTGGAGATTCCAGGATGCTAAGGTTAGCTTCCACCTCTCCCTCATCCTCCCTCTTTCTCTTTCTTTCTCTCCCTCTCGATCCATCTCGTGTCTGGATGACACCCCCCCCCCCCCCATCCCTCCATCCCCACTCCCTCCCCGCCCCTCTAAATGTATCGTTTTAAAGCCTCTCTTTTCCATTTCCATGTTGCTGTAGGTAGTAGAAAGCCCATGCTGCTTTTTTCCTGGGTGGAATAAAAAGACAAAGGCCGTCTGTGTGTGTGTGTGTGTGTGTGTGTGTGCGCAGGGGGCATTTTCAGGCAGTTCTGGCTGATTTAGCTTCACACTGCATTACTGGCCCTTCAGGTTTTTTTGTTTCTTATTCTGACCCCCCCACACACACACACACCTCTCTGTATGGGGATGTGGGAATCATTTAGAGCTGAGAGTATTGCTTATGAAGGGAAAAAAATGAGCATGTCACAGGTCCAGAGAAAAGGCCTGTTTTGATCTCATTGTGGGGTGTGTGTGTGTGTGTGTGTGCGCATCGTCTCTTCGTTGTGAGCCTCTTTCAGCCAGCCAGAGCAGTGATACCCCCCCACCCCCCCCACCCACCCCACCCCAACTCAAAACACTCCATCCCAAATGAAAGGCATCCGTACCTATCATTGAAAAACCATAACAAAACCTGTCCCCCTTCAACATTTAATTAATAATAATAATGGGGAGGACTCTTGAGATTTTGAGGGTGGGGGGTTTGAAGAATCTGGTGGGGTAGTTGGGGTCACCGTAAGGCTGGACGATTGACTGTAACCCCTCCTCCTCCCCTCAAAACCAATAAGCAAACCAAAAAAAAAAAAAAAAACGTAGTCAGAATGGAGCTAGAAATTTGAGGACAGGAAAATGCTGGAATCTGCGGCCTGTGCTTTTGGTTGGATTAACCCTTTACTGGGACAGATGGCTCCATCCCCCTGCCGAGCTGACAAACCCCAGCTCGTCACCCCTCCTGCATTTTGTGTGTGTGTGTGTGTGTGTGTGTGTGTGTGTGTGTGAGAATGTGTTTCACCCAAAAAAAAGCACTGGCAGGCAAGCTGTGGCGAAGATGGTGGATGGATCTGTTTTGGTTTTGGAATATGACGGGAGTCTGCCAGCCCTCCCCTCGTGTTTGTGTGTGTGCACGTGCATACAGTCGTCTGTTTCCTGAAAATTATCCATGAAGACATGCCTCAGTATCTTCTTGGAAAAATGTGGACTAGCTGGCTAGCTTGACATCAGAGCATGTTTATTGTGGAGATTTAGAGAAATGCTTCTGTAATAGCTTCTGCACAACAGTTGGGGCTATGAATGTTGCCAGGTTTTCAAGGCAGGGCCATTATCCATGTTGTTTCTCTATGATCATCCACCAGCTACATGCAATATTCTTTATATGGCCACTTATTTCAGCAAGGCAGATGCTACAGTAAACCCAACGTAACCAGCCAAACATGGTCATTTTGAAAAACCATGTCTGCCAGATTACACCATACAATGTGGTATTTACCCACATTGTTAATATGTGTTACCTCTATTAGTGTCCTGCTGTGATTTACTGAGAAAATGTGGTACATCATGTTTTTTCACAGTTCTATGGTATGCTGTCTGTGTAGGAAATATAGTAGATGGAATACGTGCAATGAGTACGACTTGAAAGTGAAATGACTAGACTCTTTGAAAGACATACAGCGGGCTAATTCAATCCACTACTAGGCCTGCCTTTAATGTAACACAGTCATCACATTTCATTTTAAAGCAGCATGATTCAATGCGCGGGGTAATTTTATTTTCACTTAATACGGGCAAGACTGAGGCAAAGCATTTGCTTGCTTTACGTTGAGGCACCCATCTTTATTAGAGACAGAGCCATAGCTGTTAGCGTGCATATCACATTGGCCCACTGCTTCACCCCTTCGCTCCACTTTCTCCCGTGAGACGTGCACAGACTACAGACAGTGGAGAAATGAAGGATGCACACACATCGTACCTCAGAGTTATAGTAGAACAGAATAAGCCAGACTGTAACCTGTTCCTGACTTCTTTAACTGGGCAAACAGAAATGTCGCTTTTTAGCCATAGGCATTTGTTTTATTCCACATAGCCAACGTTTTCATGTTTAGGTCGATTTTACACATCAAAGTTTGTTTACAGGTCTTGGAGAGTACTACTGCATATGTGAAAAAGGTTTTATAAAGCCAGAGGGAGCTGGGCGATCGCTGATAAATTGCCTCAAGTGATGTCACTTGAGTCGGTGTCGGTTGGTGCTGAAGACTACAAGTTTGAAAATTGGGGGTGTGGAGATAGAAAGAAGTGAGCTTGCCAGACCCCTGTAGCCCCACTCCTCGTCTCTGCCAGAGGCTAGTCGCTCGAGGCATAACACACCCAAATCTGACTGAAGTGTCTGTGATCGAATTGCATTGTAGGTAGTGTAGGCTTCAGGTTTTGACAAGGAAGAAGAATGCATGGAATACAAAAGATTATATATCTGCTTCTGCTGCATCGATTTTGATCCTTTTTAAAAAAAAAATTAAAAAAAACTGTCCATCATGAGTCTGACAATGTTGTACGAGTGCAATGGTAGATCGGTGCAGTACTCTTTTATATGTAGATCAATATGGCATTTAAGGGTGTATACGGGTGATCAGTGATTGTTGGGACATATTCATTAATAGCCTATTCTCAGTAGCATACAGTATATTCAGTATTATTCTCATTAGTCATCCCTTTCCCCGCACAAAACATTTGACTCCTAATATTAGAGAATCTTCATTATCCTTCACATCTGGATTTCGGTATGACTGGTCATTTAAATGAGCGTGGCAGCCAAGAGGAATGAAGCAGTAGTTATTTGATGTACTTCTGGATTACATGACATCATCAACATCAGAGCGGCAAAATGGAGTTTGGGCTTTTGGCAGGACTCAGTCGGCGGCTTGAGAAAAAAACCCCCACAGTTGTCCTCCAGTCAAGCCCAAAAGCAGGAACAGTTTTGCCCAGCCACACAGGCAGTTGTCACATCTGCCAAATGTACTGGAGACAGAGAAAACACAAATGAGCAGATCAGAGGCTGGGTGGAGGAGTCTGTGGTAATAACTTCCTTAATATTCTTTTGTACGAAAGAAAAAGCAGATGAATAGTGGCATGAAGATTAAAAAAGAGAGTTGGTAGTGTTGCAGATTGAAGAACTGGAGCAAATGAGAAGGCCAGTAAAAGAGGGAACAAACAAAACATGGACAGAAAGGAAAGAAAGAAGTTGAGGAGTGCTAGAAGCAGAAAGGAGCAATGAAAGGGGAGGGCAGCAGAGGGAGGGATCCACTGGGTCATGCTCATGAAAATTTTAATCAAGCTTTGCAGAAAACAGCTTCTTCTCTAACCTAGCACATACATTTAACTCTGTGTTTGTCAATGATTCATGTGTCTTATCCATTGTAGAAAATCAAATGTTTCCCCAAAAATGCTGTCAGACTTTGTGAGTTCTGCCATTGTTTCCATGTCAGTTGCAAACTACTTATAATGCACTCTTTCAAATAACTCCTGTCCTGAATGACCTGAAAGCCAGCACACAAGCGGAATAAGAATAGCTGGGCCTATTAATAGAACAATTATGATAATGAATCATTGCCAAACACATTTATGATGGCCCACTTTTCACTCATGGCACTGATCAGTTCACCACGGCGAATATGTTCAAACAAATCAAAATTTGTTTGTGTTATTTTCAACTCTGCATTTTGAATTGCCCAAGAAATGAACCCACAATGCTCTGAATTATAGGTGTTTTCCATCACACCGTGCATGTCGTTACTCTGAACCCCCTTGACTTTTGAAGACAATTTGTATCTAGGTCATACTGAAGTCTGTGTATCTGTTGGTGTAGTGTGGGCATACTCCTAAAGGCCTGCCTCAAGTGGAAAAATGGATTGTGATGGATAAGACTGTCTTGATTATTTGGTGTTTGAGATACTATAAAGGTTTCAGTCGAGTTAAATTATTTGTCTTTTGACTTTCAGTATGCTTGCTTGAAATGATCGGAATCTACACCCAAACTGCATAATTATCTTTGTCTTGTTAGATTACGTAGACATGTTTTTTTTTTTTAAAAAACAACAACAACCCAGAGCTTTCAGGCACATGCTAAATGTCAGTGTTTGGGTAGGTGTGTTTTCTTAAGAGCCTGTCTAACTTGTTTGGTCAAGTCAATTCTCTTCCTTATTCCAGGTTCACCTGGCTGGGCAACAAGGCACAAAGTACCTAATCTTTAGTGGTTCATGATGAGGAATAAAGTTAGTGTAGTTTGCTATGACATTTGGATACCAGTACAGTCATACGTTTTAATGGCTCCAAGAATTTTGACATGACTTGTCACCTGAGTCGGTCTAGACCTGCTCTATTCGAAAAAGTGCCCTGAGATAACTTTGTTATGATATGGCGCTATATAAATAAAACTGAATTGAATTGAATTGAACCTGTCATAAACATTATTATACTGGATAGATGCTGCAGAAACTTCCTAATTTCATGCACAAAAGCTGTGTTGTGCACACAATTGCAAAAAGAAGACCATACACTGTGACATCCAGGGTATGCGTTATGTCATCAGCAGTGACACACCAACATGTGGGAGATGATCAGTGTGAGTTTCCTCTAAATGAATTTCATCCAGGGCCTCATCCAAGCTGCATAGGCAAGTCAGCAGCACATCTGTCTGTCTGCATTTTCTTTGCTTGTGGATGTTGACAAAATTTGGTTTTGGGTGGAGCAATATTTCAGTGATACTCCCCTCAAAGTCACGGGAGCCCTGGGGTCAGAACGAGGTCCTCCTCCTACTTAGTCCAGCAAACAGAAAGTCAGCCAATCTTTTTGTGTTTGTAGCGCTGCAGGTTTGTTCTGTCACCTCCGAAGAAAGAATTCACCACGGAACACAAGGAATTCTGAGGAAAGGTGTAAAAAAATATGGATATTTTGGTGTACTTTTGCTGCAACAGCTTGCCTGTCGGTGTGGAACTCATTTTCACTGTTTGAACAGTGACATTCAAAGAAATTTGGACACATTCACCTGGATATCTTTTTTATTTGGTAGGACTAGCAGCACATAGGCATGTTCACTCTTTTTCCTCTAAAGCTTTGCGGGTGTTTTGGAGTCCGCAAAAAGAGAAGGAAACCCGGTAATAATATGAAAGAAGTATTTCAGTCGGGTTCCCTTGTGTCTTTCAAACGCAAGAAAGTGGTTAGATTTCAGCAAGATGAAGACGTACTTACGGAAAATGCCAAACTACACCACCAAACTGGATCCGATGAAGATGTCAAGCAAGACAACTCCTCAGCTCCCAGCCTTGAACCCAAAGTCGTTCAAGGAGTCAAGCCCAACATTGTCCTTGCGGAGGGAATTAAATGTAGGTCACAGCTAAAATGCAAGGCCAGGCCTGGGGGATATGTGGGCCCAGGGTGCTCTGTTGCTCTGGGGGAACGCAAGCGTAGGAAATAAACAGATTTTTCACCCATGGTTATTTTTAGAAGCTAGGTTGTGACTGCGTGGATGCCTGTACAGCCTCCTTTTATGTTTTCACGTGTTTTGATGCCATTGCATTAAAAAAAAGATGGCTAATTTTAATACCATGTGTTTTCCTCTGCCATTTAAAGTCAGTTGTCGCCAAGCTGTGCTATTTTCCTCTCCCCTGCTAGCATGTCTGTCCTGTGCTCCTACAAAATCTAGCACGGTTGAAGTGATCATAATTTACCTCAGTCTTTCATTGTGTCATGGAAGATTTTTCAGTGATGCATAATTGAATAATGTAGTCATTTTGGTCTTTCTTATGTCATTGTGCTTTCAAATGTAATCATAGTGTCATCCCCTGCCTTCACAAATGTCAGCAACCTTAGTCTGAGCCTATCATGCCACTAGAAGGGCAGATGCTCCCTTAAAATAGTCCGCCATCAATTAAATATAGATGAGGTGCTTGGATTTGTCTGCCAGTGAGCGTTAGTTGTGCTTGAAGAGGGATGAGGTGAAGATCTTCCATATATATTGAGTACATTAAAGTGATCCATTTTCTTTTACTGTATTTAAATCCTAAGTCCATTTCAGGATTTACATTGTGAGTGGTTTGTTCAGTGCGAGACATCCAAACACGTTTATCTCTAATTTATTCCCATAAAGGTAGAGTAAGAGGCTCACTATTGTTCAGCACTAGCTAGAGAGGTGGCCCATGAATACAATATACAGTGAAAGAAAGAAATGAATGTCTGTGCTTTAATGTAAGCCTTAGGCGGATGCTTTCTAGGAGAGCTAGTTATAGATATTGTAGATTTTTTTTTATAGATTTGTTATTATTAGCCATCTTCATAAGTAACTGTCTGGAATAACCAGCTATTTGCTATTGATATCTGCATGTGGCATTTAATATGGCAACACGAGTAAAACTACAAACCATCCCACTATTGTCATCATTGTTGTCCTTGAACCACGATATGAACCTTAAACACCACAGTTGAGTCAATTCAGTTGAGATGATGGGAAGATGACAGAGAGGAGACAATTTGATATTGATCCTCTGTAAGCTGAGTGACAGTGTAGACAAACTGGGAAGGCCAAGGTCACAGCGAGGGTTGTGACCAGTTGCTGTCATGTATTGATTGCGGTTTGAAAGACACCATGGTGTAACTGGATGCTCTCTGTAGTTGATAAGCCCAATCCTGAAATACTCTGTGGAGGGGATTGGCAGTGCTAAGGTCACGGGGACAAAGTGCTCGCGATTAGCTTTTGAAACGGCAAAATCACTGTCGCAAGGCAATTGTGTTTCATAAAAGTTTGAAACTTAACATTTGAATTAGGTGGAGTTGTAGCATTTTTACCTTTCGGCAGAGCTACTGTGTAAATCTGATCTACTGTATGTAGTGTGTTTAACGGTGTGTTAATCAGCTTGCTTTCTTGGAACGTTTGAGTACAGTAAATGGAGAACTATACAGTCTAAATACTGACTGAATAAACAAAACAATGAGCTGCAAAGAGCTGCAGGGTTGTGTGTGGATTTTCATTGGGATTATGAGTACTAGTAGCCATTTTTACATCACAGGAAGTTATTTGATTAAATGTTGACATTGATAATATCACTGAATGGAGCTTTCAGTTTGTGTAAATATACATTATGCAATATGCAATATTATGTTTTGGACTGTTGAGGTAAATAGGGGTCAGAGGGGTGAAGAAATCTTTTCATGGACTAATAAGCAGGTCTTCAAATCTAATTGTGGGGGAAGCTTCACTTACAATCAGTGTTTAATTTAGCAGTTCAGCAAAAGGGTAGTCAAGATTGAGATGCCAGTAAATGAGGGATTGATTCAACTAAACTGCATCGACAACAAGATAATTCGCTTTTTAAGTGAAAAATATTTTTATAGCTGCCAAATTTCTTCCCCACTGTTTAACAAGAATGTAGGCTAATGTTGAGGTTTGCACTAACACAAGAAAATGGTGTGGGGAACGGGTTGTTTCGGTTGCTACGCTGCAGGGGTTGAAGGAATGGCAATTTGGTTCTGAGTGCTATTTTCCCTCATTTCTTGGCTTTTAATATCTATGTATTTGCTTGTTTGTTTGTTAAGGTCCATGTACAGTGGTGCCATTTCACGTGTAATACCTATAGCTAAAAACGATGTCTTGCTTTCACTATCAAATCATCCACCACAAAGCACATTTAGTTTTAGTTTCTGTGCCATTTCTTTGACTTCAAACTTTCACAAACTAAACCGAAATATTTAGAACAGAAAGACAGAAATGAAATATTTCTTTGTGTACGTTTCTGTTTAAACCTTCAACTTATCTGTTTTGCTGAATGTTCTGTCTTTATTTAGTCAGGCACAACCTTTAGTTTTTCATCCCCAGTGATACTGGCTAGAAGAGATTAGATCTGCATACAAAAAATGATGATGCATCAATGACAGAGACAACCTATGCAAACAATCTATGCCTGCTATTAGATAATCCCTCTTTTAGAGTGACAATGGCATTGCAGAAAAATATGTATATTAAGTATAAGTTTACTGTCATCACATCTATATAAATCTGCATTTGACTAGTACATGCTTGTTGTATAGTTCTTAGTCCTTTCAGTGCTCTCCCTTACAGCACAGGGGATGGGAGTAGCAATGTGGAGGTACAGTAGAGGGGACACTGGAAGGACCGGTTAGACATTTTAGCTTGGAAAGTGGTAGTTTGGGAGTCATCTGTTTTGTTTTAATCACCTTAAGAAACAAGTTATTGTCTTTGCACCTGTCCACTAGCTACCCCTACCACCACTGTTGATAAGGCCAGTCACAGCATAAATAGCAATGGGCTGGGAGCGCATCCCTGCGCTCAGTGTGTTTGTATTGGAGATGTTGTTGGCAACCCTGACTCAACTGTGGAGTGTTGAGACCTAGCTGAGAAAGCTTCTAGGAAATGACAGTATTAAAAGCTCAGCTCAAGTCAATGGACAGCATCCTGACATCCCCTTGTTCAGGTGTATCAGCATAGTGTAGGCCTCAAAGGCAAAGGATGTACCATTGTTCAAAGACCAGTTAGACAGCTGGAGCAATAAGCAAGTTGGAGGAACTGATGACTGAATCTTATGTGGTCCATAACTAGTTGCTCCAAGCAGTTCATAAATACTGCTGTGAGAGGCACAAGCCGGTAATTGTTGGGACTCTAATCCTGTTTGCTGGTATACTTGTAGTGTTGTTCTGATTTTACCTTGCAAGCTTTGAGACAGAGAAGAAAATGATTGTTGCCATGATAACATTTCTGATAACTGATGACTACAAGTTGGGCAATCTGACCTGAAAGGAGTATATAACCAGTGAGCCATGTCTTGATGTTTGATAAGCCCTGTAGCAACACGCCCACAACAACGCAATGCTGTGGTCAGTCTGAAAGTGCCCTTACTCTCACTGTGTCACTGGAGACTCATTCAAAGCTATTTCACATCGGCCAACTGTCTATTTTGGCCGCATTAATGCTTGAACATCTAAATGTCAGACCAAACAAATTAAGAACATTTAGAGAACAAAGAAAAGGCAGTAATAGCTGTTGTATGATGTAATTATTAGCAATTGCAATTACCTTTAAACCATAAACAACATCAGGATGGCAACACTCTCAGATAATAGGGAGAAACAGTTGATATGAAGGTAGTAGTGGTAACATGGTCCGCCCCATGGTTCACTTTAGTGGTGTGACTGTGATGTGGTTAGCTCTAACTACAACATGGTTATTTAGGGTTGAGTAACTAGTGCAGAGGTGCTGAAATCTAAGTTGCTCTCCTCACTGTGGGGTTCTAATCTGGTCACCGTAGGTGGTTCACAGCACAGACAGGACAGTTCTCCCATTGTGGCTGTTATGGTTATGAAACTGTGTGTGTGTGTGTGTGTCTGTTGCAGGGGAGATGGGTGCATTAAGCTCCATTAACTGATTACCCTCCACCCACAGCTCCCGTTTAGCCCCAGACCATGCCATTTGGTGGCCATGCACATCCTCCCCATTGTGTGTGTGTGTGTGTGTGTGTGTGTACACGTACATGTGTATGTGCTGGCTGGCAGGGGGTGGAACAGCTGCTGATTATGACAGGAGGTGTTTCCTTCCCAACCCTTTTTCTACTATTACAAGCCAAAGCTTGTTTGGCATTCACATACACATGGGCCGTATGACTCCTCTGTGACTGTTGGTATCTGAGTCAACCTTCTGCTGGAATGCCAGAGGCAAAAGGTGGCTCAGCATTGTGTCCTCATCTGTGTGCAGGGACAGACAAGAGGATAGACAGTAAGAGTGAGCAGAACCAAAGGTTGTGTAGAGCTCCATATGTTCAAACATGAAACTACAAAAATCTTACTGCGCATGAAGCAGGCCTCACATGCTTTTTGTCAGCAACATCCAGCTTCACATTCATGTAGTCAACCCTTAGAGTCACCCAGTATGAGATTTTACACATAGCACCAGTGTTCAAGTCTCTCGCTCTTTCCCAAAGCAGATCATTTTCTGGTGTTTAGAGGGTCCAACCCAACAGCATTCTGGTCTGTAGCCAGTGTTCTAAATTCTAGGCTGCTGCTTCACCGCAGTTTTAAATCTTGACTGTTCAAATATGCCAAATTAGTATGCAACATGTACTCCATTTATGCTTTCTCATATGGACCAGACCTCTGAGTCATACCTCAGTGGTGCTTCATATTTCTGCCAAGAAATTGAAAAGGGAGTTGTGAAGCCAGGAGAGACCGTGTAGAGGACAGCGTCATCACTGGAGGACAAACTTCCCCACATCTCTCTCTCTCTCTATCCCATCCTCCCTGGGTTGTCCCTAGCAACAGCAGAGGCCTAGTAGCATAATGCATGAAGACACAGAAATTACTTTTTTTGAGGAACATACAGTCCTGCATCATTTATTGTTATGCAGTTACAGGCTACGGTATATTTACAGTTCTTTTTGGGCATGCATGCATGTATTTTGATGCAGCAGTAGTGGCTCCGAGCACCCCTGCGCTACAGTATGACTGCCAATATCTCAACACTCGTTTCCTTGATCATCTTCTTGAAATGCTAATGATGAGTTCTTTTACAACGCCCACCCACCTATCTCAGCTGGTGAAGATGTTAAAGCCGTTAAGCCATGAGCCAGCCAACGCTAGACGAACACCCTCACAGCAGATCTCCAAGGCTTCATTGTGTGTGCCAATCGCTGGATTATGCTAACTCTTAGCTTTGGTAATCTCACTCCTACTTCTTTCTTCCCCTGCATTTTAGAGGTCAACATCCGGAATAGTTGTTGTTCGACCCAACTCTAGGCAGGAGTCTCTATGCACTACTCTCAATCCCAACCTGTCTTTCCTTCTCACTCTATTTCACAGCTTGGTCAATGGAGCTTTTGTCGGGAGGGGTGGGGGTATTGAATTAATCAGGCCTATAGCGATGACAGTGTCTTACCCATGGGCCTAAGCCAAGGCTCTGCTTTTCTATCCCTTTTGAAACACCGGTCACAATTCCACTTCCT
This sequence comes from Macquaria australasica, assembly GCA_005408345.1. Lineage (NCBI taxonomy): Eukaryota > Metazoa > Chordata > Actinopteri > Centrarchiformes > Percichthyidae > Macquaria > Macquaria australasica. The sequence continues at coordinate 135,473 of SEMN01000317.1, forward strand.
ATTTGGTTTTCTAAGAGCAGCAGTGTCTAAATGGAGTCGAATCAATGGGCACTTTTGTGTGGGAAGTGAACTGACAGTCGGCTGAACGCTCGGGCTCGGCTGAGGACTCTCCAAGGTCGACATTCTGTAAAAGACTTGGTGCCTGGGAATGAGCGAACTGACTGTTTGTCTGATAGACTTCAGAGGGGATTTGTTTGACTTTTAAATCAGTTTTCTCTTGCTTCACGCGTGTCTGCTCACAAGTAGTGGAGTTGTTTGTGGGCGCTAAAGTATGAATGCTAGTGATGAACAGGAAGATTTTCCCTCTCTGTACCCCCATACAGTAGCCTATAACAGAGATAACGTAGAAGAATAGATGGTGATTGGTTGAACTGATGCATGTCAGTATTTTGTGTAAGAGATTCATTGTCTTCAGACATTGCAACATGCATGCCTTTCTACATGTACTGCATGCTTGCACGAGTTTAATGCATGCTTGCTTGAGTTAGGATCCGCACCTCTGTGATTTATTACCAGTGTCACTGAACTTGGCTGCTGTGGGAGCTTCTCCCCGTATCCCCACACATCTATTTTTACCAGCTTATTGCTGCTTGGAGACAGAGTGATTGGGAGATAAGACGGATAGATCAGTAGATGGAAGGGAGGGAAGGTAGCAAAGAAGGGAAAGCCCTCTGTTGTCGGCAAACAAAATGTCTGTCAGAACGAGCAAGATGAGAAAGGTTATTTGCCATTTTATTTTTGTGGTAGGATCCAATCAATGCAGTAGAGAGTGACACACCTAGTAAGAGAACTTGGTGACAGTCAGACAATAGTGTGGAAATGTGAACCAGTGAGGCAAAGATTAAATCATTGAAGAGAGCAAAGAAAGCAGAATGGTTAAAACAAAAAAAGAGTATGACTTTTACCGTCAGTTAACTGCAGTGTTTCCATCTTACTATTGCCTCTGCTGTAAAGCTGTTTACCATTGTTGATGCCACACCAGCCAACTGTCAGCAGTCATTAAAGACAAGTGCTAGAATCTCACAGGCTACATGCCAAACCACACATTCTCACACACACACACACACATACTCCCACCCCCCCCCCCCCCCACATATGGCAGATTCCCACTAAGGTGCTATTACCTCACACTCTACCCCAGTGTGAAGGAAGATCATAGCAAACAATGGATCATCTCCCTTTTGGAGACTGCTTTTTATCTACCAGTATTACAATCACTCATGTCATATAGCAATGTAAATACTATCTCCCAGACACTGTACATCCCTTCTCTTATTTACCTGAAACTCTGGATATTTGGAAAGGGTAAGAGAAATTGCTGCTAAACCATTTTTCAGCTGGTGTGTCTTTAAAAAAAAAAAAAACCAACGTATCTGAGTTAGTACAAGGAATGGAGTGAATACTAAGATAATGGCAATGCTTGCAGTGAATTGTTACACGCTAGCTGCCACTGAAATCTTCAGGTGTTGTTATTCATTCTAGTTTGCTAACTCCTACCCTGTCTCTGATTGGTTGTCCAGGTACAACCCGCGCCCCACGTGAAGGAGAAGTTCCTGGCGTGGACTACAACTTCCTCTCAGTGGAGGACTTCCTGGAGTTGGAGAAAAGTGGGACCCTATTGGAGATTGGAGCGTATGAAGGTAAATTAGAAAAATCTGACATTTGGTTTGATGTAACTTGTACAGACAGAAACTTGTTGGGGGTTCACTAACTAGAGGGGATAGACCCCTACAGATCCCTCATACCTGGAGAGGAGTAGGAATCCTTTGAGGTGAACGCATCTGCCTAGTCTGCCTTCTCTTGGCAGGGTATGAGCTCCCATAAAGAGATCAGTAGGTAAATAAAAAACCTTTAACATGCAGTGATAAAGGAAAATGCACCTTAAATCACTTGAAGTACTGTACTTGACTATGTACTACAAGGCCCATGTTGTAGTTCTGTTGTGCATTTTAAACTGACCCAACATAGAGGATGTTACATCATGGTGTTTGGAACTATAAAGTTCCATATTTAGTTAAGTTTCAGATATCGACAACATCAACTGTAAACATCAGTGGCTTGCTGGCATAGAGATACAGTAGGACACTGTTACATACTTCCATTCAAAAGAACACACAATCCTTCAATACCACAAATGTACTAGATGCTTTGATTTTTACATGCTTCAATTGTCGAATGGCATTGAACCTGACTTTGGACAGGTGTGCCAGCTTGTATGGCAGAAAATAAGTCCCTCTGTACCTCCATCCACTGCTTAAACTCGCCCACTCATGGTACGGTACATGTCAGCAAGCAGGCATGTTGTGTCCCTGTCCAGGCCAATCAGCCCACTTCTGGACAGGTGCACCTCCCAGCACAGCAGGAGGGGAACCATGTCTCCTCTCTGCCTCCAGCCGGCGTTCAAAACATTCCCGCCCCCTCCACAGTGAAGTTTTGGTGTCAGTCCCTTTGAGTCAAAGAGCCCATGCTTCATTCTAGATTCTGTTTGCATTGACATTCAACAATCGCATTGAAAAACGGCAGATGTACTAATGTCTCAACAGAAAGTCTCCTCGATACATCATAGTGCAATGCAGCAGGAACATGTGTTGTATTGTTTAGAGGATTTTTCTTGCTTTTTGGTATGCACCGCTATTGCTATCACTCAGTCTGTCCACCATAAATGTAGGTCAGATAGCCCTCAGCAGCATGTTTACCTCCTATCTCTGGGGGCTGTTGAAAATAGCTCTCGGACATGTTGGAAAACACTAGCTGAAGTAGAGGTAGACGAGAAAAGTTGAAAAACAGCACCAAAAAAGTTTGTTTTGAAAGTTGAAAAGGTTGCTGTCAAAATCTTGATATTTGTCTTTCATGTAAGCAACATCACAAAGGTGTATTCATGAAAAATTGATGTTGGATGTATTGAGGGACTGGGGAGTTGTCAGTAGCCAGTGTTATTGTCTGGTTGATATGTTTGCCTTGCAAATGGGCTGTAATCTCAGCCTAACTTATTCTTTATATTTATTCAGTCAGTTCAACTAAACTAAACTAAAAAATCTGTGTATGTTGGTGGAAACAGTCGTCACGTGTGGGTCATCTAGTCTTGGAAGGTTTCAGGAATCTTTTCTTAGCGTAATGATCACCAGCCAGTAACCTTTAAGGGCAAACGTTCCTGAACATTAGACATTCAAATTAAAGCAAAAATGATGATTCTGTATGAAACAAGTTCCCTCCATTGGCTGAGTGATAAACTGCAGCATGTAAACAAATGCATTTCCCATTTTCTGCTTGTTGGAGGGTTATTTATGTATAGGGTTCGTACAAAGTCTACAAAGTTTCAAGGTTAGGAATATGCTTGAATTTGAATATACTCCTTGAAAAATTCTTGATTTTCAACATAATCTGGTGTTTCATCATCTACACAGTCACTCATGTAAACCAAAAATCTGTCAATATTTGAAATGAAACGATCCATTCATCATATTTGTTTGTTGTCTCCTGGCCTTTATAGTAACATTTTAGTCACAATTTAGTTAGTATGTGATGATAAAGGCTTCGAGAGTCTGGACAGTTTTGCTTTAGGTACCTTGAAAGTGCTTGAATTTTACTCTTAAAAAGCTGTACGAACCTTGTATATAGCCTGATATTTGTAAAAATGCAACATTTCCCCCACATGCTGGCCATCCAAAAAAAAAAAAGAAATTTAAAAAAATCCATTTTATAAGGAAGTGAGCACTAGCCAGCTTTAGACAACAAAGCCAAAACATTCATTTCAGTGATCATGGCACTTGGCACAAAGTATATGTGTCACATACAACACACAACACTTTTGCGTTGCTGATATACCAAAGTCACTGCACTGGAAGGACTGCAAACAACAACACTACCATGTATCACCTCCATTCAGTCAGATAATGTTTAATTAAGTGTCTGCTGTGTCCACTCAGCCTGTTCAGTGTTCCATAACAATGGATTTCCCTCCGACGGCAAGGAGGTGCAAACAAGGCCAATGGACTTCTGACTGGCAACTAGCTTACACTCTTCCACTGATGACACTTAAGGAGGAAATCAGAAGCCTTTAAAGATCTTCCTTTCAATTTAAAGGCTTCTAAATGCTTTAAACAAGCAAGTGGTGGGACACGTTGTCTGACCACATCAGGCTGCCAAAATCCTAGCCAGCTACACTTGAAGATGGGGTGAGAAGCTGGTGTCATAGAGAAGGGCTGAGACAAGAGATCAGAGGGAGGACGTACCATACAGCATTTCGTTATCTGCCAACCACCGCAAATAACAAGGACGCTGAAACCAGAGTAGCATTTTTTAACAGGCAAATCAGGCACAATTGGACTCACAGTTGAATTTGCCACTTTATTAGGGCAGTCAAGTGCGCTCGACTCACAATTCAAATATTTCCCGCAGCAGTCAAAGGCAGCATTGGCTTGCGACTGCGCGGCTGTGTATAGTCATTAAAACCAAGAAATGATGGCATACTGGTCCAAAAGACAAATGGGTGATATTTCAGTTAGTGCTCAATTTAATTCAGTTGGTGATCTGAGATGACACTTTGTGTGGTGTTATTAAAAAATGTTATACCAGCTTTCAACCACAGTCTGTGTTATAACTTAAGTGTCATGATGCATGAACACAAGATATTGTTGTTTTGGACTATATGAGGATGCGACTGAAACTTAGGCTTCCAGTGTGGAATCAACCCTGGTGCTGTATAAGCTGCACACGAGCAAAAACATCCCCACACCTGCATATTTCCACCACCATGTTTGACAGGTTTTATCATTGAAAAACTATTTTGGAAACTGCTAATAGACATTTAGACTTGTCATAGCAGGAAAAACACAGGTGAAACAAATTTTGTTAACAATGGCGGTACTGCAGGTACTTAAAGAGGTACTGCAGACTTAAACATATTTTTTGAGTAAAACTAAATGATATGACTGTACTGTGATGAAACACATCAGTGCTGGTGTTAGTATTGACATTTCGTACCAAACTTATAAAAGTCAGCATTTCATGGGCTGAAAATGGCTCAACACGCCATCTACTGTTTTAAATCAGCCCTGAACCTGCAAGGCCAATGCTGACATAGAGTCAACCTGTCTACGTCATGAAGTTTATATAAAAACAAAAAACTCTAATCAGTGTCAGTCAGTCTCCCCCGTGTCTCCTGACCCATACACTACATAGCCACAAGGCCACACCTCCTACATTTTAAAATATACTCGGAGAGAGGGTTCTAGCAGAATTTGAGGGTGTAGTTACACTTTAAGTGTCCCAGTAAGCCTGCATGCACCATACCAGGACCCTGGAACTATCTCACCTGAATGGAATGCAGTCGTTATTAATGTTGTCAATTACACCTGTGCTTTTCCTGCTATGACATGCCAAAATGTCTGCTGTGAAAAATATCTATTTCCCATTTAAGTTGTAGTTTGCCAATTTATGTTTCTGACTGTAATTTCGCCACCTGGACTAGAACATTCGTTTTACCTTCACGTTTATATTTTGGATGCTAATGCCATTCTGTCTCATTAAGAAGTTGGCTTTATATTTGGCTTTATATTCTGGTCGTCAGATGGTAGAGTCTCCTTAGTTCTGCCTGGTCTAACTTTGGATGAAAATGACTCGGTTTGTGAAAAGAAATCTGCATGTTTTGTTCTGTCAGTTTAGCTGAAATGTGGCACTGGCAACTGGAGAACAATTTGGCTGCAAACTGCTCGACTAAACGTCTTCAGACAATTTTATGAACTACTTGGAAGACAACTACTACTGTACTTGTATATCCGAATACAAAACATTTCTTGGTAGGAACCCAGGGTATCAGCTCTGACTCACAAAATATCAACTTAATTGATCTATAATAGTGAAAAATGATGCAGTATTGTTTGAAAAATATAATTTGAGTAAAACATTCATTGGTTTTTGGTAAGTTAAAACAAAGTGGTCTTGGTTGTGGACTTAATTTGGGTCAAACAAGAAAGAACTTTTGCTTGAGAGATTCACATTTTCCCACATACAATCCAGCCCCTCTATTTGCATACAAAGGCTATAACTAAACCCCCTCCAACACACACACACTTAAACAAAACCCTTTGACCCCTCCTCTCTAACCCTCCTACTAAAATGCCCTTCTTTTCTTCGTCTTTTTTTAATCCCCCCCGCCTTCTTCTTCGTTGCCTAGGTAACTATTATGGGACGCCCAAGCCACCGGTGCAGCCCCCCGGTGGGAAAGTGATTAGCAGTAGCGGTAGCGGCGGTGATGCCCCACTGCCAGACGGGCTCAGCGGTAGCCTGCCGGGCTCGCAGCACTCCACTCCCCGACGCACCAAGTCCTACAATGACATGCACAATGCTGGAATAGGGCCTGGAGAGCAGCAGCAGGAGGACGACGAGGACCTCCCTGACATGAACAGTAGCTTTACAGGTACGTACAGGGGACAGGAGGTGGAGGAGGAAGGGGAGGAAAGAGGAGAAGGCCTATGATGTGGCTGAATAATGAGAGAGGACAGTGGAATAGATGCATGTCTTTGTAGGTTTTATCTAATGCTTGAGTCACAAGGACCACTACAAGAGCACAATTTAGACATTGTGAGACCTTACTGATGGCTGTATGGAAATTGCCAGACTAAAGCCTTAAAGGTGAGGATGTCACTTGTGAAATAAAGTGACCAGGCATGTGGTTCAACATGATGTAAAGTCATAAGAGTAGAAAGCAGAATCTTTATAGTAATCAAATGTATGTTTTTTTTTTCTCCTAAAAAACCTGAAATCCTGAAAAGACAAACTTTTAAGTACATCACGTCTATTTCAAATGTTTAAAAAGACCAGTGAGACCATATTAACACTTTGCACTAAATTAGGTCTTAGGTGATCACAGGTGGACAGGTTGTCTCCATTTTAATTTTGTGTATTATAGAGGCACTCCACCGCTTTACACATTATGTTACGTTTACTTTTGATGAGGAGTGCTACATTTGTTCAGTGTCTTCTGTGACTCTCGGAGGAGCTCTGTCAAGTCTGAGAAAATAACCCAGATAATGTCATCCTGTCATGTAGACAAATTTATAACAGTTAATACAAACTGCAGTTATAATGTTTGAAAGACAGGTTCTAATGATAGACACTATCCAGTTGCATTATGGGAAATTTAGGAGCCAGTGTCTTTGGGTCTTGACCCGTGATAGGCCCTAAAGTCAGGATATCTCAGCCTCTGCTGCTTTGATATTTACCTTTTTTTATTTAATCTATTCCTCTTAACTCCTCCAACTTAATGCAGGTGAAATACTAAGAAGCTGCAATTCCCCTTTAAGTAAATATCATTGGGTTTTTATATAGTAATTTGAAGACGTCACATAAGACTGTTGTGTCTTGTGATGGGCATTTATCCTTGTTTTTGACATTAACTAAACAGCTGATTAATCTGAAGAATATTTGATAGATTAATCCATAATGAAAACAACTGGTGTGAATGCACCCAAAACACATTAAAGATACACTGAAAATTGATCACTCAGACCATGCAATAGTGTAATGCAATGTGAATCCTAAACCTCCGAAACACAGTTGATTTGCTTCTGCCACCTTGGACAAGGGTTTGAAGTCTGCACTCAAACTGGGGTACTAAACGGCCTGCACCATGCTGTTTGGTTGAGCACAGATGTGCTTTTTTTTTTTGCACATTTCACACTGAGTAGGGAGATAAAATCCAATAATAAGCGGTCACGCAAGACACATTTGAAACACATTCTGAAGCCAGGTGTAAACTGCAGTCTGTCTTCCATGGATTTAGACACAATTTTCATTCATTTGGATACAAAATAGCAGGCCGGATGATGCCCCAAGGCTGGCACTGTACTCCAAACTAAATTAAATTTGGCATCTTCGCACAGGCAACAGCCAAAACGAAGCGCCACATTTGGCACTGATAAACAGTGTGTACAGGCTTCACGTGTCAACATTTTCACACAGGTTTTCCCACCTTCTCACAATTTTGCCTGCAACTAATCAACAGCTGTCATGTGACCGGCTGCACGCAGCTTATTCTTGGTTTATTGTAATTTTCTTAGCTGTAGTTGTGTGTTAACCCCTTGTTTTGCGGAACTTAAGTCAGGACTCGCATGCTCCTTTAGCCAGTGTGGACACCTTTAAAATAAACCGACCTGAATCAGTGAGCACACAGGCAGTTGCTTGCAGAGCCGTCTTCAACAGCAGCCCGAGAGCATGCTGTGTTCTGTTTAGTTTGTTTTAACACCAGAATGCGACCCTGCTATCTGCAGCTCTGTTAGGACGGAGAGAAAAAGAGACGCTTAGTTGTGATGGATAAAGTGGGAGGGGATGCAAATGTAGACGAGGTAGCAGGACGATAAATAGAAAGAGGGAGTGGCCGAGGAAGGGGTGAAGTGGGGGCAAGTCTGAAAGGGGCTGGGCAGAGAGAGGAAGAGAAGCAAGGGAGGATTGTGTTTTGTGAAGGAGGAGAAGCTCAGAAAAATGAAGAAGTAGGAGAAAAGAGCACAAAGGAGGTGGAGAGAGAGCGGCAGAGAGAGCCCTTTGGTGTGGTGAGGGGCTGCAGAATACAAGAGCTTCTTTGATTGGTGAGTAAGTGGTCTCTGGGTTTGACTACATCTGCCTGTATCTATGCGTCCAAAAATGTAAAATAGTGCCATCTGGCTGCAAGCAAGCAGAGGGTGGATGACTGAGCAACCTCCATTTTTGAGATTATTCCTAATGATATCATTAGTACTTTGTAGGTCGTTTGTGTTTGTGAATTAGTGGAAGATTTTATTTGATTAATTTAAAATATTTGGAAGCATAATGCTGACCAGTGCTGTTTTCTTTAAAGGGGCTCTGTTAGTGATGATTCTGAATAATGTGACTTACTGCACTCATCTTTTGATATCTCCTCTTGTGTGTTAGTAGGTCAGTAGGCATTGTAAGGGAGGTTGACTCAGCCCTGAAGCTGTTTCTACCATGTGTTTTTTAGAAGGTGGGACCAAAAGTTGTTTATTTGCCGTCTGTGATTGTGCGAGCTGTGAGGGTGCCAGTCTAGTGTGAGCATGTAAATGAGATAACAGGAAGCTAGGTGATAGCACTTCAGAGGCCATGGTTCTAGGTGTGAACTGCCCACTCAACAGTTTAAACGAAGAAAATGTCTCTGTAGCTGTAAGAAGTAGTTAAGGATAATACTGTAACTGTGATTTTAGCCAAAAACCAGATGGGGAAAGCTTTGGAAAGTTCTTGCATTGAGGTAAGGGCTTCTAGTGGAAAGACGAGGCTTTCTAAAAACTCTTGAACTATTCTCATCTTGGAGCTCTTTGGACTGCACAGGCAAAATAGATTTTTCATTAATGTGGATGTGGATTTGAGGAAAACATTGACACCAAATTTGAAATTATAGACCCCTTTCCCCTTCCATTTGTTTCCTCATTCTCATAAATGTTTTTCTTCATATGTTATGTCTGTCATGTTAGCAACCTGGCTGGATCCTCTGCTGTATCTAGTGACTCCTTAATTGGATGAGTCGGATTTATTGCCAAATTTGCTTTGGTATATTGGTGCATAAATAAGCATGGTAGAGAAAAAGAAAGAAAAAAAATCTATATATAACATAAAGCAAATAAAAACCAAGTACTGTAAAAAAGCAAATCAATAATACAAATATAAAATAGAGAAATTAGCAATAAAAATGTGAAGAAACATTATAAAATAAAATAGAGTAAGATAAAGTAAGAAAGAACTGTACAATATATCTTTGATGAAAATGAAGAGCTGTACAGTTTGTGCCGGATGTGCAAAATATTAACTAGGGGATGTGCAAAGGTTTACAGTGTGAAATAAAAACAAAATGTGCAGTGTACAAAGACAATAGTCCCAGAGATGTGCGTTAATGTAACGCAGTGATGCAGATGTGGAACAAATGTAGTAAAAATAAACTCATCTTTTGGTTGATCTTGTATTGCAACGCCTCTTGTGGCACCTAAATGTTTTCACAGCTACTCTTTGCTCCTGAAAGTGTTTTCAGCTTCATTTTAAACCAAAGTGTTCTTAACACCAAGCCATGTTTGCCTTAAATCCTCTAGGAGACTCAAGTGAATTAGACGAGATTCATCAGTCGGTGCGCCCCTTCGCCCCCCGCCAGAGTGTCCCGTCCTACGCTGGGACTACCCCCTCACCATCGGCCACCACGGAGAGCACACAGCAGACACACTCTCACCTGAGCCATCCTCCCCCAGAGGACCTGCTCGGACCTCTGCCTGACAACTGGGAGATGGCCTACACCGAGAACGGAGAGGTCTACTTCATAGAGTAAGTAGCTCCACACGTATACACTTGTAATGCAGCGTGTCAGTGTTCACTTTTTGGTGGGTGCTGCTTTAGCTGGACTAGGCCTTATTGTGTAAGCTTCACTTAAATGTCCAAGTTCTAAAGAGGCAATATTTTACTCGTTTTTTTGTATGCATATGTACATGTACATCTGTATGTACGGTGTAATGTTTAACTCCCATTTTCACTTTGAAAAAAATGTTATGCAGATCAGAAAGTCTGGACACAAGTTCCAGTTTGTAATCAGACATCAATTATAGAAACAAAACGTGTTTTCAGGCTTTCATATGATTACCTATTCAGTTTGTAGCTGCAGATCCATGTTTCTACTTAACATGATATTTAAAGAGGTACTGCATACTTAAATGTGTTTTTTGAGCTGTAAACTAAATGATATGACTGTACTGTGATGAAATGCATCAGTGCTGGTGTTAATATTGACATTTATTACCAAATTTATAAAAATCTGCATTTCATGGGTTGAAAATGGTTCAACACGCCATCTACTGTTTTAAATCAGTCCTCAACTTTGCAAGGCCAATGCTGACATAGAGTCAACCGGTTGGGACCTGTCTATGTCATGAAATATATATTAAAAAAAGACTCTAATCAGTGTCAGTCAGTCTCCCCCAATATGTAGCCACGAGGCCACGCCTCCTACAGTTGCGGTTCCCTCACTCGTTGCATTTTTTAAACATGCAGGGAGAGAGATTCTAGCTGAATCTGAGGGTGGAGTTACACAATATAATGGAGCATAAACCAAGATCACAGTTAATTTCTTCAGCATGTTACTCACATGCCACTACTGTACTTTAAGCCATTTAGGTAAACTTGAATAAAAGTAAAATGAAGTCTGCATGATAGAAAGAAGAAGAAGAAATTGATCACATGTAAACTGCATACAGTGACCTGGTCACATTTTATAATGGTGGCATTTTGCTGATTGTTATTGTTACTCATTAGACCTTGATTCTAATAGATGAAAAGCTGTAATATGTACCATGACCTTGTGAAGATGGTCCAGGTTCAGTGATTTATAAAGAGCTTCTCTTCTAACAAATCATATTAGAGTTCTTTGTGTTTTCTATGGGCTGTTAATTTGTGAAGAAAATCGTTAAGAAGGCACTGATTTACAGTCCTGTGTTATTTCAATGGAACTGAATAGCCATGCCCCTCAGTTCAAGATAAACCAGCAAATCTAAATCTAAACATTTGCACTATAATCTTTCAATTATGTCAATATCTTAGAAATCCTTCTTGCCACATAACAGATGTGAGGATATAAGGATTTAACACTCAAGGTAATTTTATTTGCGTGTGTTTTCTGTTTAGCCATAACACAAAGACAACCTCCTGGATAGACCCTCGGTGCCTGGACAAGCCTCAGAAACCCCTGGAAGAATGTGAAGATGACGGTACGTCCATGTTTGAGCATGATTACCTACGAGATTATGTGTGTTTGTAAAATCCTCCGTATATATATTTCAAACACAAACCCATTGTGTGACACAGAATATCGAACAGGGCTTCAAACTGTATCTGTTTTTAGACATGAGGTTCAGCATTTGAAATGATTTGACCAAAAATGTAGGTTAGAAAACACCAAATACCTTCTTTAACTTCTTATTTCACAATGTCAAAGATGTTTATATAAGAGTAGTGGTTCCGCCTGTAGCCCTTAGGTGTCAGTGTTGGGTCACAGAAAATGGTGAGCAGTCATTGGGTGGTGCTCTGCTATGCTATGCTCCTTCTGTCGACCGCATCATTCTCATCTTTTAGCTCAAATAAGTGATGCCCTCCCTGACCTGCGCTGAAGCGTCCTGCCTGCTCAGAGATGTTTCACACTTATTTTCAACCACAAACACATGCATACACTACAGACACACAGAAATACATACCATTTATTTCTCTTCGGTAAGGTACATTACTGCCCACAAAATTAAATGTGATAACAGTTGTCATTACTAGCTGACTAGGATAAAGTCAGACTTCAACTCTGCTGTCTCAAACCACACACACAGAGATCCAGTCTTTTTTTTTTTTGTCAACATGGATTGTCAGACCAGGCCGAGGCTCTGGCTTTGGTTAACTCTTGCCACCCAGTGGCCAGATGTAGTTGACTGACTCACAGATGTGCACCTTTTTCCTTCTCTTTCCATTTTAACAACGATCCTGTGCTGCTGTGCTGTCCATCTTGCTGAGCAGAAGGGGTACATACAGAGGAGCTGGACAATGACCTAGGTAGGAACCTCTGTCAAACTCTCACACAAATGCATAACCCTTCATTCACTACACATCCACCAGTGTCGCCTCGGTTTTGCACACATCTGATTCATTGTTTCAGCTGAACTTTAAAAAGTTTGAAATGGGTAAGTGAAGATAATAGTCACAACAGCTAATAGTGACCATCTACATAATCACACCACCACCAGTGGCTCATACAGAGTCATTTGACAGTTGGTGAGAGATATTAATGACAATGACTCAAATCATGTAGAAATGAGACATTATGCCACGCTGACAGAGATTTGACCTTTATCTAGCCTGCCCACAGTGTGTAGCTTTGATTTTGAACAAACACACACTCTAAGTGATCAGAAAACTTACTTACACACATTCCACCAACCAACCAGACACACACACACACAAAACACTCACACAATGGCAGACCGACATTTCATAAATAAGAGACGGGGACTGATCAGAGGAAGATTGTTATAATGATGATTTCCTAATGGGTGTTCTCTGAGCCAGACGGCAACAGGCCTTTTTTCCCCCTGAGGCCCATCAGCACACTAACTAGTCTATCAGACACAGCAGCGCGGCCACTTGTGCAGGATAAATGGTGTCTGGAGACTGTGCCCTGCACCGTTATGCACAGGTAATGGATGATGTCATTCCATTAGGGGAAATACCTGATTAATGATTGTTGTAGCCCTTTATGATTAACATGTTTGGACATGACCTGAAGGTACATCGAGATGCAGGGACAAAAATGTCATAAACACACGCATTTCATATTATTCTCTTGTCTTTTTGTGGAATTTGGAATAACACTGAATGCTGTCATCAAGTGAAAGAGAGAAACCCCTCAGAACAAAAGCTTCTTTTAGCTTTTAGCTTGATTTGTAACCAGTTTCGGTTTTTTAAAATGGGATTTGAAAGGTGTTCATTAGCCCCAGGGTCAGGGACTTATTCGGGAACCCTGTTTAAGTATTGAGTATATTTTTTCATCACGTGCTAAAGCTGCATCAATCAATATTTTTAATATTAACATTAGATGTAATGTGGTAACCCACAGAGAAAGGTCACTCTACTTTTAGCCTCTTTCCAGCTCTTATTTTCTAGCAGCAGCAGGCAACAAAAACAGCACAAAGACAGAGCATCACGTGAAAAAGTTGACGACGCACTGTGAAGGCGAACCCACCGTCTACAGGGCTTCAGTCTTGGTAGCAGCTCACATTGTTAAGCGTCTTAAACAGCTGCCATGTTATAATCGTCAGATCAGACGAGTCCTCTGTCCACAAGACAGCCCTCGACTGGATGAACATGTTCAATAACTATCGATCTGCACAATCCAATACAGGTGGGCAAAAAAATGCAATTAACTTCGTTTCTCTGAGGAGGAACAGACTCGAGCATTTCACGAACGCCGGCACACACGTGCACAAATTCTCACACATACACACACACACAAAGTGCCTCTCTGTAGTTAATGCTTACTCAAGAGAAATCAATCACAGCACTGCATCAAGAGAATAAGATGCAAACAGTTAAACATGTAATTCATCACGCTTGACTCCCCCTTGAATGCACAATATGTTCCAGAAGGTGGGAATGTGGGAAGAAGGACACAGGGTGAGAAGAAAACGCTCCTTACCGAGTGACACGTTTCTCTCTTTGTCTTTCTCATTTGCGTTTCCACTCACTGAAATGTATACCATATTGATAAGATGGTTGCAGCGCCAAACGTCCCCTCTCCGCTCCCCCCCCCCTCTTTCTCACACACACAGGTGCTCCTCCAGGAGCGGAACTAGCGCAGTGTGAAATCAAGTGGGTGATTAAAATTTTGCACGAGGCGAGGCGAGGCGGGACGGCATTCCATTTAACGTTCCAGTTCAATACATCTGAATGATAATTCACCATGCCCGCTTTGTGGGTTCACCCTGTACAACAACACTGACGCTGTAACCTTGCACTCCTTTTTAGCCGCATGTGCTGCATTGTATTTGCTGCAGTTAGCAGGTGTAGGAAATACAGAATAATGGTGACTCGAGTTACAAGCATCAAATTGACAACTCTGGTTGCAGATTTGTCCGTGGTTGTTCTAAATCCGTTTTGCTTACAAGTCATAGCTGCCCGGTCTGACTAACTGTAATCTGTAGTGGTGTGTGTCATATACAGACAATTTAAACATTCCCATCTGGCTTTTTTCCCCCCATCTGCTGCTGACTCCACTCCAACCAAGGGCCCTCCTCATTAGAAAGCAGAGGGAGGCTCTCCAAATTGGATGATTGTAATTACCATCTACTTGCACACCGGGCGAGGCTTAATTGGCTGAGGGTAATAATATGTAAAACGGATACATCATAGGAGAGGACTATTGGACAATCTGTGTTTGTAGCCAATTAGAAGCCTCTGACATTATCTTTGTGGAGGCCAGCCAATAATCAATGCTGTTGTAATCAGACTAAAGAAGTGAATCAGATGGCTCTGTTGGAGATAATGGCATCACTCTCTCTGGCAAACACTGTAGAAACACAGCAAGATTGCACCAGCGGGCAATTACACGCTGTTGAAGTGGGCCCAGTCATATTCATATCTTTTCCTAATCATCCCTGATTATGATGAATTTCACTTTTACTTTTTATAAAGTCTAAGTGTCTGCGCTGTGCTGATGACGTCACTGTGAGTAAGCAGCTGCTCTCGATGCCACCTCCCTGAATGAAGTAGGTTTTTCAGTCATGTCAAAGTGCAGTCTCAGTCCACAAAGCAGCAGCTGGCACAGGTGAAGTCAGGCCTGCAGTACATTCGCACAAAAATAGGGCGACTTATGTAAAAAAAATGAAGGACACAAACTTTAGGAGACAGAGAGACCACAGCCACGGTACCATTGTGTTTAGCCAAGGACAGCGGGTATCTTTTTACTACTGTAGCCACTGTTACATTCCTTGGACTGTTTGTCATTGTAGTGAGGAAAAGAAAAAGAAAATGGTAATAAGTCATTATGTAAAAAAAAATAATTTTCATACATTTCCCTGAACAGTTTCCCTGTCAGATTCAAGTCTTTTCAAATCAAGAATTTTTTTTGTGTTTCTTTTTTTTTTTTTTTTTACAATGGTTTCAAAGCCTGGATTATTCCTCCTTCCTTCCTTCCTTCCCACTTTCCGTCCTCCCTGCCTTCCTTCTCTCTGACCCCTTCACCACTCCTTTCTCCCACCTCCTTTCATCTCTCCATCCATCTTTGCCCAAGGGGGTCTTGCTCTGTCCTTATCTGATGTGTGGAAATGTCAGCAGTGTGAGGGAATGGGGAGGGGGGGACAGCCAGACAGCCTGTAAAGGTGTTGAGTCACTCTGGCCCTGGAGACTGACTGACAGGCAGACACAATGGAGAGGCAAAAGGTCTCTACTGGCCTTGCCTCTAATATCTCAATACATGGCTTCCAGCAAGTTCACAGCCTTGACTTTTTCCTTGTGTCCTCTGTCTCACTCTGTTTCTCTCTCTCTCTCTCTCTCTCTTTTTTATTTTTTTTTAGAACTTCCACCAGGATGGGAGAAAATAGACGATCCAGTGTACGGGGTCTACTATGTTGAGTAAGTGACGCACAGTATGTAAAGGCACCCAACACCACACAAGGACACTTGCAGGCTGACGCTGCACGCAGAAAGAAGAAGAAATGGCCTTTCTTGCATTTTTCTTCTTGCCCATAAATAGAAAATGCTTTCACACATTTTCTAACAAAAGACACTCTTGACCTTACTGTAAATAGGAGCAGCTCTAATGTATGTACTGTTCGGTACTGTAAGATGTCACAGCTAGATTTCGCTTCAGCTATTTTGGTCTTGGTGTGTTTACTGGAAAATGTAGGCCATTTTGTTTGTGTCATTATCATTTGGGAAAACATGCAGCGACTGTGTGTGTGTGTGCATCTCATCCTGTGTGAAGCCTGTGGGCCTCAGCATTAATACGAATAATGTTTCATGCGTTTTTGATGTTGTTCAAAGCAGCACCTGGGGGCTCAAGGCTGTGGCATTTCTATCTTTTTTTTGCCCTCTTTGTCTCTACAATATCTTTTTTTCGAATATACGTTATTCACCGATTCCTTCATTTTCTGTATAATGTGGTGCTTTCAGGTGTAATTTCTCAGTGCTGGTAGGTTAGTTGGAAAAACCTCCCAGGGTTGGTGTGTGATGTGGAAGATGTTTGTAGTTCAAGCCATCGTCAAAATGGGATTTATTTGATGTCATTTGTGGGCGTGATTGTGTCATGCATGTCTCAGAGAGGGGTTCCCGTGTAAGTATGGGTAGATGCATGCGTGTTGTGCCACTGTGTATTAATCAAAGCTTATCCCCATGTCTCTCCTCCCTCTCTTGACCCTATCTCTCTCTTCTGCTGCCTTATCCTCTCCTCTGTGCCTGTTTTCCCTCCCTGCTGCGCTCCACTTTCCCGCTGATGTTTACTTCTTGTCCTACATCCTGCTTTCTGTTCTTACTTTCTATTCCTCCGGTCTTTCATTTCTTATTCCTGAACGTCCATCCACTCATCCCTCCTTCCACCGTCCCAAAGTCATATCAACAGGAAGACCCAGTATGAGAATCCAGTGTTGGAGGCTAAGAGGCGCAGGCAGCTGGAACAGCAGCAGCTTCAACAGCCTCAACAGCCTCAACAGCCTCAACAGCCTCAACAGCCTCAGCCCCAAAGCCAGCAGCCACCTGAAGGTGAGCGCTACATCCGAGGTTCGTTCACAAGCCCCCACCAAGGGCGTCATTTCCTTTCTTTCTATTCATGTGTGTGACTGAGTCGTCTGCATATCTGTGTGTGTGTGTGTTTGTGTGTGTGTGTGTGTGTGTGTGTGTGTGTGTGTGTGTGTGTGTGTGTGTGTGTGTGTGTGTGTGTGAGATTGTGTCTTTACAGCAATAATTGCTACAGTTCTTGATGTTGCCTGCTACTGCCTTAT
Organism: Macquaria australasica; assembly: GCA_005408345.1. Taxonomy (NCBI): domain Eukaryota; kingdom Metazoa; phylum Chordata; class Actinopteri; order Centrarchiformes; family Percichthyidae; genus Macquaria; species Macquaria australasica. The sequence continues at coordinate 152,965 of SEMN01000317.1, forward strand.
GATTTGCTAAGTGCCCTTCCATAAAGGCATAACTATTATTTGCGGCTGTACTGCGCAGCCTTTTTGAAGTTAATTTCTGTTTTCTGTGTTACTTTCGGATACTTGTTTGTGGTAATAACTTGAAAGCTTTTTTTCTCAGGTGAAGACAGGTTAGTTTGGCTTCAGCTGAGAATGATCTGCCTGCTAAAGAGGGTCTCTGTCCTTCGTGTCACTTCATAAAGCGCCACCGGTAATAACAGTGGTGATTTTATCTCGCACAGATGCCAAAACTCAACCAATTGGTAACCTTAGGTTGCTCCTGCTTCCGGTCTTAAAACCTTATACATTCACAGGACGCCCTGCAGAGAGATTAATTGTAAATGCAGGCCGGCCCACATGGGAACTCTCCTATCGCGCTCTACCTTCTGCTCATTCAGCAGAAATCATTCGATTCCACTCGATTACCTGCTGACTTTTCCCCCGTCTGAAAGCTCAATCTCTCTTTAAAAAAACCCACAATACCTTCAAGCAGGTTTTTACCCTTTTTTTCACTTCCACATTGATTCTATCTCAATGTTAAGAATATTAATGAAGGTTGTAGTCTGATCGGTGCTGTGATGCCATAACAAGGTGATTAATCAAAGATGGTAGCTATTATGAAAAAATAAGTCACTCTATTTTCACACAACTCCATTTTTATTCAATAGGGAGATGTGAAACGGTGTTAAAAGCTTAGTGAAGTTTGTGCGACCTGTTTAACCTGAGTTTACATGTTATCTTACTGTCGCTCGCTGGGGAAATGTGAAACTGTAATGTAGGTTTCACATTATATCTTGGTAGTCAGAGTTTTTGAACCACTTCCATTCAGTTGTTGCTCTGTGGGAAGGTTTTGTAACTGACTATCAGGCAGACACCATACCAGGAAATGGGTCTTTTTTACAGAGAATTTCAGACCTATTCCGTCACAAGTTCCTCTAGCTTCATGGAAAGCCAAATGGCTTTTTCCCAAAACACACAGCACAGTAGGCCATGTTGTCCCAGAGCCCTTAGCCCCGGTTTCTTCCACAAGTAGGGCAGCTGTGCACCTGTCTAGACCCCATCTAGAGATATATGCCTCTTGCTGTTGCAGAATGGATCGAGGACTCTGCGTTGGCAGGGGCCCCACTGGCCAACTATGCTGCCAACCACCAGGAGACCTACAGGGACCCTCAGACAGTACCTACAGTGCCCAATGCAATGGGACAAAAACGTAAGTTCCCATCTCTATAGAAGTCTGAAACTTCATAAAAAAAGGATTACTCATTGCTTTTCTGTTTCTAGGCTGTGTTACCCAGAGCGACTTATTATGAGTTAAACCAAATTCAGCTCTCACAGTGTAGTTTGTTCTCCTGAGCCGGCGCCTCAGGCCGTGTTTCAGTTTTCATGATGGAGGACCAGTTATGAATTGACACTATAAAGCTGCTCTCTGTATAAGTTTCATCATATTTTCTTATTAAATAATATAAAATTCAACTCATCTGGTATGTACAGTAGACTACATTTTTCCAAGCGAGCACTCGAGGCAGTGTTTGTATTTACCCTAAGAGAAACCGAATAGGACTCTGCCAAGTACAGTTTTATTTTAGATATGTGCTCCCTCGATGTTTCCTGTGGCCACATGTTGCTTCTCATGGAACCTCTGTTGTGTTTTTCCATTTTCTGGATCGAGTAATGGCCTGATTTCACCCATCATTTAGCGATACACACACCTACGGACGCAGTGTCTAGCCATTACTGTGTGTTTCCTTCTCCTGGTTGCCAGCTCCTTTTATACCAGCCTCCCACTAGCAGCTTGTCTAATTAGCGCAGCCATATCAGAGTATTCACTGCCTCACCCTGTCTCTCCCTCTTACTCTCCCTTGCTGCTCCGTCAGCCGTCTTTTCCTTTTCCCTCATCGATCGCTTTATTTTATGGCCGTCTCGCTGGCTTTTACCTTGTCTCCCGCCACTCTCTGCTTTGGTTCAATTATTGGTTCTGTCCATCTTTCCGTCTTTATATCTCACTCTCTGTCTCTCCACCCTCTCTGACTTTGCTATTCTATACTGTCCTAAGCCTCGACATTCCTCCACAGGGGCGTCATTTGAAATCTCTTTATCTAACTCCCTACTTTCATGTTTTTCCCGCTTCGTGGTCTGTTCTTGCATCTCTGGATCCCGTGTGGATAAAGCTGCCATCTATGTTCACAGTTTTGTTACATCTCTCCCGTTCTGAAAAATGCTATTCAAAGGCATTGCGCACGCGCACACACACACACACACTGCAAAACACCACAAACACAAGGACACCAACTGACTCCAAGGGTAATGCATTTTTCATTGAATGCATAAACTGTAGCACTAGCATAACCTTATGTGGTACTGCAGGTCACTAAGCACACATCCCTCTGTGGAACCTTCTACTTAATGTACAACCTCTCCATCTCCTTCTCCCTCTTCGCTTTCATTCTTTTGTTCACCTGTGCCAACATAGCCTTGTTCATTTGTGTGAAGTATGTGAAGTAATTTGTGGAGTAATTTTCTGTAGTGTTTGGCTTACATTATGTCTATAAATAGACAGTGAGAGCTCAGCCTGTCCCTGTATTCAACAGTTGTTTCCCGTTTCTCCCATTCTCGACAGTGAGGACTCAGATTTTAGATTAAGACTGATTTCATCTCATATCTTTCTTCATTTTATCCATAGCGCCAGATAATGAGGCAGACAAAGCAAGAAGAAAAAGGATGACTGAATAATTGGGTTTAGATTGCAGTCTTTGAGCCGTTCTCATGATTTAAGATCATTGTAAAATGTGATTGGTGGATATTTCTGTGTCAATTGAACCCTCGCAACTAGTGTTGAATGATAGAGGTGTCTTGTTGGCAGATGAGGTTGTACTTCCAGTAGCCGTTCTGTTGCATCTTTTAATACAAAACCACCATTAAAAGTGAAGTATAATTCAATTTACACCATGTTAAATTAATGTAAAAACAAATATATATAAATAATATATATACTGTCATAACTGCTTTGTGTCCTTTTTGATGTTTTAACTGCCTGGTGTGCAGGCTGTTGTTGATGGTGTTTTTGAACAATGCCTTTGGCTCCATGCACTTTTAAGTACGGAAAATCAATCTAGCCTTATTCAGCACAGGTACATTATAAGTATGAGATCCTTTTATAAGCATCATATACAGCTCTTTTTTTCCCAGCCAATCAAACGTAGTTGCCAGATACTGCCCATAGACTAGACCCCCCCCTTCAATCCCAGAATCAAGACACTACCCTGAGGGTAGCAGTGGCTGATGCCTAGAGGCGGTGGTTTGGATTTATTGGGATTCTACACTGGGGATTACCCCCATTTTCTACCACATGCAACCTCACTTCTCTTTCCGATTCCCTTTTAACCTAATTAATCTATTTATTATAATCAGCCTGTTTTGATTCATGTTGTGTCATTGGGCCAGAACACACCCACTGGATGATCACCAAACCATGGCCAGTAGCCATTACACTCATTTTAAGCGGTTGCACTGATCACTAAGAGTAAAGGTTAGTTGTGTGTTTAGATTAATGATAAGTGTTCATGTTCTTGAGGAGAGTCCATTTCGTGCCACTGAGCAAAAGCATTTTATTGAAATCTAGATTCAGTATATCACCAGGCCGAGAACGTTTTTTTTAGCATTTTTGGTGACATGCAAGCAGAACTCAAAGCTGCTTAATTCAGTTTGTGCTGTTACATCGGCGTATCAGAATGATCTTAACTGAATTATCTGTGTTTGTGTGTTCAGGAGGGAAGCCTTTCTTTACTCGCAACCGATCTGAGCTGAAAGGGACTTTTATCAATACCAAGCTGAAAAAGAGTCGTCGGGGGTTTGGTTTCACTGTCGTGGGAGGCGATGAGCCTGACGAGTTCCTGCAGATCAAGAGCCTGGTCCTAGATGGACCTGCTGCCCTCGATGGCAAAATGGAGACAGGTTGGTGTGCTAAATTTATTGAAGTTTACAAGGAAGGAATGCTGCTTTTAAATTAGTTTCAGCTACTTTTAGAATAGTTTGATTTTCTGAGTGCTGATTGTGTACAAGCATTGTGTAAAAGTAAGGAAGCTAAAACTATCAAATAACAGCTTTGACAAATGAATTCCTTACATATGAAATAAAGCTAACTTCTCCCTCTCCTCCACCTCTAAGGTGATGTGATCGTGAGCGTCAACGACACATGTGTGCTAGGCTACACCCATGCCCAAGTTGTGAAGATCTTCCAGTCCATCCCAATTGGCTCCATGGTCAACTTGGAGCTGTGCCGTGGCTACCCACTGCCCTTTGACCCCGATGACCCCAACACCAGCTTGGTTACCTCAGTGGCCATTCTAGAAAACAAAGAGCCCATCATTGTCAATGGCCAGGAGGCCTCCAATAGCTACGACTCGCCGTCCAGCCATGGCAGTCAGAACAACAACAACGGCTCGACCAACGGCGGGGCACCCCTCAACGGCTTCCCCCGACCCCACAGCCCCTCAGTGGAGGTGGCCTCTGATACCTCTTCCCAGCACGGCTACCCCAGCGACGTGGTCACCCTGGCCTCATCCATCGCAACACAACCAGAGCTAATCACTGTACACATGGAGAAAGGAGACAAGGGCTTCGGCTTCACCATCGCCGACAGTCCCGGAGGTGGAGGGCAGAGAGTGAAGCAGATCGTGGACTACCCGCGCTGCCGCGGCCTCAAGGAGGGTGATATCATCGTGGAGGTGAACAAGAGAAACGTACAGAGCATGTCTCACAACCAGGTGGTCGACCTGCTCAGCAAGTGTCCCAAAGGCAGTGAGGTCACCATGCTGGTGCAGAGAGGTGAGTGGAGGCTGATCCCTCCTTATGTAGACTTGTTGTCTCCGTGACTTTTTTCATTTGTATTGTAACTGATGAGAGCAGATGGAGACAAGGAAGAAGCAGGAAACAGGTGTCAAGTTATATGGCGGTTTCTGATTTATGTGCCCATATGTTGAAGTATTGCAAAACCAAACAAACCTTTCCCATGAATCTGCTTGATGCTGTTGACAAGAAATAATAGGCTTCTGCCTTACGGGCTGTTCCAGTTCACAGAGAGCTTTTTTATTGACACACATATTTATTTATTCATGTAAATAGAGGTAGCAAGAAAGAGATTGCAAAGAAGGCAAGATAGAGGGATAATTATGGTATGGAGGGAGAAAAGGAGCCGCAGAGAAAGTTCTGGAAATAACATTTGAGGACTGAAAGTGAAGTGGGAAGAGAGAGTGAGGTGTTTACACTGAATAGCACTGACAGTCAGAACATTACAGCTGTCTTGAAATAGAAAGGGGGCATAGAGAAGGAAGAGTAAAAAGGGGAGATGGCGGCACTATGAAAAGAAGGGTAAACACGGGAGAGAAACTCAGGTTTAGCTGGTGTTTCAGGTCACAGAGTCTGAATATTCTCCCTCTTTTTTTTCAGTCTGTCACACACTCAGTTTCTCTCTCTGCCCAGGTCCTTATTCACTTCCCTCTGTTTCTGCTTTCTGTTTGTTGCTTGGCTTTTAGTGTACTCCCATGTCAAAGCTAGTTGCTTCAAAGATGCCACCAATTGTGCTCGCGTGCCTTTTATCCACCCACCTGGCTATGTGGCTTGGTATGAGCTAAAGTCTTTGACATTTTTGTTGTTAACATACATTTTCAGTGTAAGCTGGTCAATGTCGATGCTGCGAAAACAGTGCACCAGCATGTGAATGCTGCTATTCAACGTGCACCGCCCAGCTTTTGTCATGGTTTCTGATTGAAAATCACTGTTGCACAGAAGCACTAAATGGAAACGAAGCAACTGTGAATGGAGGATAAAACTGAAATGATTGAATTTCTGTATTTTCCTTTCAGTCCCCCCCAGACTCGCAGACCTCCAGAGCTCTAAACGCACTGTGTGATACAAGTAATTGGACTATTTTCTCTGTCAGACTGTCCATAGCTTGCTTTGGGGCTTATTAATTCAAGTAACTAAAAGGGTTGTGTGTGTGTGTGTGTGTGCACGCGCAGTTTATCTCCTCTGTAGGGTTAAGTGCTCAGAACTGTCGAGGGAAATTGGTCAGATGAATGGTGGCCAAGTTGCATTGTAGTCTCGCATTGAGTCTGTCTTTTTATCTACATGTGTGACTCCGTCTCAATTTGTATCCCCTTGTCTTTCTCCATGTTGTCACACTCTCTCTTTGTCTCGCTTCTTGACACACACCTACACTCCAAACCGTTCCACTCCCCCTCACTGGCTTTTGCTAATGAGTAGCATTTCTTCATCGTGCTAGTGTACGCAAGCCCATAAAGTGATACAGCCTCATCATGGGCAGGGGCTTAATGGGCTGTCAATAAAACAGAAGGCAATTTAGCTGGGCTTGTGTAAACGCAGTGACTGGCTTTGATAGCCACAGACAGACCGATATGACTGTGATAGAAGGAATGGCACTGAGCTAAAAGACAAAGGTATGGATGATGATAATGCATATGGAGCATTACTAAATGCCTTTTATGGTTGGTTTTATCCTGCTTACGGTCTGTTATGAAGGATGCCAGTCAGCAGAGAAACACACAAACACGGGAAGTGTGTTTTGTATTATAGCAGGACCTGCCTTTCTGGTACTTCATGCAGATTAATAATAGAACAAAAGTCTGCTCACTGCACCATTTGCACATTTAATTTTTCAATAAAATGCTGGCTACTGTATGTTATAAAAAGATACTTTCTGATGAAGACCCTTATGGCTCCAACATCACAACACAGCCAGTAATTAGTGAGCCAAAGTACAAATTGGACTAGTACAGTGTGTTGACTTGTTCTTTATTTTTGTCCCAATGGCTGGGTATCAAACCTCCATATTTTTTTGTGTCCGTAGCACTGAGTATCAAAAGCTGTCAAGTTCTAAAACCGGGCATTGAATCCTTGGTCAGATTCATACTTGTTCTTTGATCAGACAGCTTCGTTATGAATACAATTTTCCAATTTTAAACTGTATTTTATTGAGGCAAAGCTCTTGTACAGCTGCTCGTGTTTAGACAACATTTGTTTGGCTTCTTTTATAAAACGAACAAAAGGCTTTTGAAGAAAAATATGTTTATATTCCTCAAAGCAAGCTTTTATTTTGGTATCAGTACCAAAGCTCAATCACATTGATACTAGTATTGACATTTTTTAATAATACCCAGCCCTGTCTAGCATCTGGACATAGATTGTGCATGTGTGAGAATGCATTTTGTTGAAGATATGAACAACCAATGTGATATTTGATCTAAGGCTGCAACTAATGATTATTTCTGTTATTGATGAATCAGTTTTTTCTTTTGAAAAACGCCCATCACGGTTTCCCAGAGTCAAAGATGATGTCTTGTATCCAACCAACAGTCTAAAACCCAAAGATATTCAGTTTCCAATGATATAAAACAGACTACAGCAGCAAAATATCACATTGGAGAAGCTGGAGCCAGAGAATGATTGGTATTTCTGCTTGATTGACGACTTAAACCATTAGCCGATTATCAAAATTGTTGACGATTAATTTTCTGACGATTGGCTTCTCGACTAATTGATTAATCTACTAATTGTTTCAGCACTATCTTTATCTAGATCTGCTGGTCAATGCAGTGTAAACAGTATGGGCAAGTGTAAATCATTTAGTCTATAAAAGGTAAGAATTCATTTTAGTGAATAATTTAGTTCAAGAAAAAGAACCGATACCAGGGCTACCTTGGCTCCACCAAAGCTTTATGGACGTATGTCCTGCATGTATCTGTTTGTATGTTTTCCTCCCACTGAATTCCCACACATTTCCTGCCCTTCAAATTTCCCCATCTGTTTACAACATACACTTTTTTACGTGTCAATGCCCCTCCCACACTGCATCATTTGCGTATCATACTTGTTGCTAACATAGACACACACACGCACAGTCGCACTCATGAGAACATAAACCAAGGTTCTAGACACGGTGCCTTAATTACTCTTCCCGATCTTACTCTCCTCACTGCTTTCTCACTCCGGCTCACTCCACCAGTAGCGGCAATGCACACTGGACTCTAATTGGGGTCCTGATGTCAGCTTTGCTTATCATACACATGCATCTTTTTCTCTCTTGTGCTCTCTTACTCTCACTCTTCTGCCATCCATCAAGAATCTCTTCTTCCCTGAGCAAACACCGCTTGTGCACGCAAACGCACACACACACACACACACACACACACACACACCTACTCAGTTGTTGGTCTCAAACATGAACGGTCGTGCATCCAATTATGGATTCGAGGCAGAAAGACCCTGGCACCGTCTTAATTGGTGGAGATCCAACCCTCCATTCCCTCCTTTTCTGTTTCTATTCCCCCAACTGCAAAGTATGTAGATTCACACCCGCTCGCCCACATCAAGATGGGAGCCAATCCCTGAGGACCAGCGCAGGAAGATACACACTCGTTAAGGCGGGTGGCTGTACGCAACAGTGTGCCCCCTCACCCCTCTCTCCCACTGCCTTTCTCCCAGTGTGTGATCTGTGCATGTGCGCAAGTCAGCTTTTGGGAAAATGTGAACATGTGTTTTTACACCAGCCAAAGTGTACTGAATGTTGTGGGGGCGGGATTCATGGATCTCGGTGTGAAAACCTGACAATGTGAATCTCATTTGAGGGTTTGCGCTTTCACCTTCTTTGTCTGAGCAAGCTACATTAGCTTTTTTTTTTTAAACCCTTTTTTTGGTCTGGTTAATGCATACAGAGGAAGAACCACCCACAGGTCAGGAGTGTCCGGTTATGAGACCTTGACAGTGTTTCATAGGTTAAGCACACAAGACACAGAGGTTTTACCGACATTTTGTGATGTACTGCCTATAAGCACATGGGCATGATTTATTACTTCAATCAGGTCTGTGTTTCGTGATACATCGTTCTTTCATTTGTCTAATTACACTGCTCTAATGTGCTCATTTTCCCCTGCCTGTCTTCTCCTGCCCCCACTGATGCGCCGACATAATTCATTTTGGCCCCCGATATCTTGCCGTAGCACAGACGCTAATTTCCTCTCCCCTGTTCCCTTTAAAAAGGTGTAAATGTTACAGGGTCTGTAGGGACGCATACACCTGCTGTACAGCCTTTTGTCAGCGAAAACTTGTTTGGGTGTAGAATTTCTGAAACACAGCCTCTCAATAGCCCAGCAGCTCAGGTCATTAGTCAGCTATAGAAAAATGAAGCCCATTTGTCTCAGCGTGGATGTAGTGTTGCTTTCTACCATTTTTTTCTTTCTTTTTTTTTAACCTGTTTGTAAGGCCTGCCAGGTGCTGCAATGAATGCAAGGTAATTTGTGCGTGGCTGTAGCAACTGCTTATAGCCATGTACAGGAAATGTGAGGAAAGATGGCTGCAGCCGACGACGGGAGAAGAAGAGAACAATGCAAGGAAGGATGTCAGAGGATCAGAGAGATGATGAAAGAGTGGCGCAGAAACCCCCATGATGCGCTCTCTCTCTCTCTCTCTCTCTCTCTCTCTCTCTCTCTCTCTCTCTCATATATCCTTCCCCCCCCCACTTCATGACTCATCAATCAACGGTGACACATTAGTCCCTGCTGGGCAATCAGGCCTTGCACTCCTTCTCTCAGAATGAGAGATGGACCTTTTCTCTCCTCCCACGTAGCCAGCAGACGGACAAATGGCAGGTTGAGGGACTAACACAGACAAGAGGTGTTAAATTATTTTGCAAATGTCAGTGTCTTTGATGAACCCCTCCACTGCACAGTTACTTTCTACTTGTCTCCTTTGAATAAATGGGATGCAAAATACCCAAAGACATGTCTGAGACCTCAGATTATATGCATGGCTATTTGGGAAACTCTTAGAGCGTTCATCTCCATAGCAGCCATAGTGTTAAAGCACAAGAGGGCGTATTTCCTCTTGTTTACGTTTGTTTGCGTTTCCCCTCATTGCCTTTAAGTGCAGTTTGAAAGAGATTTATTGTACCCTTGATGACAGACAGGGGGTGGAAATGTGTGTTTTCCTTTTGTTTTTGTTTTTCAGCTTAAAGAGGGTAAAAACACCAAGTGGATCATTGCCACACCAGATAGCTCTTATTGGCATAATGTCAGGCAAGTGAACCGACAGCCTGTAAATGCCCCCCTGTCAAAAAGCACTCCGCGGATCAGTGTTGTTTGAGGACACACACTGATAGGCACAAACGCAATTATGTGAACTTAGATAACCTACATAAACAAACTCAGTTACCTGCAGGCACAGTCACGAGGCCCTTAAAATGTGGGCAGTCTTGTACACACCCACTAGAAAGAGATAAACGTTGATGATGGGTCCCTGCACAGACCAAAGCAGGAAATCAATTCACTGTATGGGCAGGAAGCGTCGTATTTTTGCCCTCTTCGCATTAAAAATTCTGCTGACTGCACGTTCCAATGGCACTATAACGAACAGCATTGCAGTCCTGAAAAGCAATGATGGGGGAGCGGGCTGCCCGCTAGGTGCCTGCGATTCCCCTCCGGTCATTTTTGGCTTGCTGGAGGCTTGTGCCTGTGAATCACTGCTTGTTGCGCAGGGACAAGGCGAGCCTCCCTCTCCCCCACCCCCCACCAATCTCCCATGTCTTCACACCTCCATAGCTATTGGGCAAGTTGTAAATCTCCACCAGTGCACCATCCTTTGTTTCTATGACAATGCTCTGCAGATAATCTGCGCTGGGGTTTCCTCTGGGTGGATGTGTGGGAGGAGGGGATTTCACCCCTGCCACAAGAAAGAAGGCACACTACAGGGAAAAACCACTCCTAGGTTCTATTTTTATTTTTGGTGTTGATAATAAGCACCATGTTCCATCAAATCTTTTCCCCTTTTTGCATGCATGCTCTCCCTGGTCATCTTTGCTCTCTATTTAGTCACATTGGTTTGCTCCTCTGTCACATTTAATTTCGCTGTTTACACACACGTAGAGGAAGCTAAATAAAGCTGTACTCTGCAGGGCTGTCACATGCTGGCTGCTGATGTACACAGATGATGTGAGCCTTTCACTCCTTGGAGACCGTCTGTCAGTTCCCCACGGTCACCAGGCACTGTCGCCACGGTGACAGATGGACCTGCCTGTTGGAAGCCATCACTCCTAGCCGAGATCTAGCAACAACTACGCACACACGCACGCACTGTGGACAGACAACATAATCTGCTTACTAATGGCTTCCGTTTAGCGACTGCTGTGCTGCCAGGTTGTTGCAACAGTTCCTATCTGTTGAAGGGAACTGTGCACACACATTCAGGCGAGGGTACGGTACTCCGTGTCAACCTGTAGCCAGTTCAGCCGTTACAATGAATCCAATCCAGAGCTACTTTGGGAGCAAGGTTTTCTTGCTGAATTCATCTTTCTAGAGCACCAATCTTAACTCTGTGTGTCGACGCTTCCATATGTATAGTTGCATTTATTCCACCACACCTTATTTAGCAAAAGAGTCCACCATGCATTGTCTTCGTGCACCCAAACTGTTGGAATTCAACCAGCAATGGGGCTGTCACAGAGAAAAACAAGTTGTGTTTGCTGAAATTCATGGTTTTGCCTCAGGCAGTGAAACAAGATGACTGTTATTCTGTCAAGCTCAATAAAACATTTTACTGCAATCCTCAAATATACTGGTTACTTTGTTACTATGGCTTCATTGGAATTCATAATGATCAGTTGATATATCATTAATCATAAAAAAAGACGTATTATATAAATGTAGTGTCCCGTAGGTTGAACAGTCCTTCATTATTCACTGTTAAGAATGCATTTTCTGCCACAAACTTTAAGATTTAGTAAGCAGAATAAAATGAGCTGAAGGGCCCCGCAGCAGCCCTGGTCCATTATTTGAGAGCTGGAGGCGCTGAGGATTTAGTCTCTCACTCAGGCTGTCAGTGTGCAGGCCAGCCGAGATTGCCCACCTGTCCGAAACCGCTCTTTCCTCCCTCTTGTATGTAATTAGGACTGGAGGTTGGCCCAAACATCCACAATACCTTTTGATCTAGGAGCTTCAAACACACTGGGGACGCTTCACACACATACACACACAAAACCCCATTGAACTGCTTCTGCCTACCAATATGGTGTTGACCTGCGTACCGTTGTGTCTTCCTTGTTTATGATTTGTTTATAAGTATTTGTTAAAGGGCATCAGGCCCTCACGGTTTAGTTGAGTTGTATTGCTTTTACAGTAAAATATATCAATTTGAAGGTGAAATTTAAAAAGCACAGTGCAATACGAAGACTCAAGTCTGAGTCTGTTTATTGCTCATGAGTGTGTTTGTTGATGTGTATCAGTTTGTCTTATCGGAAAGCTAGGAGAGAGAGCATGCTGAGAGACATTGACGGACAGATCAGCTGCAGTGGATGGATGAAGGATAATCAAACACCAGCCTGACACTTTGGCTGACAGCATGCTTAGCCCAGAGAGAATACCTCCGTGATTGACAGCGTACATCTGCGTACGCGTCTGATGTAGGGGGATTGTTATGCGCTCGTCAATGAATGATTCCTATTGATTGAAAGAGGGGGGGGGGGTGAAAAGGGGAAAGCAGAGAGATGAGGGGGGAGAGAGGAAGGAGAGAAGAAAAAAAGCTGCAGACGCAACACAGTTGGAGCTGTCAGCTGTGAATGAACCCAGATGCCTGAGAGATAAAGAAGACAAGAGCGTGTGTGTGTGTAGATCTTATCCTCTCAGTTTCCCTAAAGGATTGACACGCAATAGTGGCCCATTTTTGTAGATCAGACAGTCTCCTTCATGCTTTACACGTGTTACACACCCCTATTGTATGTCAGGGGTGTGTGTGGTTCATACTCCACTCATTGTTGAATTTTGAATATTATGCAGGTAAAGACACACCTCAAGTCTTGCATTTTCTCTTTGTTTCATTGCATATATTTCATTTCATATGCATTTCTTCTCCCTGTTCTCATTTCCATAAATTCATACAACTGGGGGGGGGGGGGGCAGTGATGTGCTTAAGGAGCAGATTTCCCTGGCTAGATCCAGGCTGTGTTAGCATTTTAGTCATCCGTCAGTCTTTCTTTGTATGCTTGTCTGTGGTAATGATATTTCGGCGATGATATTCCTGGTCGCTGCTCGCTCATGCAGAAACCCGTCTGTCATACCTTAAGCACACTTCGATTTGTGTCAGGAGCGCTGCACGAAGCCGCCTGGTGCCCGTGTATTGTGTGTGTGTGTGTGTGTGTGTGTGTGTGCAGCTGCATGGATGTTTACCAGCATGTGGGGGTGGGAGGGAGACCGAGATGTAGGGGAGAGAGAGAAAGAGGAAGAGGGAGGGACGGTGTGTGATGATGCTGAGGGAAGAAAAGGGAGGGAGGACAGTGTGCAGTGAGGTGAGAGAGAGAGAGAGAGAGAAAGGGGAAAAAAAAGGAAAAGGCAGCGGGAAAGGGAGAGACGGGGAGGACACAGCAACTGCCTATAGATGCTGGAGCCTTCAACAGCGGAGCGCAGCGCTCAGCGGACACAGGAAGATGGTCTCAGTAAGAGGGGAACTGACGGTTGCCTATAATTTAATGTTCAGTATCTTGGACTCCTTCTCCATGGGTAATGCTACGGCCAGGAACTCCAGAGCACAGCTCGCTTTTCCTCCTCTCTTCTACTCTCTCTTTATTTTCCTGGCTCAGTTGCTCTCCAGGATTCTGTCCTTTCCTCTTAACTCTCACTTCCCCCCTCAAACACACACACAGTCACACGCGTGCGCCGGCGTCGGGTAGCCAGGGTCTAGCGAGCGCTGGGTTAGTCCTTGGGGCTGGCCCCACTCTTCCGCTGCACCAGTCAAGCCAAGCGCTGGCCGCGGCAGTGATGCAGATAGATCGCGCTGCCTGCACCCCTCCCCTCGGCGAGCAAAGGAACCAAGCAGGGAAAGCGAGGAAAGGAGGGAGAAGGAGACGAGGGATAGATGAGCACTGTTGTGACATTGTTTTGGAGTCCACGTTATCTGTTTTTTTGCGTTTTTCCTTTTTTTTTTTTTTTTGTGCATTCTCCTTTTTTCTGAACATGGACATTATACTAAAACTACATTGGTAACCTTCTCCCTTTTTCTTTTTCCCCATTTCTGTCTGGCTTCACAGGGGTGGCACCTGCAAAGAAGAGCCCAAAACTGGTAAGTAGTTGTTTGTTTTCCTATATTTTTCTCCTCTCCCATCCTTCCTTCACTCTTCTGTCCTCCATCTATATGGTGTGTCTGTCAGAGGGATATTTGGCTGCCTCTGCCTCTCCTACCTCATCTCTGACTCTCCTCTGTGCAGTGTAACTTGTGCTGATGTTGTGGGTCTGTTTGTAGCCATGGGATGCTGTGCTGTGCGGGGGTAGATCCCTATAGCTTCACATCAGCGCCCCCTCCTCTCTGGTGGGGGGGCTGGGCGAGGGGCTTTGATGCACAGCGTGAGCTGGGTTGCTAACACGCCGATGATCGCATCGCGCTGGGTGCTAAGCTTGCAGTGTGAGAGCTGAATGTATGATCACAGCTGAGAGACGGCCTCATCCTGTGATATATTCTGGATTAATGGAGGGACCCTGTTGACTGTGTGTAACTGAACGTGCGTTTGTCAATTTTGTTTTGCAGGATGATTTTGAGACTGCTCCTCCATACAGAGATTACACTAGGAGGGTATGTGATGTCGTTTAGATGAAGTTTTGGGGAATGAGGTGTGGTGGTATTGGTGCTGGATATGTAGTGTGTTAGATGATAATGGTGATGGTATAGCATTCTTATAGCAGATAATAGAGGTGATAAGTGATGATAAAAATGATAAAAGTGTTAATGCATGATGTTTGGACATAATGTTTGGCTGTATTAGGCTGTTTATGTTCACCCAAACACACTAAAGATGACTGCTAATGCTGTGATGCATTGAGGCGCTGAGCCTGCTGTGTGGCCTGCTGGTGGCAAAGCAGGACTGAGCTGAATCTGAGGAAGCAGCAAGGATTTGTTTTCATTGCCCCAGCCCTCCCCCTCCCTCCTTCCCTCCCTCATCCCCATCTTCTGTCTCCTTAATAAGTTATTGGAGCAGGAGAAACCAATGTATTAGACCCGTCCCAGAGCACAGAGGGAGAACACAATGACCGCAGAAGGTCAAATCTAATAGATCCTTCAAGAACAAGAGATTTGTTTTCATTTGAAACGGGAATAGGATTTGGACTTTTTTTGTGCATCAAACTGAGAGAAACAAGAAAAGAATAATGCCTCATAGGCTAATGGAGGCGCCATTTTGTTTGATGGAATCAAAGTGACCAAAAAATCATTTTCAGGGGGGGAAGCATTAGTCCCGAGGTCTGACTTTAGCACCAAACACGACCTGCATTTGTGAGTAATTATATGAATCCATTGATTTTTACCTCACCGCACAACCCAGTGAGGTTACACTCATAACACTGGTAAAGTAAGCATTCCAACTGGATCCACAGCTCTGACTTAGTATTTGCTAAAGTGTCAAGCTTCTTTTATGTCTAACAAGGATGATGAATATAAACATGAATTGCAGAGGTGTAGGAGGCTGATTCAGGGAGTAATGAGTCTGAATTTATTGAAGACATGGCTGCACTTTGAAGGCCAAACACTTTGATATTTGAGAACAGATGAGCCGCTTGCCCCCACCCCTTCCTGGTGTATTTTTGTCCACCGCATCCGAAGTACTGGGAGGTCACATGATGTGAAGAGACTGAACTGCTGTCATTTTCTCTTACTGTCTTAAAATATCTTCCTTTCTTTCTCATGCTCTGCATGTAACCCTTTCCCTTCGCTGGTTTCTCTTTGAAATTGGCAGCATAATGGTGAAGTCAGGACTGTAAGGAAAGATATTGTGACAAGGGTCACGGAAAGGATTTTTACTTGTACTCGCAGTGTACTTGTACTTGAGCTCAGGATTGTGTGTGCTTTACCCTGCTCAAGCACCGCTCCCCTCAAATCCTTGAGCAGGTGCTTAAGTGCCCATGTTATTGAGGGGCCAGTGGCAATTTATGAGGAGTTTTACATTTCTGGCTTCACCAGTAAAACCCTCCCTTCGTTTTCAAACCCCACAAGTGCTTTATTCACTATGAATATCTCTCCATATGCAGCAGTGGATGCAGCTCCGTGTTAATTCATTCCACTCTGTTAAACAAAAGGAATAGGCAATGTACCCTTGTAAGTTGAGCCACATTTTTTTTCTCCCACAGCTGAATGACTTAATCATGAGAAACCATTGAGGTCTTTTTTTTTTCTCCCTTTGTATGCTAAAATAATTCTCTGAATTGATTATTCTTCATGTTGAATAAGGTAGCAACACAACAGTAGTTGACATTATACACTCTTAGATTCTGCTTCCTTTTGCCTCAAGGAGCAGCAATCTTCAGTCTTTTTTAACTCTAATCCAAACTTCTTTTGTATTCAAATCTTCATCCCACAGACGCCGTTTCTCCTCTCACAAACCACAACCCCGATTCCTCTTGTTTTTTCAGTGCTGAGCATGCAATAACCTTTTTTTTTTTGTCTCTACCTGTCTTGTCAGCTCTCAGTTTAGCCTCCATGTTCACAGGTGTACCGACACAGCTGACTTTCAATTGTCAAGTGATATTGATCTGCTTCTCCAACAGCAGTTGTCAAGAAAGGACAGTCAGAACAGCTCCCAGCATAGCGTTTCCAGCCACCGGAGCACCCACACAGACTCGCCTGTGCACTCGTCCCTGGCACCCCCTCTCAGCGAGAGCATCGCTCCCCCACCCCCCTCTCAGCCCCTGCCAGGCCTGCCGCCCCAGGACTCCCCAGCAGACGGGACCATCCAGAGAAAACCGGACCCCTTTAAGATCTGGGCCCAGTCCAGGAGCATGTATGAAAGTAGGCGTAAGTATATTCATTTTTGGTGGCAGTTGGATGAGGGCTGCATGGGGCTGTTGGCTCGGTGGAGACCTTGGTGTGTTTAAATGGTACTGCACATTTTGGAGCAAGATTTGGGATAAGAGATAAGTATTGTGCATGTAAGTAACTGGTTTATATTCTTAAACAAAAGCAAGAAAAACCCAACCTTTTTTTGTGCTCTGGAGAGGGATGTGGTTTCTAAAGTAGTTTGTGGTGCTGTTGAACTGTATTGCATTATACAGAGAGGTGTTATTCAGCCTACCCTCATTGATATAAATGGGGTGGCCAAAATAATAGTAACACCTGTCAGTATAATGCAATACAATTTAACAGCAATACAAATTAGTTATAAAACATTATAACCTTTATTAAGGGAGGACTTATTGCAGGATTGTTGTATTAGACTGCATTAGTTTTAGCTAAGAGTACCTAATAAACTGGCAACTGAGTGGATATGAGTACTACACGCATGAAAGTAGTCTAAACCAATTCACATAGAACTAAGGATGGAAATAGCATCATAGAATATACATTTATGTCAACTAAATGTGATTTTTTTTTTTAAATGCGTAATTAAAAGAGTAGTTCAGCATTTTGGGAAATAGGTTTATTTGCTGTCTTGAGAAGATCTATACTAGTCGCATACAGTATATCTATGCTAAATATAAAGCTAGAGCCAGCCGGCAATTAGCTTAGCTCACGCAGAAAGCAGAGGGAAACATTTAGCCTGGCTTTGTTTAAAGTTATTTTTACATGTATGTTTGTGTGTGGATTAAACAAACAAGATATGATATGTTAATGTGTAAAATTTAGCTTTAAAGCCGGTAGGCAGAATTGTTTTACTTTGGACAGAGCCAGGCTAGCTATTTCCCCTTGCTTCCAGTCTTTGTGCTAAGCTAAGATAAGCTAAGCTATACATCTGTTGGCTCTAGCTTAAGACATGAGAGTGGTATCAATTTTCACATCTAACTCTCAGCAGGAAAGTGAATAAATCTATTTCCCAAAATGTTGAGTTATTTCTTTAAAGCAGTTCTTCAAAGCTACAAAGTTAGCATAGATTTTATTGTCACTTCCAGCATTACACGCAGTAGTCTCCCACGTGTTCTTGGTCCAGTCCTTTAAAAGCTACTAGATGCCACTTTGGTTCAATTGTCGACACTGGCACCATTGACACCCTTTTACTCTAGACTTCCCTTAAGAGACACATGGGCGTATAATTAGCAGCAATAGTGGAGTGGATGTCAGTGGATTGCATATCCCCCTCCTCTTTCCTAGCCTTGCCAAAGCAAAGGGATAGCTCCAATTAAAAAGAATAACCCTCAGATGCACTGTCAAGTAAAAAAAAAAAAAAACAGGAGTCTGTAAGGGCTGAGAAACCTTAACATCTAATCACTTTCCCAGGCACCACTTGTCAAGGATTTTCATTATTTAGATGCCTATGAAGAGGAATGTGAAAAGAAGCGCTGAGCGTGGGCTAGTAGTGCAGATGCCTGTTGGCAAGCCGCCGTGAAGAGCTGAGAGGACAATAGTGTTTGATTTGAAAATGAAATAAAGAATAGAGATGATGGTGGAAGAAACGAAGACTAAGGGGGAGATTATGTCTACATACCTGTCCTAAGGTGTTGGAGTCTCAACAGGGTTTTTTTCTAAATTGCCAAAGCCAGTTTGCTCAGTGCAAATGGGAGAACATGCAAAGAGAGCACAAAGGATAGCGAAGAGGGAAGCGGCAGAAACATATCAATGGGACGTGAAAGAGAAATGTTAGGATAAGAGAAAGGTCGAGCATTAGGAGGTCAAGGGATTCTGAGGTATAGAAGAATAGAGAGAAGCACACAGAGAATGACAGGGAGGACAGCTGACCGGTTCCAGCAGGTGTAAATCCTCCGCCTCCTCACGCTGCATTGAGCTCTCGTCCTAAAATCCTGCTGTGTGCACCCCATAGGGCTCAGGCCTCGGCTACAGCAGAGACATTTCTCTACGCAGCATTCGCTGTAATGAAAAGTTCTGCTGAGATCAAGGTCTTTAAACACACCATGTGGTGAACGGTTACCATTTGCAGAAAAACCCCCCCAAAAAGCTCACACAGCATTAACCTGCTCTAAAATATCTAGGCCAGAGAGGACAGGGAACTCGCTCGTGCTGTATTGGCCTTTATTTTGATTATTGTCTAGTTTTAACATGTTCCCAGTTTAATTTCATCACAGGCTTGAACCATCCGTGCTTGTTATTTGCAGTCCTTGCTCAAAGCTCTGCACGTCCGTCTATCTTTGTAAAATATTGATCGAGTTTACGCCTAGTTGCCTCACTGTAGGAATATCTTGTTGATCAATTAAAGCAACATTATGCAAGAATTGGTATTTCTTGCGACTTGGCACCCCTGTAGTTTTCGGAGTGCAATTCACCCTCATGGACGGCTGTACATGTGCATTTGTTTACAAGCTGAAGGCTGACTTGGCTTATGATCAAAAACTAGCGAGTCGCCAACTTTGCTAACACAGCTAAACACAAGTGCAATGCCACAAGACATAGCAAGCCAGCTAATATTACTTACAAGCACAACAGCAAGAAGGCCAGCTCGGCGTCTGTCTTGCAGCCGTTTATTCTGCGAAGCTCTCGCCAACGACTAAAAGCCAGTCCGAGATTTACTCTTGTCCGGCCTCTTGCTTGGTCACTCTCTCTGTCTTTCTCTTCTTAGCTTCCTCCGTCGACATCCTCTTCGGTCTCTCTGCCATAATGTCCGTACTAAGAATACCGAGCTAGACCCATGTGTGACGTAGTGACGTAAAGTGTTATGCGCTTCTCGTGGGATATCATGCCCCCTCAACCCAAGATACATAGTTCAAGAACAGGCGTTCAGGGTGCGGAGATGGAATGAAACTTGAAAAATTCTACCTATTACAAATCAGTGTACCATCAAAATGATTTTGAAGCTGTTATTTTAAGTAAAATAGTTGCATAATGTTGCTTTAATCGACAGGAGCAGAGTGTAACTGTGCAGTGGATCCTCCTGAGTGCAGGTTCAGATTGCGACAGTTAGCCTTTGACTCTTCCTCCACAGTTATACTGTGATAGATTGGAAGAGATAGCTGCATTCCGCAGGGATTTTAACTGTTGACTGAAGGAACAGATTGGAAGCAGGCTGTTTATGCCTTCTGCCACCCTGCTGCCTCTTAGTGGCTTTAGTGGCCTTGGCAGCAGTGGTCTGTGTTGGAGCAAAAGGAAATCACCCCGGGTTTTTGTTCAGAGGTGCGTGTTTGTCAGCCCGTACATCACAGCTGCGACCACACAAATGCATGCAGGTACATGCATATGTGAATAAATATACACATACTTAAAGCAAAGAAGCTCGTGTGTACACCAGGATGAGGCCACACATGCACACTCAATCCGTCTCTCTCCTGGCTCCCCGTAGCCCCCGAGGCTCCCCTCATCTCCACTGCTACATGAACCATGAGCTGTCATTCACTGCAGTGCAATGCCTATAGCACAGCACCTTTCTAGTGACTAGCACACACACACACACACACACTCACACACACACTCACTTCTTTCTCCTGTGGGTGGGAGTGGACTGTGAACCAGCCATGCTCTGCTCAATAATATATAGCCTATACCAGCATGTATTAGCACCTCTGTCGGGTGGGAAGTGCTCTCCAATATACAGAAGAGTGGAAATGGAGTTGCGTGTCACACATCACTTCATAGAAGAAACAGTGAAGTCCATTCGAATAGTAATGTCCAGCCTATGGGAACGTCACTGAAAAAGATTTAAAAAGCTAAAAGAAAATAAAACTACGCTATGTCAGACATCAGAGTGGAATTTCAGCCCGATCATTTCTAATTATGGGACAATGAATGAGGGTGCTCTGAATCTTTTTGGCAGCCTGTCTGGCTTTTGATAGTTTATTTAAGCTCTATACCTATGCTCCTTACCCAAAATAGATCCTTTTTATCTTTTGATGGATCCGTTGTTTGTTCTTTTCCCAAAGCCTCCAGACAGACTGTTTGTGCAAAGTGCTATCTTAGTGACAAAGCTTAGAATTGTTGGGAGGAAGATTATTTGTGTGTTG
The DNA here is from genome assembly GCA_005408345.1 of Macquaria australasica. NCBI lineage: Eukaryota > Metazoa > Chordata > Actinopteri > Centrarchiformes > Percichthyidae > Macquaria > Macquaria australasica. The sequence continues at coordinate 173,904 of SEMN01000317.1, forward strand.
ACATAAGCAGATGGATGGTTTGATTCCCTGAGACAATGGGTGCATCCATTTTGGCCATGCCGTTGTCTGCAGCCCTCTTCGTGACAAAGTTAGAGCATAATATGGTGATATCGAGGGAGTTATGCTAAATGGCTAACAAACTCTTTTTGTGCTGGTGCAGGCATAGGAAGTCCCCTGGGCTGGCTCTTGGTATTAAAGAAATGTTAACGGTGGTTTGTTGATTTCACAGTTCCAGACTTCCAGGAGCAGGACATTTTCCTGTGGAGGAAGGACACGGGGTTCGGCTTCAGGATCCTCGGAGGCAATGAGCCAGGAGAGCCGGTGAGTCTCTCACACTCTTTCTATCTCTCACAGCTGATTCCCTCTTGTTGGTTTTTCAATTTTCCTCAATTTTCACGATGTATTTGAGTGAAATGTATAAATTACAACTGACAAGATTCAGTAACCTGAATGATGAAATGGACGCTATATTCCCATCACATCTATAGGGTTTTTCACCACATCTGTTTTTCTATTTATCTTCCTCCTGTGTGTAGTTCTGAGCTTCTGAGTTGGACAAAATCATATCAGTGATTTCTACAACACAGTTTCTCTTTGATCTGATCCAATGTATAAAAAAAACCTACCCATCACGCACACACACACTTTTTTCTTCCCTTTTTTAAAGAGGCAGAGTTGTTTGTTCTTGTTCACTGGCCTGCACTGCGTTTTTTGAAGGAAAAAAAAATAATGGTATAATAATGATTTACTTTAGAGCTTGGCTCTGGTGACTACTGTAGCAGGCTGTAAAGAAGAGTAAAGATGTAATAGTGAAGTTTAAATTAAACTTTATGCCTGCTGTAAAAGTTGGGACATCCTTGAGTTCTTATTCAATGTATGTATGTGTAGGAACTATTTCCACATACATATTCTAAAAATCCATAGCACATAGCTTTTGGCAGTCTTTGCCTACCTGTTCATGATCTAGATTTGTGCGCACAGTCTCACAAGTCTCCTCCATCTACTTTGTGTTTCAGATCTACATCGGCCACATAGTGAAGTATGGAGCGGCAGACGAGGACGGACGCCTGCGGTCCGGCGATGAACTGATATGCGTGGACGGCACAGCAGTGGTGGGCAAGTCGCACCAACTGGTGGTGCAACTGATGCAGCAGGCTGCCAAGCAGGGCCACGTCAACCTCACTGTGCGACGCAAGACCAGCTACGCCGGTAAGAAGGAAGAGGGATGGAGATGAGGGAGCACCCTAGCCTGTTAGAGACCAGCTGACAGGTCCAGATAAAGTCGATGTTCAACCACACCCATAGGGGTTTGATATATTTCTGTTGGTTGAAGTTCAAAAACATGTTCAGGTCTTAGAGACACAAGGCCAGAGTGAGAAAACCAGGCCGATAAATGACTTTGACCTTAAGATTTCAGCCCTGGTTGATTTGGTGACACCCGTGGTTACTGTGGTAACAGCAAGCGCAATTTAATACCACAAGAGCCAGAATATTGGGGGCAGCAAACACATTAAGCAACAGAAGGAATACAACAGAAGAGCAGCTGGTGTATTTGTCTACAGTGCAGCCAAACAGACTCACATTGTTTTAATAAAGAAGTCGGTCAATAATCGGCCTTTTTCCATCATGCCATGAACAACCGCAATCTAATTTCATGCTGCGCACGGTGCGAGTAGTTTTCCACACAAAAGCAGGGAGCAGTAAAATTGGTTACCTTGCTTAGAAGCTGGAGATGTGCAGCCTGTCACCTGTAACTCCAACATAACTAGTCATCTAACAGTGACTGCTCCTTCTTATTCTATTACTCCCTGCAATATTTAGAATGGATCCGCTGTCAGAAATTTTCGAAAAAGGCTGTTGTCTTGTTCTGTAGGCACATTTTTAATGAGTGATTGTGAATAGAGCTAAGAGCTGTGACTAATGCATCGCGTTTCCTGTGGCTTCCTCACAGTAAAAGCCTCTCCGTGTATCACCAGTTGAAGGCTCTCAAAGTGAAACTGCAACAGTAGGATTTTCTGTTTGCGTTAGCAGTAACTTAATACAGCTTTGACACGATGTACAGTACAAACAGTGAGGCTGATGTCAATGAGATAAAATGACGCTGGACTACATGCATGGCTCGTTTCCAGTGAATCCCTCATGCATGTGAAGGTAGCTTGAATTGAGTGCAGGAATGGCAGACTCCCCCACTAACAATGAAAACTACTGTGTAGAGCTGTAATTACTGAATGTAGATACATTAATGGCTATTGCAGAAAAAGTGAAAAATGGGGTTTGATTTTATGAAAATCTTAAGGATTCTAACTTTGAAGTCTTAAAAATTAACCTCTTAATTGTCCCCTATATTTATATATTTATTATTTTTATATATTATTTATTTATTAACCCAATCACCGTGTCTGATTCCATTATATCATTACAGCCTCTGCTGTTACAGTACAACAGTATTCAGTTGCTGAAAAGCACTCTGTACTTAACATCGCCATGGGCTCCATTTATTTTCATCACAGTTCCATCAGGGGCCCGGGGACCTGCTTACTATGTGCAGGGGTTGCCTTTGTCTGTAATAGTCTGGGTGTGTAACGGTAGGAAGCAAGCTAACGCCCACGCCCATCACTGCCATTTCACCGCTCCGCTCAGCTCCACTCTGCTCCTCAGCAGGTGATAAAGAAAGGCCCATAAATATGATGGAGAAGGGTGGTCAACCTTTGGCCCGGTGACAGCGGCCAGACATTAGTGCGTTGCCGCTCCCCGTCTGCCTCAGAGCATCGAGAATATGAGGCGCCTTCCTTGAGCAGCTGCACAGGAAATGAAATGTGGAATGAAATGTCCAGATACAAGAGGCGGGCGGCGTCTTTAGTTCATCTTTTGTTCAAAACAGATCAGAGAAAAGATTGTTGGAGAGGCTCTTCTCCCCAAGCTGTCATGCTGGCTTGTTTTTTATCATATCAACATAAACTAGCTGTGTTAGGAGAGGAAAGTGTCTGTGTTTATTTGCAGTCTTCTTTATTTTCAGATTGTACAGATGATGTAATATTTTGCAGTGTTGTCATATCTTGACAGTTTTGTTTTAACGTTATCTTGCCTTATTATGCACCAGTCTCTTACTCTGCTTTTTCTCTTCTATTATCTTCTGAACTTAATTTTTATCTCCTCTTGATCTTGTGTCGTCTCCTGAATCTGTCCGGTCTCACCACCCTGTCCACAATTTGTTCCTCTTTATACCTTCCATAAATCTTTCTCCACACTATTTCCTCTCCTCCTCCTCCTCCTCCTCTCTGCATCATCCTCACCTTATCCTCCTCTGCCATCTCTAGTTAAAGCAGAGGGAGACGTGCCTCCATCGCCGGCATCCTCCCACCACAGCAGCACCCAGGCGCCCAGCCTGACGGAGGAGATAGGGAAGCGCACTCCGCAGGGCAGCCAGAACTCCCTCAATACCGTCAGCTCCGGCAGCGGCTCCACCTCCGGCATCGGCAGCGGGGGAGGGGGCGGAGGGGCGGGGGGCAGCGGCAACGCCGTGATCGCTGCAGCAGCTGCCACCACCTCCTCTCAGCCGCCCAACGCCAACTCCACTGCCTCCTCGGGCTTGCAGCCCTATGACGTGGAGATCCGCCGCGGCGAGAACGAAGGATTCGGTTTTGTCATTGTCTCTTCAGTGTCGCGGCCTGAAGCTGGCACCACATTTGGTAAGAGATGTCACACTTTTCCACTTAGTGTTCTAAAAGTTACAAAATATTTTCAGGCACACTGTTGTTGATTGTGCATGCAAATATTGAAGAAGTCAGTTCCACTCAGCAAAACATGAAACACACTATCACCGGGGCCTTTTATCTTCCTATCTTCTTTATGGGCTGCCTTTGTATCATCCATGAAACCACTGAACACTAAATAGCCTGACAACCAGCTCAGATTCTGGCTATTTACAGTCCCACCAGATCAATACCAACACTCTTCAAAGAAGTGCTTCTTCTTTTTCATTTTCGTCTGAGCCTGTCAGACCAAGACACTGAAACCCTTTCTTCGCCTGCAGCTGCTGCTACACTCACACAAGGCTTTCATAATTGATCACAAGTGAAGTGGGCCTTACATAAGGCATTTGTATTATTTAGCTGAACTTAAATGGCTTCTGCCGAGCAGGTTGGCACTAAAAGCCTAATGACAACTTAATGAGAATGAGTGCTGCAAGGAGGATAAATACGGGAAATGATCGCTGTGAATAATATTTATTTATTTGACAGCATCAGATCAGAGTGATGCACTGACCCAGAATCACCTTGTCTATATTCTTTAGGTTATTTTGCATCACTTAGCTGATAGGTAATACTATAATATAATATCTGAGTTTTTCAACAGTACAATTGCTTTGTTCTCACACATCCTCCCATATAAAGCTGTTCAAATTGACTCTTCCTTGCTTTGTACAAATTAGTGTCTTTTCTATGTAGTGCACTCTTTGCCCTACTGCCCTGGCTTCCTGCCTACACCACTATGGCATTCCACTCTTCTCTGTGCTCTTATCTCTGTCAGTGTGGGTGGACTAAAAAAGGCATGAAAATGCTCAACTTTTCCAGGTTGGCTTACAAAGTGGCAAAGCTCCTTTTCACAAGCCAGAGTAGAAAGCATGGGCTGGCAGATGAGCTTTATTTGATCTGACCTGACATGTAAAATGTTATGGAAACCCATTGGCTACATGAAAGTTTCAAACCCAGGTGTTGCTCTCCAGTATGTCACTGGTTTATAGCAGTGATGGTGTCAGAAACCAATCCACCCATACTGTTAGTATTTGGAGAAGCGCTTTATTTTGTTCAGAAATGCTACAGCACCTCAGTCCTTCTTTTTCTCCGTCTCTCTCTGTCATCTACTTTCCTCTCAATATTTTACAGCTAGATTCAGTTAAGAAGACAAGAAGAGGTCGGGGGTTAGACAAGTTTGTAGTGGAATAAAAGAGTTGGAGGGAGAAATGAATAATAACGAAAAAGAAGATGGAAAAAGAGAGGAGTGATTGCACGTTCCTTTTCTCTGCAGTGACTGATGTCAGACTGCAGATGAGGGAGGGAGAGAGAGAAGCAGAGAGACCTCAGGGTAGCTGGTGAGATGTCAGCTCTGATGTATGTTTGTCGTCTGCAGGTGCAGGTATTTGGGATGCAGACGACACAACACAGTTTTTTTATTATTAGCTTTTTGCTGCCGAGGGACTCTTCATGCAAATATAATAATGATACCCGTTTTAGAAATGTGGTGCTGGAGCAGCTTTAAGTAAAAGAGGAGGATGAGAGAGAGGGTGGAGAGCGAACACATCGGATGTGGAGTTAAGCTTAGTTTTTCCAATGATTAATTTACATGAAAAGCACTGAGAACTACAATATGACAGATGCCCTTATTTCTTTGTAGAGCACACATTTTCCCTTCCTTGCCGAAGCTTGCATTTTGTTCTGTCGTTTTTCTGATCAGCTACTCTCAGTGACTTTGGCTTTGCTGGCTGTGAATAAACCCTTAACCTTCTGATCCTCTTTCTCTACTCCTTTCTCCCTTTCCCTTCTTTTTCCTCCTCCCTCCGAACACAATCCAACATCACCCCAAACACACACACACATACACACTGAATCACGCATCGCAACATATCAATGGTGACCATAGCTGGCAATGCATGTGTGGCCATGCCCCACAAAATAGGGCGCATCATTGAGGGGAGCCCAGCCGACCGCTGCAGGAAGCTGAAAGTCGGCGACCGCATCCTGGCTGTGAACGGATGCTCCATCACCAACAAGTCCCACTCTGACATCGTCAACCTCATCAAGGAGGCCGGGAACACCGTCACACTACGCATCATTCCTGGAGATGGTGAGTAAAGAATGACGGTTAAGGATTCTGCTTTACAAGCTAGTTCATTATAATTTATGATTTTATTTGTCTAATAGTCTCTATTCCCTTGATAAACTGTCGCCAACATGGGGACCTGGCCACCACAGGGGTCCTAAAAGGGGCCTTCAAGGGTCCTTGCAACAGTGCAAAATATTGCTAACCAGCACATTCTGTTAATATCCAATTAAGTGGGTAGCCTTCAGCCAAACAATCAGTTTAGCCAAACTATTGATCAAGAGCTTGTTCATGAAGGTAGTCAAAGTACGAGTGCAGATTTTTGCAAGTGGCTTTGCTCAATGGCGCCCTAATGGCAGTCAAACAATACAATAATCAACTATTGTTAATATTATTATGTTGTCTGAGTATGTTTGAGGTGCAGGACAAGTCGTCACTTTCTTGAGAGGTTATTATGTATGCTCGTAGTGTTATATAAAGCGCGCAGTTTCTTCGCTTGCTTTCAAAGTGACTAGAACACCCCCACAGTGTTGACAGAAATGCTTCTTTGGGGATATTTGGGAACTTTCCCAGCCTTTGCGTTTCTGCCTTCGGCATGCCCGCACTTTTAAATGATGTGTGTGTGTGTGTGTGTGTGTGTGTGTGTGTGTGTGTGTGTGTGTGTGTGTGTGTGTGTGTGTGTGTGTGTTGTCCTCTGTGTATGTGGGTGTGTCTTTTTTGTCAAAGTGGTTTTAAGGAAAAGTTTGTGCACATTGTATGTTGTGCCGTTCAGCTGAGAGCTCTCGCTACTTTGTGCTGACAGATCACCCTGGCATGCTTCGCAAATACTGTTTAATTAAGTGTGTGTGCGTGCGAGGAAGGCGATACTCCCTGTCAACCTGCACACTGGTAGAAATTGGAGCTATTTGTCCGCCGCTCGTTGCTTTCCGGCTGACTTCTTATAGATGAAGAGGTTTTTTTTTTCCTGCAGAGCAGTTGATGAGAACTGTGAGCCAAAATTGCTCTGCCAAGAAGACACAGAGAGCAAGAGAGAAGGTGTCGGGGAGAAATAACCGGATATGCTTTATCGGAAAGTTCTGCTTTGTGTTTATGTGCATGTGTCAAGCAAACAGACGCTGTCTGACACGGACACAGAGAGAGTGACAGGAAAAGATTGTGGCTTGTGTTTCGAAGTTGTGTCTCTGAGTGACTGTTCTCTCTGCCTCTGTTTACACAAGACTGAGCATGCCTATTTTTGTGTGGATCAATCCTGTCTAAACTTTCTGGCATGAATAAATACCATCGCAAGAGGTTCTTCCAAGGTGAAGTCAGGTTCAGCTCCTTTCCATTGAGCTCACCTCTCCCCCGTGTGGGAACACAGATGGAGTTTTGTAGTGACTGATGCTCAATACTTCTGCAGTGACAAGGAAAACAGGCATGGTACTCTTCCTGCTGGTGCACAGTAATGCATGCACAAACAGCTAATGCCTTCAACAAAGCTTGTGTCTGCAGCATAGACTTTAGGCACAGACCAAGCACACCTCATTGCTTCCGATTGTGTACGAGAAGGGAGACAGACGTGCCTGAGGTGATATAATCTGCCTTTATTATTATTATTATTTTTTTTTTTAGCAAAACCTGGGGTATCTTGTATAGTACAGGTCTTCCACTTCTTTTATCTCTTCTTCGTTTCTTTCCCTCTCTGCTCCTCTTTCTCTCTCCTGAATTTCTCATTTTGATTGTACCTGCTCTTGTTCCTAACTCGATCCGTGCAGGGCGGGAGGGCATATTGCCGGGTTCAGAGAGAAATTACAGAAACAGCCCAGTGCCTTTTCTTTGCGCCATGAATGTTTTTAAGCGAGAGGGGAGAAAAGAGGCAGTGAGTCACGAGCGGAACGGAAAGACAGAGAGAAACGACGCTTATTCGATTAATTTCCAGACGGAAAACAGTCGGAGGGGAGATAAATGGAGAGAGGCAGCAGAATGGAAGGAGTGGGTTATGCAGATGAGCAGATGGAGGGGTGAATAGGGTTTATGGGGACAAATTTGAGGCTGCGAAAGTGAGAAATGAGCAACAGAAAATATGTGAGATAGTAACACACTTTGTGGTTCATGCCAGAAATTCTTACGGGCAAACATTCATCACACGTTTTCCCATAAGAATCAAGAACTAGAAGGTTCTCCTCAATGTAGTTCGAAAATCATCCTCGCCCCTCCCACACTGCAGCTTGATTGGTTGACTTTGCACCTCATGGACAATGGACAATCGAAGAGTTAAGCCAACAGGCTCCAAGGGGACCGGTGGAGGTGGAGGAGATGAATAGATGACGGGGGGAAGTGACCGTGAGAGGAATAGCGAGTGGGAGACGTAGAAGTGAGGAGTGGAGAGTTGTAATTAAATAAAGGATACGTGTAAATGGCCAAGAAAGATTAGGTTGTTAAGGAGAAGAAAGGTTTCTTTATGCGGCAAGACTGGTGTAATGATGGTCTTTTTTTCCAGCATGATTCATTGATAACACAAAATGATTGAATCAGTGTTAAGATAAAAGACAGAATAACCAGAAGCTTTTATGTCCCAAGAGGCTGCAAGTGTGTATCTGTTTCCTGTTTGACAATTCACAGGCAGACAAGAGGAGTTTCAGTCCACAGTGGGATGTACACCTTTCAGAAATGAAACACAATTTGACAAGTACCTTGACAAAATGATTGATAGCACAAACGTAAACCGCCGTATTATTGCGGTGTCCCGGATCTTGGCTAAGTGGTGGAGAAAGCCTGGAGGCTGGTGGAGCTGGTGGTAGTCCCTGTAGGTCAGCTAATGTTTGTAGCTGACAGCTGCTGAATCTACACCAGCGTTCCCGCTGAAAAATGAAAATGTTTCACGTTTGAAATATTGATTTAATTCCGTCTTCCAGGACACCAGGGACACTTCTATCGTTATGGAAATTGTAATGTATGAAATTAGAAGCTCTATGGAAAAAGAAAATGTCAATAGAATGTACTCAGTGTAGCAAGATGCAGACAGGTTCTTGGACTGTGTGAAAAATGTCTTATACTGGTGGACATGAAAAATATATACTGATCAATTCTTGAAAAAGCTCTCATTTTTTCTTATTTTTAGCCATGCTACAGTGGCAATGTTAGTCTGTTGGTCTGTCGATCGGTCGTTTGGTTGGTTCACCAGTTTGGTCTAGGCTGAAATATCTCAACAGCTACTGGATGGATTGCCATGAAATTTGGTACAAACATTCATGATCACCAGGCGATGAATCCTGCTGACTCTGGTGATCCGCTGAGTTTTCGTCTAGCACATCATCAGTTGAAAATTTCAATTTTTACCAATACTTTGGTTTATGACCAAATACCTGCAAAACTAATGACATTCCCATAATCCACGTTAGCATGCTGACATTAGCATTTAGCTCAGAGGACCGCTGCATTTAAGTACAGCCTCACAGACCTGCTAGCATGTCTGTAGACGCTTTCTATGAAGCCAGTTTGGTTGCATTAGCATGTAGATAGAAACATACCAGAATTTATTATGTTTCAATTCAAAATTTGACTGTTGGACATAACGTTTTCTTCTCTTGCCCTCCCCAGAGTCATCAAATGCATCTTTGTTGACCAATGCGGAGAAGATCGCCACTATAACCACCACCCACACACCTCAGCAACAGGCTGCACCTGAGGCCAGGTAAGAGGCACACTGGGAAATTGAGTGTTTTGTACAGAACAAGTATAGTCCTTTAAAAAGGCAGTAGAATGTTGAGTTTTTCAGATGAATTATCAGAAATATGCTGATGAAATTCCTCATTTAATGCATTCAGTCTCTCACTGATTTGATCTTTAATATTTCACACTGCTGACTCCCATCTTTGTGTCTCAGGAGCAACACCAAACCAAAACAGGAATCATTTGAATTTAAAGCCCCACAAGCCCCACAAGGCCCTCCACCTCAACCCCCAACACAACAAGTCTCACCTCAGGTAAGGAAGGACACTCCAGTCATCCATTCACCTGTCGCTTCATTCATACATCCATCCATTTCATGTCTCCATCAAACACCCCAGCAATCTACGCTCCATCCCGTCAACTTCCTACCCTCATCCACATTCGTCTCTTCATACATCCATCCAGCTGTTCTAGCACCCAAACATCCATTCATCCTCTGTCCCTTCATGCATCAACCAGTCCACCCACCCACCTTCCCAAGGACGAACAAAGTGCATTTTTTTTTTTTTCCCCTTTATGTCTACCTGCTGGCGTTATCGCAGTCCATGCATTAAGGAAAGCCTGTTTGCTTTCAAAGTAACCCCTCAGTCCACTGTGTTCACAGCTGAATTAATCTGGCGGTGTGGAGATGGCTCTCACAGATAGCATTGATCCTTCAGCAGAGGAGATTAGGAGGGCGTGAAGACAGGAGCTGCTGTGCTGCCTGCCTGTCCTTGTGGTGTCCGGTCTTCTTCTCTCTCTCTCTCTCTCTCTCTCTCTCTCTCTCTCTCTCTCTCTCTGTGTCCTCTCTCTTTGTCCACCCAGAGCCCAAGGCATCAATAATTCAGCATCCTTACACCTGAGCATACGCATGTACACACAGACACACACACACAGTCTGGCACACCTGTTAAATAGGTGTGACTTTCCTGAAGGTGGCATTTGTCCCATGCTCCTGAAATAGGAGCCCACTTCAAAGGACACACACACACATACTTCAAATCTGAATCACAAAACTTGATGCAAATGTGTCTTTCTCCCTTCCTCTCTTTCCGTGTGTGTGTGTGTGTGTGTGTGTGTGTGTGTGTGTGTGTGTGTGTCTGTTTCCATCAGGATGCTGAGTTCTACTCAGTGGACCTGGAGCGAGACAACAAAGGCTTTGGCTTCAGCCTGCGGGGAGGCAGAGAATACAACATGGACCTGTACGTGCTGAGGCTAGCAGAGGACGGAGCGGCCGTCCGCAATGGAAAGATGATGGTACAGACACAATGCACTAACAGCATTCACACACCAAAAATAATCAAATGTTTCCAAATATTAGGCCCCGTTTAGACACATAGAAGATGTTTTTTTCTCCTTAGGAACTCATATCAGAAGAGTTTTGTTGTTAAAGTGACACTGATATTCACATGAAGTTCAGTTTACTTGTCTTAGGAAGTAATACCCAGCCTCTGAAAACAGTTGTATAATATCTACTGTAGCTCTGGAGGAGTTTTCTATAGTTTGAGAAAATAACCACTGATGATGGCTTGGAGATTACAAATTTACAACGGAAAGTCTGCTTTACAAACTAGTGCTGTGGAGTTTAAAAGTCTACTAAAAGAAGCGATTGAGTTGCATTGTGGGAATCCAGCATTTTTGGAGCCTGACCCTTACTAAGGAGTAAAAGTCTGTCTGAATGTGTCTCTCACAAGTCTCCCAACTTTGTGGAAGGGCAATACTAATTCACTGTAGTTTCCCTTTAATACTGTATTGAATTATATATATATTTATTTTTAAATTTTTCTATGTACAGTGGCATGCAAAAGTTTGGGCGCCCCTGGTCAAAATTTCTGTTACTGTGAATACTTAAGTGACTAGAAGATGAACTGATCTCCAAAAGGCATAAAGTTAAAGATGAAACATTCTTTTCAACATTTCAAGCAAGATTAGTGTATTATTTTTGTTCCATACAATTTAAGAGTGAAAAAAAAGAAAGGAGCACCATGCAAAAGTTTGGGCACCCCAAGAAGTTTGAGCTCTCAGATTTCTTTTACCAAGGTCTCGGACCTTAATTAGCTTGTTAGGGCTATGGCTTGTTCACAGTCATCGTTAAGAAAGGCCAGGTGAAATAAATTTCAAAGCTTTATAAATACCCTAACTCCTCAAACCTTGTCCCAACAATCAGCAGCCATGGGCTCCTCTAAGCAGTTGCCTAGCACTCTGAAAATTAAAATAATTGATGCCCACAAAGCAGGAGAAGGCTATAAGAAGATAGCAAAGCGTTTTCAGGTAGCCGTTTCCTCAGTTCCTAATGTAATTAAGAAGTGGCAGTCAACAGGAACGGTGGAGGTCAAGTTGAGGTCTGGAAGACCAAGAAAACTTTCCGAGAAAACTGCTCGTAGGATTGCTAGAAAGGCATATCAAAACCCCCGTTTGACTGCAAAAGACCTTCAGGAGGATTTAGCAAACTCTGGAGTGGTGGTGCACTGTTCTACTGTGCAGCGACACCTGCACAAATATGACCTTCATGGAAGAGTCGGCAGAAGAAAACCTTTCCTGCGTGCTCACCACAAAATTCAGCGTCAGAAGTTTGCAACGGAACATCTAAACAAACCTGATGCATTTCCTGTGGACTGATGAAGTTAAAATAGAACTTTTTGGCCGCAATAAGCAAAGGTATGTTTGGAGAAAAATGGGTGCAGAATATCATGAAAAGAACACCTCTCCAACTGTTAAGCACGGGGGTGGATCAATCATGCTTTGGGCTTGTGTTGCAGCCAGTGGCACGGGGAACATTTCACTGATAGAGGGAAGAATGAATTCAATTAAATACCAGCAAATTCTGGAAGCAAACATCACACCGTCTGTAAAAAAAAAAAAAAGCTGAAGATGAAAAGAGGATGGCTTCTACAACAGGATAATGATCCTAAACACACCTCAAAATCCACAATGGACTACCTGAAGAGGCGCAAGCTGAAGGTTTTGCCATGACCCTCACAGTCCCCTGACCTAAACATCATCGAAATCTGTGGATAGACCTCAAAAGAGCAGTGCATGCAAGACGGCCCAAGAATCTCACAGAACTAGAAGCCTTTTGCAAGGAAGAATGGGCGAAAATCCCCCAAACAATTGAAAGAATTGAATTGAAAGACTATTAATTGGCTACAAAAAGCATTTACAAGCTGTGATACTTGCCAAAGGGGGGGGTGTTACTAAGTACTGAACATGCAGGGTGCCCAAACTTTTGCTTCATGCCCTTTTCCTTTTTTGTTATTTTGAAACTGCAAAAGATGGAAATAAAATAGTAATCTTGTATAAAATGTTAAAGAAATGTGTCATCGTTAACTTCATGCCTTTTGGAGATCAGTTCATCTTCTACTCACTTAAGTATTCACAGTAACAGAAATTTTGACCAGGGGCGCCCAAACTTTTGCATGCCACTGTACTCTCGTGTCACTTGAAAATGAGATCCTAGTCTCAAGGGGACTTTATTAAATAAAGGTTATATACAACTGTGATAGCAATAGTCATTCTGTAACTGGAATAATTCCAAATGAAGTACATTATAGCAATATTAAGCTGCATTCTTTGGAACCAGCCAAACGATCCCCTGGGGTCCATTGTCCATTTGGCCTGTTTGGCTTAAATGGACAGTTCCCTCAACTAACTTTAGTTCATTTTTCTCTAATTTGTACGTCTTGGCTTTTGTCTCATGAGTAGCTTCTATATCCTGACATGTAGCTTCATGTTATTATGTAATGTGTGAAGAAAATACCTGGGGAATTTCTTGATCAGGACACTACTTGATAATCATCACTGTAAATGTTAACAAACAGTAAGAAGGGGACAATGAGGAATAGTAGTTCTCCAGTAATACAGTATGTATGAGCTGTGTGAGAGACATTTGCATGCATCTCCAAAATGTCAACTTTTCAGGAGCTAGGAAAAATGGCCTCATTTTCAGCTTTGTAACAGTGCAATCTTCAGATAATCCAATGGGTTTTAAAATGGTTTCTTTAACTTAAGGAACACTTAATCCTTCAGTTTATCTGAAAAATGACCAAAATTGGAGATATGTGGTATTCATTGGACAGGGCTGCACATTTCCGCACTTGCAGCACAACAACATGTCTCAAAAATGATTAGATTTAGACTAATGTTATGTATAGATTCTGATATGATAATTGCGCAGTCTAAGCAGACTGTGTTGATTAACAAGGGGCTGATGATACTGCCTCGTAAACTTTACAGTCATCAGAATAATGTTATCTGTCAATATAATTGCTTGTGCATAATGTACCCCCCCCCCCCCCCCCCAATTATTGCAAGTTGTACTTGACTGAATATAAACACGGTTGCCTCCGGGCTTGTGCACGCAAGAGGTTCACTGTGTTCACAGCGCAATATCAAAACACAAGGCACACAAACATTGCAGAGTCATGGAGCATACCTGCTGACAGAATATGTAAATTTTAATTAATCAACGCTTGTCTACTAGCTTGTAAAGTGCCATTCATACATGCTACAGAAGCTGTCATGAAACTGTAATATTTAACCTTTATTTTGATTAATTGCGTAAACCAGTTGCACTTCCCCTGGGCTGCTTGATTGAATGTACAATGCGGGGTTAATTGATTCTCCCCTATGAGTTTTCATGGGAGACATATGCAGAGAGAGCCTGCTGGCAGATACTGTGTATGCATGTGAGCTATAAGGGATTTTTTTGATATATGTTAATACACTACAGAAAGTGTGTGGGTGTGCATATATTAGCACATTTGTACATGCATATATGAATACATATGTGTGTTTGTGCACCTTATTAGCACAGATATTAATAGTAGCAGCTCTGTGAGGCAGAGAGAGGTGTCAGTGAGAGATCCATATTCTGCCAGAGAGGAATTCCCTCGGCGCAGACAGCACTGACGGATAACTTGAGGCGTGGAGGCAAAGAGTCGGGAAGCAAAAAGTGTTTTTCCCCTCTCTCTCTCTCTTTCTGTTTCCTCTCTCAGCGTCTCAGTTGCTACTTTTCAACGCAATTTGCCCTCTCTGGAAACTGTTAATTTAAAAAAGGAAATGTTTCTGCTGTGCGGTTTACCATTCAGAATGTTCGATATGTAACTTCTGCTCAATCTGTCCTCCCTTTCCTTCCATTCTGCTGTCATCGTGTCCCTTTGAACCTTCGTGCCTCTCATCTTTCCTCTTGTGTACTTTCTTCCCCACTGTCACTTGTTTTCCGCATTCTGCTGTCTCCTCTCCTTTTTCTGGCTTTTGCTGTCTCTCCTTTTTCACTCTGATTTACCTCTTCTCCCTTCCATCTTCACCTGTCACTCTTGTCTCTCTTCTCTGCCTCCCAACTTTTGCTCCCTTCCTCTCTTCCTTTCCTTCCTGGCCTTCTTCCTTTCCGTAGGTCGGCGATGAAATCCTGGAGATCAATGGCGAGAGCACCAAGGGCATGAAGCACGCGCGAGCCATTGAGCTCATCAAGAGTGGAGGCCGGCGCGCCCATCTGGTGCTCAAGAGGGGTGACGGCTCGGTGCCTGAATATGGTGGGTCAATCTACGAAAACATTCCCTTCTCCCCCATCTTCACGCCCTGAGCGAGGGGACGCCCAGTGGACGGTGGTGGGTCGAAGGGAAAAGAACTATATTACTCTCCCAGGACCCTTCACCCATCCCTGGGACAAACCCACCAGGGAGGGGGGAGGGGGGTGGGTTGGTGTTGGGTGTCTTTCTGGTGGAGGTCACTCCTGGGCTTTGGGATTGTGGGGGGGAGCAGGGGTGGAGGTGCTCCTGTGGGTGCTGTTGCCCCCTCCTGCTGTCACCTGCTCTCAGTTTCCATGTCATCCCGCTGTCACTTTTCACCTTCTGGCCACTGAGCAAAAGCACTCTGCTGGGACTTTACAGAAAGGTGGTGGGTCTGATTTCAGTGCTCCATGAAAACAGAAGCTGTTTACAGGGTTTGAATGACCAGAGTAGAGAAAATTAATGTTTCTTGTGGGTAAGAAGTAATATTGAGGGCTCCAAATCCTCATTAAACACTAATTTAGCGTTAAGAGGAAAAGAAAACTTGATCCATTGCATCCCATGATAAAGTGGGACATCTCGCAGCTTTGGTTAGGACGTGACACAAACGTATTTATGATATTTATTGAAGGTGAATGTAAGCTACTGAACTCTTAAGGGTTTTAAGTGAGAACTGTATTGAGAAGAGAGAAG
Source organism: Macquaria australasica (assembly GCA_005408345.1). Lineage (NCBI taxonomy): Eukaryota > Metazoa > Chordata > Actinopteri > Centrarchiformes > Percichthyidae > Macquaria > Macquaria australasica. Next base: position 189,614 of record SEMN01000317.1, read on the forward strand.
AGAGAAAATCTCACTATACTGTGCTTGACATTACTCACTAATCCATGGATTTTATTTGCACCCACTGTTAATGTCATTGAAAAGCTGTGACAATAGGAACTCCACCCATCCCCCATTCAAAAAGAAAAAGAGTCACTCCAATTATATAGACGTTTTGTACAGTGATGAAAAGAATAGAGGCAAGTATTTTTGTTCCATGTACAGAGCCATGAATCGAAGCCACATATTAATGGATAAAAGTCTATTGCTGCATGAACTTGTCAAAAGTGTAAATTGGATTTTTTTCCCCCCTTCTATTGTCTATTTTCCATAATATTTATGGAGCGTTTCTTTTTTTAATCGTAATAACCAGTTTTGATTGACAGTCACGAGTCATCATAAATGTTTTCTTTTATCTTTTTTCTTTTTTTTTTTGAGTGAAGATGCATTTGCCTGTCTTGAAAAGTTCATCAATGTAATTTTATTTCCGCCAAGAATGTGCTGTCTTAACCTGCACCAATATGACATCATGTGAACTTGTATATTTTGGATCATTGTTTGTATTTTTTTTAGTTGGCACAACCTTTGACAGTCTTGCCAGTATTTCTTTTGATTTCTGTCAGCAATGTAAAACTGCTTCATACGCTGTTGTTGTGGGTGTGCGAGTCTCTCTGTCTTTATTTTTTGGGTTTGGGTTTCTGCTGCTTCTGTGTCCACATGTTTAGGTGTGTGTGGGTTACTGTGTCTGAGTGTGTGTGTATGCACTTGGTTCCAGGACTTTTCTCTGTAACTGATGGTTTCCACTGAAGGGTTTGGGCAATTTCCTGGACTGTCTCTTTATTCTGAATGACTCAATGATCAAATAAACACATTTTTTTTCATTGAAAATCAACACAATAATTCTCCTTTTCTTCCTTCAAGTTGGTTCCAAGCGATCTAAACCCTGTGCTCTTCTCTTTTTTTCTGTGTTTTTTTTTTTTTTTTTTTGTATCTTCCCTTCTTCCCATATTGCGCTGGGCTCTTGTCTTCCTTCAGGGATGGTCGCTCCCCATCTCACTGCATGTATGAGAAATGACAAGATGGGGGAGGCCTCTGTCCTCCAAAATCAGACCACGGTTTGTAACTGTCCTCCCCTTTCGTCGGGCTCTCCCTCCCACTTCCTATCTTTCTTTTTCTTTGTCTCTCTCTTTCTCCATCCTGATTTCCGTGTGGTGTGGCCTCAACTCACCCATGCCCATGCTCTACTCCATGCATACAAATCCATTCACCCAAAATGCATTGCCAGTACTGCCGTAGCTGCTGTTATGGTTACTTTATGCATATGTCTGCACCAGTTGCATTTAACCTTTGGGCAACATGTCCAAAGGTGAAATGAGTGTTAGTTTGTTCGTGTTAAATAGTCTAGGTATTCACACTACTTTAGACCACCAGAGAACACCCTCTTTGTTAGTTAGTGCTAGTTTTCTGCTGTAGTTGCATTTCTGCAGTTTGTAGTCTTCCCTTAAAATGTAGACCTGAAGACGTATTTACAAGTAGAACTGGGTAGAACAACTGTAAGGTTTAATCCTAAGAATCTGATAATAAACAAAGCGGTGGTGGTGGCTCCTTATGTAGACGATTTAGTGAGACTAACAGGGTGAAATTCCTGTAGGTAACACAGTTAAAATGGATGCAGAACATTTAATTCTTCATGTCTTAGTAAAATGCCACCTAAACCGCATATGCTGTTACTGCAATACAGCAGTAGTTTTTGGATCTCATCTTGGGCATTTTATTTGCTTTTAACATTTACAAAGTGTCTAAGGCATCAGTGCATGAAAGAGCATGGCTAATCAGTACAATCAAACAACATCATCAACATGCAGCACGTTGGCACTGACTGTAACCAGCCTCCAGTCCAGCCGCCCAACCAGCCAAGTCCCATTCTGCTTCAGAGAGGTGACCCCAGGTAGACCTGGGAACAGGTTTGTTGTGGGTAACAAGTCTCTTCAAGCAATGGCTGCCTTTGTGTCACTGCCTTTTTTCTCGTGTAAGCTACACTAATGTTTAACCATTGGCTGTGCCATTTTACAACTAGACATCTTTGCTGGCATCAACATCAGAATGGCTTCCATTGGAAATGTTCTCAGCTTCATGTCAGAGTGATTTAGCATGGTTAATGTGAGCTTTTAGAGTCTAGATGCATGTTTGATCCCCCTGCCCTCGTCTGTCACACTGTGTTGCAGACGGCAGCCCCAACGACGACAGCGCAGCCAACCCAGCCTCAGGGTTACAAAACGCTGCGGAAGTGAGCGCCCTGCCCCCAACCAACGCGCCATCGGAGTCAAGCTACCCACCAGAACCCCACCAATCATCCCGGAGCAAGAAGGAGCCGACCCGCCAGTCTGCCGGCACCGGCAAGCACCACCATTCCAACCACCGCCACCGCTCCCCCAACAAGAAAGCCAGCAAGGGAAAACACAAGGGGAGAAAGTCCACAGGGAAGGACGTGTCCAAGTCCAGGAAGAAGGATGACAAGGAAAGTGATGGCCACCGCCACCATTCCAGCGGGCACCACCGTAGCCGCCACCGTTCCCCTGACAAGGGGCACAACCGGTCGCGCAGTGCAGAAAACACCCTGGATGGCCGCAGCAGGGGACACCGCCACGGCCGCTCACCTGAGAGACGCCACGGTCAGCACTCCTCCTCTCATCACCGCCACCGCTCACCCTACCGCTCTCCTTACCGCTCTCCTTACCGCTCACCTCACCGCCACAGGTCCCCCCACCGCTCTCGGCACCACTCCCCCACCAGACGCCACGCCCACTCATCAGACCCGTACCGCCGGTATGCCTCCCCAGAGAGACAGGGCCGCAGCAACGAGAAGCCCAACGGAGACGAGGCCGTATTGAAGGAGCCATCCAAGACTCCTGAACTCAGCCTCCCTTTTGAGGACAGCGTCCTCCGTGAGCCCCCGGCTCTGGACCGCCTGAACAGAGAGGCCACCCTTCCACCACTGCGCAGGGAGGATCGCCTTTATGGGGAGGACAGTCTTCTGATGAGAGCCTCCTCCCTGGAGAGGGCCTACCTGGAGGACAGCCTGCTGAGGGACGTGGCATCCCGCGGCCAGAGAGACGCCTACAGAGACACCACCTTGCCTAGAGTGCAGACCCCCAACTCAGATTCAGCCTACAAGAAGTACAGCTCACTGCTGAGGGGGCGCTCACCTGAGAGGATGGAGTGGGATGGGCGCTACGCCAGCCGAGGTAGTTCCCCCGAGCCGCGGTACCGAACCCGCAGCCTGGGGCGAGACATCTCCCCGATCAGGAGCTCCAGAAGGGACGACTCGGAGGATGAAGAGGACGATGACAATTTGGTAGCGGCTAAGGTGAGAGAGTACTACAGCACGCTCAAGACCGACACCAGTCGCTCATCCAAGCCAACGCTCCCTGAGCCCAAGAAGACCTACAAGGATAACCCCAAAGACCTGAGCATCTGATTGGACGGCTGTCAGCTTATCACAGCCACTACCCACAAAACACCTCAAGTACTCACTCCCATTACCACTTGGTTCTACAGAAATGCACCCAATTGTGAACACACACATAGATACACACACCAGACAACACACACATACACTCATACACACACATAACAATGTTGAGTTACTAACAAGACAGTGATTCCAAAATGACTTTTGAAAGCGTTTTTTTTTTTTCTTTTTTTAATTGTATCTTTTTTTTTTCTCTTTTCTTTTCCTTCTTGTTTTTGGTTAAGCATTCTACATTTACAGTAACTCAGACTTTTCCAGAAAATGTAAAACCATAAAAAACAATGATGTGCCTAACAGTTCCATTAATGAGCGATATTTTGTTTTTGATTTGATATGTGACGGGCATTTTGTGCCGCACTGTCAGATGATAAAATGTATGTACTTTTCCAGGATCCCCATGGAAGTACCGCGCACCTGGATCACTGTAACCGGTGCTCACAATGATGCTGTGCATGTCTTTACCGGTTTCAATGTCTCTCTCTCTCTCTCTCTCTCCCACCTTTATTCTCTGTCTCTCTCTCTCTCTCTCTCTCTCTCTCTCTCTCTCTGTCTCTCTCCCCAGTGCCACTGTTTTTTAGACATTTGACCAGACTATAGCACAAGCCTGCATTTGTTTGTATATTTTTGACAGTTTGCAGTATGTGTACATTCAGAGGTGATCATTTTAAATGAATGAAGGGAAAATTAAAAGTTAAACTATGATGATGATGATGTTAAAATAAAATAATATATTCAACAAATGAACAAGTGTGTGGTTGTTTTGGTTCAGTCTCAAATCATTATGGGATTTGATTTAAGCCATTGAAGTTCCTAACAGGTTTAACAATACAAACATGGAGTGTAAGTGTCATAGCGAGGCAGATTTTGGGTGGCAGGTCGAAAGTGTATCTTAAGAGTCTGTAGAGTACCGAGCTGTGTGGATATAAAGTCTTTGAAGAAAAGTAAAGCAAAGAGCTTCCATCCTTTCACAACATCAAAGCCTGGATAGAACAGTCTTAAAAAATGTTCCCCCACTCCTCCTCTCACTGCTTACTTTGATTTGTGCCTTTTCTGTGCCCTATTTCTCCCGTTGTCCTCAACAGTCCTTCCCTTCCTCCTCTTCCTTTATCCCCTCTTTGCCGAAAGATTTTTCATTTGATAGAGGACAGACAGCGGGGAAGCTGCGTCCCTATTTCAGGACACTGACAGCGGTAGGTGGGTGATGACGCTGGGGAGGGCTGTGTTTTGTTTTGTTTTTCCCAATCCCTGAAAAAACAATGGGGGAGATGAGAGAAAAACAGCAGAGAACAGAGTGGTCACTCCTGGTGACCTGTGAATGCCAGCAGGGATTTACTACTGCAGAAAAATGAAATATTTTCTCTGGCAGTGCTTGATGCTGATGATATACAGGAAGATGAGGCGCAGCATGTATTTGCAACTGAGGAATTCAGTCCAAGATGCATGAGAAAAGTGCTTTTTTTTTCCTTTTTAACTTGAATATTTTTTCATAATATTTACTGACATTCAGTTTTAAGATACTGGCAGTTAAATATTCAAGGTGTCTACTATTTCAATGTCTGTCTGTTGAGGTCATATTGACCTTCCTCACACCCTCAGACATTGGATGCATGTATGTGTGTTTAAACATGCGGAGAACTGTGAAGATTTTCTGAGCTTATATCTTTATGAAGTTTCTTCCAGTTGCTGCTACATGCCAAGGTAGCCTACTTACTGTAATACCATATGTTCAAAAGTGCATTCAAGATTACCCTGTGGACACAATCTGCAGCTCATAAGAGGAAAATGGGAAGCAGAGATGAAGCATCACGATCAAACGGTAACATATCACAGCTTTTTTTGGCCCAGTTTCTCTTTGATTCAACAGGACCTCAATGCATCTTCCTCCTTTTGATGCAATGATCTGAAAGTGTTTTTACATAGCTACATTTATGGATCTGGCTACTTGTGCTAGTACAAGACACATGCATTGCAACTAATTTTTAAGATTACTGATTACAAAATGTAAGTTGCACAGAAGGGGTTTTATTGTAAATGAATACCTAGAATTATATATAATTTTAATTTAGTATTATTTTCACTACAATTAGGTCCATTTTTTACTCATGTATGAATGGGGTCTTATTCAGGACGTACTGCAGTCCACAAAGAGACATAGAGGAGATGTTTGTATCCTGCAAACGCTTCTCCTTTCTCTCTCCTCTCTCACAGTGAAGGGGAAGCAGCTCCTAAATAATGGATGTAATCCACTTTCCAGTGCCGAAACACTCTCCTCCCCTCTCTTTAAATCTCTCACTCCCTCTTTATCAGGACATACTCCACTCCTTCTCATCATCAAATGCAGGAACAGAGCTCCATGTTTTATTGCTTGTGCGACCCCAGAAATGATTAACAGCCCGTGTCTGGTGACAATTTATCATGTCAGTGCCAGGCAGGTCCAATAACAACATGACTACAGCCCAGCGCGGCGACAGCCCGCCGGGTCAAGCCTCCATTCTCCCATCAGCTCGGCTCCAGGTGCTCTCGCTCCGACCTTGGAGACCCTCTGCTCCCCCGTTGCCATGGAAACACCAAATGCAACAGGCTGTATCCTCAAGCTGACTGGAGCAGACAAGAGTTGTAGACGCGTAAACAAGGCTGAGGGAGGAAAGTAAATGAAAAGAAAATAAGAGTGCAGGGTTATTTTTGGCTGTGTGCTCAGGATTTCAAGAAGCTTTCACTAAAGAGAGGGAGAAAGTTTCTAAATTTCTCAGAGGAAGCTCAGCATCCTATATAACAAGCCTGTTGTAGCTCCCACTGCTGTCATGCTATGGACATCCACATGCCTGTTCTTAGTCCTAATACTGAATCTGTCTCATGCTCAGCTGTGCATGGAAATCAGCCTTCACAGGGAGAGGGAGGTGTGGTGGAGAAATGTGTTGTGGCTGCTCAAAGGGAATTTCATGCAGTGTGTGTTTTTCCTATGATGTTTACAATAACAGCACTTAATAGGATACAGTGCATGTCCATGTAACGCTTGAGGCTATTGTGGTCGAAGGATTTATTAAGTAGAAAAATGGCTGCAGCCTCTTGTCACAGTAATCAAACAGCAGCTGTTAGAAAGAAATCCACAGACACGGTGTCTCATAAGATTTGAGTCAATCATTTTTTTTATTTAATTGTGCCTTTTCTTCCTTTAGTTGGAGCCATCCAGATTTTTTATTTTATCCCAGTGCTAACTTGATAGATATCTTTGGCAAACCTTTCAGAAATCCCCCCAAAAACTTGATCCACAAATAAGAGACATCTTACCTAATACTGTCATTAGAGGACTCATATGCATTTATTTGTTTTTATTTGTATTCACAGCTCAGAACACTAAATGTTATTTTTAGCCTTGCTAGCAGCGTGGCTTTGTGGACGGCAATGTCAGTCTTTCAGACAGATTCAGACTGAAATGAGGCATTCAGCCTACTGACTTTGGTGATCCCCTGACCTTTTTCTACCATCACCATAAGGTTGTCATTTTTGGTTCTGAGTCAAATATCTTGACAGCTGTTGGATGGATTGCTGTAAAATGTGGTGTAAATATTCCAGGATCTAGAGGATGAATTTTATTTACTTTGTTATTCTCTTACTTTTTCTTTTGCGCTTCCACCAGGTTCGTATTTTTCTGTTCCAAGTGAAATATCTCTTCGACTACTGGATGTATTGCCATGACATTTGATGCAACCATGGTCCCCTCAGAATGATTTGTAATAATTATAATTATAATAATAACTACTCATGACATTCTCATCAGCCTCAGCTGTACTTTGTGTTTAGTGCTAATTAGAAAATGTTGGCATGCTAACACGCAAAACTGAGATGTGAACATTGCTAAACATGTTAAACATGTTAACACCACTGGCAATGTCACCATGTTAGCATTTAGCTCAAAGCATCTCTGTGCCTATGTACAGCCTTACAGAGCTGCTAGCTTGGCTGTAGACCTTAGTCTTGTCATATTAACAATGGGGGGGGGGGGAGGACTAATTGTAATGGTGTCACTCATTGTGACAAAACCAGAGAATTATTAACCAACTTTGCAGTTCTACTGAGTGGTTTAGCGTCTTTTAGCTCGTCGTTTTTTTCTTAGGCCTATAGCACGCTACTTTATTTTATTTACTTTTTTATTATACTAATTTATTATATTTACTTTGGTTGACTCTCACCGCTCTCATCAATGCCATTTCCAGTTGCAGCAGGCAGCTGTTTTTATTGAAAAAGTTCTGACAAACCAACTGTACAATACCTGCGCCAAATGACCAGCATCAAATGGCACACAGACAAAGTTAGCTGGTGAACATAGTGGAGCATTTAGCAGACAAAGAATCAAATATATCCCTGGTGGAGGCCAAAAGAAGAGTGACTACTGGGCTTCCATTCGTCCGTAAATAAGCTCCTTTTATATCAGTGTTGTGCCTGCAGCTTTTGCCCTTTTTCATGGCAGACATTTTGACTTGTCATAGTAGGAAAATTACAGGTGGTACATATAACATTAACGATGGCTCTGTTCTATTCAAGTGTCCAAATGAGAGTGAGCCAGCAAGGACAATACCAGGACCCTGAAACCAAATCATTAATTTTATTATTTACGCCTGTGCTTTTCCCTCTGTGAAATGTTGAAATGGCTTAAGAAATAGAAAAAGGCCTATTAATGCAGGTTTAAGGTAATGGTAATCAGGTACAGGTGTTGTTGCCTTGGGGGAACCATACAGTTTGTGACTGTGCCAGTGCTTGTCGCTGTGGAATATTTTGGTTTATTTGAAAAGAAGTGGGTCAATGGATGATGCTGCAACAACGCTTGGTGAGTGGTGAAATAAATTTGACTTTGTTCAGTGGAAAAACTGGACATTCAGCAGGTCACATTCAGCAGAACTTGATCAAGAAGTTCCAGAGGTGGCACCATAAGTGGAGGGTTTATGTCCCCACAATGACCACTGTAGCCACTACTTTAGAGATGTCAAGACACTGAGCTTTTGCCTGCCCCAGAGGTGTCACTCCTGGCTTCCCTCCTCAGTTGGAATGTGTGCATGTATGTGTGTCTAACGGGTAAAGAAGCAAATCCCCCACTTGTGCTGCGTGTGGTGTGAAGATTCAAGTGTTTTTCTTCTCATCAGGCCTCTGTCTCACAACTAAATCCCTCTTTCCGTTTCATGCATAGTTTGCTCCTGAGCAAAGGCAAATTACAGCACACCTCATGGTAAGAATAATGCGGTTTTAAGAGTGACTCATCCACTTTTAGAAAAAAAAAATGGCACTCTGGAAGCTGCCTTGGACTGAGCCGATAAAATAGTTATACTGTCATAAGAAATGCATGCGGAAATGTCGGCCTTGCCTGTTGCGCTGTTGAATGATTCATTTCAGACTTTGTGTGAGGCCGTTCGATCATGGTTATTCCAAGACGAAGATACTATCCAGACCTTCTGATCAGTGTTTTTATTCAAACCTTTGGAATATGTTACGAGTTGTAGCCATCAAAAACGAAAAACCTTCAGTTTTTCTTCAATGTTGAAAGTCATTGCAATGTCCTTGTTCAGTCTATAAAATAACTGTGCTTTTATCATTGATACTCTTGGAGAGTGAGCAAATGAAGTCATTGCTGTGAACTTTTTATAAGGTGTTTTGAGTCAATTTGATGAAGGGGACACTGAGCTGGAGGACACAGATGATGCTCCCTCCACCCTACAGCGTGCTCATCACGCAGTGACGAAACTGCTTGTTCTTGTAGATTTACATCAGAGGGTTGCAGAAAACCGAGGCAAAGAAGCAAGGCACTGTCATAAAGATAGGTCCAAAACTGCTGCCCTGGTGTGTGAAGATGCACCTTGCAACACTGGCATGTGGCACCCAGCAGACCAGGAAGGCCACAACCATGAATATCACCACTGTGCTCAGCCATCTGGACTCAGGAGACTGTCCTCCCAATAAAAACGACAGCCTCAGTCGTTTCAGCAAATGTCCCGAAACCACATATGTTTACGTTCAAGTGACAAAGCCCTCTAGTAGCTGTAGTAATTGTGACTCTTGTCCATCAGGTGCGAAGCAGAAAGTTGGGTGACGTTATTATAGAGCCACAAAGTCTGCGTAAGGAGGAGGTCGGAGTGGATGGATGGGTCAACAAACATGCAACTAAAGCACGGGAGATCACTGTTTGTTTCCACTGTCCTACCAACAGTCAACATTGGTTTATTTTAATCATGGCCAGTATCATTCCCTAACCTTAACCAAGTGGTTACTATTGTAACCATGATGACGAAGGTCCCCTGAGTTTAACCCAAACCATGCTCTTTCCCTAAACCTAACCAAGTCGTGTTTGTACCTAAACCTAGCCAAACCTTAAACATAGCGTTGTCACATGAAAAAGCGATTCATTTTTTATTTGATTTTATTTTGATTTGTAATGGTTTTGGAAGTCACTGATGAATGATGTCGTCCTGCTGATACGGCATCAGATCAGAAACTGCTTCTGTGTGTCGTTCTGCAGTGCATGGACAAACAACGTATTTTGTCGTTTAATTTGGAGGACTTGTTGGGTCTTGGACTCCTGTTGGCCGGCTGCTGCCTCTTTGACTACGCAGAGTAGAGGGCTGAAGCAGAAGGATACATTGGTCAAGAGGATGGTAATATGGACAAGAAGCATGTACATAGTGTTGATGTCTGGCTTCATCACTGGATGCCTTCATGAATGTAATGTGACCATCCAACGAGAGGTGGTACATAGCAAGTGGATGCCATAATCTAGATGAAGAGTATCCCTGCATCAGCACGGTTCCTCCTAAATGTAAGTTGCTCAAGGACTTGCACACCACCACCCACCTTTCAACAGCAAGTACCACCAGGGACCAGAGAGTTATCTAACCAAGAAACCCTCCACATTGCATCCAGCCCATTCGAGGACAAGTACCTGTACATCATCGTGTACATGGTTGCGGTGAATCTTTCAGGTACCGTGAAGAGATTGGCAATGGCCAAGTTCAGCAAAATGTATTTGAGCGGCATCTGGAACTTCTTGTGCTCAACAGTGATGTAGAGAGTAAAGAAATTAACTGGGAAACCAACGACAATGAGGACGAATGTGTAGCCTACACAGCCAGTACAGAAAAAGCTCAAGACTCAGCTGTGCTGTGGATGCTTGTAAGGTCTCTGCACTACAGGTGTTCAGTACATATACAAACACACACATTTTCAAAGTGAACTGACTTTTACTGATTCCCCATTGTCACTGGCTGAATCATTAGCTTTTAGCAGTGGAGCTCCCCTCACTGAAGCCACAGAAACAATGATAATCTGAGAAACCAGACTATTAACCTCATGTGCACGCTTGTATATGCTAATTTTGTACTAAACTGAATGTGACAGCTTAAACTAGCAACAGGCTGAACGTACAACTGAACAGAAGACTGTCTGAATCAGCTCTGAACATAGGGCTTTATGAATGGTGATGCGTTCAGTTACTGTTGTACATACTGAAGTGCATTTGAACGTTGATTTTTATTTATTTAAATTTTATTCATATAGCGGCAAAGAAGTTATCTCAGGGCTCTTTTCATATAGAGAAGGTCTAGACTCTAGGGGGAGAACACAGTAGTACAACGCAAGTTCCACATAAAGATGTAAAGTAATCATAATGGCAATGGTAGTGGTAATGATATTAATGTTAATTTAAAAGAAAAGACTAATAATAATTATTGCAGCAGCGGGTGTTGAGCAGGAACATGGGGGCAGCAGGTGGCCTGCAATCATAGATCCAGACTCTACAGCTCCGGAGGCAGAAATACCTGCAGAAAGCAACAGAAGGAGAGAAGATGTCAAGTTAGTAACATGCATTAATGGGATAAGAATGCATACAGATGCAGAGGGAGAGGAGGAGCGAGGGGCTCAGTGCATCATGGGAAGTCTCCCGGCGGTCTAGGCCTATAGCAGCTTATCTAAGGGATGGTTCAGGGCTCACCTGAGTCAGCCCTAACTATAAGCTTCATCAACGAGGAAAGTCTTAAGCCTACTCTCAAATGTGAGGAGGGTGTCTGCCTCCCGAATCCAAACTGGGATCTGGTTCCACAGGAGAGGAGCTTGATAGCTGAAGGCTCTGGCTCCCATTCTACTTTTAACTCTAGGAACCACAAGGAACCCTGCACTCTGGGAGCGCAGTGCTCTAGTGGGGTAATAGGGTACTATGAGCTCTTTAAGATATGATGGTGCCTGACCATTAAGGGCTTTATATGATGAGTTCACTTACCGACGTACAAACTGAAGTGCATTTGAATGGACATGATATGTAATCTCTGTTACAAGAGATTACAAATCCTGTCCTGTCAGCAGGAAATGAAATGAGGAGATAGAAATAATGCATCACCTATGTCAAGTAGCCCTCCTGTTCTGTGCTGTTCTGAGCTATCCATCGTCCCATTAGTTCCTATGTAATCAAGAGCATAGTCAGTAATGACTGTAATGTGTGTGTTACGGTCGTGTAATCCACACTGTGTGTCTGTGTTGTCATCAAAGTCAGACAGGAAATCAGTTGTGTGTTCAGCGCGGGACTACAGGCTTCAAAGCTCTACCTTCCTTTCAGCACCATTTCTTTTTTTAGATTTGACAATGTCAGGTTAAATATTGATGCTCTGAAGTTGCCTCAAAGGAGTTGTGTGAAGGGAGGGGGGAGAGTGTTACTTTGGCAGCGTACAAAAGGAGTATTGAGATTTTTTAAGTGGGTGAGGAATTTGGAAAAGAAAAACAGGACCTCAGACAATCTATTCTTGCTTTACTACACCAGTTGTTACAGTAATACTCTTACATATACTGTATGTGCAAATATGTAAAAAGATATACCTACAAATAAAGAGTTGGTAACGCTTTAGATTACAGAACGCAACATACAGTGTAATTACTCCGGAGTTACAGTGTAATCTTTTGTACTTACGGTGTACCAGTACAGTACGTACCAAGTAGGTACAGGGGAACAGTTATGGAATAAGGGGGTAACAATTCAAGACTTTACAAAGAATTTATACTGTAGTCTATTCTGTTATTACAGAGTATTTATGTCCTGCTGAGTAACAATCTGGACATTTGGGAGAAATTTAGAGAGAATGTATACTGTAGTTATTATTTAACTACTGCGTACCTATTCTATTATTATAGGGTACAGTGTGACCATAAAACTGAGCAAAATTCTGGACGTTTCAGGGAAGATGGAGTGATGACTTCTGCATCACTTAATAAATCTGATGGGATTTTATTTTAAAATGACATTACCAACAACAGGCAAACTACATTGTTCCTTTATAATGTTGGGGTCCTTAAAATAAATGTGCGTTTACTTCGGAACAAAGGTCCAGGGGACAGTGTATCATCGTGGATACTGTCGGCCTCTGAAGACTGTCTCAGCTGTCGTTCACCTCACCAGCAAACTTCCTTACTAGACACTCGTTTATGGCCTCGTGGCTCCGCCTGCCATCAGCGGACAGAATTCACCCACCATAGATGTCACTCACTTGTGTTTCGTGTGATTACGTTTGCAATTTTAAAGTCATTAAAATGATGAAAGTCTTCTACCTGGCAATAATATTCAACCAGCATTACAGCTCCTCAAGGTGCGAGCTTACCTTTTCTCAGCTCTGTGCACGGCTTCCTTTCATCCCAGGAAATAAATACAAATATAGCAAGATAAAACACCAGGTCTGAATCATATAGGCTATGGTTAATATCAATATATACTCTTCTGACAGCAAAGTGTGCAGTTAATGTAATATTCTTCCATGTTTTGAGGCAAATCAAATCGAAACAAACTGTTCTCATATTGCTCTCTGTAGTTACAGAGTAAGTTAGACATGCTGTGGTAGTTCTCCTCTTGTTACATTTAGTTACAGGGTAACTACAGGGTATAATAACTAAAGTATAAATTCTTTGTAAAATCCCGAATTGTTACCCCCTTATTCCATGACTGTTCCCCTGTACCTACTTGGTACGTACTATACTAATACACCGTAAGTACAAAAGATGACACTGTAACTCTGGAGTAATTATGCTGTACGTTGCGGGCTGTAATCTAAAGTGTTACCAAAGAGTTAAATAAGTTTTAGCCAAGTAATATTTTAAATAAATATGAACTTCTGAGTGTTATATAAATCCATAGACACAGTAGGTTGTGGACCTTGGATAATAGCACTCACAGTTTAAATGATGTGGATTGAATTTACAACTACCAGTGTGCAAGCTTCTCCTTAAAAACATCCTTTGCGTGAGGCTACATCTCAAGGCGATATCATTTTATGCATACAATGATACAAACACCTGCGCTGCATTAGAAGTCAGACAAAAGCAAATGGGGATCAGACCCATTTTGTGAAAATCAATATCACTGTGTTTATAAATAGATTCCTGGGTAACCTGCATATATAAATAAAAACCTCCTGACACATTTCTGAATACACAACCTGCGTCATAAATATTTATACTTGACAAAGGCAATGCAATTGACACCCGTATGTCAATGTATATGGTCTGATATGACTTCACAAATTGAACCTCTCCCGTACACATTTAATATATATGCATCATAATATTATGCATGACTGATACAATAGAGTAAGAATATACTGTAAGTAGGAAATCATTAACTGTAGTTATTTTCAATCTTATTGTCTTTTATATTGCCATTGGACATGTAATTCATGTGATGAAACTTGCTTTGATGTTGATTAAATAAGGAAGTAGAGGAATGCTGATTGGTTTATCTTTTTTTTTTTAAATGTATATCATCTGGCCCTTCCACCAAATAGTACAAATTGAGCAGTGACACAAAAAGTAATTAAACTGTTAATTTTCTGTTTGTAATTCAGTTGGAACAGAAAAAGAATTGGCTGACATCTCTCATGTGATTGGTCCAACTGTGGCAGGGCCGCTGTCTTTGGCTCACAGGTGTTTGGGAAATTTGCTGGTGGTTATAAACCACTGCTGCGGACAGCTGCTTCAGGCTGCTCAGAGAGGTAACGAAATATTTGGTCCACTGGTTCCAATAGATGCTGACCGTGGCAACTGGGCTATGTCAGTGTCTTTGTGATGTGATGTTGGTGTTTTAAAGACGCCATCTCCTGGATTTACAAGCCTTTCAGTAAAAGAGCTCTTACTGAGTGGACTGTAATTCTTCTGTAATTGATCCCTTGACTGAAAGAGCAACTTTGATTAGTAAAGAGAGTAAAAGCTCTCTAGTTTGACTCTCTAGAGGACTCAGCTGAAGAGGGTTAATCATCGTCATCCTGAGTGCATGAGTGCTGGTTCTCTTTTTCATTGATGAGGAGGCAGAGGAGGAGAGGTTTGATCCTGAGCTCCCATAATACTTCTGTCTCACCTCTAAGAGAAGGGAAACAGGTTTGGGACACAAAACCACAAAGTTTTTGATCAGTTGAAAAATACCACAGTACAGTCTGATCTAAACGGGGCACCCTGGTAGCCCAATGGTTAAGGCGTGTACCACATAACCGCAACGTCCACGTCCACCCCTCTCTCTCCCCACGTTTCCTGTCTCTATCTACTGGCTGTCAAATTAAGGCAAAAATTGCCCCAAAAATTATCTTTAAAAAATAATTTTATCTAAACAAAATTAGTGTATATTAGATTAGACACCGCACTAAATCAGATTATTCTTATAACTTTAAATTGGAAATCATTGACTAATGTCAAGTGAAAAGTAAAATGCAAACATAAAAATGCTTTAATCAGTATGTATTTTAATGAGGAGTCATTATTAGGTGGTAAGTCATCTTTAACACAGACGTATTACAGATTACAACGAGGAGGCTGTTTATTCTGGCAATCAGAACTTGGCTGATTAGCTGAATAAATTACTCACTTATTAAATATTCACCATTTTCATCAGTGTGTGGTGTTTGTGAATAATATGTTTTTGTCAAAATGTTTACGTCTTATGGCCAGTGAGATGTTGCCATGGTTTCCATTATATAACTGACTGCCTCGAGAACAACAAATAGTAATATCCTTCTTCTTTATTTCCACTCATTCCTCTGTGAGTTTCGTTACATAATTTAAGGGGCTACAGTTATTATACACCATTGACAAATTTATTAGGTATGTTACCTGTCACAAACATGGAATGACTGACTGATGTAATGAGGCTGTGTCTACACTGTATCTTTTTCATGTGTAAAACCAATTTTACAGATCAATAAACTCGATCAATTTACTCGTGAAAACTGTTGTATATTGCTTTCTGTGGCTCTGGAGGAGCTTTGCCAAATCTGAGAAACAGTAATACCCCTCGTGATGTCATCAGGGTTATCTCAGCTGAGACTTGGAGACATCAGATTTATAAAAGAAAGCCGACGTTTACCAGGCAAGGAGGGTTTAACAAAGAATGCTATTGGTTGCATTATGGGAAATGTAGGATCCATAGTTTTGGGAGCTTGAGCTGTAAGGACTAAATGCATCAATATCAACCATCCTTTTTTTTATCTGTCATCCACCTTTATGGAGGTGTGATATAACTGCTGGACTGCCCCTTTAACACAGAGAAGCCCTTTTTGAGAAGCTGTTTTAAAATTTAATAAACAGACCTGAATAATAAAGATCCATTCTTCCAGAAAGTTACAGCTAAACAGAATGTAAACTGTAAAAGAGTAAAAAAAATTTGTTTTGTTGTAAAAATACATTTTTATCTATTTGAAATTCAAAAATATGACTATTTAGCCCCATTTGGCTTCATGAAGTAAATAGAATGTACACACGTAGAGGCCAGTTAGTTTTATGAGCTTCATAGTAAATACAGCTGTTTTCTCTTGCTGTAAACCCACAACATTGTAGAGATAATCTGCTTTTTAGATAAAAATGACAGATAAAAGTACATGTGCATGTGTGTCAGCAACATAATAATCAGGTACCGTGTGTGTCCCACAGTGTCATCTTGTGGCCTGTTCAAGACATCACACTCTCCCTCCCTCATTCATTGTCATGAAGCTGTGAGAACAGACAGAGTCAACAGACCACTTCCTGTGGCAGACACACTGTCACCTCCCGAGCTATAACTCACAAGCTCGAGTGTGACTGATGCTCTAAAAGGAGAGCAATCTGCGTTTTCCGCCCCCCATTCTCCATTATAAAGCAGTGAGTTTCCTGCCAGGCTGTCCCACATTCAACATCTGAGGCCAAGGACTCTGTCAGAGAGAGACGGATCAATATGTCACCAAAGGAATTTGTGTGTGGATGTGTGCGTCTGTGTGTATTTGTCATAGTCAGGGTCAGGAGGAGATGATGTTCTGAAGCTTCTTTGTTCATGGTATTGATCCAGTCTAGCAGAGAGTGGGCGGATGTCACGCAGTGGAACGCGGGCTCGGGGCCGGTAATGTTGGGGTGAAACGCCCTCTACTGTTGCTCGGGTGAAACAGGTTAAGAGGTTTGCACGGTAAGGTTTAATTCAAGCTGCTTTTTTATAAAAAATAAACACTATTGGTTCAATAGATCTTTTCCCATGGCTTTTCCTCACTGTAACTTTCAAGTACATGCACAACCTTGAAATACTGAATAAGCACTAAACTTTTGAGTGATTTATCTTGCTGTACTGGAGGCGAGTGGATAGCTCTTATCAGTGGAGTTGAGCACACTTAGTTTCCTTTTTTGAAGGGAGCTCTGTGCACTTCCAAACACGCATTCACCTACTGCCCGGAGTTTTATAAGACCTGTGAGACTGACAGATGATTTAAAGAGTGATATAAAAAGTCTTACATCAAGGACACAGAAAAGATGGTAGGCCCTACGTGGGCCGATTCAGTGTTTACTACATGAAAAAGAGTGACTCACATCCCTCTATACACTGCATGCCTGTCCGACAAACACACTCACACACAAACAACAAATGGTTTGCTTTCAAGTTGAGTTATTGCCTGACCACTGCATGGTGCATTTTTCATAGCCCTTTATGCACCACTACATCAAAGTACCTATTCATCTATAGCATGGTGGAGTTAAAGACAGGCCACAGGGGCTGGACACAGAGTCATCAGCAAAAACTAGCACAGAAATATGCTGAGCCAACGCAACTTAAGTGTTTTCTCATGGGCCTTTTCACGATTATTTTCTCCTCTTTTAACAGCAGCTTCTCTGTAGTCACCACACTGTAGGAACTGCACAAGCTATAGTTAACAACAGAGATTTGTGTTGAGGGACAGCATCTATTAGAGAACACCATACAATACAATGAGGTTGTGTCACTATGTTGCACTCCACACAGAGTCACATAAAGCCATTGTTGAAATTAACTGACTTAATTCAGCCAAATGTGTGGCTTTGGCACGTATAACTGAGCCCTGACATTATCTAATGTACACAAACTGAATTGCTTTTGCAGGGCAGGGCGCACACATGTAGTCGACATCCACCACAGGGGGAATTGCAAGGAGGTCCACACAGCATGCTAATAAGCCTGCAGTCAGCCAAGAAAAACACAAATCAGATATACATCTGCGATTTGACCTCGCCACTGGCCTGTAGCAGAAAACAAAGCAGAAATAATGAAAGGTGCATTTGGAATAAACAGTTCCACCAATAATAGCTTTTTGTGTGGCCTGATTATTGTCAGCATGGTTGAGCTATAATGGAGAACTAGTCTGTAAGACCTTTGTTTTCTGCACGGTACTCAGGCCTATAGTGGCACCAAACAGTCCTGAGACTCTCTCCATGCTCTCTGTTTTAGGGCTTCTTCTTTGTTACAGTAGAACAAAGGCTGTTTGGCCTCTTGAACAAAGACAGGCACGCTTTGGGTTGACTGCGGTGGCTGTAAACTTCCTGTTGGCTGCAGTGAACTGGTGTGGAGCGGCTGACCAGAGGAAACTGGTTACTTTTGAGTGGGCATGCAGAGGCGGTCATTACAGAAACCCAGGCTCCATCACTGCAACCTCAGCCTGCAGCTTTTAAGTCTTCCAAATTGTATTTTATTTTTTTGTCATTTATATTTGATGTTCTAGTTGTATTTGTTATAGTATTTGTAGTAGTATTTATGGTTAAGAGAGTAACATCTGCACACAGACTCCTGTATTAATTGATTTTTTGACCACTTGGGGGCAGTGTAACAAGCTGTAAACACAACACTTAACATATTATCACCTCTTACAGTTGATATGGCAAACCTGTTGCAAACAGCTGCTGCTGCTCTGTGTGGCAGCCAGCAGACTCTGACCAACATTAGTATTCATTTAGTCATATTTCTGGACACCTAATGAGTGCAAGTCCAATATGCACTTTTCCCTTTAGCTTGGTTTTGTTCTCCATCAACTCCTGGGGGAAAATACCTGGCTCTTTAGCTGCTAAATGCTCCAATATGTTCACCAGCTAGTTGTTAACTTTTTTGTTTGCTGCTGGGCAGGTAGTGTGCAGTGGGTTTATCAAAGATTCTTCACTGAAAACAGCTCCCTGCTGCGGCTGGAAAAGAGATTGAGAGTGTTGAGAGTCAACCAAAGCAGTAAAGTGGGCCATAAAGCCAAAACAATGAGTCGCTAAAATGCTCCGTAGAGCTGAGGGGAACTGCAGAGTTGGATGATCATTCTCTCTGGGTTTGTCACTACGAGCAACATGGTTCACATCACATACTGTATAGTCGTTTGATCCATAGTTGATATAAAAACATTGATTAGTGCATCTTTAAATCTTTAAATAGACAACATTCCCAATCAGATCTTGATCAGGTCAGAAATGTAAAGATAATTTTTCAGCAGCTGATATCACTAAGCTGACTGTTGTGTGGTGACAAATGTGACTGAACCATCAAACCTGCCCAGGGTGGTAGACTACGTCTTCAGATGTTTGTGCTGAGTATGGTTGATTTGATGAGTATGAAAATGATGCAAATCGTAATAGCACTCTTCACCATCATCATCAAACCACAAAATCAGGGAATATCTTTTGGGGGTTCAGTGACCGAATCCGTACCAAAGAGCACTGAAGTTGTTCTGGAGGCCTGGGGTGGCCCAATTTCAATATGAACAATGGGTCAAATGACTATGTGTAATGTAAAAATACATGTAATGTAATGTAACCCCAACAGACAGCTGTTTTCAGCAAACAAGCTCTGATAAACCCACTGTACACTACCTATCTGCACCAAATAGCAGACAGACAAAGTTAGTGACTAGCTAGTGAACATAGAAGCGTTTAGCAACTTAAGAGCTAGTTTTATGTCTCATAAGATGGTGGTGACCAAAAAAGGTCAGAGGGTGACTATTGCACTTAAATCCATCAAGTAACACGAATCCAAATGAATCCTAATGTTGCCCTGTGTCTGCTGGGTGTGTAATTACGCAATTGTTTGATACTTGCTAAGAGCATTATAAGGTGATAACATGTCAAATGCGTGTGTGATGTTTAGCTTTTTGTTGAGTTCTGTCGCCTAGTGGCCAAAAATGATCAATGCAGCTTTAAACAAATGTGTGGTTTGGAATCAGGTATTACTCTTAACAACAATGCTGTTT
Organism: Macquaria australasica; assembly: GCA_005408345.1. Classification (NCBI taxonomy): domain Eukaryota; kingdom Metazoa; phylum Chordata; class Actinopteri; order Centrarchiformes; family Percichthyidae; genus Macquaria; species Macquaria australasica. Next base: position 209,618 of record SEMN01000317.1, read on the forward strand.
CCTATAGCCTTTCACTTACATGTGATGTATGTATAATTACATTCCTTCTTTTATAGTATGGACCAAAATAAATCCTTTCAGTTTTAATTTCCAAGAGAGAAACAAGTTTAAGTCCTCAAGGGGGAATAGATGAGTCAAGAAGGTGTAGAGGTGAGACTCTGCAGTTACCTGACACTCCTCATTAATCTTCCCTTCCTTTCCTGTCTCTCCAGCCACTGAGAACATCTTCAATCACAGTGATTTGTGAGACCAATGATGCAAATAACCCAATCCATGAGGTTGTATCTCTTTGACAAATGTCCTTGAATACATGATGTGTGGTTTCATTCTATGTATTTGATAACTATGAGCAACAATGTACCATAGAGAGAAGAGGACAAATGCAATCAATAGCCAGCTGACCTCTTAGTCTCCCTATTTCTCTCATTGGACAAGAAAAGTGGAATTATCATCAGTCCTAAATAGACTGTCAGAGGCCCACAGGCCCTGTAAAAATACATGAGGCACCAGCCAGGAGACCACAGAGTAAGTCTGCTAAGTGTATCATTATTATGAGCCTGTTTTATCGCCTGAGTCTCCTGCAAAACAGTCTCTCTGGTCTACCTGTTACTAACCTTACACGGGAAACTCTTGTGGTGTTCACAGTAATAAAGAACACAGAAACAGCGATGGAGATGGAGAAAAAGTAAATTTAATATTTTAGGCAATTGCCACAAAGGAAAACCTATTTTTGTATAGTGCGTTTGAAGATACAGAAGCCCCGATCTATTTCTGTACCAGTATGTTAATATAGTTATCTCTACAGGAAGACTGACCTGTGTTAAAGGGGCGGAAGATAACTGGAAAGGGGGGGGGGGGTAGTTTTGACCATAAATCGTGACTGATCTCTTTCAGTTGGGAAATATTAAAAACTTCATGTACACAGACAGGAAGAACAAATAGGACTGTTTCCTGCTTCTGTTTACTAGTTTTGATCTTGAGCCAAAATGTTTTGATTCATAGGATGTTTTCTTGAGCAATAAAACTTATGAAATGTGATGTTCTGCACCTGCACTGATTCACGACCAGTGGATGGGAGTCAGTGTGTGTTGAGCCAGGCTGACGCGCCCGGTGTGTGTGTGAATCTGTGTTCCTTCCATGAATTCTTCGCCGCTCCGCATTGCATCCGTTGAGGGTAAGTGTGAGTAAGCACATGTGTGTCCAGGATGGGACGTTTTACAGTGAACGGATGAATGAAGATTGTGAAAGGGGGTGTGTGTGAGCTGCTCCAAGAGGGGAAAGGTGACCTCCCCACCCCCCACTCCCCACCCCACCCTGTGCTTGACAATGCAGGGATGGTGGGTTGGTGATTTACAGGACAGGGCTGTGGCCGGACAGAACGTGGGCTGTCTCATACCTGGAGCAGCCGGATGGGTTGTGTAAAACGCCTATGAGCTTGGACGTGGACTTCCCCATGAAGTCTGACTGGGATATACATCCTGGAAAGACCCATGGAGCCACAAGACCCGGGTCTGGGGGGGTAAACAAAGTAGAGTAAAGGGTAATTTATAACTCCTGACTCCAAAAATAGAGAGATACTGGGTGTTCTGATTAAAAAAATATATCTTAAATTCTCTTTTTTTAGCAGTATTTGGGTAGACTGTGGCCATCTACGTCTTGCTATCACGTTCTAAAAAAGCTGAGCTGGCTGGTGCCTCGGCTGAGAATGAGGGGCAGGGCAGACCAGCAGTCTCAAGGAAGTGACAGCTCCCTGGGCAGCATGACACAGTATGAAGTAAGAGAGGGTCACAGGGACGCAAACCACGGCAGATCTGTGGGAAAACGGCACTGAGCATGCTTCGTGACCCCTGTTGACCAAGCTCTCCAGTCTGGTGGAGCTCTCTCCAGGGAGGGACCCCAGAGGACGCTCCACTGCTTCGCCTGCTGTGCAGAGAAAAAAGAAAATCACACAGACGATCTCAGTCTCTTTTTTGCTTTCCTCTCTGTCTTTTTCTCTCACAGTATTTTCATGTGAAAGATACAATCCTTCCTCTAAAATAGTTTGTTTAACTCACAGTTTAAACAGAAATTGTGTATGTTTAAGAGCATGTGTGGGTGCATGATTGTTTAGATGCTTATTATCTGCATTATTTTTTGTAATCACCTTGTATTCAATTCAATTCAATTCAGTTTTATTTATATAGCGCCATATCATAACAAAGTTATCTCAGGGCACTTTTTCGAGTAGAGCAGGTCTAGACCGACTCTTTATATTTACAGAGACCCAACAGTTCCCACCATGAGCAAGCACTATGCGACAGTGGCAAGGAAAAACTCCCTTTTAACAGGTAGAAACCTCGAGCAGAACCAGGCTCTAGGTGGGCGGTCATCTGCCTCGACCGGTTGGGTTGAAGGGGCAGGAAATACCTGCAGAAAGCAACAGAAGGGGAGAGAGAGAGAGAGAGGAGAGAGAAAGCACACAACTACGGGAAGAAGTTGAATTAATAAAAAGCATTGATGGGATATGAGGGCGTACAGATGGAGAGGAAGAGGAGGAGAGAGGAGCTCAGTGCATCATAGGAAGTCCCCCGGCAGTCTAGGCCTATATCAGCATAACTAAGGGGTGGCTCAGGGGTCACCTGAGTCAGCCCTACTATAAGCTTTATCAAAGAGGAAAGTCTTAAGCCTATTCTTAAATGTGAGGAGGTTGTCTGCCTCCCGTACACAAACTGGGATCTGGTTCCACAGGAGAGGAGCTTGATAGCTGAAGGCTCTGGCTCCCATTCTACTTTTAAATACTCTAGGAACCACAAGGAACCCTGCACTCTGGGAGCGCAGTGCTCTAATGGGGTAATAGGGTACTATAAGCTCTTTAAGATATGATGGTGCCTGACCATTAAGGGCTTTGAAGGTGAGGAGAAGGATTTTAAATTCTATTTTGGATTTTACAGGGAGCCAGTGTAGAGAAGCTAATATTGGCGAAATATGATCTCTTTTTCTGATTCTAGTCAATAAACGTGCCGCAGCATTCTGAATCAGCTGGAGAGTCTTAAGGGACTTATTGGGGCAGCCTGTTAATAGAGAGTTGCAATAATCCAGCCTAGATGTAACAAATGCATGGACTAGTTTTTCTGCATCTTTTTGAGACAGGATATGCCTGATTTTTGCAATGTTACGTAAGTGAAAAAAGGCAGTTCTTGAAGTTTGTTTTATGTGGGAGTTAAAGGACATATCCTGATCAAAGATAACTCCAAGATTCCTTACGGTGTCACTGGAGGCCAGGGCAATGCCATCTAGAGAAACTATATCTTTAGATAATGTGTTTCGAAGGTGTTCGGGGCCAAGTACAATTACTTCGGTTTTGTCTGAGTTTAACATCAGAAAATTGCAGGTCATCCAGGTTTTTATGTCCTTAAGGCATGCTTGAAGTTTAGCTAATTGATTGGTTTCATCTGGCTTGATCGATAAGTATAATTGGGTATCATCTGCATAACAATGAAAATTTATGGAGTGTTTCCTAATAATGTTGCCTAAAGGAAGCATATATAAGGTAAATAGAATTGGTCCAAGCACAGAACCTTGTGGAACTCCGTGACTAACTTTGGCGTGCATAGAGGATTCATCATTAACGTGTACAAACTGATATCGATCTGATAAATAGGATTTAAACCAGCTTAGTGCAGTACCTTTAATGCCAATTAAATGTTCTAGTCTCTGTAATAGAACGTGATGGTCAATGGTATCGAATGCAGCACTAAGATCTAGTAAGACAAGTACAGAGACAAGTCCTTTGTCGGATGCAATTAGAAGGTCATTTGTAACTTTCACCAGTGCCGTCTCTGTGCTATGATGCACTCTAAATCCTGACTGAAAATCCTCAAACAGCTTGTTGTTGTGTAGAAAGTCACACAACTGATTGGCGACTGCTTTCTCAAGGATCTTAGAGAGAAAAGGAGGGTTAGATATAGTTCTATAATTTGACAAAATCCCTGGATCAAGAGTGGGCTTTTTAAGAAGAGGCTTAATTACAGCTACTTTAAAGGACTGTGGCATATAGCCTTTTAATAAGGACAGATTGATCATATCTAGTAAATAAGTGCTAACTAAGGGTAAAATTTCTTTAAGCAGCCTAGTTGGGACGGGGTCTAAGAGACACGTTGATGGCTTAGATGAGGAAATCATGGAAGTTAGTTGATTAAGGTTGTTGGGAGAAAAGCAGTCTAAATGTACAGATTTTACAGTTGTTTCTAAGGTTCCTGTGTTTGAAGATAAGTCAGTACCAACTGAGGGCAGGAGGTGCTGAATTTTGTCTCTAATAGTTAGAATTTTATCATTAAAGAAGCTCATAAAGTCATTACTACTGAGGTCTATAGGAATACATGGCTCAACAGAGCTGTGACTCTCTGTCAGCCTGGCTTCAGTGCTGAACAGAAACCTGGGGTTGTTCTTATTTTCCTCTATTAATGATGAGTAGTAGGCTGCTCTGGCATTACGGAGGGCCTTCCTATAAATTTTAAGACTAACTTGCCAGGCTAAACATGATTCTTCCAGATTGGTGGAACGCCATTTCCTTTCAAGTTTTCGCGATGTTTGTTTTAATTTGCGGGTTTGCGGGTTATACCATGGAGCTAACCTCCTGTTTTATTATCTTCTTTTTTAGAGGGGCGATAGAGTCGAGTGTTATTCGTAGTGAGCCTGCAGCACTATCAACAAGATGATCAATTTGGGAGGGACTAAAGTTAGTATAGGAGCCATCAGTTACATTGAGACATGGAACTGAATCAAATGCCGATGGAATCACTTCCTTAAATTTAGCTACAGCACTATCAGATAGACATCTAGTGTAGGAATGTTTGCCTAATGGCGTGTAGTCCAGTAATAGGAATTTAAAAGTTATTAAATTAATGGTCTGATAAAAAAGGATTCTGTGGAAAGACTATTAGATGTTCAATTTCTATGCCATAGACAAGAACAAGGTCGAGGGTGTGGTTAAAACAGTGAGTGGGTTTATGTACACTCTGACAGAAGCCAATCGAATCTAATAATGAGATAAACGCAGCACTAAGGCTATCATTTTCTACATCTACATGAATATTAAAATCACCTGCAATAATTATTTTATCTGTTTTAAGGACTAAACCTGTTAAGAACTCTGAGAATTCAGATAAAAATTCAGAGTACGGTCCAGGAGCTCGGTACACTATAACAAATAGAATTGGCTTTAGTGTTTTCCAGGTTGGGTGTGAAAGGCTAAGAACAAGGCTTTCGAACGAGGTATAATTTAATTTAGGTTTAGGTTTGATTAATAGGCTTGGGTCGAAGATGGCTGCAACTCCACCTCCTCGGCCTGAGCCTCGAGGAATGTGAATATTAATGTGACTGGGGGGAGTGGATTCATTTAGGCTAACATATTCATCGTGACACAGCCAGTAAGACAAAATAAATCAATATTATGACCTGATATTAGATCGTTTACTAGAACAGCTTTAGATGAGAGAGATCTGATGTTTAAGAGTCCACATTTTATTCTCCTATTTTGTTGTACTGTTTGTATTGTGTTTATTCATCAAACCCTCCATGTTCATGTGCACCGAACATACAGACAGTTCTGTACGAAGAGGGCAATAAACCTGCAGTGACACTTCCCAGACTCGCATGGCTCACAGAGTGAATCCTGCGTTCTTAAAAAGCATGCGCGCAACCCTGCGTCTGCCCTGATTTTTCCCGCCCATACTTCACCCTGCTGACGTAAGGGGCCTGCGAACGCTCTCTGGCACTCGAGTGCTGTGACGTCTGCTGAATTCAGGAGTTTACAACTGTGCTCTGGTTATTGCTGCTGTTACAGAGTCTGGCACAAGAGCAGCATCAGTATGATGTCACTGTATTTATGGTAGATTACAGTCATTTATCATTGTAGCTACTGTTTTACATGTGGGTTATTTTAATATGTTCTTTCTGGGGTTTGACGCAGACCTTCAGTTAGAGGTAGTTCCCTTTACGTTTTTATGGGAAATTTCATATAAAAACAGTCAATAAACTTGTGGATTCTTTTAAGATTTTAATATAATATATAAAGATAAGTGTAGATATTTCAAAATATCCACTGACCTCTGTCTGGCAGTGATGATGTCAGACACAGAGGTCACCAGGGGTTATCACAACCGCCTATCAGAGCAGTTTGGGCCTTGAGTGTTTGAATACTCCCACCAGACTGACAGTGGTCAAATAAGCCACTCCATGCTAACTCAGCATCCCCCTTCTCACACACACGCGTGCACACACACACACACACACACACACACACATGCACGCACGCATGCGCGCACACACACACACACACACACACACGGGATGAAGTCGCCCTTGAGCACTAACAGAGTTCCAGATTTTGTGTCTCTGGACTTAACCCCAGATGTTTGTGTGTGTGTGTGTGTGTATGGTGAGTCTTTAGACAACTTTCCTCTTTACGCTCTACAAGGCTTTTTCATTTGACCTTTGACCTTAATGATCTGTAACTCCAATGAGGTGGCCTTCTAGATGCAAGTGCGTTCTTTGTAGAGTTAATGATGTTTGCCAGGAGCCCTCAGATGTAATGGTAAACTTGTAGAAAGCTTATTGGGATGAGCGTGGGGCGGTTTGGGATGGTTCAAGCTTCTCAGGGTCATCAGGTTTTGTTGACTGGGGTCTTTGAAGTTTAGGCGCATCATTCACTAAAAACAGGAGACTGGATTCACAGCTCCCTCTTTAACGTTATTCTTCATCCTGCTTTTTAGCATTTTATCCTTTGGCAAGATGTTAAAGAACAAACTCTTATTTACAACATGGGAGAGCAGCAGCAGGTTATATATCTAGGAGCAACACAATAAAAGCACGACAATTAAGGAGACCTTGAGTTCATTCTTTTTGTCAAATGATGTCCCAAGATATCTTCCTCATGCATTACACAAATTGTACTTTGATTACTAAAGGGCTCATTTGAGCACAAAACTTCATTCTTGAACTTGGAAATGGTTGTTTGACAGCTTGAGTTTACTCAGTTGTCGTGGAGTTGGTTCAGTTGTCATCACGTAACCCAAGTATCGAACCTCAAGCATGTGGATAGAAAGCTCTGGAACAGCTAGCGAGTGAACAATTAGTTTAGATTATTTGGTCAAATTAAAGGGCTCACAAGAGTCCTGACACCAAAATCATGTCTGTGGTATTCATGTTCTAATACTTTATTATATTATAAACACAATTATCTTCTTAGTAATCTTCTTTGTAAAACTTCACTTCTGAAAGCAAAATTTCAATCTTCACTGTTAGCGCATCGATGTCAAACGGGTTCTATGAAAAAGCTACATAGAAGATGTCTGGCTAATTTCATTGTACTTTCTCAGTGTTATGAGAGGAGAGATCTCTTGCCATTCAAAATGTATTCTCTTTCTTGTGGAAATTTTACCAGTGCCCAGCAGCAGTTCTTGTATATCAGTTTCATGCAGATCGCCTATGCCTGTAGGCAGGGCTATAGACTGAATGTTTGAAATACTGAGGTCATACGCTTATTCAGAAGCCACAAACCAAAAGCAAATTGAGTATTTAAAAGAAAAACACAAAATTTCACACTTTAAAAATGTGTGCTATAGGGACAATGCAATCTAACATAGTTCCAGTAGAGAGCATAAAACTGATGTGCTGCACAGTGCTTTATTGGTGGTGGAAACAGTCAAATTGAGTCTAAAAAATATTAGAACTAGCCTTTAAAAATGCCATAATACGTGGGTAATCGTAGAACGTAAACTCCTCTTTATGACAGTATAATCTCCCCACATTTCACATGACATCTGTGTCCTTAATGGTTACCACAGCCCTCTCACTAGGCATACTTAACATACTATCTGTGGTAGAGGCGCATCAAACAAACAAACCCATTTACTGGAGGCACAAAGTTGAATGGTGCAAGAAAATATCTCCACTTTCACTCCATTTATAACTCTTGCTCCATCTCTTGACGTCTGATCCCTCAAACCACCTAGCCATTTCCAGCACCATTGTTTCTGTTCCCTTTTCTTGTCTTTTCTTCCTCCACAAGCCTGGCAGGAAAGGTAGAGCAGAGAAGAGGAAAAAGAGGGGGAAACAGAGACCATCTCATCCTTTCCCTTTTATTCAGCTGTCAGGCTGTTAATTAGATGGCAGAGTGTTTTGATGAAGGCACATTCCCTGGATGTTCAAGCTATCAGTTTGGTACAATGAGGCCAGGGGCACACGCCATAGGGGGTGAGTGGGAGGTTGTGTGTGTGTGTGTGTGTGTGTGTGTGTGTGTGTGTGTGTGTGTGTGTGTGTGTGTGTGTGTGTGTACATGCAGGGGGATCTGAAGCCTTGTGAGATTGAAGACAGAGACCCAGAGAGGCAGGAGGAGGTGGGAGAGGTAGAGACGTGATCAGAGTGAGAACTCTGGGTGAATTTGCAGTAAAGATGCTGCAATATTATTTTCCTCTCTTTTAATTTTCCACTTTCCCTCTTTCTTTCTCTCTTCCTCCTCTTCCTTCTTCTCTGCGTTTCTGTGTTTCCTCTGTATTAGTTGTGGCTTGATATGGTATAAGATCAAAATTGCTGCCTGGCTTCTTTCCCATTCACTAGTTGACATTTAAGCACACATATGCTCTCATTTCTTCTGGCTCTCATAAAATGACACCTGCTCATATTGTACGTTTGTCTTTGCGCTTTTCCTCAGGCATATGGTGTGAACACTTGGCTCTTATTTTCAGCCATGAGGTATGATGAAGTTATAATGAAAAGAAGACTGCAAAAGCCCTTTGAAGGTGTGACAAATCTGTCTAAACCTCCAATCTGTTCAGTCATAGGCCTGGTCAGTGTAGTGACCAGCCACTCCAAAGCTGTTTGGAAATGAGTGCTAGAGGGGATGAAAGGCAATAAAATCAATATTCAGTGCCCCATTCACAGTTGAATTTACAGGAAAATACGCTTGTTGACTTTCTTGCCAAGAGTTAGATGAGAAGATTGATACCACTCTCATTTTATGAAGGTACAGCCAGGAGACAGTTAGCTTAGCTTAGCTTAGCATACAGAATGGAAGCAGGGGGGAAAGGCTAGCCTACCAGCACCTCCAAAGCTCACTAATTAACACGTTACATCTTGTTTGTTTAATTCATACAAAAACCGAATTAGTGAGCTTTAGAGCTGCTGTTAGGTGGATTTTGTTACCTTTGGAGAGATCCAGGCTAGGTGTTTCCCATTGTTTCCAGTCTTTATGCTAAGCTAAGCTAACTGGCTGCTGACTCGAGCTCAAGATTTAACGGGACACATATGAGAGCGGTATCGATCTTCTCATCTAAATCTTCCAAGAAAGCGAATAATTTTCCCAGAAGGTCAAACTATTTCTTTGGGGAGGTTGCATCGTGGAAAACATCTTTAAAAGCTGCTATCAGTCTCTATCTGTGTTGCTCTATCAGGCTCTAACTTATCTAGACATCCCCTTCCTCTGATTCTGTCTCTCTCATTCTCTCTATCTAGGTGGCCTTGTCTTGTCACTGAAGCCAACCACAGTACCAGTAGCACGCAGGCAAACCCGGTAAATCGCTAATTCCCCATTACAGGCCGTGTTTCTGGTTTCTCATCATCCAGTCTGCCTGGCTTCCTTATCAGCCTACAGAGCTTTTCATCTGCATCTCTGGTCCTCTGCCACGCCACCAGGTTCTCGTTTAGCCTCCCACCATGGAAGAGGAGCTGTTTAGAGGAATTATCTTTCATCTTTGTGGGTGGACATTTGGATCTGGGAGGAAACAATGTCTGAGAGTGTAGGTTAGATGTACTAGTCAGCAATCATTAGTTCACATGAGCGTATATTGGAATGTTTGGGCTTATAGATTTTAGTTTTTAGTTTGATTTTCTGAAAGAGTCACTTCTAAATCCTGTTTGAAACCCTGATTTCACATCAGTAATGTTTATATGATTAGCAGATTTCAAATAACCTGATAAAACTTTCCACGTCGTGGTGGTTGTACCCAGTGTGTTTGTGTTTGTGTAAAGGGTTGAGGTTAGCTTAGCTGTTTTGCTCCCACTCCACACTAGGTTTCAGAAGGAAGTGTTTAGTGGTGAGATCTAGATTTTAGACAAGGCTAAGCTAAGGATTTGAACAGAGAACATGAAATAAATAATCTGTGGGACAATAGTACTGGCTCTGCAGCCCAGCATGTACAGCCGCTGCTTGGGACTTACAGCCTCGCTTTAGTGCTTGGACCTGGTGACTGGAACCTGCTGGTGGAGACAAAAGGCCTTGGCTTTGGCCCTCATTGCCCCCAGCTGAGGGACTCTGCGGGCACTAATTCTCTTCTGTCAACCCCTGCTCACTACACCACTTACTGGGAAACCTCTGGTGTATACCTCGGCACAAAAATGGGACAATACCTTTGTGGAATGTGAAATAACAACAATGCACTGTGGGAATATTACACAGGGGCTGACAAAGGAGGTGGACTGTTCATTAGAAATAAGAGCTTTGTGGCGCTTCCAGTGTTGAAAACTAGTGGTGATTTTTTCAGGTTTTGTAGAGAAAAGGGTCGTGTTGATCGGTGTGCTCAGTAGAGCCACTTTTTGAGCAAGATTTGCTCTAAATGTTTTCTATAAAGCATTATATCACACAACTGTTGTATGTGTACAAAATGTGTCACATAATCCGCGCATTACATGTGATTTTTCATGTTTCTGTTCTTGATAAGACATCCTGTACCCGCCCCAGCCAGTCATCAACTTGTCCGTCTGAACTGTAATGAGGCTAACACTTTCACCAGCCACACACTCTTGCCGTCACTTCCCTCCCTCTACTACAATCAGCCCTGACTGCTTCGTAAGCTGCCAGGTGACGCCTGTCATCAGGTACTTTCTCGCAGATTTAGAAAATGACTTTGTGTGATTGTCTATCACTCAATAACACAAACAATCTCCCAACCTCCACTTTCCTCACCTCCTAACCCCGACTGCTCATTTCACAGACTCAGCAGAACAGTTCCAGTTTGTTTGTGTCTATGACCCCAAGCTGTGTCTGCATGTTCACAGCGTTTGCATGCGCATCTGCATGTGTGCTCGCGCTGCAGATGCATACAGAATCATGTGTCTCTGTCTGTGGTCTGAGTTTGGAGGCCATATTTGTGGCTTTACCTCCCTGCTGCGTTTGCAGTACTTTGAAGCTGAGTCTGGGGAATGAGAGATGATCTCTGATCTGACTCCTCTCTTTTCCCCCTCCTTCCTCCTTTTTACTCCTGTTCTAACGCTCCCCACGAGATGCAGCTGGTCTGTGAGCTCATCCCTCCTCCAGTGGAGCTGTAAATAAACTTACTCTCTGTACTCCCTCTCACACTTCCTAGATCTATCCTTCTCCTTTCCCTTCTCTTATCAGTCCAACTCTTGCTCAAGGAACATGTCTTTCTCCCCTTGTAGCTGATTTGTCTGACAAGTTGTCAACAGACCTGGAGAATAAAGTTTTGCACACATTAGAAGTGGGTACCACTAAGATGAACTGAGGCAATGATGTGAAGTGGGCTTCAAATCTGTGATGCAACAATAGTGGAGCTACATATTTATGGCGTACACCACAAATGTGAAAGGTAGTGTTGTGAAATGTTGAAAACAGCACTGAATATAACTGTAACTAGTACAGAATTTCAGAAATCCTCACCACTCTGAATAGCTGAACTTGCAAAGATGTGGGTGAATGAAACTGCTGTCTTTGCCAACATATTGAACATTGAACAATCCCAGTAATGAAACTCCAGGGAGGAACATATTGTATGTAATACACTCCTTGCTGTGTTCTATTACAGTAAACTTGAGGCTTGAATTTCTCTGTGAATATCACCATATTCATGGTGTTTTGAAAGCAAACCATATCTTTCTGTTTCATTGTAGGTTTATTTGGCTTTCTTGTACACTTATTCTCACGTGCTGCAGTTTACAGACACAGATGACAGAGCTGCTAGTGTCTCAAAGTCCCCTGAAGTTTTTATTTGGTGGGTGGTGTATGGTCTCCACGGTCAGGGATGTCAAATCATTAGCCTGGTGAAGGCAACAACACTGAGCCCAATTGTCTTACTTGTATACCTGAGTGTGTTGTTGTGACCTGTAGTTTATATAAAGGTCAAACCAATCAAAATATTGTCTTTTTCTCACTTAATTCTTACAATGGGGCCAGTGTAGAAGCCCCCATGGCTGACCTTGAATTTCAGTTTAGGCATGTGTCACATACCTCCACCTATATTAGTGAAATCTAGATTCTGCTGATGAAAACTGCTCTAACACAATGCAGCAGCCCCGAGCGAGGCCAGGAAGGAAGAATTAGCAACACATCCTCCACACGAAAGCCCCGGCCCAGGTTGCCATATCGTTACACATAACACATCCGTTTATTCAGTTAAGCCTGATTAATTTATCACCGCCAGTCAGAGGGCTTCATGTGCTTTTCAACACTTTGTGGCTCACTAACATTCAGGCATGTTTGTTCACATGGCCCATCAACAATTGTGAAGTAAGTGAACTTGACTGCAGAAAAAGGTGCTGCGATGGCAAAGAAAAGGTTCAAGATGTGGCCTTGTTCAGCGTGGTCTTTTGACCTCATCGAGGATGTTCTCGCTGAGTGCTGCAGACAGATAAAATGCATCGGTGGTTTGTGGTTGGCGGACCGCAGCTCTTCTGGCACAGTTTAAATCCCGTGTCTCCTCTGCGCTCTCACAGAGAGAGGCACAACTGTGGTCATGATCCCCCCAACATGAAAGGATAAGCCTAATTAAAACATCTTAATTACAAAACTAGATACAGCCGTCCTAAAGTGGGGGGAACATGCTGGAGTTAAGCAGGAACTCATTCACCCATCCCCTGAGGACAACTGTTGTCATCAATAACTATCCTCAAAAATAAAAAGGTTGCATTCTTTGCTTGGTTGGTGCTTTGAAACATTTTCTGGTTTTATTCCTTTGTAAATCAGCCCATAACAAACATGTTGTTAAATATGTTGATAATTAGCATTTGAACCCTTCTTGTGGTTTAGGTAATATTTGCAGACACAAGCATGCAACACGCAGGCTAAACAGTCCCTGGATCACATATGTATTGATGTATTTGTGAAGGAAGTTGGACTTTCTGTTAAAAAATGTCTGGAATTCAATGATTGACAGAGGGTTTGATAATGACAGAATAGCAGCCCATACTTATTTTGAGGTTGTAAACACATGAAGCTCTATGGAATGTCTTGCATATCCCAAACAAACCATCTTGGGTTTGCAAAGATGGAGCGAGGGCTTGAGTCTAAAACATGGACAGTTTGATTGGTACCAGGCGATAACAAACAAGACTTTCATGATTCCACCATGCCCCTTCAACACTTGCCTTTCATCTTCCCGTCAATGTGATTAGTGGAGTTTCAGCCGAGCTCGTTCCAATCCTGTCTGTTTTGTCATTTCTGTTTTCTTGTCCTGTGTTTAATGTCAGAACGTAGCCTCAAATATGAGTCTTGTAATGAATTGTTGCCAGAGCAGCGAACGTGTAATGTGCGATACTTCCAAGTAAGATCCCTTGAAGATGTGTGTGATGTGTGGGGGAGTTACCCGCTGATAAATGGGAGCAGATTCACAGATGAATATTAGGATGTGGTCTGATCATCCACCTGGCCATGAGGCCATTGACCAGACATATCAAATGGAAGGGAGACAGGAAAAGAAGAACCAGTGTATATTAAACAGAACTAGACTATTTAGTCTATTCCATAACTTCCCAAGGACTTATTGATAACACTGAGCACTGCTGCACAAACCACAGCATTATTGGCAACAGGGCTAGAAGTTAAAGTTGTCGACAGTGTGTGTTTGTGTGTGTTCATGTACAGCGCATGCAAGCTTGTTTCCATATATCCTTTTTCTGCAGTCAGTGAAATTCTTGTCTCTAGTTGACTGTTATGGTCATTAGAGTTGATTTGTGTGGTGGTTCAGATCAAAGCAGGTTCTCTGTCCAATCAGAAAGCCGTCTCATATTAGACAGGCCGAACCAAAATCCTCTGTAGTGACAGAGTGAGTAGAGCTGAGGCAGAATGTCAGTCCGATAATAGGCTGACCTGACAGATGAGGGGCATCAGAATCAAAAATGAGAATGGTATGATAATTGCTTGTTTATTCGATGTTATGAAGACAGTGAAAACAACCGCTGCAGCATCTGGCAGGACTCACAACATCCCAACAAGTCTCCCAAATTAAAAGACGAAATACTGTCACAATCTGTCTCCCTGTCCCTCCTCACCAGCCATGTTTATGTTTTCCCAGTGCTATTCTTTACTAGTCCACCAGATGCCCTCGGACCTTCCCTCCTTTCTTCACCTGACTACCCCACCCATCCACACACCTGTTTCCACTTCTCATCAGTCCTGCAGTCACCTGAGCTTCCCCACCTTTTCCTCATTCCCTATCAACCTGGTCTACATATACCAGTTCACATCCTTTGTTCCCTGTCGGATTGTCAAGTTAAGTTGCCGTGTGCTACATGTCTTGTGGTCTAGCCTCTTGTTTCCTGTCTTTTTGTTGAACCAGTTACCTGCCTGTTTTGGACTCTGCCTGTTTATTGGACTTTTGAGTCTTGCCTGTTCCTTGTCAGATTTGTTTGCCTGTTTGGACTGCCTTTTCTGGTTTTGACCTTTGCCTGCCTCACCATCCTGTAAGCCTTGTTCCTTAAAATGACATAACATAAAACATAAAAATGACTTGGTTAAAATTTGATCATGGTTAAAAGAAACAAATGTTGGTAGGAAATGAACAGTGGTCTACTGTGTCAAAATCTGATGTTTTGTCAGTCACCTAGTCACAACTTCTAAGATGTGTTCTGTGACGATGACCCATAGGAGCAGAGAATGCTCTTATGTGCACAACTGAACATAGCAAAGCGAATGAAGAATGATGTTGTTGGTGCTGTCTGGTGAAACGGTAAGGCTGCGTTCAGACCAAATCAGGCATTGCGGCGATTAGCGCAGGGTTGTGTGGCGGTGTGGGAGTGTCACTACATGGTCATGCTGATTGTAGCACAAGCAGAAATACTAACCAGCAATCTCAACTTGAAGAGCGATACGCCAAGCAACTGCACGGCGATTAACATCTTTGTACTTCCTCGTGGCAGGATTGAACAGCAGATGTACAGTTATAGTGGTGCTGATCAATCGGTCTCTCTTCCATCTTCACAGTTGCTCGGTAAGCAGTGGAATGCTACATGGTAAACGAACTTTCTTCACCTGGGCGTGTTCTGGTCTGATGGCCGGCATGATTGGCCACCGCAGCATGACATCTGTTGCGTTTCTCCAAAAGTTGATTCTATTAACTTTTTGCCACATGGCCGCTGTGTTTTTCGGCACCCCCTGCGGTCCCCAACGCCACAGCCTGAATGCACTGCGTAAGTTCAAGTGAATGGGTGGACTGGCGTTCTCACTGCAGTGCCTAATTTGGTCTGAATACGGTCTAAAGCCAGTTCTTGACCTCCTTTTTACAATTGCACTGAAAGTTGTGAAAAATGGCAAGCCATGGTCCAAGTCACATGTGTAGTCTATCATGTCACTGCAAGAATTTGTGACCCTATGATCCCCTAATCTGACACGGTGACCATCTTGAAAGGCAAACATAGTGTAGTCTGACCCTGGCATTACAGTCACTATTCACATGACCACAATAGGTTGCTTGTCAAAAAAAGTGGATGACAATGCTGTTTTGTCTGGTGAGAACAGTCTTGTGCTGCACCATCTTGAAAATAAGAACAAGCATTAACCTTTTATTGCTTTAACTATTAAATGGAAACTGTGCTGATTTTAGACAAAACCTAAATCTGTTTACTGTGGGAGAAACGACACATTTTTGTAAAGCATTACACCAAGACCATCAGTAACAACTGGGGAGTTGAGTACCACTACTGAGTGATCCTGTAACCTCAAGCTGCTTTTATTTATATGGCTGGCAAACTGTTTTCTGTGCTCTTTGTCATGGTCCATAAAGGACTCTGGTTTGGAATTTGTGTTTTTGTCTTGTTTCCTATTTTATTTTGAAATTACTGTGTATAGATCTATCAAAAAAAACAACACACCTCTTCCTTTGTTCTCTGTCACGTCATTGATGTTCCTGAAGTTGTTCACTGTCTCCTCGTATCGTGTTTCCATGCGTGTCAGTACCTGAGCTTTGTAAGTTGTTTTGTGTTCAATAAATCCTTGGTTAGCGCCACTCAGCTTGCCGCCTGTCTGCGTTTGGGTTCTCTCCCTGCTGCTGAGATGGCATTCTTTGATACTCTTGTGGGTGTGAAGTGGTGACATAACACATAATCTGACGCAAATCAGAGCGTCTTGATGCAAAGCCACAGAATGCTTTATGAAAAACATGCCCTTGTTGACAAGTATGTGAATACTCCCAACTCCACTACTGGCTGTGAGAGTTAACTCGGATATCATGACGTAGAGGCTACAGATCTCAAAATGCAGCCTTTACATTGAATACTGTGTTTTGTAGGCATAGCTGAAATGACAGTGATTCATTGTAAGCATTTCTCAGTCAATACTGGGTGTATTTGAAGTCTCATTCTATAAATATAATCAGCGTTCAATACTGACATAAAACCAAGCAACTTAAATAAGAGTGCTGTAGAAAGGCCAGCCTCCATTAAATTTCATCTGTTGATGTGTTTTGTAAATTGAAATAAGCATCTGTCTAAATATCACTGCCTGACTTGTTCTACACTATAATTTTCAGTGTCCAAATCATCCACAGAATTGTTTCCTCCTTCAGCTGTTTGTTGGTCCTGTCTTAAAAATAACTGTTTGCACTCCTGTACTCAACATTGTACAGTACCTGACAGAAATCTGAAATGTCTTGATGCAGCAAATGTCACCCATCTGTCTTCTTTCTTCAGATAAAAATGAATATTACTTTATTTAGAGCCAGTCCCAAACTGTTGCTGAAGTGTCATATTTTACATATCCAGCACTATTGCCTTTCTAAGGGCCGGTGGAATGTAATTAACTCTTTACTCAAATATTGTATCAAAGTACAAATTTGAGGTAGTGGTACATTATCAGTATTTCAATTTTGTGACATTTTAAAAATGTATTTCTCCTTGTCTCCCTCCTACATTCATTCCTTTCCGCCTGCTTGCCATCCTTTCTTCCTGTCCTTGTCAACTGGTCTTATTTATTGTATTTACATATGTACAGTAACCCTAACTTTAGGGCCCATTAACTACAATGAGATCCAAAACAGTGGAACACAAGAAGGCTGTTGCATGTAAACAGTTTCAGACAAACGAGCAATATGTCGTCATCAATATTCATTCTCAAAATACATCTAAAAACCCACAGTAAAATAAGTAAAGCAATTGGACAGTAAATCTATGTGTTGTATGTGAGTCAGGACAGGATTGCACAAACTTAGGGTTTTCTTGCTGATTCTGATTCCTATAAAGCCTCCCCTGCATGTCAGAGGGGTCAAACCAGAGGAAAGGGAAGGAAATACAAAGAGATGATGGGTCCATGATGAACTACGAAAACAAAACCCCCCAAAAATTCAGACTGTGCCGGCACCAGTCAACCCGATCGCCAGACAGGAAGTACAATATTGGACAATTTTGCAAAACCCTGAATTAAGTAAAATGACTTCTTTTTTTAATATCCAATGCCAGTTTGATGCCAAACATACATGTACAGCATGTAGTACTCTATAGCACGTTTTTTGCATGGTCACCAATGGTAACCAAACTCTCGTGAACTTTCCCAGAGAGTACACTGTAGTACCAGTTTTAATGTTGAACTTCAGTTAAATCCCCTGTTCTTTTCACACCATGTGTACCGTACGTGTGAATGTGTCCGAATGACGGGTGCATGCAATTGCACACATTCACATCTCTCTGCAGTGGCACAGCCAGTCATATTCCCTTAGGTGCTCTCAATCCTGACGTTCCATTTTATCTTGTTTTAGTTTAACACGCCATATGGCTCAGCTCTTCTCCACGTATGAGCTCATTGCAGGTCCATTCAGAGCTTTCCAAGAATCACTGCCATTGGACCATTTATATTGTGGTCTCTCTCTCTCACACACACACCCCTCCCATACTCACACAGACACACTATCTCCCTGAGAATGACAACACATCAAATCATAGTGTTAATAGAGATCAGCATTCTTCACTTTGAAGATTTAAACTCAAGTCAAGCTCTAAATGTATTAGCCATTTTAGGAGATAGAAGGTTGCTTTATTTTAGTGTTTGCCCCACAAAATGTCTTTTGCCTTTTTATACAGCTTCCTCCAAAAGTGCCACAGTATGTTTAAGGAGATCAAGGGCACTTGAAACAGACATTTAACACAGTTTATTTAAGGGAACCACTGGTTAACTCCATGATCAAATCCAGTGACACAACAGTATGTCACCCTCTGGTTTGCACAGTTGTCTTACTTGAATCTTGTTCTTTATGTTTTTATAGATTGTCTCTGTAGCCTAAGCAAAGAGAGTTCCAGTGAGGCTGATAATAATAAATAATAAGCATTTATTTTGAGTCTAAAGTTTGCATACTCTTTCTCTCCTCAAAGAGAAAAAGACACTGCATCTCCAAGATGATCGTGATACTCATAAACAAAAGAAGCGTCGTTTGCTTTTGGCCGAGCACATCTGGACTTCCCTCAGATTAAACATCCCGAATGTGACCTGAGCTGGAAACGATTTGTTCACCGGCAGTGTCGTCACTCCTGCCAAGAGGCAAGGGGGGCGGGATGGGGATGGGTCAGTGGGTGATGATTCCTGTGAAAGGATATGGCAAGTATACAGAGTTCCTCTGGTCTTAAGGTTCGGTTGTGTAGTAGTATGATACTTGGTTGTGTTTGAAGATGTAATCTCCCATTTGATTTCCATTCAGCGGGGCAGGATGGGAGGGTGCCGGCCCCTTCTCCCCTGGGCTACCACATCCAACCCATATCAGGGTCAGGCAAACTCTCTTATAAACACTGATTAAAACACTGGAAATGGCTGGCTGCCTAAAAGCTCATGCTGACAAGTCCATAATGTACATCTGGCAGGATTTTAACTGAAGTGCTTGATCTGAAATTCTCTTAATTTTACTGTTTTAGTAAAACAGTTTCAGCTGAAAAGGATGAACAGACACAAACAATTATTCTCTTCCTCTTTGTCTGTAATGGTCTTTAAATGTGCGAAAGAGGATAACGTGTCATATATTGTTAACATCATCAAAGCATCCAGTGCATGACTGTGCTTGTGTCAGCATCGACAACAGATGCAGCAGGTTCAGAGGGCACTGCGGAGTTGATTTCGGCAGTGTTATAACAACCAGAGAGAGAAAAGGAGACTGATGTCAGTATCTGCAGCCCCACATGGAGCTTGTATGGAAAATACTTGGGCTGCTTCACTGATTGCATTACAGCAAACAATAATACAAGACTGAGATGTGTGGTTTCATCTGGCAGCATTCATTTTCTCCCATTTTCCTGTTTGAACATAATGATTGACTTTCATACTTGCAATGAAAGATATCTCTGGGGGAAAAAAACACAATTATTGTGTTGTCACAGACTGGAATATCATATGTAAAATGATCACAGAAAAAAAGAATGTAAAGGCATTAATGAGACATTCTTGAACAATTTGGGCATTGTTTCCGTATGATAACCACAGCGAAATAATTCCAACAGAGACATACTTAAAACATATGGCTTTTTGATGAATTCATGGTTTCATTTAAAGCACACAAAGAGCTTTTCCAGAGCAATTCCAATAGAAGTGTGGGAAAAAAACAAACTGTGAAAGCGCCCTTAAATGAACATTTGAAAACTGTAATTAGAGCATTATCTGTGGCAACACCAGTGTCACGATACACAAGTGTTGCTCCGGCCTCCCCTCACCAACCTCAAACAGATTTTCT
This sequence comes from Macquaria australasica, assembly GCA_005408345.1. Taxonomy (NCBI): domain Eukaryota; kingdom Metazoa; phylum Chordata; class Actinopteri; order Centrarchiformes; family Percichthyidae; genus Macquaria; species Macquaria australasica. The sequence continues at coordinate 229,525 of SEMN01000317.1, forward strand.
GAATGAATACGCAGACAGCGACAAAACATGAAAACATCAAAATAAATTCGATTTAACTGACTCTTTTTCATGTCTGAGGGAAGCATAGCAAGCTAGGCAAACTTAGGGGGGTGATGTTGGGCTAGCTCATAACTGCCCTTTACCCTGCAGGGCACTTAGTGGCTGCCTTATCAGATAAAAACAAAAACTGAAGGAATCATCAGGTTAAAAGCTTTAAACTAATGAGATGGAAATGATGTAATTAGATTCATCTGTTGCTCATTTGATGACCCAGTCCCCGTGTAGCCACCCGGGCTTTGTGGGGTGTATGGAGTGGAGTTTGCAAACAGTGATGAGAGGGAAGAGGCTGCAACATTCTGTGCTGCAGCACTCGATGTGAGCTTATTTTTTGTGAAATTCATTGTTTTCTATTTAGCTTTGAATTGCAACTATTACAGAATTAATTCTGAACTGTACTTAATAAGGTCTTTATAGGACATTGTCCAGTCAATTGGAGTCTATTTTGACACTGATGCAGGACAGCAGTGTCTCCCTCAGCAGCACAAGCCTCTTACAGATCCCCCTGACTTGGCAAGCAAATGAGAAATGATAAAATATGGGGCTTTTTTTTTTTTAAAATGAAAGTGGCTTTTTGTAAAGCCAACGCCAGAATAAGGCATGACATGTTTATGCCTCTGCCATTTTAATATGACATAATGATATGCTGGCTTTATTGAAATACTCCCTAATTTCAACAATGCTGAAGGAATTTGGCTGCAGCATCATGTAGTTATACTGCATGCAGTCATTTCGTGAGTTTCAATTGTTTGGTTGTGGGTTTTGAAGTACTTCTCAATTTGAGTACTACAAAATGACAGGGTTTGTAATTTTGGACTCAAGGTTAAAGGAAACTGTTTTTTTTTTTAAATGAATAAATAGTGAGGCCGCTGGATTCAAGAAGCAATTGAAATGTTTGTGTGTAATGTGAGAGTGGCAGACAAGTTTACTTGAAAAATGTTTTGAGCTCATCTGTCAGTTCTTATTGTTCACCAGCTTCTGTTTATTGTCACTTAATAACTGCCAGAACAGACTTGGGAGTTGAAGCGTAAAGAGATTACTACATTATGTGCTGTGCGTAAGATTTTGATGCGTAATACACTTGAGCTTATGTGACAATGTAGGGCAGTGAATCAAACAGATGCCCTTTAACCTCCACATTAATGGGTTTGTTTGGCAGTGTTGGTTTCCAGGGTACATTTTATACCATTCTGCGTAGGGCTCTTGTTTAACACCATACACATGAAATCCATCCTCTTAGATTACATACAGTGCTTCTACATTCTCTTTTGTTTTTCCACGATTTCGCTCAAGCTAAGGTGTTTTCAAGTTTATGGTCGCGCATTAAAAATAATGGGAGTAAGAGTCATGGTAAAGCATACGTATACATCAATTGGCTAATATGATGTTGCCTTTGCCTGAGGCTGCTGCCCGAGCCAGTCGCACAGCTGGATGAAACTAATGCAATTTTATGTACAGCATGCATTATTGTTTGCAGAGGTCAACCTTTGCATTTAGAGCTTATTGGCGAACAATATCTGCTCTCAACCATTCCAGGTATAGGCAAATGAAACATTTCAATAAGTGTTGTTGCAGCCTTGAACTCACCATTTCTAACTGATTTGCATTTGATATTGCGTTTGAAACCACTGGCACTGCCAAATATGATTTCCGCCGTTTTTCCCTTTTCTCTCTCTTCCACTCTCTCTCCTCTCTTCCTCCCACTTTCATCCTTTCCTGTTCTCTTCTCATCACAAACTGAAACTTCACAGCAGCATGCTCTGTATCTGAAGTGAAGATTGGGAACACCCTCGTTGGCTACTGTCCTGCAGCCCATCAGTGTCCCCGCAGTGAGGTAATGAAACATTTGATAATCGTTCCTAAAGAGATGGGGCTGTTGTTGAAGTTTCCTCGAGGTAGAACACTCATCGTATACCCCCAACACCTCCACCAACTGTCCTAATCAACTACCATGACTCCCCATCATGTAGATACTAAAGATGGGTCATTAAGTGAAATGGACAGAAAGCAGGAAAGAAAGAAGAAAGAGAGTAAACAAGAGAGCACCCAAGTGAAACCTGAGAGTTGACCTTGAACATCCATGTGCCTTAGCTTTTGGAAAAAAATAGACCTTGATTTTGAGGAAAAGGACTTTCTCAAACATCAAAAAGAGATGCTAATTGCTATGAGTGGAACCCATAAAAAGGTTTTATGGGTCGAAGTAATTCTGTCCACAGCAGGACGACAAAATGAATGAATTCTTTGTTGAGGTCCCTGCAGTATATGAATCCACTTTATTTGTGCCTGTCCTCTTTCCTCAGGCCATGCAGAGAGCGGAGCAGTTGCAGATGGCTTGTTTCAGGAAACCACTGGCCCAAAAGGGATCCCTCTCTGCTGTGCATTTAGTATACAAACTACAAAGGCAGGCTGCGGTCAGCACACCCTTGTGAAAGGGGCTAAAATAGTGTCAGCAGGATGTCCAACAGACTGCAGGCAAGCAGAGGAGAGAGCAGAAACCGACGTGAAGGAGAGGGGAACACACTCCGTGTGCACTACTGAGTCACCTTCTTCTAGGAATGGGAATTACAGAAAATAAAATAATATTTGCTCTTACTGACAAACATAATTCCCATAACTGTTGATGATGGATGTATTGAAAGCCATTTCAGATGCAAATCACCATAAATTAGTCATTTTTGATCATTCGCTAAATCCCTCTGAGCAGCGATTGTCCAATCATAGCTAAGTAAGTGTCAAGCTTTAAGTTTCTCAACATGCCTAAACAATATTTATTGGGCTCTACTAAGAGCAATGTACAGTATACAAAGAGTTTCTTTTCTTAGCCTTTCCACAACAAAAGCAAAAGTGTAAGAAATGGACTGAACAGTGTGTTTGTCTGCTGTAACATTAGCATGCCTGGCTAACTCGTTAACATACTAACCTAGCGTTACTTCCAGGGCCAAGAGATAACATATAATTGACTAATGACATGATTTTGTGGGGTTACAGGTTATTTTAGAAAAAGCCGTATTCAGACCTGGAACACCCACTGGATGAGAGCCCTGGATGCTACTATATCAGAGTTAAGGCTAGTGGTAGCAGCTCTCTAGCAACGCCAGCTAACATTACCCGAGACAGCGCTGTGTTAAATGTCAAACTCATCGGTAGAGTCCTCATCCTCAAAGCATTATCTCATCTGTGTTACTTGTCAACGTATGTTTTTCTTTAGTAAACATCCGAACAGGGTTATGTTAGAACAAAATCATGTTTTAATTACATTTTTATTTATAATACTCTACAATATTAGGGCTAACCAGCAGCCCTGCAGTACTCCTTGCTCCTTTATTTCCATATCTCTTACGTGGATCTTTAGCTTTAGTCTTTTAGCATGATATTATCTATGTAGCCATGAAATGCATACCCTTTTTTAAACGAGTCAGCTGGGAACATTAAAAAAAGTGAGCTGGAGACAGAGTTTTCAACCAGTTCATGGAGTTAACGGAAAAATCTCAACAACTAAAAATGGGAATCTCCTTTTGAAAACATTCAAAGACCAGTTGTTTCAAAAAGAGCTATACATTTTAAATAGTAAATCAGCCACTGTTATTGTTAACTGCACATGTGCCATGCTAGAATGAAAGCTTAACAGGTGTAGCAACCGTAACTAATTATATGCAATGTAGATGATGATTCAGCCTCATGACAGCCTCACTGGAATAAGCGGAGGGCAGGGCACAGAATGGCTTTTGAAGGGCGCCAATCACATCATTGACGTCGTCTTTCACTCACCACATGTGTTTGATCTTACTTGTGAATTGGCTTCTGTCAACAGCCCACTTCGCCCAGCTTATGGATTTATGTAAGTCTTATGCCTCCATTCTCAGAGGGTTTCAAATACACCACTCATGTTTTGCCAACAACACCGTCCAGTTGCTGCTGTCTCTGAGCTGGATATTGTGAAAGCCCAGCTGCGCAGAAATTTAACTCGTTTTTGACGTGTGATTAGAAGCCAGCCCACATTTGACCACCATCAGCTGATTGTCTCTTTGGCGGGGTCAAAACTTTGATTATCATATTTTCAGATGAGGTACGTACGATCCTCATGAAAATGGTTATCCTTTTACTGACTAATGTCAAAAACAGAGCCCTGCTCCTCCTACACAGGCAACAATGCAGCGTTCCGCCTCTCCTAACCTGGAAGAATCACATGCTGTCTTACACTTTTTGCATTGTTTTTGTGTCAAAGTTGGCATTCCTGTAATATTAAAACATTCTTGTACAGCTATTTTCCAGCCCCAACCTGTAAGGATGTGATTAACAATGAGGTGCCACAAGAGAGCCATGTGATGAATTTTTCCACAATTTTGGCTCACTTATGAAACTATTTCGACTCCTCCATGCCTCCGAAACACCAGGTGCTTTGTTCTGCTTGTTTTTGAGGCATTGCTACACATAATAGATAGCTTTAATGTATTTCTACGATTCTTTTAAAGCCTGTCATGTTTTACTCTGATCCACATTAAGTTAAGGATGCTTTATTTCTGGGTCAAAAGCAGAGGTCAGCTGTTATTACAGGTTTATCGTGTGAATATACTGTGAGTCAAAGGGCAAATCACGCTATTTCAAAATGTCTGGATTTGTTTTTACTCTAGTAGATCATAGACCCCTCTTACTCAACTACAAAAACAAGGGGGATTTTATACCAATGCTGTAACTCAGGTTAAATTACCGTCCTAACATTTGACCAGAGGTGTGGCAGAGAATTAGAGTCCCACGGGCAACTCAAGTGAGGTGAGAACAAACTCCAAGCTAATGTGTGATGATGTGACCTCAGCTATGCTTAAACTGGTTCGCAACTGAACCTCAGGGTGACCCAAGTGGGAGTAAATGTGAAAAACAGGACAGCAGGATCAGAGTAGAGCAAAGCTGATTTTGTCGGTTTGCTTGCCTTCCCCCCTGTGTGCGCAGGCTTGTGTAAAAATATTTTTCTTTTCTTAAACTGCAGCTGAGCCACACGGGCCATAGTGGAATATCAAAAATGACCCAAAGGCAGGGTAATGTTTCTGTGGTCTAACAAGTTTCATTTTAGTGTAATTACATTGTAAAAGTCTTTAGACTTTAAATACAGTATGGCTGTGGGTTTTTAAATGTATCAATAGCTTCTTATATGTCTCCCCTTACAACAGAGCAATCCTGTCTACAGTACCCAATTTCCGTCATAGCCTAGTGCCCTCACTTTCTATCCAGCTGAGGAATGACTGTTTCCTGGGGATGTAATCTAAAGTAATCCTAGCCATCTGACGTGGGATATTTCCTGTACCTCTGAAGCCATCCATTCCTAAACAGAAATGTACACAGACGAAGAGACACAGTGTGGTTTGAATGGCCAAAGGCCCATGAACAGATAGGAGTGTGCAACACATTCAGTATTTAACAGTATTTTCAGCAGAAATCTTCATCAAGAAAACAGTATGATCAGGATACAAACAAGAAGGACCTTGTCAAAAACGCAATGATTTTCCAAGTTAATGTTAAAGCATTTATAGGGCTTTATATATGTTTATCATTTGTTTTCTGGATTTTCCTTCCCAGCAGAATGGTAAGTGAATTCACTACTGACTTACAGCTCTTCAATGTTGGACTTTCCAACAAGCACATTAATGCAGCATATTAAAGCTACGACTAAAATATGAAAAATGTCTCTATGACACCAAGAATCGAAGCAACGCGCCCTTTGGCCAAAGGGTGTCCACTAACCTAGAGTCAAACTTGTCACTTTTTCAGATAACTTGCTAAACGAGCAAATAGACTTAAACTGCTTCCAATATTGTTGGACATTACATAGATGACAACTGCATTTGGGGTAACACAGCCCAACCAGGAATGTTCTTAAAAAATGGAAACAAAGAGAAATGAAGATGGTATCTCAATGTATTTTTTTTTTAAGTGCAAAAGTGCAAAATTGACTTGACCCCAGCCAAAAGTCCCTAGAAATCTATCATGTCACTCACTGCTGTTGGGACATGGAAATTTGCTGTTTTGCTTACCTCTGTTTCCCCTGAAATACAGTAGATTTCCAAATCAAATAATATGTTGACATTAAAATGTTCCAAAATGACACAGCCACTAGATGTTATGAGTATGCAAAAAAGAGCTGAAAAACATATAAAAGTTCAAGCTGTTACGGATTTCAAATAAATGATGGGGGAAAAAAGCTGATGGAGTGGGTTGACATATTCCCCATATTTCTTTTCCACTTTCAAAGAGTCAGACCACATCCCATGGCAGTCAGGCTCGTCAAATCAAAATTCACATTTTCCCAGCCTGGCGCGTTCAAATGATTTGATGGGGTGATGACAAGTTCAACCACATCAACTGTCACTGTGAAACTAAAAATATGGCTTCATAAAGCAGCATACTGTAGGCCATCATGCAACAGTCATATTGTCAATAACTACCACAAATAAAGCACCACTTGTTTGTATCTGTAAAAGACATTGTTGTATATGAGAAGTAAAGCCATATAATGAGCAGGCTCAGTTTGCTACTAAACAGTAGTGACAAGTTGAAATGTCCAAAACTGGGTAGTGACTAGTTTCAATTATAGTGTAGTGATGCATTTTGGAAAACAATTTGCAGGTATTTGCAGCATCTATCTAGCTGTATTAAATTCAATGCAGGCACTATGGCAGTTATCTTTGAACATTAGTTACTGAGACTGAGTGTAATTTCATTAAGGCGGACAGGTTTTTTAGTTTGTGCAGCTACGTGGAAAATCAAGCCCAGATATACTGGCTGCCCAAAGAATAGCTACCCTCACACTATCTTTAAGAAAAGCCTGAAATGATTATGGAGGTGACTCACACGAGCATCTTCTTATGGAGTCAATAAGATGAGGCCAGACAAAGCTAACATGAAATTGCTCACCTCATTTCCCTTTATGTGTAAACAGTCTGCATTTGAAAGGCTGCGTTGCTTGATTGTTGTATAGTCCAAATGCTTTCTGCATTCTGTTGGGTTACATAATTACAGTATAGCATACACCATATTGTATTGTTTAGAGTTTTAGAGTAAGGTTCCTGTGGTTCCTCCATATTGTGAAAAACAACGCATCTGTTCCTAGTTCTTTTGACTGGAAGCAACACATAAACTGCACCATGTTTCACCGGGATTGTCTTATTTTGCTGCAAACAAAAACTTATTCCATGAATCAAATTTGAAAGATGATAAGAAAATTTTGACATATAGGGGCTTTAAACTGTCCTTTAAGCTGTGTAACTTTTCATCTTTATAATGAGTATATGGGACAACTCCAAAGAGTAAAAGTCATGCTTCAATTAGAATTCATTTCTGTTGCATTATACCTCTAGATGGTGTAGTGCAAACCTGAGACTTACTCCGTGTGTGTGTGTGTGTGTACATACAGTATTTTAGGGGGCTGCCGATATCGTATGCTGTCAGTCAAAGCCGTCACAGTCATTACTTGGTGCCATTCACCCTGCTGTGTTAAAACCATAATACGATTATTCAACCATTAAATCAGATTTGGTGAAAAATAATTTCTTTGTTGAGTGATAATCCTAAGTGGCTTCTGAAAGATTAGATTGAGACAAACAATGAACTCTGGCCAGTCAAACAGACCCTCTGGTTGCCTACTCTCACCGGCGATGGAAATATTCCAGGTGACATTTTTGAAGTCATTCTTTCAAATTGTTGGAATTGCACAGATGGGTAACCTCAAAATCACTTAAAATGTTCTGTCTTGTACAATAAGCATACATCTCAGTTATATCACAGCCCACCTAATGAATCAAGATTCCTGTCTGCAGCTGAAGACAATCATAGTGTTATCGTACTATACAGGAAAAAACACTTTTATGCCTTTTTCCATTTTAAACCATATTTGTGTGATTGCAGTCCTTACTTCTGGTAAAGATTTCCCCCTCACATCCAGCTGGGGTCCTGGTGCACACTGCTGTGCGCCTGTCAGCTATAGTGAGCGCGCTGGCTCCTCTTGGTCCCAGACGACCCATTTACACAGTGGCCCTGCCAGCAGGACCAGGGCCAGCCTATTCTACAAGCCCTGACAGCCACAAAATAGAGTCTTTGACCCAGAACACTAAACTATATCCAATATGACAAAGGGGTAGATGGAGCAGAGGAGAAACAGATCTAACTGAACAGTGATGTGTGGGTTGAGGATGTAAAGATCCCAGCTAAGTAACTAAAATTGTGGTATGGTGCTTACAGTTTTCAGATCAAGTGTCAATCAGTAGGCCACAAAGGGTCATAGGGGAAAATCACAGGCAAAAAGATTTTTCTAAATCAAAAATCATTTTTGTATTGCCACCTGCCTTTATGCATTTTTTAAGATTTCTCATGTGATGACTTAATTTGATGTGCAAAGAGACAATATCACTTTCACATGCATGGGACATTTCACATGTTCACGCATGAAAAGCAACACGTGGTGAAAAAGCACATGTGCTTTGGATTAGCACGTGGGTCCTCATATGTGAGTAAGCCTATACTAGCCCCCCCACCCACCCCCAAACATGTCTGTTTGGTACTGCGTGAAACAGCTGGAGAGAAAGAACTCGAGGATCATGCCTGTCACATTCAATAATGAGGAATTTTAAATAAATGTGTTTTCAGCAGAGAAATAGCATAATAGATATGCGATATGAGATGATCTTACTCCTCTCTATAGAGCCCCTCATTGCCCTCGTGTGTTCTACACTCAGTTTGTCACTCCAGCTGTGCTGTGTCCATACAAAAAGTCAGGTGGTTAAAGGGTGTCACGACATTTTTTTTTTTTCACTTTCACTTGCAGCTGAGAGTGATTAGGTCATCATGCTGTCCTTTTCTTAAGCATGTGGTGCCAAGCGAGCGGACGGGGTGACGTGCTGGGGCCAGGGTAAGACTGCAAACCGATGACATCAGAACCCTGAGAAACAAGATCGCTACGACACAATATCATTATCATGGTGAGTCAGACTGGAAGAGGTGGACAGCACATCTTACACCATAGCTCACTACGTCCCCAACAGTGCACTCCCCCCCTCCAGCCCCACCAATTAAAGCCCCTGACCTTCACCAAGTGCACTCAGCATAATCATGTTATGCTAATAATACATGCCCTTCTACAAAGTTTTAGTGGCGGGAGAACGACTCTCTTACCCTAGTCTTCTGTAAACAAAGAAGTTCATGGAAGCATTGAGAGCTTTTTGGAACTCATATGGCCACAGAGTTTGGGTCCCCTTACTGTGTGGCATACATTACGTCACATTGGTATCCAGGCTATGCTACACTACACCTCTGATGACTTCTTCCTCCTCCTCTCTCCAATTTGGGCTCTGATTAATTTGGTCTCTGGCATGAAGTCTATTGTTGCCATTCCACAGAGAGCCAGAGAATCTGGGAAGCATTCTGATTTTGGAGGGACCCGCTGACAGCTGCTGTACTACTTGGGCAGAGTCCAGACCCCTATCTTGTGGTCTGTGAAAGCTCCTCCAAAGCCCTAATTGCACTTCAGATGTTGAGCGTTGTTTTCACTCAGCTCTCACCCAACATAAACTTGCCCAGGACCATCCTAAAAGCCCATTTACAGAATCACCTCCCCTCCCTCCCGCCCTGGTAAAGCTCTCATCGCCTGCTGTCTGCTTCGCCAATTAAAAGGCAGAGGGCATGTGACATAGCTTGAGTTTTGAACATGTGTACCCATCTATATATGTTTGTGTACGGTTGTGCGTGTATGCCTGCAGGTCTAAGGCAGCCATGTGTCTCTGGATGTTTACCCAATTACTGCTGGAAGTCCAAGTGGTCCCATGCTGAAAGACGTAATAAGTGTGCAGCCACAGAAATCATACTTTGTTTCCCAGGGAAACATTTGCTGCAGGACTCACTTGTTACAGTGACACTATTATGTGCAGACACACACACACACACACACACATCCGAAATGTCTCGCAACAGATAAGGGAGCAGCCTCATAGCACTGACTGAGAATGATTCTACAAAATAATCTTCATCTTGAACGTATGATATTAAAATGCAGACAGCTCAACTGTTCAGCTTGTGCTGCTGTGCAGAGAACAAACGCTCTAAGGCAATTATTAGAGAAATGTGTTGTTGTTTTTTTCATTTCAGAAATGAGAAATAAAAGTTGGCAGTGCCCATGTGATTTACCAAGCCATTATGTCTCTTGCAAGGAACTTAAAAAGCCTGAAAACCCAAAACATTGTGTTGATATACATTTGAGTTGCTTTTTCACAAAACTGTGAAACTGACATTATTAATAGCTTAGCAAAGCACATGGCATAATAGTTACAGTTTACATAATGTGTCCCTTTTGTTTCTGTCTTTTTTAGCTATGCTAGCGGCATTGGCACTATGGATGGCAATGCCAGTCAGTCGGTCCACCACTTTGGTCCAGACTGAAATATCTCAACAACTACTGGATGGATTCCCATGAAAATGTGTACAGACATCCATGGTCCCCAGAGGTTGCATTCTCCTGACTTTTGGTGATCCCCTGACTTTTATCTAGCATGACCATGAGGTTGACATTTGTGGTTTTGTATGAAATGTCTCAACACAATTGTGATGCTTTATGACAAAAAACCTGCAAAACTATTCCCATCAGCCTCAGCTGTACTTTTATGTTTAGTGCTAACAAATATAAGCATGATAACGCGCTAAAACTAAGATGGTGAACATGGTAAACATTAAACCTGCATGTTAGCATGCTGACATTAGCATTTAGCTCAAAGCACCGCTGTGCCTAAGTACAGCCTCACAGAGCTGCTAGCGTGGCTGTGGACCACCAGCAAGAAAAATGCACTTTGTTGTCGCTTGTCTGTGATTAAAATGCAACGTCTTGTTGCAATTACGTATTACTTTTGTGTAATGTTCCTCTCATAGTGTCCAGCATTTACTCGTCATCGTGTGTTGAACACCACAACACAACTTGCTTTAAGTGGCTAAATGGCCTGTACATTATAAAATACTTGCTCGCTTTCCAATTCACTACACATGGATATTGCCTTGTAATGAAGACAAGTTCACCGGGCCAAGAAAGTTTGCCGGGGTGGGGGCTGAGGGAAAGACAGAGTAAAACGAGAGTTTGAAAGCTCCTCAATTAAAGTCTATCTCTTTGAAATCCCGGGCCAGACTTGGCTACTTCATTCAAGCTTTCCGCTCCCTATTATCTGATCTGGAGGGGAAGTGAAGTTTACACTGCTGATAGCTGCTCTGAATGACGCTGCCTGCGCACAACTCAGGAAGGGTGACTCTGATGACCTTAATGACCATCCATTGAGAACACACACATACGCACACACTCACAGCTGTAGTGACTGCTCCATTGAGAAGCATGGAAAAAGGTCAGTTCACTGAAGATGGTGGCCACACGCCGCTGTTACAGGTGGAGGATTCTCTTTTTAAAGCATTTTCATCGCCACATGTCGGCACTGACTTCATGGAATCAAATGGCCATTCATTGAGAAACTTGAAATAGTTATTCTTAGTTTGAAATGAGGGGTGTCTGTAACAACTATAGAGTGACTACGACAACACATTAAAGAGTTAACGGTCCACTTAAAGTTGTAGTCGCTGCACATCAAAACACTGCCTAAGGACAATTTCTCCAAACTGTTTTTACTTACCTGTGACCCCTTTGCTGTAAAAATGTTTTATGGAGAGTTCTGGGAAAAGGGACTAATTGTGAATGAAAGGTAGTATTTAAAGGGGTTTGTGACCCACAGCTGCCCATGTTGATGTTTTAGGTTGTACCATGAGGAAGAATTTCCAAATACCAAGAAGAACATCTAGGAAGAAAACCAGCTCCTGTGCAAAGGTTAGCAGATTTCTTGATGTGATTGTGATTATTAGGCTATTCAGTGAGGATCTCAATGTGTAATTCATTATAACCAGATCTCAAATGTTAACATTTCAGTGACCCCTAAGATCATACTTAATTACTTCCATCATACTGGAAAATAAGTGCTAACTGCCGCCAAATGCAGGGTGGCCCATGGATGTTAAGTTGCTGATGTTGGTTGTGTGAAGAGCAAAAGTCATGATTATAAGAGCTGGTGTGAAATTTATTGAAATTATGTTCTTTCTGAAAAAGGATTGTGACTCTTTGCAACACCACAGGCCTACACATGTAATGACCATAATGACAGAGGCGACAGAGCTTTTTGGCCTGTTTTTGCTCAGTAAGGATCCTGCGGGCAAACGCAAAATCATCCTCTCTTTATATTTTTGGATACTGCAGGCATTTCATATGAGGCTTTTGTTTTGGGTATGCACCTGCAAATCCAAGTTAGTCGCCTTAATGTTTTTGAGTGCACGCAACAAATGGGCTGTAAAGTCATGTGCCAGCTGTTAGCATTTATCACCACATAAGGTCTTGTGGGGCGGGAAACATCCACACACGCATGCAGTGATGTGGCTATGAGTGGAGTGACGACATTGAGGCCAACTGAGTACAACTCAGGACAGAGATGCTCGTGATGCTTATGCACTGCAAGTTATTTAGTTCTGCTCCTTAAAATTATGGGGGTGAGTTTGACTTTTCAGGAATATCTCTTTAAGAGATGACTGACAGACAATTCTCAAAATGTATGTAATGATCGTGTTTCTGAAAAAAACAATAACCTTAATAATAAATCATAATAATAAGTCTAAGATAAGTCTATGATGTATAAGATCAGAACACTTATCCCTAGATAATGTATTATGGTTGATGTATTGTATGTCACAGCTTCAAATTAATCTGAAAATGGATTACTCTCAGTCATCAGTGTGCATAATGGATTGTGAAATATGTTTTGGTTATTTGCTACTGCTATTGTTAATTAAAGAACAAGACTACCTTTAGTAAGCAACGTTTTCTTCATTTCTCAGACAGTGAGTTTGGGAATAGGTCCAGTCTTATCTTCAAGATAATACTCATACCATAGCGTGCTCCAAATGTGTTAACATTACATTCATATTTTCAGACCAACTTGTAGCACCCTATCCCAGCATGCACCGCTCAAACACTGGGAAAACAGATTTTAGATTTGTTTGTGCAGGTTCATCTCTTTCACCTAGGCAGTACAACATCCAGCCAAAATTAAGTTTACACTCGCCACTCTTCCAACATATGTCATCACTTGTGTTGTGCAGAGCGATTATTGATGTTTGTCCATTGGTAGTGAGTAGATGTTTTAGCTGCTGTAGACTGAACTACGCGACTGTAAAGACTAAAACTTTGAAATTAGTTGCAGTTGTCCATATGTAGTACTGATGTAGGAGGAGCATAGACTGTTGCAATATAGCTTCCGGCCACTAGTGGCAGCACTGACTGCAATACTGCTGAACAGGATTTCAGTCAGTGAGTGAGGAAAAAAATCGTTAGGAAAGGCATATAGTAATTCTGAAATATCAATGCACATCATGAACACATTTATTTAAGCCTGAAAGTAAAACACACTGGATGTAATCAAGCTTGCAATGTAATGTTAACTGTCTTGCTGTCTCTTCACCCGACCTCAGAAATGTTCTGGTTAAGTCAGTACCGTTATGTGACATTATAACGGTATGCTGTGTAATGTTCATACAGATTACATCCAACACAAAAGTGAGTGTTTGTAGCGTGTAACGTTATCAAACGGCACGTTAATGTTAGCTAGGAAGCGGTTGAATGCTAACGTTAGCTGTTGTCTAACGGTACCTTATGGGTTGTCAAATGTTGTTTTACCTTGAAACATGGCCCTATGTCCCTCCAGATTTTCACTCTCCATTGTCTTCTCAGTTGCTGATCAATCGGGAAGCGGTGAAATGATAACGATTTGTCAGATTCCCTATGTTTGTGCGACTTACAACCTGGAACACAGCAACATGACATTATCCTTTCGATTACAGTATTTGAGCGTGGCGTCAGAGGAACATGGCCGCCGTGTGACTATGGTGAATGGAACTCATGCATCTCTTTGCTGTCAGTGTCAGTCATGTATTCATTTCTGTGCACCTGCTTTACATAGTTTTTTCTCTCCTTAAATCTCACTAAGAAGACTGCCTATCTTCTGGTGAGCTATGATTTTATTCTTGCTGTAACAATCGAGGGACTGAAATGTTTGTATTCTGTGATACAGTAACGTTACGACTGTCCTTTATCAGGTCTAAGTCATCTGTAACATTAATGTTGCTAGGCAAGTGACTTTATAACCCTTTTTCTCCTATGCGTCTGTCTCAAATTGTCCAGTAGACCTTTTCTGTTGGCTTATATTGCATGTTTTGCCACCAAGGAGGAAATTAATTCCTAACAATTTAAAGTGTGGAAAGAGTGGAAAGCTCTCCAAATGTCTTAATGCTATGGCAGAAATGGACCAGACAGCCATCTTAAAACTAAGTGGTCAAGAAGTGTGAAGTGTCATGTTAGAAGGTGGCTAGCCCAAAAAGACTGAAAAATGTTAACTGTCAGAGGACTTGGCTTATTTTTAATCAATAACTTTTAACTTTTGCGCCAAAAAAGGTTTCAAGTATGAAAACAAACCAGTGTATCTCAGGTAAACTTCTAATAAAGGACATACTGCCACCGTACTAGCTAGCTAGATTAAGGGTTAGCTTAAGGTTCTAGCTCAGTTATACCAAAAGCTGTTATTGAGCTGAAATCATTGTAAATCACCAAACGGCTGAATTCACACAAAAATATGTTAAATATTTATCAGTTCACTGTATTTTTACTGAACTTTTTATATACTTGCAAGACATCAAATATGATATATTGCCATACATTGTTGAAATTGATTGTAACTTTTATTTTCAAACCGTATAAAATTCAGTAACAGGTGTTATGTTCAGGCTAACATCACACCAGGAAAAGCACAGGTGCAGTTAATAACGTTAATTGATGGCTGCATTCCATTTAGGTGTGTCAGTTCCATGGTGCAGGCATTGTGCATGCTCACTCACTAGCCTGGCTTCCGGGGACACTTAATTGGAATAGAGCCGTCGTTAACAGTATTAGTTGCACCTGTGCTTTTCCTGCTGTGACAAGTCTAAGTGTCTGCTGTGAAAAAGGCCTAATATTCTAGGACAGGTATGGGCAACTCTGACGATAGAGAGGGCCACAAAATTTTTATCCTCACTACCAGAGGGCCAGATAGTGACCGTACACTTCCACCAGTAGCATGCTCTCAATTAGCAAATTATTATAGCTACTAATTTTATATAAAGAACAAAATATATACCGTTAATCAAAGTTTATTAAAGACTCCTGTGTAGTCGTGGCTTTGGTAAAAAGGCTCTGCTGTCGGTGTATGATAGCGGCTCTGACAGCTCCGCTGTACATGTCATATTTGTCTTTGTGCGTGGTGTTGTAGTGGCGACTCAAGTTGAAATCCTTCATGGCTGATTTTGTTTCCAGGCACACTAAACACAGAGGTTTGCCTTTGAATTTCGTAAAAACATAATCTGTTTCCCATCTTGCCTGGAAGACATGGTTCTCCTGGTCCAGTTTTCTTTTTTGGCCACTCATGTCTCTCTTCGTTGCGTGTTGTTGCACAAAAGGCGTGGCGAGACCAAGACTAGCATGTGCAAGCAGTTGCTTAGCTACAGGCCTCTTGCGTTTGGAGGGAGCGCCCTCACTCAGTGGACAGTATAATTACAATTGGGATCCAGTTCAAATGTGGTCAAATGGCCCGCTTGCTTCCAACACCTGTGAAACCAACAATGTATTGATACTTGGAAATTGACTCGCGGGCCGCACTGAGTGAGGATGGGGGCCGCATGCGGCCCGGGGGCCGCCAGTTGCCCATGTCTGTTCTAGGACATAACTCCATTAGGTGAGTCCAATTTCCACTGTGCCTTGGTATGTATGATTGTTATTATTAGTTAGAGGTTTTAAAATTTGATAATTATATATCAGTCAATAGTCTCTGTCTTTTTTTTTTTTTTTTTTTTTAAATAAGTTTTACCACGATGTGTACTTATCGGGACATTTTGCAGCAGAAAAATAAACTTCTCATTGATCTCTGGTGGACAAACTATGTAATGGCGACGCTGTTTCTAAACTACCTCAAACATATTTCTGGCATTTCTGTCCTGTTACTTATCGGCCGACATATACAATGATACCTGCGACGAGCTAATAGACAATTTATCGATCTGGCTGTATTGCATATATTAGAAAAAGTTATGTATTCTGTCTGTAGCTCTGTGTGCATGTGTATGGGGGGTTTTCATGAATGGGGCAGGAGACAGACTGGATAACCCACTCTTTGATCCTCCACATAACAGAGGCACCTACAAAGGATACAGCCTGTAGCATTGTTCTGCTGAGGAGACTATAGCTCATAAAACCATTACCATTATCCCTACACAATACCTTTTCCAGCACCTACTTAAGACCTCAAATCACTGCTGTATATAGCTACGCTGCTTGCCAGTTTGCATTTTGTCACACTGTGATCCCATGAACTTCTAAGTATACAGCCATGCCCAGATTATCTCGCTTGTGGCCCCAGGGCAGGCATTTCCTATATGGGCCCCACCTCACCGTCATGGTCACCGATCTACTGTGCAACTGCCCACCCATCTAAAACCTGATTTACCCAAAGCTATTGAAAGTATGCCAGTATGTCAATTTGTTTAACAGTGCACATTTACAATTGAATCACCCCATAAATCTATGTACTTCATGAAGTCAGTTAATTGGACACTTTGTGGTCGCTGGGGGCCATGAGTAGCCTATAGACCCTGTTAACTTAGAATTGTGCCCAAACAGACTTGTGAACAACTCAGTCACTGATCACATCACATTATCCAAAGTGGACATGTGTGACCACTATTGTCATTACAGTATAACGGGAGTGGCTTCACTGTAGCCCCAGTGTACCTTGCCTGGCTGATCCCGCCCCTAGCTGGGGAGAAAGCTGGTGGTGCACAGGCTTGCAGCGGAGCCCATCGCAGTTGACTGTTTGAGCAGCCCACCCCTCTCTGCAGTATGCATGTTCGTCAGGGAATCCGCGAAGCGCTCACGTCCCAGCAGTGTACTTCACCGGCGAGAGACCATCTACTCAAGAGTCGAGGATAATAAAATTGGATGTGGCAGGCGGACCAGAGGGGGAAAGTCCGGAGTGACTGGAGGAATACAGTATTACTACAGGAATACAGGCTGCCGCTCTCTTCTGAACGTGGACAATCATGCATGTGCTCTTCTGGGGCTTGGGGTTCCTACTATTCCCTGATTTCTTGAATGTAGTCGCATCTACGGGGAGATTACTTTTGAATTCAAGCACAGGTAAAGTATGCCGCTCTGACAACCCCCGCATTTTTCCCTCATGGAGTTATTTTCTAACACGGAGGGCAGAGAATGAATGAGTTTTGAATGCAGCCAAGCACATGACTTGCAGCGCTTTCTAGTAAAGTTCTCTGGCTGGTTATCATTTCCTTGCAATGCTGTAAAACAACTCATTTTCCAAGAAAGAAGACATTGATATGTAAATCATAATCTATCGATTAACACGTCTGGGCTCTTTGATTTGTACTGATGCTATTGGACTGCTACTTAATCCTTAATTGCATTGTTATTCCTCTGCCTTTATTCCCCAGTAAAAGAGGAGATCGGCGCTTATGAAATTGTAACACCGGTGCGAGTGAATGAAGCCGGTGACAGGTTTCCAACCAGTGTGCACTTCAAGAGGAAAAGGCGAAGTCTGGACGAGAGCACCGGCAATACTACGGATCACTGGGCCTCGCCAAATATCCACTACAGGATATCTGCATTCGGACAGAATTATCACCTGAACCTCACGCTGGATTCGGGATTTATCGCACCTCTCTACACTGTGACAGTACTTGGAGTACTCCGAGGGGATAACATAACGGATTTTGCAACAGATGATGATAAGGAGGAGGACACGGAGTTAAGGCACTGCTTCTATAAGGGACTTGTAAATGCACAAGCAGAACATGCCGCGGTCATCAGTTTGTGCTCCGGACTGGTGAGTTTTTACGCACGGTTAGACTCGCCATGCATGTGATGACTTTACGACCAAGTGTTTTACTTTTCCACCATGGGTATCTAGGGGCCATTGTTGCTTATACAAGTCTCGAAAAGCTGCCTCACCATTGCCTTAGAATAAAAATTCAGTTTTTAAGTTTTACACAAACTTTGCGCGCAACCTGCTTTTTGTATTGATCGTGCAGATATCAAACGTTGCCATTCCTACATTATTGCGCCTTTAAACATGTTTGTATTTAGAAAAGAATACAAAACTACGCATATCCCAGTAAAGAAAAAAACGTTGTATAAATATTTTGGTCACAATTAAGTGAAGCTTAAATTGATTTGGAACCCTGTTGTGGGGTGCTTCCAGAGACTAAATCACTCTCAAAATAGCGAACAACTGTGCTGACTTGCGAGTGTCCCCAGTCCTGCCAATAGTCAAGTTTAATGAACAGTCCATGCCTCGCTCTGCTCTCCCGGTTGTTGGTGACGTCTTTACGCACGCTAGTACAGCGGGAGTACGGGTGGTACTGACGTCATCACACATTGGTCCCACTCCCAGCCTTGCTGAAAGCGTGAGTTTTGTAGTGGAGCAAAAGTGCACTCGGAGTTTATACATAAAAACCTCAGTGAGGTGACAGATATGAGTAAGGGGTCGATTTCTTCCCAAATGACAAATCAAATTAAAAGTTCTCTGAATGCTCGGCTTTGTGGAGCGCTTTAGGGAGTTGAGCTGACATGTATGGCGCATATCTTATTATTTATTCAAGACCTCTGAGGGCACATTCATTCTAAAACAGGCAATACTGCTGGTGGCTGCAATAGTATTTTATTTCTGTACATCCTAAAATAATGCAGGGAGATTGTCTTTTGCCTTGCTAACTCCCCAGGTCAATCAAAGTGCAGGTCCTAGCACAGTTATAGTGTCTTGCTCAAGGGAATGTAAGCAGGGAGCTTCTCCCTGTGCCCCCTTGCTGAACAACAGTCCACCCTGCTGCAAATGTTTGCACATTCAGGAGAATTCAATGTTTTTCTAATGATACTTTCTGTCACACTTTATTATCAGGGATTACAAATAGGACCTGTGCCAAACATAATTGTGCCAAACTTGTACCAGCCCCTAGGGCTGCCATGATGATTCTCCACAGCCAATGAGCAACATGTGAAATGTGCTTGGGTTGGCATGCACCTTATCTGGAACATCACAGACCTCCAAGTCAGCCAGTCACACTAAACGTGCCATGTGAAATATATATAACAAGGCTTTCAGCGTGCTTGCCAAGAACATACAGTCTTACTGTTTCTCTGATAAGCATCACAGGTCTCACTATTATCCCTTTCCTCCTGTTTTGGTGCCATTCTTACATGCATGCAAATTCACTTACTGTATATCACCTTTTTATGAAAGCCTTCAGCTGTCGGCGTACCTTATTTTCTCAAATGAATTAGTAAATGAGCCACATTCCACTGTTGCTTGCTATAAATATTTAAGTAAAACATACATTGCATTAAGTGGTATGGCGGCTCACTGATTTGCAAAAATATCTTTGAACTATATATTCCCCTTGGTCCTGTCTGTGTAGATTTCACAAGTTCTTCCCATGATTACATATGTTGTTACTGGAAAGGAATAAGCATTTACAGAAAATGGATGGATGGAGACTAACTGCTATGCATTTTTTTCTGCTATCCAGCTTGGCACTTTCAGGTCTCCAGAAGGGGAGTATTTTGTGGAGCCCCTACACAGCTATCAAGGAGAACACTATGAAGAGGAACACACAAAACCTCATATTGTATACAGGAAGAGTGCACCCAAGAAACAACAGACATCTGGGGAAAACTCAGCTTGTGACACTTCAGGTATGGTGTATTACACAATGGGTATGCATGCATGCAATTTACACACGTATAGACAACACAAACACACATAGATGCAGCCTTAATGCCTTTACTCATACACCTGCAAACACAAACACACGCATGCACAGCTACTGTACGTGCAACCAGTGTTGATTCAGACCTCACATTGAGGTGCTTTAGCCAATCAGCTGACTTAAATATCTGCTCCAGTCAACCCTCACCCAGTGTCCTCTTTCTACCTAACCAGCACACTGCTGCTTCTGAACATGGACCTCCCAGGGGCTCTATGTGTAAAAAAAGCAGTGTGTATGTGGTTAGTTCATGTGCATGTAAGTGCTTGCAAGTGTTTTCATGGCATGCATGTGGATTGTGAGTAGAGAATTTGCTGTTTGCATGTGCATGCGTTATGAGACCTTTAAATTGGTTCCCACAGACGTAAGCAGTAATCATTGCGTTGCCCCCAAAGTCTCCACTATCAGTTGTCACAGGAACTGATTATGTAATGGCCACTAACTATTACAGTAAGTGCTGCATGGTACTGTAGAATCATATGTAGCTTATCTGGTTAAAACAAGCAAAACCTTTGAGTGTGTCTGGATATTGAGGCTGTTTTTGAAAGGCAAAGATTCAAAAGAAGAAAATGGCTCTGGATTTTATTACTGTAAAATCATAGAAAAACAGAAAATAAAAGTAATGAAGTCTTAAAAGGAAAAATTATGATTGATTAAATAATATACTAACAATTCAATTGGTCTGTGCTATTTGTTGTGATATGGTTATAGAATGGCACTATGTAATTTGGACATTGTTTCCATGTGTAGGCTACAAATAGAAGGTAATGACTGAAGAAAAGTAAAAGTATGGTGTGAACCTATCTCAGCTCACATATCATGTCATAGCCTGCATAGTGCAGCGCCTACAGCTGCACCACAGTAGTGAGGAAGCTTTCAAACTCTTACACAGGAAAAATCATTTCGAAGTTCACCCTTGTATCATCCCATCTCAGTTTACTGGCTGAACTTCCTGTTGACTCTTGTACTTCCTCTGCCTCTTTGATAAGAAAGTTGGGTAGACCCACTGCAGTGAACATGCAGTGTAAATTGTATAATAGCAAAATCATGCCAACTTGAAACTGTCAAATAATCAAAACCAAGAAAATAAATTTGGAAATATTTTCTCTTTGTCTGTTGAACATCTTTCTGCAGCTGTTTGGTTTCACTGTGTATGTAAATGTTTGTGTGTGTGTGTGTGTGTGTGTGTGTGTGTGTGTGTGTGCATGCTTCTCTTTTGGCTCGTTCTGTAATATAGTATGTGTGTGTGTGTGAGAGAGAGAGAGAGAGAGAGAGAGAGAGAGAGAGAGAGAGAGAGAGAGAGAGAGAGTGATATCATAGCCTGAAGGAACATACATTTGACTAAGAGCCATTTTTGGCCAAGAATGATTTATCCTCGCACAAAGTTCCATTGTTACCTTGTAAGTTTTGAACTAGAGCAAATTGTTCGTATTTGATCAGAGTCATATATCATGTATACTGTAAGTAGATCCACTAACATACTGTAGTCCAGCTCACTGTTATTTAGGTGGTGATGCATTGTTGGTGGTCCAGAAAGGGTGATCTGCATGTGATGAGAAAACAATAAAAGACTGGCATTCAGCAGTTGCCATGTCATAATTAAAATCAGACTTAATTCCCCTCAGTGTTGAGAAGTTGAGAAGCCCAGACGTTGAACTGCCTTCTTCTGGAGTGTGCACTGCAGTTTGTGCTCCATTTTTTTTTATGGCTGGGTGCCAGGTTTACCTAGCCTGAACTCTTTGCCCTCCTCTCTCCCTTCTTCTGAAAGAGGGAGAGAGAAATAAAAGGCATTCCAGGCAGTGTTCATTTGTCAACCCACTCTTTGAGCAACAATAAACAAAGGAGAGAAAGAGGCAGCAACATATTTGAACAATACCCACTTCCAGACAGCCAACTCACCTCATGCATCTCCACCTTTAAAGACATAAACCACAACTTTAGCTTAATTGTAAACACATTGCCACGACAAACATTGATTCAAACCCTGTATGTTTTTCTGACTGAATGTATTTCCCATCACTCCCCATGTTCGTTTATTTACCCGTGCTCCATTCCTTCTGACTTCTCTCTCTAGGACACAAACACAGACATAAGAGACACAAGCTTAAGAGACGGCCGGTGGCTGGGGTGACCGCTGTGTCTAGTGCAGCCCCTGTGGTCAGTGCTGGTATATTCAATGATGTCGAGTCACTGAGTGCCGGCCTGGCCAGAGATGCTTTACTCCGATCAGAGAGCGGCAGTGCTAGCGCTAGACCGTCAAATGATAGCAGCGGTGACTCAGGACCTCACAGGAGATCAAAGCGCTTCCTCTCCTACCCGCGCTTCGTTGAAGTCATGCTGGTGGCCGACAGCAAAATGGTGGAGCATCACGGCAGCAACCTACAGCACTACATACTCACATTAATGTCCATAGTAAGTTCTGCTCTGTCAAATAGGTTCATTGCTGCTAGCAGAGAATGTTTGGTTGGTGGAGGTGGTTGGCTGCGAGATGGACGTGTGTTTATGTGTCTGTATACTATGGGCATATATGGACAGAAAGTAGCTACATGTGTGCATATTTGTGCACTAAATGTATGTACCTGTTCTGCTGTCAGCCAGCCTTTGGAGGAGGGCTGTGGGAGGGAAAAGGGCAGCGTAGGGCAGGGGTAAACACCACTTTCAAACAGCCAGGGGGAAGAGAGGGCAGCTTGAGGTAGAGCCTGCCAGACAGCTTTGATGAATGTTAAAAATAAGCTCAGGTATGTCACATAGACTCTCGGGCACTTGAAATACCAACTTCTGCAGGCGCCTGGGGTCGACAGTCCTCAGGGGAAGGCTGAGATGACCTATATTCTGTTCTTGGCAAAGGCTGCCTTCTCCACAGGGGCTCAGGCTATTATCAACTTTATTTTCCAATCAACCAAATTCCCCGGTACTTACTTGAAACTGCAGGAAGGCAGTCCACGATGGAGTTACCAGTAAATATACTGTCAAATTTCAGCTGGGTGCAGTTAATGAAAATTTTGATAACATGCTGATCCTAATATTAAAACTAGTCTCATCTTCAAAATGTTTCCATTCAGAGGTTTGAGTTCATGTTTTGTTTCCTTCATTCAGGTATCTTCCATCTACAAGGACCCCAGCATTGGCAACCTGATTAACATTGTGATTGTAAAGTTAGTCATAATAAACAATGAGCTGGTAAGGCTGCTAAATTTCTTGAAATCTCCATACTTACACACTTACAACAAGTATGTGGTGTACATACTTATCAATTAAATTATACCTTTGGATTATTTCTCTTTGCATGTTTCTCAGGATGGTCCAGTCATTTCATTTAATGCACAGACCACTTTGAAGAACTTCTGCATTTGGCAGCAGAGCCAGAACATCTTGGATGATAACCACCATTCCCATCACGACACTGCCATCCTAATCACCAGGTGCAAGAAAAATATCAAGTTCTTTGCTGCATACAGTATATACTTTGAACAGGTTTTTAGGTCTTTCAAACAGCCAAATATTCCATGAACCAAATAACATTGTAATAAGTTTAAATTCTTGGAGAATCAGTTGCCTCAGAGGCATAGATCAAATGGGGTCCAGATCGCTGATGAATGGAAGTGTTTAAAAATTAACCCAAATAAGAAGGATCCCCTGAAGGTTGGGGAAATGTTCTTCTTTTGTACAGTGCCATTGACCGTGACCCATTATCTGTGTCTTCACCACAGGCAGGACATCTGCAGAGCAAGGGATAAGTGTGACACCTTAGGTAAGTGGATTTTTTTCTGCTGATAGAATTCAAACCATAAACTAATATATACTGTACTTAACATGCTGATGATGGTATGATCATGATGAAAAATTATAAAGGTTGTTACTTAGGAAAACTGAAGTGAGCCTCCTTTTTTTTCTCTTGTTTTTAAGGACTTGCAGAGTTGGGAACGGTGTGTGATCCGTACAGGAGCTGCAGCATTAGCGAGGACAATGGACTCAGTACTGCATTCACCATTGCCCATGAACTTGGCCATGTGTAAGCACAGCTTGTTTCCACTGATTGTTTACCTGAAGTACTGTCATCACTCTTAGTTAGTGTAAGTTTTGGCTTCAGGCAGAAGTAGAGCTTCAAAAATCTTTCTAGGAATCCACACATGCCTTACCACCAGATGGGGATCAAGGAATCTTGCATATTTGGACACAACAGCCCTACATTCCTTTTTGTTTTCCCAGTATTTTCTGCTGCTTTTGTGTGTTTTTGATCACATATCCTAATTTGTGCCTGCCTTTCATCCTGAGAGGAAAGATAAAAGAGTCTGAAAATTGCAGTTTTTTTCCCCTCAGAATTTAAGCAAAACCACTGGTTGTTGACCACTGCTTTTCAGCAGACTTTGCATTGTCCAACGTCCTGAGTCAGACAGAGCTGGGGGAGGGGGGGTTAGCCTTCTACAGTGGAGACTGTTACGGACCTTAACAGCCCTCATCATCTCTAACAAATGCTCCTTCTAACCATTAAACAAAAGGTGGGATTGTTCAATTCCCACGTTTATCCGCATCAAGTGGTGACAACATGCTTAGCCCCAGAACTCAGTGTTATATGGTACCTTTCAGATAGGGAGCTGAGTAGCTCAGAGGGAGGGCTGTGGGCAGTGTGCTGTACCTGTCCACCACCAACCAGGATCTTATTTGTTCACCCTGCAGGAGCTTGAATGCTTCACTTATACTTGCTGTGCTCTGATTTTCACATAATCATATAATTTAATATTGTGCTGGTTTCTTTCCAAACTCCCCACAGGCAAGAAATACAAGCGCTCTGCATTATTTTTAACTGCAACCGTGAATAGGTTTCCCAAAGCCAATAACAGAGTGACAACAGGAATATAGAATCAATGTTTAGATTTAAAACATGTGGCCGAAGAAATGAAACACACTAAAGCACAAAAAACTAACATTTTTCAATTGGAGTCTTGTCTATGTTGGTTTGAGAAACACTAACATATTAAAACTTTAAAGTCCCAGCCAGAAGCAATGTAGAGACATTCATCACCATAATACTGGCTTTTGTTACGTTTATCCTAGCCAAACAGTGGTCTTACAGAGCTGTGCATCTAGGTGACATAAACTACAACCAACAGAATTATTACTAGAAAAAGGAAAGAAATTCAGTCTTTCAGTTCTCTATACTTCTCTTGTTAATGTAATATTTGTTATGATACCTGAACTTGCTTTTCTGTTTCCTCCGCTAGGTTCAACATGCCTCATGACGACAGTAACAAGTGTAAGGAGGATGGAGTTAAGATTCAGCAACACGTGATGGCTCCCACACTTAACTACAACACAAACCCTTGGATGTGGTCCAAATGTAGCAGGAAGTACATCACAGAGTTCCTCGAGTATGTCATACTCTTTTCTTCAGGATTGTTCCAAACATGCATGGGGATTAGATCGTGTAGATGATTGTTTTCTACTGTTAAGGAGAAATTTCTGAACAACTCAAGCAGCCTGAAATGAAATAAGATATGCAAAGTAGTAAGGTCAAGTAAAAATAACTGTATAATTTAACTAAGCTCTAGCCAAATAGCTTTTAAAGATGCTGTATTTATAAAACAGTATCTCAGAGATTTCACAAGTATGTTTCCTTAAACATACACACACACACAGAGTGCAGTCTTTGCAAACTGTATGCAGTTTTTTTCCACTTTTAGCAGCAACAGCCACATTTTGCTTGCTCATGGTGGGAACTGTTGGGTCTCTGTAAATATAAAGAGTCGGTCTAGACTTGCTCTATTTGAAAAAGTGCCCTGAGATAACTTTGTTATGATATGGCGCTATATAAATAAAACTGAATTGAATTGAATTTTTAGGCCTAAATGCAAATAAATCATTTCATCATTTCTCAGGGCTGTTGCAGCCTCTAGTCTCATCTCTTCCAAAGGCTCCTCAACCCACTGAGAAAGACCAGGGAACTCCTACTGTAGGAAAGAGTAAATGGGATAGTATCTGGCAACTATCCAAAGATCTCCCTGCATCCCCCAACTCCTGAGCTCACCACCACTTACTACATATAGAATATGAACAGAAATCTGTCAAGACACTGAGCAAGCTGTGTGTACAGTAAGGGTTCTATATATGTACAGAAAAATGACCTCTCCCACTGTACTGAGCGTGTTTTCTGTCTGTTTGTGTCTCTTGTTTTTCCCTTTTTTCTTTAAGTTGTTTTATTTTTATTTCTCAATAGCACAGGATATGGTGAGTGCTTGCTCGACGAGCCCGTTTCTAGGCCGTACAGTCTCTCGCAGCAGCTGCCTGGACGGATATACAATGTCAATAAACAGTGTGAATTGATATTTGGGCCTGGAACGCAGGTGTGCCCTTATATGGTAAGTGGAGTCGGTGTGCGAATCTAAACTGTGGGTCTCTGAGGGAAGCCTCTTGTGTTATGATCCTGGCAGAGTTTCCAGATGAATTTGAAGCCTTTCGCTAACAACATACTGATTATTCTCTCTGAGATACAAGCAAACAAAAACAAATTTAATGAATATATAAGACATGATATCTCAGCTCCTATAAAATCTGTTAACTCCTTAAAACATGAATATGAGAAAAGACGGAATCAGGCTCGAATCATCACATCAAACCATACTGTATATTTATCTGTTTTTTAATTTTAAATCCATACTGCAGCAATTTCTCCACAATATGTGTGACACCCTTAAGCACAATAGTTTTCTTGGCTCGTTTCGGACCAGACAGAAAGGGCATATAAGGCACTGGCTGAGAAAATCCTGCCAAATGAGATGGCTGACACAGCAAACTTACTGTATGGAGTCACCTTCTGGCATGCTGTTTAATAATGTGCGATAAATTGGATGTCTGCCTACTGGTGTCAATATATTAATAGAGTTGTCTACAGTGAGGTTATTTAACGTGACATTTATGTGCCCTATATTCTAACTGTCTAACAGTTTTTTTCTGGAATCTCAGGGTTAACGCTGTATGTGTGTTTGTGTGTGTGTGTGTGTGTGTGTGTGTGTGTGTGTGTGTGTGTTTCTCAGACCCAGTGTCGGAGACTGTGGTGCACCAGTCCAGAGGGCGCCCAGCGGGGCTGCAGGACCCAGCACATGCCGTGGGCAGATGGCACTGACTGCTCCCCTGGAAAGGTAAGTGTCATGTGGAAATGAAGACAGATGCTTAGAGTGAGGCGCTGTTTATAGGAGCATTGGGAAGTAAAAAGGAGTAAAGGAGGAAGACATTTGTTTTGACACTTAAAAAGTGTCAGGAGCAAGATGTAAGAAATTGAACTGTGTTTTTTATTAGTTTGGGATAAACATGTAAAGAGAAAACATGTGAAGTGTTTTAACACTCCATGTTTTCACCACATTTTTATCCATTACTTTATGGTTTAATACTCATATGGTTCTGTGTTATGATCTGACAATCCTCACCCAATTTCGTTGTTTTGATCTTACAACTTTTCCAGTGACTCATGACCATAAAGTGCAAACTGACAGAAGAAAACAAGTTTCCAGACACAAAAATCAACTCGCCATTGACACATATGTATACACTATTGTAACTGAACATGACTGGCATGTAAGTAGGTGGCGTGAAGCTATAAATGATGGAGGTTCCTCTCTAGGCGACTGTCTTAGTGTAGCTTTTAATTAGGACTTTCACACTAACCTCGCTTCCTGCCGCTAAGACTGAGAGAACATGAAAGCGACATGAAGTCCATGTCAAGACGCACACACACACACACACACACACACACACATGTTGAAACCTTTTCATGTTTACACCGATCTCTCATCCCATGCCATGCCAGAGTGCACCACACTAAACACTTAAGCTGGAGTCTGTTTGTTGAACAGTGTAAGATTCTCCTCCTGCTATGAGCTGAGATGTATTTATTGACTATGTGCATGACGTTTTCTTGACTTCTGTCCAGCCAGACTCAGCCGTAAAATATCTTTTTCTGTTCCTGTTTTTTCCATTTGCTTCACTGTATAATTTCTCCCAGATTAGCATCGAAGCACTAAAGATCAGATAGATGTGTTGCCAGTTCCATGGATAAGATTTCATGTGCTCACTCTGTCTGTTCCTCTCCCTTTTTGACTTTTTCTCTGTCTTACTCTCATTTTTCTTTCACTCGCTTACCTCATTCTCTCCCTCTGCTCTTATTCTTGCTCTCTTCATTCATCTGACTTCTCTCTTTTTTGTTTCTCTCTCATGACAGCACTGCAGGCACGGCCAGTGTATAGCCAAAGAGCATGACGCTGTACCTGTGGAGGGGGCATGGGGAGTTTGGAGTCCTTTTGGTACCTGTTCGCGGACATGTGGCGGGGGCATCAAGATCGCCGTGCGCGAATGCAACCGACCCGTGTGAGCAGTCCCTCTCTTTGTAGTCATGCATGCCTAGTGGACCTTGTCTCCATCTTAGCTGCCAAAATCAGTGTTCCATAGATCAAGCTTCCTGAAGGGAATTCTTTCCATAGCTAGTGTTCATCAGGACAGGCCCTCTGATGGCTGATCTTATAGGGTTGTTTCCTGGTAAATAAAGAAATCACTTTGAGTGTTGCCTTTCATCCTGTTTTAATGGATGGACATAAAAGAATAGGGCATGATGAGAATGAGTTTGAAATTGAAAACAATGCCAATGACATCCTCTGGGTGGGCAGTAGGGTGAAAAGGAGAATGGGGAGATAGATGAATGTTTGAATCTGTGAGGGGAAAAGGGAACGATCCACTTATGATATTTACTAAATTAGGTCAGTGATTGGTCCATTCACTTCTTCAATCTTGCCTCCAGGCCCAGGAATGGAGGAATGTATTGTGTGGGTCGCCGAATGAAGTTTCGTTCCTGTAACTCTGAGCCCTGCTCCAAGCAGAAGAAGGACTTCAGAGAGGAGCAATGTGCAGCTTTCGATGGCAGGCACTTCAACATCAACGGTCTACCTCCTAATGTTCGCTGGGTGCCCAAGTACAGCGGAAGTGAGAATTTTTTCAGTCACTGGCTTCCTGCTTGCACCTTTTGTCAAGCCACTTCACTTGTGCATAATAGACATAATGTAAGTTTGACATTGACATCTATTGGTATTAAGTTTTTGTCTCTGTCTTGCCTCCTCTGTCAGTCCTGATGAAGGACAGGTGTAAGCTGTTCTGCAGGGTGGCCGGCAGCACGGCCTACTATCAGCTCAGGGACAGGGTCATTGATGGCACGCCGTGCGGACCCGATACCAACGACATCTGTGTCCAGGGCCTATGCAGGGTGAGGTTCCTAACTCTTATTAACTTTAGAACACTCGGCTGTATGGTTCAAATGCAGCTAAATGTACAGCTAAATCATAACTATAGGTTCTAACGGTGACCATTCTTGCACAGTTACTGTGTGGAGTAACAGCAAATATTTTCAAAAAGCATTTTAATCCTTTGCCAAACCAGACTGTGTTTATTTCCTCAAACCTGGGACAGACATAGTTTTAGTTTGAAAGCTTGATTACTAACATACCATAAACATCAATATACTTCTTGAAAGAAGCAGTGGGTTGCTCTGTGTACACTCTAAACCACACACAGTGTTTTGGTTAGAGTGTGGTTCAGTAAGTTGCCTTGGCAAGTGGATTTTGATCCATGCTGTGGCACTAAAGCTGAGCTCTTCATCCTTTATAGAAAATCAAAATGTCTCTTGCTAAAATCAATTACAAGCAGAGCAGCTCGTGCCATGCAGCTCGTGTGGTTTTTTGAAGGAAATTAATTTCAGATGGGCGTTAGGCTATAACTCAATAAGTTATTATTTAAGGGTCACTGGGTTTGATTCTTTCTTTTATGATTAGTATTTAATCAAGAAGTAATGGCCAAGTAGAAGGCCATTTATCTGACGTGTTGATATTGCAGTGTTGAACTTTTGCCAAGTAACTGGAATTAAAGAGTGTTAGCTGAAGAAAGTCTTTTCATGTTGTTTTGAAAAATCAGTCTGACTTCCCTGTGTTTGCAGCCTATGACTACTAGTCATATTATGTTGTCTGCACGTCCTTCTCCTCTTTCTCACCTTTATCCTCCATCCGAACTTCTCTTCCACTTTCCCTCTTTTTGCCCCTTTCCTCCTACTACCATTTATATGACTCCTGGCATTTTCTTATTTTATATTTTATTTATCCCTCCCTTCTACCTCTTTACTGAGCAGCAAGCGGGCTGTGACCATGTATTGAACTCTAAAGCCAGGAGGGACAAGTGTGGTGTGTGCGGAGGTGACAACTCTTCCTGCAAAACTGTGGCAGGCACCTTCAACATGGTCCGTTATGGTGAGCTACAGCCTCTTTTATTATACTATCATTTCACTTTCAGCAAGTAGAAATGACAGCAGCTCTTGTTATATTGCTTCAACACATTTTTACATGTGCTTAGTTGTCAGAATGAAGAGCGCTGAGAGTGGGGCTCACTTGTTAGCGTAGGCACAGAACTCAGTATACTAATGATCTAAACCCACTACTCATGCCATTTGCAGGCTATAATGAAGTAGTGCGAATACCCAGTGGTGCTACAAATATAGATGTGCGTCAACACAGCTACTCAGGGAAACCAGAGGATGACAACTACCTCGGTAAGACATCCAACATTTTGTTGAAAAGAAACTACTGTTAACATTTTCATTGTATTTCCAGATTTCCATTAGTACTGTTTCCTGCCATTTCTGAAGCAATGTGCTGTTGAAAGTGTCTCTGCCTGCATGTTTACTTGAATGACAGTGTTCAGCTTTTAGTGTTAAGTCATGTACTGCAAACCTAAGGAGTTGGCATATAATGTGCATGCTAACATGTTAATGAGCCAGAACTAGGCCTGTGGGTGCCATTCCAGCAAGGTCAGTTGGTTTATAAGCGTTTGTGTCTCTTAGTGTGTGTGCGCAGGTGTGTATTCTCTTTGGTTCTGTAAATGTGTGTCTTTCTGTACCATATGCCTGCCTGTCAGTCTGGATATGGCTGCTTTGTCAGCTATTAGTGTACATGTCTTGTTGGCGCAAGCGTGCTAATACTTGAGCTCAGATAGCCCTCTGGCTACCATTCCATCAAGGTCGACAAGTGTGTGTCAGCATGTGTAGTGTGTATTTCTCTGCATATTGCTTTTATTATTGTTGTTTTTCTTTTATTCTGTGTGTGTGTGTGTGTGTGTGTGTGTGTGTTTGCCTGCATGCTTGACTATATGTCACATGGAAACTTCTGAACA
This sequence comes from Macquaria australasica, assembly GCA_005408345.1. Lineage (NCBI taxonomy): Eukaryota > Metazoa > Chordata > Actinopteri > Centrarchiformes > Percichthyidae > Macquaria > Macquaria australasica. The sequence goes on from SEMN01000317.1 coordinate 260,689, forward strand.
TGATTTTTCAGTTGTCACCCTTTATTGTGTGTGTGTATTTATATGTATTTGTGTATGGGCACAGTCATTAGGGGCCCAATGTGGAGACGATGTTGCCGGAATGAGGGCCGCTCTCCTCGGTCATATTAGTGTAATGTGTGAAATGGCGAGGAAAGGCAGGAAATTAGCTCCATAATCGCATTAGAGTGAATGAGTGCAGCAGACTGGCTGTTGAACAGAACAGGACGCCCCTGGATGGGACTTCTCCGGGAAGAGAGGATTATTTTACCCCAATAAGGCTTTACTGCTGCCTACTGCAGCCTTACTGTAAATGAAAACATTTATTGAACAGGGCTAAGCTGCACAGTCACATGCAGAAACAAGCTATTGTTTTGTTTACTTTAGCTACAGTTGTTTTGCAGTTAGTTTGATCTTACATCGAATACCTATCATTCTGGCTCTCTGTTTCAGTCAGTGGGATCAGGCTCACTAAGTGACTGTTTTCTGTCTTCCTGCAGCCATATCAAATAGCCGTGGAGAGTTCCTGCTTAATGGAGAGTTTGTGGTCAGCATGTTCAAAAGGGAAATCAAAGTAGGAAATGCCATCATCGAGTACAGTGGCTCTGACCATGTCATTGAGAGGATCAACTGTACTGACCGCATCGAGGAGGAGATCATTGTCCAGGTAAACTGTCCTTATCATGATGGGTTAGTTTGCCATGCAGGAGATGCAAAGCTAGATTGGTTTAGTAGCAGTGGCATGAGTGAAACTTAAGAGATATTCTCAAAGCAGGAACTGAAATGCTTTTACAGACTTGACCTCCAAAAGTTTTTACTTTTACTTTGGAAGATGTGAACAATCCATGATGTTAAGAACCCATAATCCTACTGTATAATGCATATCACATTGCCTGCATTTTCACCAGGTGCTGTCTGTGGGGAACCTTTACAGCCCAGATGTCAGGTACTCCTTTAACATCCCCATAGAGGACAAACCGCAGCAGTTTTTCTGGGATGCCTATGGGCCCTGGCAGGAGTGCAGCCGCCTGTGCCAAGGTGAGGGGGAGGCACAAGGGGTTGGCACAGTGAGGTGATGGGAGTGGTCAATGATAAATGGTGTGGTGAGAGTAAAGATGAGATGGAATGAGGAGAGGAGACGTGGGAACCACTGAGGCAGAGGCATAGGAGAGAGAGGATTGTCTGGCTAAACTTGACAGGTTCATGCTAGACATATAGGTTTGGAACAAGTGATTAAAGTTCAACCTTGTAGTATGCTGTGGCAGATTACCTTCTTTGGCATGGCTCTGGATGTGTCGGAGTATGTGGGTGTGCAGAGGCGGATTGCAGGTAAACTCGAAAACCTGTTATGTGTTTTGACTCAAACACTTTGTCTGAGAATTTCTTTCTCCACTTTTTGACACTGCCCTGCTTGAACAACCAAAAGTGAATTCCAAAGAGAATCCAATGAGTTCACACAGCAGGATAAACAGCAAACATGTAATGCCCTCAGCACCTGTTGATTTTCCAACTTAGATGGCCTTTCTGGCAGTCTGGGGCCCACTAAGCTCTCATAGCACTGAGCTGCAAAACTTGGTAACATGAGGGACTGATAGAGAATCTATTTCCTGGAGCCACATGAGGTTTAAATCTCTCTCCCCTACTGTACAGTTAGTGCACTGTGATTCAGTGCAGGGATGTCAACACAAGAGCCAAAGTGAAGCACACACACACTGCTGCTGGTATTCATTGCTATCCTATGATGATCTATATTGTACTCAGAGAACTACTTGCATGGTCTTACAGAAGCTGCGGTCAGGCAGTGGAGGGTAGTAGAGTTTCATTTGACGATGGAGTTATGAAAAAGAGATTGCAACTCTATTCGTGGATTTTTGTATACTCCTTTGTGTCTTTCTCATCAAAAATCAAACATAAAGGGAGCAAAATAAGTTATCTTTTTTTAAAAGCCTAAATATACAACACATTTCCTTTCATATCCATGCACATATAGTGGAGGTAACAAACAAAATATGTTTGTGTGCAGTATTTCAACTTTTGTTTGCTATATGGTACTTTAGAATTATAAGAGAGACTTTTAAATTTGCCTGCTGTCCAAACTTGCATCATTGTGTCTTCACAGGAGAGCGCAAGCGGAAGATTCTCTGTAGCAGAGAGTCAGACAGGGTGGTGGTGTCAGACCAGCGGTGTCACGATACAGCTAGACCTGCTGTCACTGCTATCACTGAGCCCTGCAACACTGAATGTGAACTCAGGTTTGTATTACAGGTTTAACCAACCTTTAGTACCTCTATGGACCATCAAGTCTTTCTTCACTTGGCCATTTAAAAATACTGACAAGGATTTGCCCTATCCCCTTTGATGCAGGTGGCATGTGGCTCGTAAAAGTGAGTGCACAGCCCAGTGTGGCCTGGGATATCGTACCCTGGAAATATACTGTGCCAAAATCAGCCGTACAGATGGCAAGACCCAGAAGGTTGATGACCGCTATTGTAGCGGTCAGCGCAAACCTGATGATAAGGAAGGTTGCCATGGAGACTGTAACCCAGGTGGCTGGGAGTACTCGCCTTGGTCAGAGGTAAGATTGTTGTTGGAAGCGTGGGGTTTGTGTGTGAGCATCATCCAGATGTTTGTCAAAGTTTATCATGGGTTGTGTATATGTGTTTACACTTGCTGATGTTCAAACGTTTGTACTGCAGTGCTCCAAGAGCTGTGGGGGGGGCACCCGCCGTCGAGGGGCAGTGTGTCGAAAGGCAGCCGAGGCTGGCGGTGATGAGAGCAAATGCAGTCAAAGGGACAAGCTGACCGTCCAACCCTGCAATGATTTCCTCTGTCCACAATGGAAGACTGGCGACTGGTCTGAGGTCAGTTCAGCGCTTATTGTATTTTCTTTGTCCTCAGAGGAAGAGCAGTCCAATATTTACTGGTGGTCACTTATAGTGGTCCATATAGTGGATCGATTGAGGAGATGATAGCATATGCACTGTATGTTTGCATTAAAATGTTTCTTCTTTAATTTCCAGTCATATAAAAAGAAAAAAGAAAGATCTGAGAGGAAAGATGATTATGTCATTTATATGAACTTCTGTTAAGGCACACAGTTACATAAGGCATGTGCATACACATTTATCTGTGAGGAAGACTTCCTGGTGTTTAAGTAACTGGGTTTAGTCAATGTAAAGAGAAACAGACTCTAGTGTAAATACTGTAGTTTTAAGCCAGCAGTGATCTGGGTCAAATGTAAAATCTCAGTGTTGACTGTGCATGGCTCAGCTTTGGGAGAGTTACTCCCCTCCTTCCACTACAGTGAGTGTTGGGAAATTGGTGATTGCAGGGTAAGATCGTACTTAACTGTTGTACAGTTTACACATTGTAGAGCGAGGAGCTTGCAAAGCTTTGGGCTGCATTCCAGGAATATTTCAGATCTCCCATGTGGTTCTGCTAAATACAAACACCTACACTGCACTGTATACATATGCACTGTACACACATGTAAATAAACACTCTTGCCCTGTCTTTTGGTCCCTTCCAACTGCCATTTGTCTTGCAATCTGCATATCCTGCTTTCCACAACACCAAGTGATCTTCCTCTGCCGTGAACTAGAATTCCAGCAGGCTCAATGGCTGGCAACAACCAGTGCTCATGTAATATGCTGTATACATATCGATCTCTAAAACCTGAGATATTGTCCTTTCAGTGCCTCGTGACGTGCGGGAAAGGCTACAAGCACCGTCAGACGTGGTGTCAGTTTGGTGAGGACCGTTTAGACGACCGCTTTTGTGGCTCATCTAAACCTGAGTTGGTGCAGACATGCCAGCAGCAGGAGTGTGCCTCTTGGCAGGTTGGACCATGGGGACAAGTGAGTGTTAACAACAGTGGATAGTATACACCATACTTAGTTCAAGGTTGTCAAAAATTGTGGGGAAAGAGGGTGGGTACTGATGCAGTGGAACAGCTGATAGACAGGGGACAAATCCAGGGGCACACCTACTTAATGTGTGATGTTAAATAATCAATTTATATTCCAAAACAGGTGAAACAGCAGAAATTGTTAGCCTAGAGACTACATGAGAAAAAATAATCTGAATCATATAATACTGTATTGTACACCTGTGCTTGATATTCGTCTTCATATCAGAAAATGAAGTGCTGTTTGTTCCAAGGCATTTAAGGGTCTATTCCAGATATCTTGATCCACAGCCACTGCTTTCATATATGGGTAATATCTACCCCTCAGTGAGGTAATATATTACCTCTATACACATGTACATTGCTCTGCACTTTACTGCTTTTTGCACCTCTGCTTGGATGCTAAACTGCATTTTGTTGTTTGTCTCAATACTTGTACTGTGCAATGGCAATAAAGTTCTAATCTAATATAGAAGTCAGTCCCAGTTGATGGGAAGCAGCACAGAGGCTGACATTTACAATTACTGTTGCTTCCCTGATGAATTCTCCCCAGATGTAAACCAAAGGGAGGACACAGAAAAGCTAAGCTCATCATTTAGCACAGTTCCCCTTTCTCTCGCCTGTTTAGACACAGAGCACATCCTGCCAAAATAAATATACAAAAGCTATGGAAGGTCTGGGTAGGCGTGTTCTTCTACAAAAGCATTGTATAGGGTTATGCATACAGTATATAGTGTCTGTGTGTGCAGGCCCAGTCTCATTTGTGTGTGTACACAGAGAGCTGAACACCCAAAAATGTGAGCTATTTTTGTGCCCCCCATCAGAGGATGTGCGCACGTTAAGGTATATTTGAAGTCAGTTAATGAAGCGTGGTCAAATGCTAGTTGAAGCTGCCGCCACACAAGTTTGACCCTGTTTCATTGGAGGCAGTGAGGCAGAAGAGAGCATGGGGTGGTACCCTCTGACTTGGCTACAGTGGAAAAAAGGCAAGGGCAATGTATAGAAGCAAAGGTTCCTCATGTATTTGATCTGTGAGACTCTTATCTGCTTGAAACTGAGATCTTAGGATGTTTGTCAGGGGAGTGGAGGGGTAAAAGAAGCATTTTTGTTTGCTAAGCCTGGTTAACAGTTTTTTGATTTGTTTGTGTGTGGGAGTTGCTTTGTTGGCTCCGATGAACTGTCTGTTTTTTGCTTGCCTTCCTCGCCTCTTTCTCCGTTTTCTCTTTGGCTCACTGTTGCTAATGTTCCCCCACCACTCCTTTTTTTCCCTCTTTGAACCCAGTGCACTACCTCGTGTGGGCCAGGCTACCAGATGCGAGCGGTGAAGTGTGTGGTTGGCTCTTATGGTGCTGTCATGGATGACACTGAATGTAATGCTGCCACCCGACCCACCGACACCCAGGTAAGGAGGGCATTATCTTCCTTTCTTCCTTCCTTGCATCTTTTCTCCCTATCTCTAACAACATCCTTTTACTTCTCTCAGCTGCTCACAATCTCTTTATCTCTTCCTCACTGTGAGAGCAGGAGTTGTTCCATGGGTGAGTCTCAAACAGATTCAGACTGTGAGGAGAGAAGGAAGCATCCACGTTCATGCACACTGACACTCAAAACACACACACATTTCATTTCCACCTGGTCTCAATAAAGCTATGTTGTCTGATCTAGTCTGGTCTAGAGGGAAAGACAGAGGGGGAGGTTATACCAGCCTCACCATCCCCACATAGAGACACACAACTCTCAGACAGAATCCCCAAAAGAAAGCCCAAACATTGCAGGATGACCTTACACTGTTATTCTTCAGAATACTCTTCTCTATCTTCAGTATATAAGAGACACTAAAATCTGGCAGAAGTCATGTTTGGCTTATAAGTATTTACTCTTAGTTTGAATCTTGTCCATGCCTTAGCTTCAAAACATCCCTTAGTTGTGACAGCTGTTCTTGGACACTTGACTACAGACCTAAATAAATTGTAATTCACAGAACTATCACAAGTTACATTTAATGGATGTTCTTCAAATGACTGATTACTAATATTTAAAGCATGGTAGTGAAAAGTGATGCTACAGTTTCAAATATTTAGTTCCTATCTCCTCTACCCACTGGTAATGCAGACTGAGAAAGTGCGATGTTGGAGAGTTTCACTCACTTGAGTTTACATGTGGAATTATTTGTTTTGTATAAATCATTTTGGGCACCTGTTTGTAATGTGTGCCACACACACAAAGAGACACGGAAACCCCAAAGAAACCTATTTTGAGTTGAATGAGAGTTTTGTTTGGTCAGCGTGGGGCATAAACCCATTTCAGAGGGCTGAGCATACAGACTCAGGATGAGGCCCCCCTCTAGTCGCAGTGGCTCTTAATTCCAATGCTTGGGCCGGCAGAGCCAGTGACCCTGAAACAGTCGCCTCACCTCGTTGGGATTCTAACCAGCCAGCCATGAAGTGGGCCACCAGGCCGCCAGTCCCACCACCACCAGCCACCAAGCAGAGCTTAGAAAAAGAGGGACAGATAGATGGATGGAGGTCTAAGTACAAGGAGGAGAGAGATGGAGGCAAGAGATGCTTTGCTCAATACTTCCACACATAGACTGGATAAAGTCTGAACAGTTATGAACACTGCTTGGGCCTATTATATAACTTGAAAGTTGCAGTATACACACAATACACACAAACTCACATAATTATCATCACAAAATCTGTCATATTTTATCAGTTTATACGTGTAAAATGTGAGTCTGACAGGAAGTGTGCATAGAGCTACTTTAAACGCTGCCATGAGGACTATTTGCTTCCATTAGGAGGTGAAGTGTGGAATGTGGAGCCTGCTCAGAGCCTGTGCAACCTGATTAAGGCCCTCATTGCTAGAGACTGGGGGTCAGAGGGCACCAGAGGGCATGGGGGAAAAAGAGGAAAGGGCGGAAGGTGAGGGACAAGGGGGTGGATTAGGGGTGGAGTTTACAACCACGCCAGCATGGGCATTGGATCCCTGAATACCACTCCACTATGACCTGTTATGACAGGGATCAGGGCTTTATGCTGAGTGGCTTACTGCCACAATCCATAGTTTGAACTGACGGGGGGGACCCTGTTAATGTTGTTTTGGTAAGGTGGGGGGAGAAGGGTTGATGGGAAACACAACTACTCTCAAACGTAGAGGTGGAGGAATATAGTTAAACTTGTTAATGACTGTCCCATGTAAGAGGAGCTATCTCTGATATTCGTGGTATTTTGTGGACAGGGACAGATGTTGTTACAGTATATTCATTTTGTTAATCACTGCATGAATGGGTGTATGTGTCCTCCCTTCCACAGGACTGTGAACTGGCCCAGTGTCCCAGCAGCCATCCTGTTCCCCCAGGGACCAAAGTCCCCTCCCACCAGGGCCACAAAACCCAGTGGCGGTTTGGTTCCTGGACCCAGGTTGGTTGTCCTGCCTCATCTTCAATCCATTTGTCTTTTTGTTGGTTTCCAGCTTCTTAACCTTTCTTCTCTGCACAACAGTGTAGTGCCAGCTGTGGCAAAGGGATGCGGATGCGCTACGTGAGTTGCCGTGACAACCAGGGTGGAGTGGCAGAGGAGTCGGCGTGCGTCCACCTACCAAAACCCCCTGCCAGAGAAGTGTGTTCAGTAGTGGCCTGTGGACAGTGGAAAGTGCTGGAATGGACAGTGGTAATAAAAGCAACCATCGTCATCATTTATTCAGTTTTATTCAGTTATATTACAATGTTAAGCAGCTGCACATATATTTATATAACCCAGTGTTGGAGAGGACGGTTTCAAATAAGTGGAAATTTTGAAAAGAGTTTCCTGTTCAATAAGCATTTTCCCTCAGATCTGCGTCTTATTAGACTGACAGACAGCACTGTTTAATGAAAATTGTGTGTCGTCAAGATGTTTTTCTTTTTGCAAAGTTTATTTATGTTCGTATACTCTACATTATTTTTCACTTACACTGACAATTAGTGTCTGCACATGCTATGTAGATGTTTGTGTAAGCAAAGATGTGGAGACAGGGTGGCAGCTGGAAGGCAAGTGTGTATCGAGGCCTGGGGGAGGGCTGGGATGAGGCTAGAGAAGGAGTGTGTGTGTGTGTGTGTGTGTGTGTGTGTGTGTGTGTGTGTGTGTGTGTGTGTGTGTGTGTGTGTGTGTGTGTGTGAGAGAGAGAGAGAGAGAGAGAGAATTGGAGTGAGGCACAAGTTTTTGGAGCTGGGAGATGCAAGGGGCTGCAGTGAGGGGCTCCACTCTTGTTTACAGATGTTTCTCATCAGAGTCCTGGTGATACAGTACAGCCAAACTGCAGGTCTGGTCACCATGCGCACACACACACACACACACACACACACACACACACACACACACACACACACACACACACACACACACACACACACACACACACACACACGTACCACAAAGCCAAAGACACTCATTGACCCCCCAAAAGGAAATGGTTCATCCCAAGGCCAGAAAAGATTTCAGACGCCTATCCCACACACACACACACACACACACAATGCAATATGGCCTTCTTTATCTTGCAGTGACACTCCAATATGACAGAGTTTTGTTATTGTTCTCAGGGTCTGTACAGCCTACAGTATGTTATTCAACAGCTTAATTTATTATCACATCATATACATCGACTTACCTTCTTATAGTATCTAAAATCATGTGAAGTCCATAACATTGTGACAGAGCAGTGTAAACCTCTGGACAGTGTAATCCCAGGCAAGGTTTTTAGAGTAGACAGCTGTTACATAAGTATAATATATCACCTTATGAAAACAGAAAGTGGATTCTGTTATGGAGGAGTGAGACACCATTAGTGCTTCGCAGAAGATCTGCCTTGTGTTATTTTCCTGAAAAGAAAGATGTGCACTTGGGTCCTTTAAGGAGATTCTGCATCGTCGGCCAGGGCCAGAGCCACGGCCGTTTGCTGCATGCCATGTTTAACTGAAATGAGAGCTGTGCCGGCATCCTCAACACCAAGTCAAGCCTGCTTTCAGTTGGTGTTGGACCCTGGCAAGGATGAGCCTTGTCATTGTTTTTGTTTGTGAAATTTCTGGGCAGTTTTTTAAGGCCCAGGTGAGGAGTGGAGAGTTTCCACTTTGGTGGCGTCAAGATTTCATCTGTATGTAGTTGACACAGTTCTGCTGGTCACCTCTGATTTTGGCTTTCAGCAGGCCTGAAAGGGTGTCAGCTGGAAATGGGGTCAACACCTCCATATCTGAGGCAAAAGGTCACCGAACTGGGAGTTGCTGCCCCCTAGTAGAAGGGTTTCAGTATAATGGCGTCTTGAGATCTCCAGCTGGACGTATGCAACAGCTACAGTCATTCAGGCATTGTTCAGGACCATCAGGGGAAATCATCCAGACATCTGGATGCATATGAGCAAATGCATTTATACTCATGACTGATCTCTTTACCCACTATATGTGTGTGTTTCAGTGCTCAGTAACCTGTGGCCAGGGGAAGACGACACGGCAGGTACTGTGCGTCAACTTCAGTGACCAAGAAGTGAATACTAGTGAGTGTGACCCAGACGATCGTCCTACCACAGAGCAGGACTGTGCTATGTCTCAATGCCCGTCCCGCTCCAGTGAGTCCAGACCTTTCCCGTCCTCACCAAACACCAGCACCAGGAACAACCTTCCACGTAGCCAATCCCACCAATGGCGGACTGGACCCTGGGGCGCGGTGAGGCATCTTACACACAGCAGCATTACATCACAGTGATGCACCAATGTAAATTAGTCCAGCAATTTCTTCTAACAGTTTGTGAACTAGTTATTTTCTCCCTGCAATACGTTTTGTAACCTGACGCAGACTTTTCCAAACGCTCATGAAGTGAGGCTCAGTCCTCCAGACCCCACGCTCTTTTTAAGATAAGATAAGATAAGATAAGCCTTTAATTGTCCCACAGCTGGGAAATTTTCAGCGTTACAACAGCCAGAAAAAAGTGTCATATATAGAAATACAATAATAAAATATAATAAAATACAATAAAAATAAATAGAAAAATAGTCCTGTACACATTAAAGACAGTAATAATAATAGTGTGACTGAGTGCATTTGTAAGTATGAACAATAGATAAGATAAAAATATTGCACATATATAATAAACATGTATATGAAAAATATTTCACAGCAACATATGAAGTAGATAACATCATGAATAAAAAATATGTATTAAGATAATGCACAGCAGCAGATGAAGTATAGTAGTGAATAGTCTGCACACTGACAGTCAAGTGTAGATTACCGGGAGTTGTACTGATTATAGAGTCTGACAGAAGCAGGCAGGAAGGACCTACGGTACCTCTCCTTCAGACACCGCGGGTGGAGCAGCCGGTCGCTGAAGGAGCTGCCCAGTGCTGATAGAGTGACATGTAGGGGGTGGGAAGTGTTCTCCAGTAGTGATGATAGCTTGGCCACCATTAAGACAAGGCCTTAGCCATTGTGATGTAACAGCGCAGGATAGCATGACCCAAGAGCCACAGGCTGTCGCCCACATGGATCTCTTTCTCTTATTGTTCAGCTGCTTTTTAAAAACTGGGTTAGTGATAATCTCTGTTCAAAAATAACTTTGACCTTTCAATAATTCTGGGAAGTTATTAAAGCTATTTCTGGTGATTCTTCCTTCCTATGTCCTGAGGATGTGTACTTTAATATAGCAGCAGACATGGTCAGTCATTTGACATGATATGTCTCTTAGCATTGTTCTCTGAATTTTTATAAAAGTGGAGGCTTCGTGTGCACACAATACATATCTCATAGTGCACATTGATTCATTACAGTGTTTACTGTGTGTATTTAACCTACTAGTGATTTGTCTATGTACACAAAGACACATTGATTCAATACTTTGCAGCTGGGAGTTTTACTTTGGTGTGTGTTTTACATCATCATGTCTAAATGAAATGTAACAATTAGACCTATACACTGAGCATCTGTTTGTGAGAACCATCTATTTGACAGTGTGAACTCTTCGCTCTCTGTAACAACAGTGCTCCAGCACATGTGCAGGAGGTTTCCAGCGGCGTGTTGTAGTGTGCCAGGATGAGAACGGGTACCCTGCCAACAGCTGTGAGGATCGCAGCCGGCCCAATGAGCAACGATCCTGTGAGTCAGGCCCATGTCCACAGTGGATCTATGGCAACTGGGGAGAGGTAAGACTGACGCCACTTTACTGCTGTTTACTTCAGATTACAGCTTACCATGGCTCCTTGACAGATACTGGTCTAGCTTAGAGAGATAATTGTAAACTCTGGGAAGCTTTTGTGTTTGAATAATTCCTTGACTGATGCAAAAGTTGCTTAGTGTGGAGATCTGAAAAAGCATTAGAAATCAGCTAAGGCTCGGGCTCACATTCTCCATGCTTCACACAAGATAGATCTATTTTCATGTGAAAAAGTGGCCCTAGTTTTTTACTTCACACTCAAAAACCTTTTCTCCATACCCATTTGTAAAACACAACCTCTCCCCTGCTGTCTTCAGTGCACCAAGCCATGTGGAGGAGGAATAAAGACGAGGCTGGTGGTGTGTCAGCGTCCAAATGGCGAGCGTTTCAATGATCTGAGCTGCGAGATCCATGACAAGCCACCAGATCGTGAGCAGTGCAATACTCAGCCGTGCCCGTCTAGCCCCCACTGGAGCACAGACCCATGGAGCTCGGTACGCTCATAAAAAATACTCTATACCTTGTTTTTCAACCTCACATTTTTTTCAAATACCTGTAGTCTTACTCTTTCACAAACAGTCTTAAAGGGGCAGGATGACTATAGTGCATTTGCACTGGAGAAATTACACTCCCGCTTCTCTACTTTTAACCCCCTCCACTTCCTGCTCCTTCTCTGGTGTCTGCGATTGGTCAACATTTCCTCAAGACATTTGGAAAGTCAATTTCTGTTGCACTTAAATGGCAAAGATATGTTCACTTGCAATATGCCAAAAAAGTACAACATCACAAAATACTTCAGTGACAGCTGTGACCATAAGAACATTTTTTGTCAGTCCTAGTTACCATAAAACTGTTGTTGAGCCTTGTATTAGTATTTGACAAATTCAGGATCACTTTGTATCACAATCAAAGTTAGTTTTGTAAAATATTGTTTTTAAAGATAATTTATTAAGATATTTTTTTCCTTTTTATCTTTTGTATATAGCATTAACTTTAAGAAGTGATTTATTTTGTGTCTTAGCTCTTTGTATTAGCACATTTAGCCAATCGTTGTTCATATGCAAATACTGTTGAATGTTTTTGTATATCAGGAATATACAGTAAGATGCCTTGTTCTTTTATTATCCAAAGAATGGCCCATAATCTCCAAATATGCGGTGCTACACAATATAGTTGCACCAACGTACATAGGACTGTATTTGGGCTGTGTACTATATATACATCTTTGTACTATATACATCTTTGAAATGGCTATTGTATCAAGAATTCAATTTGTCTCAAGGCACATGTGGTTTTTTAGAGACATTACTAATCTTATTTAGACACTTTATTTTACAGTTTATGTATTTACCCTCTGCTGGGGAACCAAGCATGACACTGAAGCATGAATATGTGGTCTCAAAAGTTCCTGAAACGTCCAGTATCAGTAGTAAACACCAGCAAACAGCAACGGTACTAGCACTGTAAAATAAAGTGTCTCACCGAGTTTGTGGTAATTAGAACTAATAGCCATTGTATTCCAGATTTCCTTAGTGTGGCCAAAACAATAGGTTTAAAGCTCTCTGCTCCAAAGGTGCTTGATATGAGTGTATTTATAATGTGTTAGTTAATGTTTTCTTTGTACAGTAAGTACTTGGAGTTGCTAAATATGCTATGCTCAACAATACCTCACTTGGAACAAAACACAACTCAACTAGCCATTAAACTATGATAACCTACACTACAGTGGTGCTTTGGCCACACAAGGGAGATATAAGATATAAATATCAACAATGAACCATCACATTTTTGGTCGTTGCCTTGGTGCTGCCTCTTCTGTACTTTTTATTTCTTTCCAGTTAGTGGATTGATCAGATTGATCAGCTAAATGCAAAGTGTTTTACAGATTTGATGAAATAATGTTGAATTGTCTTTGAATGTCCATCAAACAACTTGCTCAACCTTTAAGCGAATGGGCTGTTAAAATGTCGTACTTTGAACACGTGATACCTGTGACCACAGGGGAAGTTAATAGTGTTTTGTATCCAGAGCTCTTACTCTGAGCCAACCTAATGTGTCTACCTCAGTCTCTGTTTTGATTGCCCCCCTGCCGTATCTTTCTCTCCCTTGCACTGGAGGGGCTTTGGCTGGCTAAGATTAAGCATGAGTTGTTGAGGGTACCCATTGCAGTTGATGGCCCTAAACACAGATCCAGGGTGTGTGTTATCTCCCACCTTGTAATGCTAACATCCTGCTGAGGACAGTGAAAACTGATCCAGTATCTGTGGTTAGGGGCAACTTTTGCCTGCAGCCCACCCAGTTGACTCCTCCTGATCATAAATGTCTGTATTGACATCACACCTTATTTTAAGGGCCTGTTAACACAGCTGTCCGTGCATTTTTTACCACACATCATTTACTAATGAGAAGTATTGCTCGTAATGACTCCCACATGTGTGATTGTAAGGCAAAATCAAATGAATCAGTGAAAGTAGAACACAGTATTAACACAGCACATCCTATTGTTCCTGTTTAGTTTCATTTCTAAGTCTTAGCAGTTTGACTTCTTGTGGTCAACCTCTTGGTTCGAATAGCAGTACAGATCAAACACCATATCAACAGGCTCTTGAAATAAGTATATTGTATGTCTCTTATTCACAAATGGCAGTATTAGTCTGTGTTTCAAGAAGATTTCTGTACATTTATGTAATTACTTGTATTTATTGTTACTTCATTATAATGTTATGTCAATATTTAATTTTTTATGGATTTGTTGGATTTCTGTTCATTTCCAGAAAAGGTTACGATTAAAGTGAAGTAGAGGTACTGTCAAAGGCTTTTTTCATTCTTATTTAAACAAAACATTCTGGCAGCGGCGCTTTTAGATTAAGGCCTGCAACATACAGCGTAATTCTTCCCGATTTACAGTGTAATATTTGTACGGTGTACCAGTAGAGTATGTAACAATACACACATGTAGATATAAGGGAACAAGATGTGCAGTTAGTGAATAAGGGGATAACAATCTGGGAATTTAAAAAGAATTTATACTGTAGGTATTTTTACTAACAGGTGCGTATTCTAATATTACAGTATGATCACTGAGCAACAAAGCTGGAAGTTTGGGAGAAAATGGGGTCATGAGTTCTGTAGAACTTTATAAATCTGCAGTGATTTATTTCAAAATTAGCATATACCACAAACTACATAGTCAGCATGTCTCTTCTAACAGTAAACTAACTTCAAACAATTTACATTTGGATCCAAAACTGAGCAGACCTCATGCCAAAACTTAGCTTCCCTTAACGTACTCTACACAGTTAGTAAAAGAAATGACACTAGAATTACGCTGTATGTTGTGGGCCGTATTCTAAAGTGTTTCCAACATTTTTGTCACGTGCAGTGAGCAGACTAAGATCACTTCAAACTAACAACTTGCTGGCAACTTACACTGGTTGTTCAACAAAGTCAGAAACAGAAAACAGAGATAACTGATGCAAGTACCAACTTCTAACAACATTCATTACGCCAATAGCCTCACTGTTGCTGCTAGGCCCTATATTGAAATGTTTAACTCAAGATTACCGACTCTAGCTTTTTGGTAATTACAGTGTGTTTGTGGATGAGGAAGTGTCCTGTATTATTTAGTGTTTTACCTTTTGACTTCAGCTCAAGATTTAAAGAGAGGCCTGGCAAATAGCTTATAAAGTAGTCCTCCCTGCCAGTCTATTCAACAGGGTGTTTTTCCTGAAAGAAAACGCACAAATCTCTGAGCAATATCAGTGTTGTTTTATGTGGTCAGGGCCTCTGCTGACCTCTTTGAGCGATTGTGCTTTTACCATCCATGTCAGGAGTTCAAAGCTCTTTCCATCAAGGTAAATCTTTGTCCTGCGTGACAGTGCCTCAGTATACCTCCCATTTCATTTACTGTGTTCATTCACTCTTAATGCCTACCCAGGCCTTTTCTGGGACGCCTGGTGACGCGTGCTCTGATATGAAGTTGCGGGCGTCCTTTGCCCTTTTCTGTCAGGCCCCTCTACTCTGGTCTAATGCGGGTTGATGACAGTGTACCAATGTGGGGGCCAGTGACTCGAATGATGGGGAGGGGCCATCAGCAAGACAATGCAGTGGTGTATTGGCGGGTCAAGGGTCATGTTTGATCTGGGGAGGGGCCCCTTCCCAGTTTGTCCCATCAGCACAGGCAGACTTCTGGGAAATTGCTGTGAAAAAAAAAAATGAAACTGAGTTGAATAGAATTCCCAAACACTATGCTGCCATTGAAAAGTGGTGTGTTTAAGAGGGTTTCATTTCACGAGGTGCTGACCGATGCTTTGCCTGTCTGGATTTTTATCACTAAAGTTCTATGATCTGAATTATGCATTTTGTATCTGCAATTCCATGGATTGTAATCACCCTTTACAACACCAGTCTGATCAGTCCATTCAAACTGATCAGGCTGGTGTCTGCCACTGTTTGAATTCCATGTAGCATTATGGTAAATGGACGGCACTTATATAGTGCTTTTCAATCTTAACAGACAAAGCACTTATTTCACAATTTGCTTCTCATTCACACACACACTCACACACCGATGGCTGGCCTGTCCATCGGGAGCAACTTGGTTCAGTGTCTTGCCCAAAGACACTTCGATACGTGGACAGGAGGAGCCGGGGATCGAACCGCCAATCCTGTGATTAGTGGACGGCCCGCTCCACCTCCTGCAAATAAAATTGATGCAAATAAAATTGTTTATATAGTGTATTTATTATATGATGAAGTGGGAAATGTTAAGTTTAAGTATGTGCGAGCGGTGATGTTTGTATTGGTGAACTGCTCTGGATAATTACGGAACCCCAGAGAACTCTTGTGGGCAAAGTTAATGAACCCTGCATGAGGAGGGGTGTTCATGTACTGATAAAACACGTGACCCATTTCTACTGACTCTCAAGGTATTCTGGCAATTCAGCACAGTACAACAGCAGGAAACTCATTGTAAAAATGTATATAAAACTATAAATCCTTTCCTTTAATGATTTGAAGCTTTACTGGAAAGCCAAGTTTCCACTGTGCTGACCCACTTACTTTCCTTACTTCACGTAAAACAAATGTGTTACCGTGTATTGTGATCGTGTCAGGCAATAACATTAAAAATACGGTGGTATTTCATATTAGGAGAACTGCCAGTGACTTATTACATCAACCATGAAGTCAGTCTTCTACTCATTTGTGCTGCGATTCATCATGGGAAGTGCTATCCCAAAGACACATAAGCCACACAGTCGGTGTCCTTTTTATTCAAATCACAATATCCACACAAGAATCACACAATGTTCATGAGTCATTTTCTTTATTTCTTGGCAAAAAACAAAACTGTATCATCATTTTTTGTCTTTATTGACTGAATGAATGGACAATCCACTGACCATCACTAACACGAGTAATTACAATAAATATAGCGCATTACAAATCAAAGTGGGATGTGACGTTGCCTGCATTTAAAAATGGGAATAAGCATCCCCCCCCCCCCCCAAGGGTGAGAGGTCACAGCATGTTCCTATCTAGTACAGTCCCTTGCTGGTCAGGACAGCACCACACGCTGGGCCCTGTACTCGTTCAACTCTGAGCCTGTCGCTTCCCATCCATCCCCACATGCAACGCCCCCCTTTGATTATCTGAGCACAGGCCAGCCCTTTCTCCACTCCCTCCTGTAACTGCTATGTGTGTGTGTGTGTCTGCCTGTCACACTGAGTTAGACTTCCAGTAACTCGGTGAACCCGGAGGTGAAGCAAACTGCTGCCGGGGGTGAACAGGCACGCTTTGCCATTGGACTTGCTACCCACGTGGAACTGTGTTTCATATCACTTTTTTTTTTTTTTTTGAGTCGAAAAATTACTGCAAAATGATTAACATTTACCTGTTCAATAAATAACTTAAACTTTAATTATAGCTGTTCTGTTGTATCTATTTTTTATCCTGCAGATTCAGATTTAATTGACATTCAACATATGATGTGCATTGTGAATCTCAATCATGCTGTTTGACTTGAATAATACCGACCAACACATCTGAATTTCATTTGTTTGGAGTGTGTACTTTTTTACATTAACAGTTTTAACACATAACATACCTTTTGATTGCAATTAAACACCTTCTGTCTGTTGACATCTTGCAGTGCTCGGCCTCCTGTGGGAGAGGGTTCAAATCCCGTAACGTGAGCTGTGTGACCGGGTCAGGGCGCCCCGTCCCAGAGGAAAACTGCCAGCCTCTGTCCCCCAAACCCAGCAAGCAGAGGCGCTGCCGAGGTGGACGATGTCCCAAGTGGAAGACTGGCAGCTGGGGAGAGGTAGGACTCTTTGACCCTGCTATAAAACACTCCTCTGCCACGCTTTTTCTCACGCTGCCAGACATGTAGGCTTTTTTTCTCTCTTTCCACTTTAATGCTTAGCAGCTTGCTGGCAAGTGTGTGTGTGTGTGTGTGTGTGTGTGAAAACATCTGTAGCTAAACCTGACTGTATTTATGCACCATGCCAGGCAGGCCACTAACTAAGGAAGGCAGGGTGCTTTTACACATCACATGGTGGTTTGCCAGCTTGCAGCACAGGCCTGGGGCGGCTGCTAACAGGGGTTTTGAGGTAGTGTATGCAGGGGCTGCGACTTCCCAGTACAGTAAATATGGGATATGCAGCCCTCTCTTTGATCTAAGCCTAACTGATGTTAAGTCCAGCCAGTGTAAATCTGCCCCCTCATCTCTATATTTTCTCTTCCTCTGGCCCTGACTTTTCTGTCCTCTCTGTCCCTTTTATCCTCCCTCTCACTGTTGCTCTTCCCCCCACTGATGATCACTTTTTCTTTCAAGCCCTCTTTCTCTCTTTCACTTTCTTCCTCTCTCTATCTTCTGCCTCGCCAATAGGAACCACATGTTAGTCTTTTCTTTGAATGCCCTACAAAAGAGGCAACCCACTAACGTCATCATGCCAGACACACTCACAATGTGCACCTGGGCTGCTGGAGAGCCTGTCGCTTTTTCTTTCCCTCCCTTTACTCTCTATGTTTCTCTTTTCTCTCTCTCTCTCTCTTTTTTCTCGTGTCCTCCTCTTTCTCTGAATTCACCCAAATGGTCGGCCAAGAGTCCAAGCACAGATCCACATCTGCAGTCCATACGTCAGAGAGGATGTGCGTCTGATCTAAACAGCTGTGGAGCAGGACACATGCCAGGAGAAAATGATACTCCCCCCAAGTGTCTTTAGTCAAGTATAGCCTGATTACCCATGGTGCAGCAGGCTGCCTAGTGGTTCAACGGCATGGCATATAATACGCAATGAAATATGTAAAGTTGTGTCACATATCTGTGACACACTGGTGTATGAGTATAGATTCACGTAGAAATCTTAAGCTGCTGTAACTCTGGAACCCATCCAATTATCTGATCACCTCAGCTTCATCATCTGATATGTTACTCACTTTCTACTCCCTTAACCTGCAAAAATATGAGCAGTTATGATGATGGTCTCAGTCCCTCTCTCACATATACAAACAGAGACTCAAACATTGTATCAGTCTTACTCTTAATCTCTCACAATATACCCCAGAAATCCATTCACTTCAAAGCTACAGAAATTATTATGTATGATTATGTAATTCATTAGCATTACATTAACATCAGTGCGGCGCAGGTTGTTCAGAATCATCAACATCTGTCTGAAAGGAGAAAAGACACAAGATAGTTACTGTTAAATGTTACCACTAAAGCATGAATATGTTTAAAGCTAAAAAAAAAAAAAGTTAATATATGCATTGCTTATATCGTGTGATTGTTTGGCAGAAAGCAAAACATATTCTTCATCCTGCTCTCATTCTTTGTGTTTTCTGTAGAAATGTGTTCTGTACTAGAGCAGAAAAAGACACGCTTTAATGAAAAACATTGCTGCTGTAGCTTCGACACAGTTTCACAAAACCATCCACTTTCCAGGCTCCAACTTGAATTTCTTCAAATTTCCATACGAAAACATTAATATTGTTGGTTGCAGTTATTTAAACATTACATATTTCCTTAATAATAATACTCAATAATATGCCAAGCCCTGTGTGTAATGCATTTATATCGTGAAGATAACAGTTGAAATGCCAATGCCTCATACTTTCGTTAGTAAAGAAAAGAAAATAAAAATATGCATTTACGTCTAATTCAATGTTGACCACGCAGTAAAACAATACACTTAAACGGAATAATGAAGGTTGAATAAACGTTTTTAAAGTTCTTGCCTGTCCTGCTTTCAGTGTTCAGCGTCGTGTGGCGACGGCATCCAGCGCCGGGAGGTGTTCTGCCAGGCTGGAGACCGACGGAGCCCGCTGGAGAGCGACTGCTCCCAGCGCTCCAGACCGGCGTCCAGCCAGAGCTGCCGGGTCTCTGAGTGCCCCTCTCGGTACCGGTGGAGAGAAGGAGACTGGCAGATGGTGAGTACAGAAAAGCATGGCAACCTGTGCGCTGAAACAAGTAGTTTCACCCCTCTGTCTGTCTCTAACCGGGCGAGGGTGAATCTGCTCTGTCATATCAGTCGCTGCTTCAGAGGCCAGAGGGGAGGGGAGGGGAGCTGCTGCATGGTCCTGATGAAAATCAGATGATCAGCCCTTTTTTTTTTTTTTCAACAAAGCCTAAGCCTCGTTGTAAAATGGATCATTCCGGTCTCAATGCTGATTGGCTAATACACTTATTTAGAAGCAGTTAACAAGTCAAGTAAGTAAAGTAAATGCACACCTGTGAGGCATGAGGCATGACTGTTAATTATCTAAACATTAACAAGCCTATAGCCTACTACATGTTGCTACTTAAAAGCTAGATTAAAGGCCCTACTATTAATGTGAGTATTTTCTGCCAAAGTTAGAACAGTTTGGTTATGTCTTATGAGAGATTTGTCAGTATTTCTTATTTATTTATTTATTTTTGAATCTGTGCTCTTCCCACTGGTTTAAAGTGGGCGGGTCTCATTTGAAAATAGGTGATGTCACATATAGCTATGCACCAATCAGGAATTTGCAATATTTGAATCGAAATGTGATGGCAGTTTTGGGGTTGTTTTCTTATGTTTCTAGGCCACTGTAAATAAAATTGGTCAAACCACACTGATACAGTCCTGACGAAGCAGATTAGCTGAGTTTTTTTTACATTAAATTCTTATAAATAATAGCTATAAGGATCCCCCCCCCCCCCCCCGAAAACTTTTGATTGTTTGCTTATTTAGTCAAGAATATAAACTTTTGTTGAGAAATGTATTCTTTTTTATTATTTTCTTTTATTTTCAATCATAATTGAATTTTCTACAGGCTAGAGGCTACAGATCCTTGTTGAGAGTTGGGATTATTAGAACAGGCAGCTGCAGCAGGAGGTTCTTCTTCACTGTGTTCAAGTAATGTTGAATGTGGGTCACTGAGCAGCATGAAATGTCTGCTCTGAAAGGAGAGTCTAATTAGTCTGTAGAAGTGTTTGGAGCTCCCTGCCTGTGCGTCCCAATTAACAGCTGGAGGTAATTACAGTTCACCTGGCAGGGTGCCTATGTGTTTTATATACTTACACTGACTCCACAAATCAGAGATAATGGTACTAGCTTTTTTCTTTAGGCCTAACCTACCTGTTAGAATGAAATATTTTCGCTTATAGCTTTGTCTACCATCAGTATTATCAAACCCTACTGAATCTCAGGTACCCATCATGCAGGCTTAGTTTCATTCCTGCATTGCGCAGCAGCACAGCTCACAATAGCAGTTCCTGGTATTTCAGTTGTTTGACAGTGTTCAGCATATTGGGAGAGATGAAGACCAGCTGGAGTCGGCTGCATTCGTAACATCATAGAGTGTTTCTGACGCAAGTGGAAGCCTCTCTGAGCCCCTGCTAAAATTTAGTGCTTAAATTACGACTCTTGCGAGCTTGATGTCGTAATAGTTGCTACATGAATGTAGTACGATGTAGTTGAACTTGCAGTCAGGTAAACACTTCATGGAAGGACACCACATTCATAACAACCCCCTTAAAAAAAGTACAGGCAAAGTCAAGTATATGGGCCACCTTGAATCTTTATTCAAAACCTTTTAAAGGAATAGTCTAAATATGCCTACTTTGGACGAGAAGATCTCATGTCTGTACGTTAAATATGAAGCGTCAGCCAGGAGATGCTTAGCTTAGCTTAGCATAAACAAAGGACAAACAGCTAGCTTCGCCCTGTCCAAAGTTAAAAAAAAGAAAAAGAAGAAAAACGTCCTCCAGCACCTCTATACCTAAAGAGTTTACACGTTGTATTTTGTTTGTTTAATCCGTAGACATATAGAAATGTAAAAACAACAACTTGTGGCTTTACTGGGAGTTTGCTCTAACTATTTCTTGGCTGTCGCTTCCTGTCACAGGCTAGCTGTTTTCCACTGCTTTCAGTCTCTAAGATAAGCTACGCTAATTGTATCCTTGCTCTAGTTTTATACTTAATGGACAACAAAGAAAATGATTCCCCAAACGGTTGAACTATACCTTTAAATCCATCCTTTCCGTATCCTCTGGTTGGCTCACAAGAACACTGGAACCCTCCTCTCCTGATTGAGAAAACAATAGATCATTACTGTCATGGTGTTACTCTTTGCACGTCTGTTTTACTAGAAACGTGCAGTTGCAAGAAAAGGTGACACCTTAGAAAACTTGGGTTAACTGGTTTCCAACCTGTCCGATTTGGGTTGAAAGCATACTGTATCTGACATGGGTGAATGCTGGCATGAAGGGATGAACACACGATTCTGTAATTATTATTGGATTATTATACCTTATAGTCGATATGTAGAGATGTGTGTCAAACAGGTGTACTGCACACGTTTTATCTATTAAACATCAAGATGATGGGTGCCTGCCACTAAGAAAACAATGCTGTTAAAAGCACTGACTGTATTGTGATATTCTTGTCTTTTTTAGGGGCAGTCTGGATGCTAAGACTTAAGGCAGTCGCCTACTGCTAGTGAATTTCGACTCTGACCTTTCATCAGACACATTGTTGGCATGGTCTGTAAATTGTTTAAGGAGATAGAAGCTGTATTATCTCTGCTCAGGACTTGGCCATGTCCTCAGCTCAGGCTCTTCTGCTCAACCACACAGTGCTTTCCTCCCAGCTCTTATCTACTGTTTTGACGTTTTTACGCCGTAGTCCCATGTGGTGGAGGTACTGCCTTTCAAGAAGACACAAATCTCAGACTGTTCATCCATGCGCTTCCTTTGCATTGATGATTATTGAGAACACTTGCCACATCCTGTTTGCAGCTGGACAGATGTGCATACATAATTAGGTCCACTTTGATCAACAATATGGGAATGTCATAATGTTTCCACTCCTACATGATTTGCCATCGTTGTAAAAGGCCGGTCTCTGTCTTGTCTCCACTACAGTGCAGTAAGTCGTGTGGGGCGGGCCACCGACAGCGAGCCTTGCAGTGTGTGGACCACAACCAGCAGGAGGTCCATGAGATGTACTGTGTGAACCTGATCAGACCTCCAGAAATAGAGAGCTGTAACACCCAGGCCTGTGAGTTAATCTGGATCACAGGGGAATGGACTGAGGTGAGAGCCAAAGAAGCTGTGTGCCATTTAAATGATGTAGTCCCACTAAAGGCTTTGAGATCTGAATTGTAAAAAGTCAGTTTGCTCTGAATAGGCAATACTTTACTCTTCAAAAAAACCATTCATGTAAATCACCATGTTCAAATCCAGGGATGCGGAAATGACAGAAATCAACCATGTTTCCTGTGTGGAATACTGTTGTTATTTCATGCCGGTGATTTACTCTCTCCTCCAGTGCTCAGCCAGCTGTGGACAGGGCTACCGCCAGCGTCTGATCTCCTGCAGCGAGGTGCATGTGGAGAATGACAACTATGAGTACGGCCATCAGTCTTTGTCCAACTGCCCCGGGACCCCCCCTGAGAGCTACATGCCTTGTAATTTGGACCCGTGCCCGCCGCCACAGAAGTGGAGGGTTGGAATCTGGGGACTGGTGAGCGAGTCATTTATCAGTATTTTGTCAAAATGGAACATGCATGGTTTTAGTCTTAGTTTCCTAAAATCTAACCATAAGACCTTGTGAAAAAAACATTAAAAAAGAGCTGAAAGACTGATTGTGAGGTTAATAAATGCAAGTTAGACAGGTCTTCTCTAGTTTTTTGTGACTAATTGCGAGATTAAACTTTTTTTCATCATTGTCCAAATGTCATTTGGTATAATGCATTAAATAAGTAAAAAAATAAATAAATAAATAAAAATAAAAAGTTGTTGCTAAAATTGATGTCACAAAGTGCCTTTCCATCCACCTGTTTTTATGCACATTTTCAATTTGTACATGGAAATCCTGAGAAATTCGAATAAATAAATAAATAATATTGCAAAAAGGTTTTTACCTTTGGCTGAGGTGGAAAAGTTAGTATATCAATAAAAGCAATAAAAATGACAAAGTGCAATGGAAACAGACTTAGTGAATTAATGGCGTACATGAAGCGTGTGAAGCTTCCACTCCACTGGAGAGATGAAAAATAGTGTCCGATGAAAAGATATGTGTGGAGCGATGAGTTGAGACTGTTACGTTCCTCAAATTAATACATTTGTTTCCATATACTATTTGTTCGTTTGAGGTTTGCCGGGTGCTTTTTCAATAACGTCATCTTGTTGCGCCTTCTTCTTCTGTAATGGTTTAATGGCACCCGACTGGAGAATTAGGGCCACATGCTGTTTATCTCAACTCTTAATATTCACATAGCAGTAGTGGGTGCAAACGTGCATTTATTCACATTTTCTTTTGCACACTTAAATTTGCACTTAATCTGGATGGAAACATGACTGCTATCTTTAATTGCATGAAGCGGCCATTTATGCACAATCATTTTTTATACATGAGGTTTCAAGGTTTTCTATAACATAAATGAGGCCTGACATAAAGAACATTGTACCTTTGGCTTCAACCTGTGTCACAGCTAAATGGTAAATAATCAGTATTTAAATGACAAATATGTACATGGACATACATTTTTTGAAGGGGCCACTGTGGAAATAAAAGCTGCTGACAAACTGTCACCCACAAGTTTTATTTTCACACTGTCATGGTTCTCTTCCTCCCCTCCAGTGTTCAGTGAGCTGTGGCGATGGATTGATGGAGAGGACAGTGCAGTGTGTGTCAGCAGATGGCCAGGAAAGCAATAAGTGTTCTCTAGACGCCATGCCAGAGGCCAGAAAAGTCTGCAGAAATCCAACCTGTGAGTACTGTGAGACAACTGCCGCTCTGTTAACAAAGGTCAAGTCTACCAGGGTTACATACAGGCAAACTGAACGCATCCCAAATTCCAGTATTAGGTATGGCTTGCCTTGATCCGGTCATCTCAGAGATTTGGCCTTTAGTGAAATATTTATGATCCGAGGCGAACATCAAAGATTCACTGTCCAGTGTATTTTACCTCCCTACGGTAGGATGGGACATCAAAGAGTGAGTGGCTTTTCGTTTTCTTTGATTCGATGCAGCGATTTGCCACACTTGACTTGAAATTTGTGTGTGCATGCGTGCACATGTGTGTGTATACAGCCTGAGTGCCTGTCCTGTGTTAAATCTTTGCATAATACACTACTTAGTGTATATCTACTTATTTCTACTTCCTTTGCATCTCCAAGGCCATTTGCCTTCAAACTGTCAAGATGTCCAGAGCATGAACGGCCCCCTCCCAGACAGCGAACACTTAATCAATATTCAAGGAAAAGCACTGAAGGTAAGATTATATGATCATATTACCTCACAAGGGCAGAGTTTATGAAGCCATAACAGGTTTTATTCATGAGGGGAGAGGAACAATTGAAAAGTAGGGCTTCTTCATGCCTTCTCTGTTGACATTTCAGATGACTTAAACACTGACAGAACATTTTGCTGCAGTGTTTGTGTGACTGTGTATACGTCTGCATTACAGTACAAAGTGCTTAAAATTCATCCCTACTAGCTTGTGTTTAGACATACTTTTGGCTCTGTGGCTTGGTGTACAAGGTTACAAATAGATGCCGCATATTTCATAACACACAGTCAGAGGAAATTCTTTGACTGCCTTCAAAATTACACTAGCTTTGTTGGAGCTCGTCATTGCCATCGTAACATCTGCTATTCTACTACTTTTCCTCACCACCATTATTGTTCTTCCTTTCCCAATCTGCACTTCTTCTCTACTATAATATTTTTTTCTCTACCGTCCTATCACCTCCATCCCTTTCCTTCACCCTCCTCCTTCCTCTGGTTACTACCTCTCCTTTTCCTCCTCCTCCGCCTTTTTCTCCTCAGGTCTACTGTGCAGGAATGCAGACAGAGACTCCACAGGAGTACATCACCTTGACGACAGGAGAAGGGGAGAATTTTTCAGAGATCTTTGGCTTCAGGTAAACAGCTAACAGGATAACAATGAGAACAGCCAGTTTCATTACAAAATCCAACTGACTCCTGGCAGCGTTTTTTGTCTGTAAATGAAGAAATTCCATGGAAGTGTAAAGTTGAGCTAAGGTATCTTGTGTGTGTGTGTGTGTGTGTGTGTGTGTGTGTGTGGTGTGTGTGTGTGTGTGTGTGTGTTTCCCAGGCTCAATGTGTCCAGCTGGCTCCAGAAGAGAGACTACACCGCCGCCGGCATCACCAACTTCTCCAGAGTCCGCCTGGACCTCAGCAAGATGAACATCATCAGTGAGTGGCTCATACACATGCAAAAAATCAGATGGCGCACACACACACACACACACACACACACCAGCATCCTGTGCCAGAGTTAACTCTACATTACTCTCAAATAAGAACTTCCTTTGCTATTTAATTATGTCCGTGCTCACGAGGGTTAATGGGCTCAAGATGTCTTCAAGGTTCATTTAAACAACACACAATTACAAGGCTTCAAGGGATGCAATGAAACTGTTCTAAGTAGATGAAATTATACAGATATTAGGCTGACCCTAAAACTAAGGCTAGATTTAGACCCGTTAAATAACACAAAGTCATTATGTAAGCTATCATTATAAAAGTTCATCTGAGGTCGTATAGCAACAAATTTCAGGATACAAATTTCCAACAATGTTTGTCACATCGTACTTGATTAGCTTGTTGGTTTATCTTGTTACTCAGCTACAGATTGGCAGTTTGCTTTCACCCGTGAAGGCAAGAGTGTTCCGTTTGCCACAGCTGGAGACTGCTACAGCGCCGCACGATGTCCACAGGTGAGAACAACACAGTTGTTAATTATATGACAGGAGGGGAAATTGCACTTTTTCACAGCAGAGTGTTGATTTGTCATAGCAGGAAAAGTGTAGCTAATAACATTAATGATGGCTCAGTTCTTTTAAGTGTCCTAGTAAACCAAAAAATTACCATTGTGAATGAAATTTACTTTCAATAACAAAGATGATGTTTGACTCTATATATTCTTTATATTTTATATATTTTTTGTATGCTGGAGGACCACAATGGAAATACGCCTGAGGCAATTAGGCTTGATTGGGTTTTAATCCTTGATGATTGTAACTACTGCTGTGCTGAGACTTTTAATAATTTAAAGAGCTACTGCATACTTAAACGTGTTTTTTGAGCTGTAAGCTAAATGATATGACTGTACTGTGAAATACATCATCACTGGTGTTAATATTGACATTTCTTACCAAACTTATAAAAATCTGCATTTCATGGGTTGAAAATGACTCAACGCGCCATCTACTGTTTTAAATCAGCCCTGAACCTGCGAGGCCAATGCTGACAGAGTCAACCGGCTGGGACCTGTCTATGTCATGAAATGTATATTAAAAAAAAGACTCCAATCAGTGTCAGTCAGTCTCGGATACTCTCCTGACTCCTTTGAAAACTCTCTGAAGGAAATATTTGAGTTGAGCCTCTTCCCTTCTTCAGACCCTTTGGTGCTTTACTGCCTCCTTCTTTCTGCTGCTCATCAGACACTTAAAAGTCTCTTTATCAAAGCACATAATGAGAATTAGTAATGTCTAATGCATCTTTAACTACATTTCTATATGATATCTTACGTATTCTCTCTCTCTCGCTTCTGTCAGGGGCGGTTCAGGATCAACCTCTCAGGAACAGGTTTTAAGGTGACAGAGGACACCTCATGGATCTCCCAGGGCAACTATGCAGTGGCTAATATACAAAAATCCCAGGTATTGGCAATATGTCACATATGTACATGTCCATGTTCTGGGAAAACAGCAAACTTTAACTGAACAGTCTTAAAGATAAAATGATGACAGAAAAGTAACTCTCATTATAATCCCTCAGTCATTCATATTCGGTGGGCCCCTGGCTTGTTAAAATAGAGTATATAAAGTAGAAATGAGTTTAAATGTAACTATTTTTATCAATCACTATTGTTCAGTGCTCTTTGGCAAATCTTTTAAAACATACATGTTCCTACCTATCTGTTACCTCTTATACTCCATCCCTCCCTCCACTGTTCTCCACTCTGCATGTCCTCTTGGCTCTAAGCTCTAAGTGGACATAGTCCTAAGTGGGTTCTGTATTCCCAGCTCCACTTCTCCTCATAAACTCACGGAGAGAGGACCCTTATTGGGCAGCTGCTCTCTCAAGTGCCCCCCACCCCACCCCATCCATCCTCCACTTTTGAAATGGAGATCAAGCTGGAGAGTGCTTTTTGGCAAGGCGAAAACAGGAGGCAGTTGTGATGCCAAAATGTGTTCACAGTCTGATATCCATAGCCAGCCGGCCCGCTCTGGGCACTCCAGGCAGTTTAAATAAAGCCAGGTTGTGACAGTGGGACAGGGAGAGCACTCCAGAGGAGATCAGACAAACCACTCACTGCACCCTGTGGCTTTCATGTGGTGGGATAGTGCTTTTGGTGTACTCATCTGATGCAATTTCCTTTTTGTTTGGTTGAAACTGCCCATTATGCTGCATGTAAATGATGCTAGTGAAGTGCTGGTGATTAATTAGCTTGTATTTTCTGCTTGTTGCTGAGTGTGATTACCCAATTCCTACCTGGTGACAACCTGCCTGGTGGGCCTCAGTCTTTGTGTGCCTTTTGAAAAGGAAAAGCTAATTTCAGAGCCGCAAATACCTTTCAAAGTGATGAAATTCTCAATATGCTTGGAAACAGCACAACCAGTTTCTTCACTGTCTAGGCTTCTTTGTTAACTGTCCCTTCAAACTAACATCTGTTTTACACTGACAGTTCAGATCAGTGTCAGGGGGAAATGCTTCTGCAGAAGGTTTCTTCAACACAGGACAAAGAAATTCAAGCAAGCTGTGATCCTGACAAAATCTTTTCTCATATCCAGCATCTGTACGACTATATTACAAAACTTACTAATGTGAGGAATCACACATAACTGATGTTATTCCTCTTGTGTCCACAGGATGGCAGCAGAGTGTCAGGAATGTGCGGAGGCTACTGTGGTAAATGTACACCATCCTCTGGCTCCAGTCTGCCTGTAACAGTGGAACAGATCTAACACCATCCATCAGGTGTGGGGTGCATTTTAAATATGACAACAATCTCAATTACACAAGGCACAATCTGAAATCCAAACCACCATAATTCAAAATACGTGACTGGAACCTGCTGTAACTCCCAAATTGATGAGGCCAGAAAATGGTAATTTTTCATTAAACACTAAAGTAATATATGTTAAAACACTGGTAACTTATATGGTTAAAAATGGCCTGTTGGGCGTTTAACTCCCAGAGACAGTGGTTAACTGAATATCAAGTATTTCATATTACAAAAATATAGAACTACAATCTGCATTTCTGTTGACTGAATATCTTTCCTTTGTCTTTATCTTTGAACTACTGTGCAGGGTTTATGAGTTTTGAATGAGTAACTGACTGTTAATGTTGTTTGCGTGTCTTTTTTTTTAGCATCTATCTCCATCCATCTCGTCAGTCTTCTTCAGGTGCTCGTTGTGTCAAGACATCCCTCCTCTTTGGTGCTACAGCCAATTCAGAGCTCAAACCCATCCTCCACCTGACCTCTTTCACTCCCATGTGTGTATAGTGTAAATTAATCTGGTGTAAGTACTGTACATAGCAGGATAAAAATGTCTTATTTATTGTACTCTCCATTTATTTTTGTATTGTAATATAATTTAACTGTTTTGTTGTCAATAGCAAACGCCGCACAGTTGCCATTTATCAGATTTTTGCCAGAATGTGCCTTCCAATTTGGATATTTGCCATTTGGACTTTTTAGTCCACACTGCATGTGTTACAGCCATATGTTCCTTTTGAGTCCAATTCAGTAAGTTGTGTTTATTCCAGTAATGTTATTGTTGTGATGGTCACCGGACCTGTTGTTCACATTCAGTGAGGTGTCTCCAATCAGTGGGTCTTTTTTTTTTTAAACCTTTATCACTTCAGGCATGATTTGTGGACACATGCACAGATAGTCTTGTTTTATACTTTGTGCCATTCAGCATCTCCTGTAGAAGACTTTTTTTTTTGGTTAAGTCCAGCGACCCTTCCAGTTCTAAGTTGTGGGAAACTCTTATACTTCCACTCACTGTGCTTCTGTACTCTGTGGCGGTCTACTAAATTCAGCGCCTCCCTCACCAGCACACTTCTCATCTCAGTTTACTGTTGAGGTGTTGTATTTGTAGCCAATCAAATTCAAAAGTGGGATTGTGGTCTGCCCCACCTGCATCTCTCCATCTGTTAACTGCAGCTGTAAGTCTTCGTACAGCTGGACAGAAGAGAGTAAAGTGCAATTAACAATCACACTCTGCAGGAAAAAGCCAGGTGTTGCTGCCATGACAACCATATGGGAAGTACACCCATATTGATAATGTAATTGGAAGTAGTTTTGCTGAGTGTGAAATAGGCACTCTGGGGATGAAGTCAATTCACTCTCATTTAAGTTAGTACAAAAATGGTTTTCTGCTAATGAATAGCATAGCATGTCAGTGAAATTGAATATATGAACCTTTTTATGATCCATACATCAGCATCAATATCATTGTAAATATGTTTAGATTTTGAAGAAGATCCAGCCATGCTTTTGGCTTGAGTTGAAAGTAAAAGATCACAGCTGCAACCTCTTTGCAGTAGGAGGACAGCAGGTATGGGAGAGCAACTGTGAGGCAGTTGAAGGGTATAACAATAATGTATTTACAGGCCAGACCTAGGGAGGAAGTGAGACGTTTATCCATGTACAAACACACTGTAGTATACCACACAAGCACACTGGAACACATAACTGGGTCCTAAGGAGAAGGTTGTAGGTTACAAGAAGTGTAGAGATTATGCTGCCAGACATCAGAGAGAACCAAATGTTCTTGCATATCTCTCAGGTAGTGTGCAGTGACCACGGAGAGCCATTAGCTTTTAGCTTTTACAGAGCAGACAGGTTATCTTATTTGGAGCAACTTGAAAGAGTTCAGGAAAGAAAGACTTCACCTCAGGCCAATGAAATTCCAGTAGATACTCCGGAGATATAATGCGCTGGTCGGACCCTGGAGACACCTCTCAAACTGCTGAGCTCAGAGGCCCCGCAGCGTGATTTCTGTCCAGATGCTGCCTGTAAACCACTGCCTTCTGTACCTCACATGCTTCCCTCCATCCTTGTTTTTAAGAGTCTGTCCAAACTGTAACATACTAATATTCTCATGTTTACAGCATTCTGACTTGTTGTTTTTGTGACAATATCAGGGTACTTTTTGTGTATATGTATCTCTTTAGCCAGTTTTATGCAGTTTTGTGAGCAGATTATTTTGCAGAAACATCAAAAAATGAAGGTGTAGGATACATACTGTACGCACAACTGGTTGAGAAGCCATATTTGCTTTTACAAGCCTTTCTGTATATGGTGCTATTTCAGTGTCTTGTGTGTTACCTTCAGCCAAAGGGAATTTATTAATCTGCCACTATACAAGTAATGAAATGATTTCTAAAGACACGGGAAAGTAAACATTTTGTGTCTTGTGACTTCTTATTGTGAATGTCAGAATTAGTTCAGTCAGTAGAGTTCTCAGGTGTCATGAATGAAGGGATCCTTATGATATTTAAGTGAATTTTTCTTTCTTTACACATTTGCTGCATGTTTATCAGGTAACTGAAAATGTATTATTGATGTTTAACAACGTGTCTTTATATATGCTTTATTTTATATGCAAAATATTTATTTCACCTTTTCTTTTTGTGAATGTACATAGGCTTTGGCCATAAATGACGATCAATTACCATGCAGTATTGCCATAAAATGAACCGTCTGGCAACACATTTCCTGTTTTGGGAATACATTTATTTATATGTATGTCATATCTGCACACATTTTATATGCAGAATGTGGTGCTGCCATATGAAGAGCATGATTTATGTATGAGATTAGATCAGATAATGATCAGAAGGAAATAAAATGCCTGACACATGACACGCTTGCCCATCTGCTTCTCGCACTAATATATCATTTTTACTCCAGTTTGTTCTTGATGTATCATCCAACTGCAACACTGGCTGTAAAAATCGCTCCATAGTGCTTCTTCTTAATTATGATTATACACCTTCTACCATCATAACAGTCTGGCATGTGACCTGACAGATGTGTTTTATGGATCTAATCTAGTCTCTATCTGTATGCATGCAATAGTGAATTCTCAGGCCATCTACAGTACCAGGTGTCAGCACCGGTCTTCCTAAATAAATATAATTCACTGAGCAGATCTCAGAATACCAGCAAACAGGGCCTTTATTGAAGGCAGATCCAAAACTTTGGTACTGTAGTTTAAAGATCCCCTCCAGACAGATTTTAAAACATGTAAAAAAAAAATACTCTGCTTTGAATAATAATATGTGTCTGATATGGTTTTTCAACAAAAAAAGTTCAATAATTTTGTTACAAATTCTTAAAATGACATCTACCTCTTCTTCCTCATTGAAAAATCCAGAATCTATCAATATACAAATATTGTTCATTTAAAAAGTTGAACCACTGGACAAAAGATGTCTCCTACTTCGCTAAAAGGTTCTCATTCTCAGTTTATGTGTGCTGAAGCTGGAGGTTTCAGGTTTCCACATCACACTTGTGTAAGTTGCATACTGGACCATGATTCGCTTTCAAACTACTAACTTTGAGAACAGTCTTCTAGTGTCAAACTATGCTCATACATTATGCATACATAATACATTAGGCAAGCGAGTAATTGCCGCGAGGGACGCCGGGTCCACGTTCCCTTCCAATAGAAATTTGGTCTACAGAACAAGCTCGTATACTGACTTTGTGCCAGGTGTGTGGATACAGATTACATGTAGGAGCTAGTCAAGGCACAGTCTAATTAATTTCCCAGATCAGCAACATTGATCATTAGTGCTTTCCTTTAATGTGCTGGTGGCTGTTCATTACCTTGACCTTGAATAATTGTAAATGATTTGTTAGGTTATAAACATATATAGCCTATCTTTTACCTTCCACCTAGCCACTTACCCCCCCAAAACAGTTTTGAGTGGAGAGGGACTTTAACTAGAGGGAATTATTTTATTGTTGACCTCAGTATTCTTCAACATATTATGTCAACAGCATTATTAAGAAATAACACAATCTTCAATTAAAAGTTGAATTGGCAACTTATAAAGCGCACCCTTGCTCAATCCATGCAGGCTGTTACTTGGTCTGCTATGACCTGTAGCTAATGTTAGCACACTTTAGTGTTCTTCTCTACTTGTGCCACTGTTATACTACTTTTTCGTATTTACCATTATCACATAATTGTCAGTTGGGGCCACAGTGGACACATAGGTTCAGGTGTAGCTTTAAAATGTTGTTGGCTTGAGTGTATGCAGCTGACTCTTATCATCCTGTAAGCATCTTAATAATCATTTTAAGTGGAGTGGGGAATAAAATGCTACAATTGATGGTGGGGCTGAATGAATATGCATTTAAGTAGCTATGACTCATTTCCAAGCTTACATGATAGATATATTTCAAGTTGCTTTGGTAATCTCAGGTGAGCCGTAGTAATAGGAGTCAACGCATCATTTGGGGATTGATCCCTCAGATGTCTGTCAACAGTTTGAGTAAGCTGCTGTTTGAGAGTGGCTGTTATACAGGCAATAAGTACAAGTGTGAAAAGGAAAGCGAGGGGAGGAGGGCTTCGGAGGCAGGAGCTTTCAACAGCTCCAGATGGCTTGTCTAAACTTCAGAACATGATTCAGAAGTAGATTTGCGAACATCCCAGGGGTCAGTTTGTAGCAAAACTCTCTGCGTTTGCCTTTCTCTTTCTTGCTCACACACGGAAAGTGTGAGACAGCTCCTCTACAGAGTAGATAGATGACAGCAGCGTGTCAGCAGGTTTGCGTTACATCAGATATTCCTGAAAAAAGAAACAACAGACTTACAGGAAAATCTTCTTTCCTAAGCAGATCCAATCCAAAGAGCTCTGCCTCGCTGCTCATAAATGGTTACATCACTGTTGAAAGTTGTGATGAATTCCTCCAAGCATGCCGAATGTGGGTTTAACATTACAAAGACAAGTGGCTTCTAGCTGTGAGACGGTATCCGCCCCTCACTCCGGGTTTTCAGCAGCATATCTGATCAAAACAGAAAGTGGCACCTATACTTAATCTCTGCATGGGAACTCAGGTGAACCGTGGTTTGGAGGATATATTCCAGTAATTTCACGTTTTCCATTACAGCAGATAATATGTCACAGTCACTGCTGAGGAAGTAATCTGACACATCTGATTTATTGTGCAGATATTGATGCTGACTCAGAGGGTGAGTTAGTGCACTATAAACACCTTACAATCAGTGATAGTCGAGCAGAACAGAACATGGTTTATTGTGGTTGATGGCACGTGTCAAATGGCGTTAGATGGACCTTTAATGTGAATTTGACATCCGTGTAATCATGTGTGCTTACGTGAGTGTGTGTGGATTGTTGAGGGTTTCCATCTCCATGGAGATCTCACAGGGGCGTGTTCTGTTCGACGCCAGCCACCAGCGCGTGCATGAGGGCTGGGCAGGTGGCTCACAGTAGAAACATATAACAAACACTCGTGATACCTCAGAGGTTAAGTGTCCTCACGCAAGATTTTCAAATGATAATCTGAATTAGCGTGAATCCGTTTGTCTGTGTGTGTCAGTTCATATAATTTAGCTTTATTTATTAATCTGTGCATTTATAGTTTGAGCAAAAACACATAAAATATGAGTTTTACTGAATTTGACCAGGCCACTTTGAGCAGCCAGATTTTCTGACTTAACTTGAATTTTTAGATCTCAGTTGATCTTATTGAATTTGAGCAATTTGAATAGAATTTTTGAATAAAGAGTACTTGAATTTTCTATCAGAATTTGCGAACCCTAAATAAAAATAAATAAATAAATAAATACAGCACAGTTTATTTATCAGTACATAGTGGAAATAAAGTTTTTATAATTGTGCAACTTGAAATTGACTTTTGAAAATTTCAAAGGGGAGAATTCAGACTGCATAAATTCAGATTTTCAAAGTAAAATATTTCAGTGCTATAAATTCAGTTGAATTGAATTTTAAATTCAATCCAATATGACGTACTGTCTCACGTAACTCATAATTACAAGATCAGGATCTTATAACTTAGAGATAGTTGTCTCCTAATTATGAGATAGCAAATCATGATTATGAGAAACAGGAGTCATAATTTTGAGATAAGGCCTCCAATTTTTTTTTTCTTTGGTGAATGCAATGCGCTTCTGTACAACATGAGTATTCAGTAGTGATTACATTTCACAAAGATTCAAATCTTTATAGTCTTTATTTGTTTCCGTACACAGGCACTTATTTAGAGTTTGAAATATTTGCACACATGTATAAATATGTATCATTAAGTACGACAGACACTCTCTACAGCTGTGGCTGAGTCAGTAGATTCGTAGTTTTTATGGGTGCTTTGCGTCCGGCTGCTGCAGTGCGACCAAAGCAGCATTCTTCACTGGCCTGTAGTTTTTCCTCTGGCCTTCTGGGTCCTTTACAGTGAGCTGCAGCCCTCCTACAGCTAAGTGGCACCAACCACTGCCAGCATTTTACCTCCATGACTCTCCGTGGGGTCTAAAAGTGCACTGATATGGGTCCCTGGTAGAAAACATAGGAGAGGGGACTGTGAATTATGCAGCAGATAGGTCACTGAAACTTGCTTTGCGGACCTCTTTTAATGATGCAAGAGGTTGCTGCCATCTCTAAATGTTGTTGGGTGTGAGGAAGGGTGTGTATAGGTGCATATCTGTGAAAAAGATAAAGTGAGGTGGGTGGGGATGGAGAGCAGGGTATATTTGACACCAGTGTTTCAAACAATAACTCAGCAAACAGAGGCAGGGGATGTCAGATTCTAATATGAATATTTGTGAGGAAAACCATAAACGCACACATGCACATACTCACTGGGGGATCCGCTTCCCTGTGTATTTCCACGTCTGTATTCTGGTGAGTACAGTATGCAGTTAGCTTTTTCCCCCGTGATAGTCTCACAGACATTCCCACAAGGATTATACCAGTGATCTAAGCAGCTGTAGGCTTCAGGCTGTACCAGACATTCCCAACACTTCTCAACGTCATGTCCACCACCTTGCAAGCAACTCATTGAAGCCAAATCAGCGATGACAGACGTCTGCAGGTCTAAAGTTCACTGGCAAGATATTTGAGATAATGCGAGGTAAAAATGCACGGCATTAGAAATTCTGGATCAAGCGTTTTTCCACAGTGACAGCAGCGAAGAAGCCCAATAACGCTCACTGTACCCTGTTCACTGTACAACCGAAAAAGGAGCTTTTCTCCACGTCCAACTAGTTTTTGCATTGCTCCTAGAAATAGCATGCAAGCTGTTTTCGATTCTGCCAACAGTGTTTAGACTCTTGAGACTTAATGAGGGGAGTTTTACAGTCGTGAGTCCCCAGGGTCAGCTCCCCCTACCATCATTATCATCATCATTCCTCAAGGTAATCTAGGATGACTTTGAACTCAGGCTTAGGAGTAAGCCTCAGGCCCACATGTACACACAAATAATTTGGATGCCCAGATAAAGTATGCGTTTATCTGAGAGTGGAATGACTGGACTTGAGTGTGACTACATGTCTGTTTTGTGTGTATGTGTGCATTTGTCTTCTGTCCCTTCCTCTCTCTTTCTGTCTCACTGCCTTCATTTGACTCCAGACTGCTGATGTCTAACAAGGATGTGTTTTGTTTTTTTTTCCCTTTATCCACCGATGCAACCTTGAGTGTCTCAAGGTTGCCAGCCTGTTCTTGAGACAAAGCAGAGATCTCACTGCTTCTCTGTCTCGGTTCAGTGCAGAACCATTTTGTTTTGACACAGCAACAGCTGCACTGCCGGTTTCTGTTTCTCTCACTCCAAAAAAAAGAAAAGAAAAGAAGCAAAGAAAATCAAAGAGCGAAGCAAAATGTTGCGCATTCAATGACTTTCCTAATTTATTTTCCTTTCCTTTTAAATCATTGTTTTCATGCATAAACATTTCATGGTTCCAGATTCACAAATGTGAATATTTGCTGCTTTTCCTTTAATTTATTTTAACTTATTTTTAATCATTTTGAAAATTGTACTATTGGTAGGACAAAACAAGCATGTCACTTTGGGCTCTGGGTAATTGTGATGGCATTTATCACTGTTTTCAGAATTTTTTCAAACCAAACAATCAATCGATTAATCAAGAAAATAATCAGCAGATTAATCCATGATGAAAATATATTATTTGCAGTCCTATATAAAATAGTTAAAAACAGTAAAATCCTGCTTTTACATTAATGCATGAGTAATAATAATCTCGTGCAGGCAGCAGTTTTCAGCGAAACATTGAACATAGCAAAACATTAGCAGCTAAAGAGCCAGATATTCCCCTTAGGAGTCGATGCAGACCAAAACTAAAGCTGAAAAAAGAGAGATTATTGGACACAAACACGACTCCAAATGAATGCTAATATTGCTCTATCTGCTGGATGACAAGTTCGCCAACTTATAAGGTGATAATATGTCAATGTTGTGGTTACATCTCGTTTCTGCTGCCCCCAAGGAGCCAAAAATATTATTGCAGGTTTATAGTTTAGAAATTGTATGATACAACAGAAAGCTCCACAACAGGTACTGAATGGACCTTGACGTGAGATTCCTTTGTCAACTATTTAATTGGTCATTGTGCAATGAAAACCATTCACATACATACCTTAGCATTGCCACCTGTCTGTCTGGAGAAAAACTACCTCAGGGTTTACAACCATTATGCTAAAATGAATTTCAGACAGAATTTTCGATTTCAACTTTTATTGACTAAAAACACTGAAATGTACAGCAATGGCTTTGCAGAATAGGTGGAAGGTACTGTATAACCACATTTATTCTTAGGACCTGACCCACGTAGCACAATTCACAATCTTTTTGCTACTCAGACACTTTGCCCTCCAGCATTAAAGCAGGAAAGTGTCTCAGAGGCGTTCATGCCATCTTAGTGCCACTCCATTTAAACATGAACAGAAAAGCAAACAGGTAGTGTGTGTCCACTAAAAAGAAAACAAAGATACCATCCACAACTGTGCATGGCAACCGCCCCACAGTACTGTGCATGCCTGAACTTTAGAGAGGCTGACAGAGCTGCACAATGGGTAGAGAGCAGAGCCTTGAGCAAAATTTGTGTCTAGAAATAATAATATAGTGCCTCTGAGTCAGAGCACTCTCACATTGAGACTGTGCGTCTGATGCTCAAAAGCCTTTTCTCCGCTGATAAATAGTAGGCACTTGCTGGAGAGAGTCAACACTGTCAGACCACCGGGGAGAAAAGCGCCCCGTGGGGCACATGGCAGACGTTTCTTGTAGATGAATAGAGGTTAGGAATTAATCTTTTCTGAACAAATGTGAATTAGGTGATGCTCAGATAGAGAGGGACAGGAGAGTATTGGAATGAATGTCTCTAAGTTGTGAGTGGGAACAGGAAGGGAAGAATACTCCACTGTTTCCTGAGTCGCTTGCATTATGTTATATTATGACTCAACAGTGACATCAAAAATGTGAAAGTATTTTTGGAATGTATTCACCTTTATGAATCTTTTGGTTTCCTGACATTTGCCTCCTCGCCTTGCAATTCATAGTGAATAATAGGAGATAGAGAAAGGGTGTTTGAAGGAGAGCATAAAACATTTATTTCCTCAATGATTACAGGGTCTGTTATTTGCCTTGAGATATTCCCAGACTGGACGTCAGAACTCATCCACACTGGCATTTACCACTGCATCACTGTTTTTTTCTTCTCGAGGTGTAATTATAGTTTGCTCCTTTTAAAAAAAAAAAAAAGTATTTTGTCAAGTCCTCCATTGGCTGTAAGGAATCAGGGTGGAGCTGCCACCCGGAACATCGCGGCTCCATTCATTAATGAAGGAGTTTAATAGGACAGGGCTGCAGCCAGGGCTCGGTGCGTTTGGAAAAGTCGCGAGGAATTTTTAACGAGTGCGCACAAATCTCCAGTTTCCTCTGTGCGCCATTTGTCGCGGTAGTAGCCGACTGTGCCTTCACTGCCCTGGGATCAGCCTGTCATGTTCAGTCGCAGCTACAAGCGGAGAGATTCCAGCAGATCGGTAGGTAGGAAAGACAAAGTTAGAGTTTTGATGTGAAGTTTTTTTTTTCTTTTCTGTTTTCTGCTCTGTCCTGTTGCTAAGGGCGTCAAGTTACATGTTTAAGATAACGCTGGCACAAGCCTCATCAACAACACAGCATCAAACATGATGAAAGATATGTTTTCTCTCTTTCAGCCAGTGGCTTTTGTTGTTGAATAAAGGACATGTAATGAGTTCACACATGTTTTTACCTGATGAAGAGCCAAAATGTTTTATTGCTTGTAGGTGTTTATTTTACAGTTAACTTATTGTCTGTGTTAGCTGTGATGAATGCAATTTACATGAAGAGCTCCATTTAAAATATGTGTTAAATTAGCACTTCATCACTGTATGTTGTGGTGCTTTTAAAAAACTATTTACTCACAGGTTTTGTAGGGATACAGTAGGTGAAGTAACTCATAGGAGAAGTCAGCAGTTAGCCAATTACATTCTGACATTTAGAGCCAGAGGCAGTGTTGTCTAAAAGGACAAAGCTAGTGCAAACTGTGACCCATCATCTCCTGCTCCCGTCTGTCCCAAGCTGAACCCTGCGGATGAGCCACAGAGAGGACAGCCCTGTGTCACCTGTGGAGAACAGTGCCCCGGCTTTGCCCTGCACAAATGGAGGTAACGGCATCGCTTCACTCCATGCACCACAGTCGCACTGATGCCCATACACAGTCGGTTCCCTTTCTGATGTGAAGATGTTGGATAGGAGTGCACTCTTGCAGTCTGATGTGAATTTTGAGATATAAAGCCATATATTATTTGCTGCCCTGCAATAGTGACATGTAACCAGCTGATTAAGCCACTAGCGATTTAGCAAAGTACCCATTCTGCCTTGTGATATAAAAGTTCTCTAGGGTTTCTTCTTCAAGTAGAGTTGCATTCAGAAGGAACCCTTTCAGATCTCAGGTACTTTGAATAGAATCAGCCACCCATACTACTGTGAAGAAACCATTGTGCTCTAAGATAATAGTTTTTACTGTCGAGGCCAATCATGCAGCAGGGAGGATTCAAGCCTGCTGCTTCTGCAGTCACTCTGTAGAAGAACTCACTTACGCTGTGAAACAAATTGTATATTGTAAAAAGAAGAAGTGAAGTACAGGTGGTTTGGGTTAGTGTGTGGAAGAGTGTGACTAATGTGTGCAACTCTGTTTTAGGAATGC
Source organism: Macquaria australasica (assembly GCA_005408345.1). NCBI lineage: Eukaryota > Metazoa > Chordata > Actinopteri > Centrarchiformes > Percichthyidae > Macquaria > Macquaria australasica. The sequence continues at coordinate 300,524 of SEMN01000317.1, forward strand.
AATACAAATAGCATCACATACGTTCCAGTAGAGCACTGAACACTGTTAGCTGATCAGTATCAGCTGATTCTCAAAACCACCAGTCACTCCGTAACAAAGTCACTCTATTAGCAGTACTGACTTAATAGAGATGTTGTGAGCTATACTAGTGTCTCTCTGCTGTTTAGTGACTGCTGAAGCTCAGTTTGTGGAAACAACAAAACCCAAAGGCGCATTGTGTACTGATCACAAATCCCACATTGTAATCGTGGAGCACAATAAGCTGCTTGACTTGGTCCACTGAGGATTATTTGGAGAAGAGAGGCCCATAATTATAAGCTCAATAAAACTGAGCAGGGTGAAGAAAATATAATTCAATTTTAATTTTATTTACACCTAGCGCACCAGAATTATTCTTAATACCGGTGTTCCTCATAAACGCAGAATAAATTGCATCAAACTACAGTATTTTGGCAAATGAAAAGTCAACCAGGTTGGAGCCAGCTTATTCAAAGTTAACGTGGCCGCTATTGATTTGTCAGGCATTTTCTCACTTAATGAGAAATCCACAATAGAAGGGGAGGGTCTGAACCATAAAGAGCATCCAGCCTCCTTTGCTGTAAAGTAAACTATTACAGGGGCAACAGCGGGCTCAGGAATGCAGCCTTTAATTGCCTGTCTTTGCAGTCTCACAATAAAAAGTAAACTTCTTCCCCTCTGACCAACTGGAATAAAACGTTGTCAGTGGACACAGACTTAAGGAGCCAGACTTTGTGTGCCGAGGCAAAAGGCTGTTTTATAGCTCCAACAAGTCTTTGTTCGTGCGGAGAAAACTTGCCAGTTTCACAAAGAATTTCCTGTCTTTTTCTCAAGCACAAATAAACGTGTTTTCACGCTAATTTAGCAAGGTATGGTAGTAATGGTGTGTTCAGGAATGTGGTGGACTTTAAGTGACCCTGGGGTTAGAGATGGGGAGGTGGAGGGTGCAGGTGCCTCCTCTGGTCACACACGCCACATGCTGTTTGCCTGTTGTTTTATTCTCAAACTCACATGTACTCTACCAGGCACGATTTATCTTTTGCCCTTCAAAACTGGCAGTCACCAAATCAACAGCAGACGTTTTAGCCACACGGGCAGTATGGATCCAAAAATTTGGTGCAGAGAGAATGGATCCTAATGACTTTAGTGATGCCCTAACCTTTTTTCTAGCGCCACCATGAGGTTTACATCTGTGGTTTTGAGTGACAACTATTGGATTGATTGCAATGAAATTTGGTTTTAGAGATTCATGTTTTCCCTAGCTTGAATTGTAATACCTTTGGTTATCCTTTAACTTTTCTTACTGTGCCATCATCAGGTCAATATTTTTAGCTAGCATTAGCATTTAGCTCAAAGCACCAATATGCATAAGTACAGCCTCACAGAGCCTGTAGCATGGCTGTAAACCTTAATGTAACATTTGTCATCCAGGGGTTGAAACTTGACTTTTAGCCATCTAGACCATTTACGTACATTCAAATTACAGCTAACAAGAATAATGTTGGTACATTTAAAGAACACCAGCAACTGTCACCTTCACGGCCATAGTGTGGACAAAAGTTAAATTTTTCTTTCTTTGATTTATTTCATTTGAAGGGTTTTTAGAGGTCTTATGAGGTAAAAGTATTTCACAAGAAAAATACAAAAATGAAAGAAAATCAGATAAATAATGGGGCCGCCTAGATTAATCTTGGGACCCCTAGGGGTGTCTCAGCCCCCAGGTTGGGAACCTTTGTGGTAAAGCATCCATCCCTGCATGACACTAAAATCTGAGTTCATGTACATAACGAAGTCTGTGTCAAGCTCTTGCAGGTATGCATTTTCAGACCAGTTTTCCTGAATGTCTTTCTTTCTGAATGTTTCAGCGCACCACTACGAGTTTTTCTCTGACATGTAATTCATGCATGTTGGTAGACGTGTTGTTTGTTGAGGCATATCCAGGAGAATTGAACTAGAGAATGAATGAGTTACAGTGAATGGTGCTAGGCTACACAGTCCCCCTACCATTCTCCACACTTTTAACATGGGTTTGTCTCAGAATTCACTAAAATATTGATGAATTCTCTAAATATTCAATAGATGCATATACAGTACAAGCACTTCTTTCTTCTTCCTCTTCCTCTCCTCTTCCCTACTGCCTCTATTTGAGATGTTTCCACTAAGCTAAACTCCTTGGGGTGTTGCAGACTGGTCTTTTATAGTAAGTTGACTGTGTGTTGAGGCATTTCTCATTCAGGGTCAAGAGAGGAGCTTTGGGTATTTGAAATCACCCAGGCCTACCAAAACATTACCCTTAAGAATTTGCTGTAGATGTTAGATGTGAGTGTTAAACCCAATAGCCTGTGTCTGCAGACTTTAAAGCACAAAAACGTTTGTTCCTATAGTGACTTAAAAAATGTGATTGCAGACACAATTAGGTGTTCAGTCTCATTCTGTGTGACAGAAGTTTGCTGTAGAGCTGCTGCTTCTGTATAATGGCAGGTTCACGGCTCACGAATCTGGATGGATGCCCATTGGCTAACAACGTTTGGTGTACCCGGCATGGACTGGCATGTTTTAATGGCCTGGCAGAAGATTCAGGACACCGTTTCTTCTCTCAGCATCCCTTGAGATCTCTCGAGATAAGGTGGCGGAAGTTTCTGTGAGAAAGGGCACCTGGGCTGCTCTGCTCACCCTGATGTGGGTAAAAAAAAAAAGAAAAAAAATGGACGAGGAAGAGCTTCTGTTACCTGGCTGCTTGTGTGTCAGTGTGCCTGTGTAACTCAGTAAGCTGAGTGGGCTGCTCTGGGCACGTTAGGAATTGGAGTGGATCCCCCTTGCACAACATACTCTTTCTGAATTATTAATGCTTGCCTTTGGCTTGATTGATTTTCCGTGTGCTAATGAGACTCATTACCAGGCTTATTAACATGTATCCTGAGTATGAATGTGCTACCTGATCGGCCTGATCACATGACCCTCTTCTGCTCGAAGCCGATGTGTTTCGGAGCTGTGTCTAATGTGCGCTTAAAAGGTTACACTTGACCTGTTGGTAGGGTTGGGTCAGTCCAGACATGAATCAGACTACAAAGGAGGATTTATGCCACGAGATCTTGCCATTTGCTATTCCTTCATTTCCTCTGGCCAGCAGCACAAAATAAAAACCTAATTTAAAGCAGCGGGCTTAGTTCAGGTTGCCAGAGCTGACTGCCGCTGGACAAAGCCTGTCCTTGTATGCAACAGGGCCTTAGCTGAAACTTTAGCTGGCTGAGCGCAGCAGCGAGGGGGTAGAAGAGGAGGAGAAAAGAGGACGGTTGCAGTACAACAAGAGGGATTGGGGTTGAGTTTTAACTCGGCCCTGAATGGCTTGCTGACGTCTGTCCCCTCGGTAACCCAGCCTGATCTGCATAACACAGGCCGGCGCCGCTATTCACTGTGTTAACAAGGCGGCCTGGCAAATAAAACTGTCAGGTCGCCCAGGCATATGAATGGGCTCTGGCTTTTTCGACAGAGGAGAAGAAGACTCAGAAGAGAAGAGAAGAGAAGAAGCCATTGGTGGTCGGTGCCTCACAATAGAAACGTAGCAGATTTATCACCAAAGCTATGTCTGTGTATTGGTATGGAGATGGTAAGCCTCCTCGCTTGATAGTTCCCCGGTTTGAAAACACTCCCTGCCCTGCTGTCTTCCCTCCCTCACCGGGCTTGTGCTGGAGCAGAGAGCAGCAGCAACATCTGTGATTGCACTCATATGGATCAGGAGGCAAATGACTGGCTTTTTTTATTGTGCAAATGGTGTGTTTTGTCTTTGTCATTTAGAGGAGATGTATTTAGAAGGGGTTATATTTTGACAGGTCTGCGGGGGTCATGTGATGTATGACTGATGTTCACAGATAACGCAAACCCGGAGAGCTGTGAAGCCCTGATATAAATCATAGTTTGACCTTTGGGTTCTCAGACAGTGTCGGGCTGAACTTGTCGCTTCCCATTCCTCTCCTTTCAGTCTCCTCGTCTTCTTTCTGCTGCAGTTTTCTCTCTTGTTCTCTCTTGTTTCTCCCCCCCTTCTTCCTGTTTTACCATCTCATTCTATCTAAATCAACCCCCCTACTACACCGAGATAATACACAAAACACAGCATTTGATTTGACCAGAATGGGTACAGTCTCCGTGAAGATTATGCATGGCGGTCACGGAGACAAAGATGGTCCTCGCACGCAGCCGGCTGAGATCCTGAGGGGCCTGTCGGTCAGCTGCTGAATTCTAATGAAATCGCCAGCATCAAAATTCAAGAGCCAGGCTGATGTGACACAAAAACACACACAGAGGTCACAGTGAGAGAAAGCACCACGGCCAGTATTCCTCATTTCCTCTCTCCTCATGGTTAAAGATTGGCTGGGGTTTTAATAATGGGCAAACGGTAAAGAATCCTGAGGTATTGTCTCATTTGTCATTTTGAATGCACACAGTGTTTCACTGACTTTGGCAAGAAAGTACACTGTGATTCCTTGATATGATTTTATTAGATATTCTGAATGCTCAAGCATGGATAACAACCCAATTTATTGCTGTAGTATTTTACACCTCTTCTGTTTGATTTGTTGTGACAGAGCTGCATTGTGTCGGCTGTTTTACTGGCTGGCTGTGTATTTGTAGACCCTGTCAGGAGAGAGGAAATGATCCCACTCATCTGGTTTAGAAACAGCTAATAATTATGCACATATGACACCTCTGGAGCTAGAAACAAACAGGAGCATACGTGTGCGTGACTGTTTAGTGAGTTTAGGCGAGCATATGTGTGTGTGTGTGTGTGGTGCATGTGGTTGTCAACTTCATGTCTAAAAGAAAGATGGATGTGTAAGCAGTGAGCTATAAAGCATAACAGCAGGTAGCGTCATCTCATCCACCAGGTGGGTTCCAGACGTGTAATGGGAGATCCCGCGAGGTGTTGGGTTGCTCTTGGGCTCTGTGCTTGTAATTGCTTTTGTAACTTTCTGTAGCTCCTGTGTTATTAGTATTGCATGACATGTTTGACAGCCTATGCACTCCAGACAGCAGCATACTGTAGGTTTATTGACTTGTGTGTATCATGTGTGTTTTCATTTGTCATTCAGGCTCCATGTGAAACTAAATATAACAGTAGCAAGAATGCAATGCTGCTGTGCAGTCAGTAAAATATATATAGTTCCATGTTCTTTAGATTGGTTTTGTCAGTCTGTTCAAGAACAGTCCCTGAAAAACACACCACATGAGGTAAAAGAGATGCTAAAGTGAGGGCTGTTTTCTCACCTCAGCACCTCAGACTCAGATGTTGACTGCACCCTCACCACTGTGACTCCTCTTTTTTTAGTTCTATTCAAGCTGAGCTATTCAAAGGTCAGTGTGTCAGCTTGGCATTATAATTATTCATGTCATTTAGACTGTGGCAGCTATGTATTTTCTTTAGCTGTATTGTCTCTCCGGTGTCGTATTTTGTATCACATCTCATCAGTAGACATGTAAATGTCTTGTTTGTAGATACTAGATTTATATACAGTGTTGAAGGATTTTCCACAGAAGCATCATGAAGGGAGGGGCTGTTATTTTTATGTGAAATAAAAAATAATCTGTTTATCTCATTAGCAGTCCTCTAATCAAACTGCCTTTCCCTCCCTGATTGACACCGTATTGATTTACAGTTTGAATATCTCTTCTCATTTTAGTTCTTCTTGCAGAATTCTTTAAAAAGAGACACTTTTAAAACATCAAATTAAGTGTTTTTAAAAGAGTCGGGTCAAGAATGTAAGACGCTCTCCTGAGCTGTTTCAATGAAGCTCTATTGTTCAGTTCTCAGCTGTTTTCCTCTCTGGTGGTGAAGCACACTAAACTGACCAGCAGGAGGCAAACATGTCCAACTCCAATAGTCACAGTTCTTTCTGTTGTTCCAGGTCCAAGATCAAAACTGTTTGATTTGGTTTGATCCAAGTTTTGGTGGGGTGGGGGAGTCTTGGATGGTCACTGCTAAACAATCACATAGGGTGGGGAAAAAGAGAAATGTCAAATAAATAAGTAAATAAATTAATAGCGACGTTGACATAGTAAATTGGCCCATCCTCTTTCATTTCTGTGATGGCAACAAGGCTACTGACACATTTTTCAACAGAAAGACATTTAAGGTTTTTCCAGTGTAGGAATGATAAACCATAATACTGAGCCACCACATCATATGACTGCTCTTAAGCTATGAAGCAGCCTAATGACAGACATATCCACGTGACGATCCATAATCAGAAAAAAATACAATATCTCCCTAATCTGTTCAAAGTGTGTCGTTGCACTTCAGCAGTATTGAATAATTTACTGTGTTATCTAATCAAACCCAACATATTCTCTTTCATAGAGTCTTAATAGAGCTTTATTGTATAGGACAGCTGTGTAAGTCTGTGTAATGTTTTCTGGCTGCTTTTGCAATAAAGCCAGTAGCTTTACTCTGATCCACATCTCCAGTATTTTCCCTGCTTCCCTTATCAAGGTCATCTGTAACAGGTGCTCATGCATTTGGAGTAAGACTGATAGGCATCAGAAAAGTCATTTAGTCCCTCACAGAAGAGAGAGAGAGAGAGAGTGTGTGTGTGTGTGAGATAACGTGCTTATATATATATATATATATATATATATATATATATATATATATTATGCATATGCATATATATTATGCATATGCTCATGCATGGAGATAAACTTTAATTTAATTTTATTGACTATGAAATCAGTCTGCAATGTTTCACTTATTTAAAGGGTAATAACCATATTTTTAAACTTGGGCCCTATTTTTTTTATTTTTTTACAACTGCAACGTAATCCTTGCAGGCAACTGCCCCTGTGAAAAGTACGTCCACATGTTTCCACTTTCGTGTTCCTGCAACAAGTCAACCTCTCGCGAGATTTCAGAGTGAGACTTCTCCTTGAGCGAGACTTTCTGTTTCTGGTTAAACAAAAAGGATCTTACTCTTTAACAAAACTGTCTGTTTCTGTAGGGATCCTTTCCATTATGTTGTCAGACACTTAGAATAACAGTCTCAGCCTGTCAGAGGCAAAAACAAGCACTTTTAGTGGACATACTTTTCATGGGCGCAATTGCCCCAAAGGATTACGTTGCAGCCATTGCAGCCTGTTCACGGATGCTGGCTGAGGTGATCTACTGGACCAGTTCCAAAACTTTTGGTAAGTATTAGTCATTTAGACCCCAGAATTTGTAAAAAAAAAAAAAAAAAAAAAAAACAATGGACCCAGGTTTAAAAATACTGGAATTACCCTTTAAAACCATTCAAACTTATATTTAAATAATAGATTCTTGCAAATAACAGTATGTATGCAGGTCGATGTTTTCTTTCATGCTTAACTAACTGTTTATGTGCATAGATGAGAGGTATCAATGATGGTGGAGTGAGTTACAATCTGGGGTTCAGACACAGCTGAAATGAGTGAATGAGGGGATGAAGCAGAGACACAAAGTGGTCCATACGTGAATCCCACAGTGTGAAAAGTAGTGTTGCTCTTTTGGAAACAGGAGGAAAGCTATTGTAAAGGCAACACTGTCCACAGTGAAATGATGAAAGGTTGTGCCACCTTACAATCACTGTCAGGGGCAGAAAAAGAACACTGAAGTCATGAATGCATCCGCTGAGTTAGGGGTAAAAATTCTGTTTAAACACTGTTGCACTCTGCTGTGCTCTAAATGAACACAACATGGATGTAGCCTTGCACTGCTTGTAGCTAGTTTTCACCCTTCTCTCATCAGCAAACCTCTGTAATTCTCCCTGACCTGCGCGCTAGCGATGCTAATTCACCCTCGAGTTTTGCCCTGCTGATCCATGCCTTAATGAAGGCTTAGCGTGCTAAGCTGCCTTTGAACTGTCACTGGAAATAAAGGGAGGCAGGCTCACTGCTGTCATATGCACAGCAAGTTAGCATTTACTGTGCTCAGGCATACAATTCCAACCCGCCCACCCCGGTAGAGAGTTAATTCATGTCATCCTGGCCCTTTCTCCTGTTAGTCACTTCGTGCACTTTGGCTGATGTAATGTTCAGCTTTTGACTTTAGCTAGCTGATATCATTGCTGCAAATGATTTTTGCTCTTTGTGATTCGAACAAAAGCACATCTTCCATTAACTGTATAGTTCAGGCATTCATTTACTGTATGTTACTTAAAGAACTTGGTGCAAGCAATGGTAACACACACTATCACTCTTCCACCTCTTTTTTTTTTTTATCTCAGTCACCCATATACAGTACACACGGTGACTAAGAAAGGTGTGAAACGCATTATCAATAGTCCAAAGGAATTTTCCGGGTTTTTTTTTATGTTTGAACACAGAGACTTCTCATTCATATTATTGGAGCTTGAGAAAAAGGAACCAAAGAGAAAGTTACAATTTATCCTCTGGAGACCTTGAATATCTTTTAGCAAATTCCATGGCAATCCATTGATCCAACCTCGTGGTGGCGTAAAAGGAAAAGTCAGGGAATCACCAAAGTCATTAAGATTTATCCTCTGGGAACCATGAATGTCTGCACAAAATTTCATGGCAGTCCATCCAATAGTTGTCAAGATATTTCTGTCTGGAGCAAGTGTTTGGCTTTTTGCTTGATAAATGACTCAAACGATTGATTAGCTATCAAAATTGTTACCAATGAATTCTCTGGCTGTCCAAGTCAATTCAGCAATAGATGGGTGGATGCAGGGAAGATAGGATTGATGGAGAAATGAAAGAGTAACTGATGGATAAAGTATGTGCTTTCTTCATGCTTACCGTTGCCCTTTTTTAAATTTCCACTCTTCATCTATGTTTCCTTTATTCTGTGCTCTTTCACTCTGATTCTGGCATGCCCTCTGTATCCACTGTGTCCACCTCAGCTCACTAACCCGTCCTCATCTATCCAGTTGAAAGACTGCCAGCCCAGTGCAGGGAGGTTTAAGCAGTGCACCACTTCAAAGACCTCTTTGATTCTCTCCTCCTCTTGTCTTAACCCCCCCCCCCCCCCCCGTTCTCTCTGTCCAGCCACCTGTTCCCATCCGGGGGGAGTGTGGAAGACAAAACCCTTGATCAGAGCTGTACCAACAGCGTGGTTTAAACACACAGTCCTAGATGGATTTCGTGTGTTTGGAAGACATTCTCAGTAGTGGTGATTTTGGAAAAAAGAGTGCCCTGCCAATAGAGGTCAGCATTGTACAACAGCAAAGTAGTGCTTTATCCTGGCTGTATCATGGGCTGATGCATAAACTGGAGTATCAAAATGACCAGGAATGAATACATGAATGATAAAAGATGCTCAGATCTACTGAGACACTAGACAGAGATCATTACTTTGTTCATTAGGTTAGCCTCATAAGATAGGGAGATGCTGACAGTTTCTCTTTGACTTTCCCATTACTTTAATGACTTGTCCTATTTTCATTACAGACCCAAAATCCCAGTGGAACCCAAAACCTCATTTGTCCAAACTGCAAAAGGGGAGCTTGATGACTCTGCAGTGTTAAATTATTTGATTGGTTTATTGATTGTGCGAGCCTACTGATTATTGGTTGGCTTAAGTAGCGTATTGACCTGAGAGAATTGACTGTCGCTGTCTAATATTAACGAAAGGGCCCAGACAGCCACTCCGTCAAACAGCACTGAGGAGAAAACGCAAGGTTTATTTGCTGCATTATTTTGATAAATGTGTTAGGTAGAAAATGAATTGTGTGTGATTTAGTTTTAGAATTTAGTTTGTGTGTGCTAAATTGCACGTGCTTGTCTTTTTTACGCAATTAAACTCTTTAATCTATCGTCACAGCTTTGACCCTCTTATCCCCCTGTCTCTCTCCATCTCTTTCTCTCTCTCCCTCCCCCTGTCTGTCTCTGAAGGTGGTGTGATTTGTCGTCATCTGAGGAGTGGGCGAGGTGTCGTCTGAGTTCTGCTCACAGTTCTGCATGAGTCAAGGCTGAGTCTAATAGGCTGCATGAGCTGTGATGCTGTTCCTGCTTCTGTTCAGCTGGTTCACAGACACTTTTTCTCTGTTGTGCATTTGGCATTTTTCCTCAGCCCATGTGTCTGTGTATACACGTGTATGTGAGTATTAATAGCAGAGAGGCTCTTAAGTGAAGGCTGTATTTCATGGATGAGAGAGTAGGCTGGCCCTCAGTGCCAAGCTGTATAGGTATCTATCAACTGATCTGGGTGCAGAGAGAATGGAGGAGGGCAGGAAGCAGGAGATGAAAAAGGGCTCTGAAGCATGGCTAGCTTCCTCTGATAGAGGCCTGAGAGAAGTAACACACTGCCTCACTGAGACACCAGGTCAGCACACACACACAAACCAGGGAGAAAACAGGGAGACTACTGTAATGATTGTGGCTGTGCTGGGTGATCTGGGTGATGTTCATCTGAAACAATTAATAAAACTTAAATATAGATAGCCTTGAGGCTTTTGCTATAGCCCAATTTAGGTAAATACCAATATCAATATTTGAGAGTTTAAAAAATCTGATAGTGATATATTGACAAATTTATAGGTGTGGCTCTAGGGATGGCAATGTCAGGTGAAGTATCTCAACAACCATTGGATGCATTGCCATGACATTTTGTACAGGTATCCATGCTGCCCAGAAGATGAATCCCAATTTGGTGACCCCCTGACTTTTGCTGTAGTGCCACCAGCAGGTCAAAGTTTTCACTCAACAAGTGAAATATCTCAATGAGATGGAGTCATGTTCCCCCGAGGATGAATCCGACTGCCTTTAGTGATCCCTTCACTTTTGTTCTAGTGCCAACATGAGGTTGACATTTGAGATTTGGAGTGATTTTTTTTGTTGGGATTGCCATGAAACAGACGTTCACGTTCCCCAACGGATGAATTGTAATAACTTTTCATCTAGTGCCATCAAGTCAAAATTATTATTTTTTTTATGTCAAAATACCTGTAAAAATACAACATCCCCATTAGCCTCGGCTATACTTTGTGTTTGGTGCTAATTAGCAAATGTTAGCATGCTAAACATAGATGGTGAACATGGTAAACAATATACCTGCTAAACATCAGCATGTTCACTTTTTTTTACTGTGAGCATTTTAGCATGCTATCATTAGCATTTACTTTAAAGCACCGCTGTGCCTTAGTACAGCCTCACAGAGCAGCTAGCGTGGCTGCAGACTCTTAGTCTTGTTGATGAGGATCCCTTTAAATAGTTTTTTAAAGAACTGTGACCAAGATATGTGTCGAGCAGGGCATTTTACAGCTGAAAAATAAACTTCTCAGCGCTGTCTGGTGGACAAACTATGTAGGGGCGACACTGTTCCTAAACTACCTCAAACATATCTTTGGCATTTCTGTTCAGCGGTTTCTTTTTCTTCGTATTGGCCGACCTATACCGTGCTAACCTATCGGCCGATCAGCTGTCAGCTTGGTCGGTTTAGTGGCCCAGCTCTAGCTTCTCCCATTTTGAAAGTAAATTTTTAAAGGTGATACTTCTATACTATGGTTCAGATTGAAGAAGACAGATGGATTGATGGATGACATCATGTGAAAAAGGTTGAATTCAAACGCACACAGCACATTTTCACAGTGCGTGCTGTAGCCAGTTCAGACAGGAGGGTGTGAAGTACCTCGACATGTACTTTTAAAGCCTGTGTGTTGCAAAGAGACGGCGTGGGCACAGACATTGAGTCATTTGGATTAAGATGGATGGAAGTGGGAGCCAGTAATGCAGACGCCTGACAAAGTTACCTCAGCACTCAGGTTGAAGCCATCATCACCCTTATTGCACAAAATAGTGTCTTTGTTGCTTCAGCTTAACTACTCAGAGCTCTGAATATTTGAAGGCCGCACACACACACTCTCTCTCTCTCTTCTCTTCTCTATCTTTCTTTATCACTCATCTGGCCAAGTTTATTTGTGCAGGTTGACCGGTTGCCAAGGCGATGAGTGTGCTGTAAGTTTGCTGCTGCCTTGACAACAGGCCAGACAAGTGCTGCATTATCAGTGTGACAATAGGAGCAGAACAAACAAGGATAGACAGGGTGAGCACGCATAGGAGAGAAAGAAAGAACTGTTGCTCACTTGACGTCAGACTTCGCTGAGTGTTATTCTCTCTCCTTGTGGTCAGTGATACAGAGTAGCTTAGGGCTGTATAGACAGAACTGATACCCAAAGAAAATTAAACTTGTTTTTGAGGTTGTTATTGGCCGGGGTTCAATTAAATGTTTTAGTGTTCCATGATCTGAAAGTTGTTTCAAAAGCTTTTTGACCCCTGCTAAGAATAAAATTCCTCTGGAAACGCCACATGCTTTTTAAAAAATTTTTTTAATGAAATTTAATTATGTTGAGCATCAAAAGATCAGTATTCAGTTGTTTCAGCCCAAATAAATCACAGTATTGAACTTGAAGCCCACTCCATAACCTGGAATTGATAGTTATCCGAGTTATTTAAAGTTATCAGTTCCAAACTGAGTGCTCATTTGTTTCCATTACAGGTTAATTTATTTTTGTCCTCACTCAAATAGATGCTCTAATCAGCAGGAAAGTCCACTGCTTTGCTAGATACCAAATAGTCATATAGTTAACAAAATAGCATTTTTGCCAGTGACATTTAATTGACTTCCCCCTGTGAAACATAAAACAGACACACACACCAAAAGAATCAAAACCAGACTTTTGTGGAGTGCAGTACTTAGATATATTTATATATATATATATATATATATATATAAAGAAATGTATTCTTCACTGAGCAGCGCAGCCCCAAGAGTGCTTTAGCTGTGGAGGTATGCCTTCCATTTGTAAAATTTAAAAATCTTGTGAAACCAGAGAGCAGAGTAACGCACGGGCAAGGTAGCCTTTCATTGTAAACCCCCTCTGTGATTTATTTCTCAACCTGATACTGTTGTAGTTTTTGGCTAGCAGACAGACTGTAACAATTCTTGAATTTGATGTTGAAAGAGCTCAAATTAGCTTTGACTATGATTATGATACCCAACACTGGAAACATGTATGGTCTGGTAGGTTAGAGTTGGAAAAAACAAAAAAAAAGAAATGTGCACCTGGAAATGTAATCAAAATGAGAGCCTGCAGTCTCCCCTTTGACTTGGTCCAGTTTATCAGAGGATGATTCACATGAACAGAGTGACTGTATCACACATTAGTCTCAGGGGCTGATGTAATGCCAGCATTGTGCGATCACACTTTCTGTGCTCTCGGCAGCGTCCCAGGCTGTCGCATCAACTGTCCAATCGGTCCTCTGTCACATAACAGACCGGCGTGTAAGCCCATGTTATTCTGTCCTGCCATGAAAGTGAATGTGACTTTAGTTAAGTGACGGCGTGACTGTAAAGTCCAGAGGCGGAAAGCAGAATGAGCTGATCTGTTGAATCAAAATGCCGTTGTATGCATGTCAGAGGTCAGCTTCTAACTAGCAAATCCCCTCTTCTCCCGTCTAATCCTCTGCCCTGGGGTTTTCCCACACCGCAGGGCTCATCTCGGACCAACCAGAGCGCAGACAGACAGGCGTGATGGCCCCGATAACTTCCACAAACCTCAGACAAGATATACAAGTAGTCGTATTTCCAATTTCCTTTTAGCCTGCAGGTATAGCAGAACTGTGGCTCCAACTCATATTTAAGCAAGTGTTGCAGAAAATTCAATGTTTGATTATGTCAAAGGATGGATATTGTACTAAATAGGTGTCTTTCTATTGTAATAAATACAAGCGCCACATTAATTTTACAGAGTAATTTGCATTGGGGTGTGTCTAAAGACTTACACTTCTATATTAAAATAATACAGCATGTTTTAATCATCAGTTGATACAAAAAAGTTGATACAACACCAAAGTCATCCCTAAATCACATAGTTGGGAGTTCCATGCTACATTTAGCACTTTAGCACAATGTTAAGTAAAAGTAGCTAGCTTGTGTCAGTGGTTTCTAATTTGTGGCCTGGGGATTCACAGAATTTGGATTCACTAAATGAAATATCAATTAACTGAATACACAATATTATGAAGCCAGGTTTATTTTTGAAAGTATTGTAAGTAAGTGAGCAACTGCATATTGTCCTCTGTGCAGTGATCTCTTTCATCAACCACCACCACCGCTGTTTCCTGTGTGAGGTAAAGTAGTGTCCCACACAGTGAGAAAAGAACTACAGAAGTGTCAACTGACAGCTAGCAAAATGTCTGCAAAGTCATCTTCACTGGCATTTACACAATTTAGCTAAAAACTTGGATTATGTTACACAATGCTGGATTTCCAACGGGGCAAAGTGGACAACAGCTGTCTTGGGGACGCCATCTCTATGGGGCCCCGAAAGCCCAAGGTTGTGTCACTTAGTTGTACATAATTTTATTAATTACAAATTTGTACAGGAATCTACAATACTGTATTACCTTAGATGAGTCCTGCATTATTACCTACTCTTTTGGTCCTGTCTCTGTGTCAAAATTTAGTTTTACGACTGTAATTATTTTAATTTACATTGTGCTCACATGGTGCAAATACAATTGGGTTTAATCAAATTGCCTCAAACTAATTGACACACAGAAAACCAGGTAGTGTTCCAGCATGAGTACTGGCTGTTTTCTCAGGGCAAATGCTGAAGTTTGCATTTCCAGTCTTCTGGGTTCCCTGGACTTGATAGGAACTTGGAGGGGACAGCGTATACAGTACACAATGCAGGTCTAGTGGTATGTGGAGGGTCAATAGGGGCCCAGCAATAAATTTGTGTCTGAGGAGCCTCTTCCACTTTTCTTTCTACTGGTGGTATCATGAGTCCACACATTTGCTCTAACTGAGAGTCAGCAGTTTTGGCCAGTAAAGCTGACTGGACGTGCTTAGTCAGGGAGGCCTGTGATCTGCGTTGTGTATCTCTGCATTCTTCAACAGTGAGCTTAGCTTTGCCTCAATTCAACCCTCTCTGTAAAATAATGTGCCCTGGGGCGTACACAGTCCACATTACACACACACACACACACACAATACACACACTCATCATTTCCCCCACAGACCGAATCGCTCATTTGGTGTGGAGATCAAAGACTCCAATATTTAAAAGTGGTCTTGGGGTGTAATTTGTCTCTCGTTTGAGTCTGACGAGACCATTCCCCGTCTTCCCTTTTATTTATCTATGTGTTTATTTATTTATCTGTTTAAACCAAACCTCTTCTTCCTCATTACAGCCGCTTTAATGTCCTCGCCGAGCAGAAACTAATTGACATATAATGAACGCCGTGCGAGCACATTCGGAGTGAAATGTAAATTGTTTGCCTGCAGCAGCTCTGGTGATGAAACAGGAGGAAGACAGATTGGATAACCCGCGGTGTATGGAAAGTCCTGTCTCCTGTCATGTGGGAACACGGAGCTCACGCCGCCTGAGCTCGGGCCTGTATATATTTTTTATGGCACATTTTAACTCCCATCTGGTTGGCTTATGAGACTCTTGGCTTTGTTTGTTTGTTTATCCTCTAATGTGTTTTAAGGCCGTTTTCATCTCCGTAGCCTTTTATAAGCCGGCGTTTCATCCACATCTGTCACGGGCCGCGCATAATGACGCCCCAGTTGTTTCCCGATCGGGTTTCCAGCCAGTCAGGTTGAGCCTTTGTCTCTGATTGACACATGAGAGTAAATATCGTAATGACAATGGGGTCAGATAGGGATTGTTGACATAATGTGTGTGTGTGTGCGGGGGATGTGGAGACAAATAGGAAAATGTTTTGCCTCACTCTCCTCCTGCTTCTGCTTTCTAAATTGATCTTGGCGTCCTCACACAGGTGGGATACGGAGTGTGTGTGTGTGTGTGTGTGTGAGTGAAAGACATGTGGAAGGTGACAGGTATGGACCAGTGTGTGTGACAACAGGTGCTAAATGCTGGAGGCTCTTTGTTTAACTAAGGGATGTCCTGAGGCTGGTGTAGCCCACGCAAGACCATGTGCACCTGTGTGTGGGTGTGTGTGTGTTTTACATATGCTGCCACACGTGCCTGCCCATGCTTGGCGACATATGAAGAATGGCCTCAGCAGAGTTTGATTCTGTAATATTTAATAGCTTGACACCTGAGTCAGAAAGCGTGCCTCAGTTTATGTCTCATTGTCAGATGGTGTTCAGCCCAAATATGCCGTCTCATGTTCCAATCTGACTACAAGCCGAGCACGCGCGAGCGCGTGTGTTTGTGTTGTTTAAATAGCCCTTTGTTTATCCTGACGTGACACACTGACCTTGTTGTTCTCCACATCGTGACCTTTTATTATCAAGTCTGGAAAAAAAAATATCTCCATCAGTCACTGCTCAAGGCTCTTTCCCTTCTCTTCGTGTATGTGTGTGTGTGTTGATGTGTGTGGACATGCAGACAGGCCTGCACATTCATTCAAAAGACACGCGCACACACACAGACACACATGTCAAGTTGATGAAATTCTGGTTTTCTCTTTCACGCTGTGTGTGTGTGTGTGTTGTTGAAGTTACGTTAGACGGGCAGAGGGGGGCTGCTTGCAGAGTCCCAGCTCCACCTCTGGCCTGTTTGAATTGCAGGTGCTCTGACTCAAGCTGTGCTCCAAGTCCCTGAATAATGAATCTCGAGTTACAAGGAGAATGGTTGATGGGAGCATGTGTGTGTCTATATCTGTTGTTTGTGGATTTCTGCTTGTTTCTTTGCGCTTGTGTGTGCCAGCCTTGATTAGTATGCTGTTGTGTTTGTTACGTTGCTGCTGTGGCTGGTGTTGGGGGCAGAAGAAGCTGGTTCACTGCTGATGTTTCGGTCCGAACTCTGAGTGTGTGACAGTTGATTTATATGAGAGATTTGAACCTTATTATGATTGCAGTAATTTGCAATTTATGAATCATTCATTTTGTACAAATGTAGTGATAAGAATAACAATTAAAACATGCTACTATGAGAGGATATTGTATAGTTTTCTTACTGTCAACAAATCCCATGAGAAGACTAAAACCAACAATGAATTGATCCTAACAAGTACTGCCTGTGTAGTCAAACTCTGATAGGCTATAGATTATTTCTCTGTACCACAGACTTCCATTCAGGATTTTGTGAAATAAGTTTATTCATTTTCTCGCAGAGTTTTAGATGAGAAGATTGATACCACTCTCATATTTGTACGATAAATATGAAACAGCAACCAGCAGCCAGTTACCGTAGCTTAGCATAAAGACTCGAAACAGGTGGAAACGGCTAGCCTGGCTCTGTCCAAAGGTTGCTCGTTGCTTGGCAACCTCACTGTGATGGCAAGACTCTAGGATGCCATTGCTCCCAGACCAAGAAATAGTCCAGCACATAACCCCCAATAAAACAACAACTTGTTGTTTTTACACGTCAGTTTTTGTACAGATTTAACAAACAAGATATGATGTGTTAATTAGTAAACATTAGAGGTGCTGGCAGGCAAATTTTATTACCTTTGGACAGAGCCATGCTATCTGTTTCCCCCAGTTTCCTTTCTTGTTCTTAACTAAGCTAACCGGCCGCTGGCTCCAGCTGCATGTTTATCGTACAGAAATCAAGTGGTATCAATTTTCTCATAACTCTCAACAGGAAACCCAAAACTACTATTTAAGAAAACACTGTTACACTGAGTGACATGCTGCTTCCTTGCTAATAATATGGACAGTATAGTTTATTTTGAGTCAATCCCTTATACACCGTCCTGCTGCTGTCAATATTCACTATTGCACCTAATGTTAGTCTGCAGCTGAAAGTAGTCCCCAGCAAATTCACAATTTACTCCTGTTTGAATGACGTTTACTAAAAACTACAGTGCCCAGGTTTTTAAGGAAATTACTTTGCCTTTTTTGAAAGTGAAACTACAGATTTGTGAGCCAATTTGAAAGATTTATGTCCATTATGAATGAATGGGCTTGGGGCTAAGTGCCACAGACAAGGTAAAGAAGTCAGAAAGTAGTAACAGGCCTACACTGGACTGTCACTGAGACACACACACACACACACACACACACACACACAAGTCGTTTTGCTCCTGCCTCAGTGCCTGCCTGCCTGATACAATTGGATTCTGGTTAGTTGACACCTGTGTGCTCCAGCAGGTTATAATGGGGAGAGAGTGATAAAAAATAAAATGTGTGTTCTGCCAACTGCCTGAGAGACCTAGAGACAGGGAGAGAGTCTCATACCCATGCACATGGCTACACACATAGACATCTAATCCTGAGAAGTCTGTCAATACCAAACTTAAAATTCACCCCAGAAGGGACAGAATCATAATGTCGGTCGGCATCGAGCTTCACGAGTCTCTGTGGAAGCGACTGTGATGATAACTGCCTGACAGCTGCGAAGCATCCACAGAGCACTCTGTTGATTTGGCAGAGCTGCCGGAGCGTGAGCGTGCTTGGCCTAAAAAGTTTACAGACGTGGTTGCACAACGGAGAAGAGACATCAATGCCCACACACGCTCACGTCGAGCATCACTTGTGTTGTAAGGAGATTCTGACCCCGCTGTTGCTTGGAAGTGTCAGTTTCATAACTGATTTTTAACTGTGTTTTTATTGTAACTACCATAGCATTGGCTTATTTTTATAGTGCTCAGCTTTATAGTTGCCTATGGAGCAATTTATTAGACCATCTGTCAGATCAACTCCCGTTCGCAGAAGGTTTTATGACTCTGATAAATTTAACTGATTATCCTTCATCATTGAGTTTATCTGTGTGTGTGTGTGTGTAACCACCAGTCAGTAATGCATGCAGTAAATGTCCATCATTTATCCCGTAATCAATCCATTACCTATGCAGTTAATACACTGCATGTTATTCTTCTGTAACTTTGATTAATTCATGGCATTTCACTGCAGCTTAATGTGTCATTTACACATATAACTTAATACATTATTTCTTTCCTCCACGTCCACACTGTGTGATGTCATGTTCACTTTTGCTTACTGTTAAGGTTTCGGGTTGTAATAACTTACTTCTGACTTTTCATATAGCGCCACCGTCAGGTCAAAATTTCAATTTGTCCAATACTTTGGTTCATGATTAAATACCTGCATAACTAATGACATTCCCATCAGCCTCTGCTGTACTTCGTGTTTAGCGCTAATTAGCTAGTTAGCATGCGGACATGCTAAATTAAGAGGATGAACATGGTAGTACAGTCAGTACAGACTCCCAGAGCTGCTAGCAGGGCTGTAGACTCAAGAGTGTTGTTTGCATATCTGTCGTCTAATCTTTTCACCTCAGCTCTTGAATTACTGAAATAATTAGGCTTTTTTTTAATTTTTTTTTGACATTTTCATGTCAAGTTTTTAATGTCTTAATTCAAACTCCCTTGTTTTCTTTTTGATCTCAAATAATTTGTGATCACAGGATGTGAAAATGAAACTTATAACTTACAACTAATACTATAACTTTCTTTTTGCACTTTGCACTTTGCATTTTCTCTTTCTTATTTCATTTTTTTTATTTGCCTCTTTCTCCATTTTCTTCTTGTGTAAAAGTATTTGTAATTTGATCATCTTTAATGTTTTATTTAATGGCTGGAGATCAGGAAGGGCAGTGGTTCCCAACCCTTTTGGCTTGTGACCCTTTTAAATTGAAGCAGTGTGTACTCCCAACCCATTGTCACAGCTTACATATGTCTTTATGTCTTGCTGATTAACCAAAGAGTGATATTCCCTTCTCAGCTTGTTTCATGTGGACAGTTTTTAGAGGCCAACATTCAATTCAGTTCAGTTTTATTTATATAGCGCCATATCATAACAAAGTTATATCAGGGCACTTTTTCGAATAGAGCAAGTCTAGACCGACTCTTTATATTTACAGAGACCCAACAGTTCCCACCATGTGACAAACTATCCAACATGTGACAATAAAAAGCAATAATTTAAGAGATATTAGAAAAAATAAATATTCTCATCTTGTGACCCCTCAGATTTATCTTTTGACCCTTTTGGGGGTTCCAACCCCCAGTTTGTGAACCACTAAGGTAGGGAATTGGAAGGAACTGATATCATGTGTGAGGGTGAAGCTACTGCAGGTGCAGCTGCTTAAAGTTTTTTTAGTGAGTTAAAATATGAATGGGTGTTGTAGATTAAACTAAACAATATCAGAAAGTATAATTCAGAAAAAGTAATGATGACTTCAATAACACTGTAATACAACAATGTGTGTGTGTGTGTTTAACTATAAGTTTACTGAGTTGTACTAATCCTCTGGCTGCCATCTGTTGTTTGACCTCCTCTTTATCAACACACAGCCAGCCTCCACAGGTCCTGTGTGTGTGTGTGTGTGTGTGTGTGTGTGTGTGTCCATGCCCAATAATGTGGTGTGTTTGTTTGTGTGTGCAGACCATGACTGTCAGTCAGCCATCATGGACCAGACGAGGTAGGGTGGGGGGTGTCATTAGCAAGGCCCAGCATCGGCCTTGTTTAGGGTTAATAGGGTCATGCTCCTGCCAAATGTGCACATGTGGGACTTATTTTAGTCCAGAGGTTAGCCTGGCAGAGGGGGGCGGCTAGTTTTGGGGTTCACTTGCTAAGTGGGCATCCGTCATGATCATATTTCAGAATGCTTTCATTCATTGATTCAGGGCTAGTATCTAAGTCATTATAATTCAGGAAGCTGATTGCAATTCAGCCCATGAATCTGAGAAACCAGCTTGAAGGAATAGTGAACAATTGGCAGTGAGAGATGAATTGCTCCTCAGGGTTTCTCCCAAGTTTATTGAATGGAAAAGCAACCAACTCCTACTTCATTAAGATTGTTTGCTTTGTTTGTTGTCATATGTTGATTAAGCATCATAACACTTTTGTGTTCCATTGACTTCCATTCAAACAAGAGAAGGGTGAGATTTCTCTATGGTATGTGGATCTCATCCCAGTTGAACACCCATGGAAGATTTTGGAGCAACATGTTAGACGCTAGCTCTCCAACACCATCATCAAATGGATGAATGGTGTTCATCCGTCCAGTTCCAGAGACTATGTGTCAAGTAGCTTTGAAGCTATTGATGTATAACAACATGATTATATCCTCATATGGCCAACAAGATCATGGATGATATGATCATACCTTTAAAGAGGAAAGACAGCAGTTTATTTGGAGTTTATATATAGTTTATTTAGATAAGAAAGAAAGCTCTGTTGGGGTGTGATCTTAGTGCAGTGACAGACACTAAATCACGCAAAACCACTGGCCAGTGGGCACAAAACTTGAAACCTTTGAAAGCACTTGTTGCTGTGTTGTTGTGGTTCTGGGTTTCAACATGATTCTCGACTTTAAGCAGTTTGCTTAGATCCTGTATTGAGTGATTAATCACAGTGTGCACCGTGCTGTGAGTGGGCAAGCTACACTGACTATTAGGGTCCAGGGTTAGTAACATTTTTATATTATCCCATGGTGAGTGTGCTTGTTCAGGCAGAGTCTTTAGGTGCTCAACTTTTATGTAGATTGAGGTCAGTGCTTGTCATGCTGAAGAATGGGATTTCTTCAGTTCAAGCCAGGGTATTTTTACACCCACTCTGCTGCTGTTGTTGTCTCTTTTTCCACTCTTGCGTCACGGCAGCTTGTTCGTCAACTATTCTTAGTGATATTTCTGACGGTCTTTGTGGCATGAGTCATCCAATTTCACTGCAATTTTGTCCTGAAATAGGTTTGAATTGCGACAGCATCCATTTATTCCTTTTGGGAGACAGTCTTTTAGCTCCCTAATGGAAAAAGGTTGAAGCTGAGTTGTGGTAGTGTGGAGGCAGGCATAATATGAGGTCCTGTCCTGAGCTGCTGTGTGGGATGTGTACAGTTTGCTGATGACAGCTTCTCTTTCACAAGTTCTTGTCTTTATGTCCTCTGAAGAAATACTTTGTCAATGAGAGGGCACGGCTGCTATAAAACTCATGAAATACCTGTAGAAGAAGATGGCTAAACATCACTTTTTCAGGCTTTGTTATGAATATATTTCACGTCACAAGTTTCAAAGACAGAGGTGAAAGTAAAGACATATTCCTTTCCATTTTCGAAACACTATACAGAACATCCGGCCTTGACACAATAGCACTACAGTCCTGGCAGGTATGGACAGTTCCTCTCTGCATTGTTCAAATCCCACAGCTGGAGAAGCATCCAAGGCCAGCCCTGCTCAACACACCAGACTTCTCAGTGATTTGTGTGGCGTCTAATTTGTTCTCCATATGGTGCATGCACATATATATTGGCTAATACACCATACACACACACACACACACACACACACACACACACACACACACACACACACAGAGCTAAACCCTCCCGACCTTTATTCCATCTCAAATATAGCTTCAAATATAAACTGGGCCATGTGCTCTACATCTGCCTGTTAGAGGGCAGTTTCTGAGGAAAGGTGCAGGTTGGCTGTCACCATCAATTAATCAATTAATCTGCTAGATTGAATTTAATGAGTTGCATGGGATTAATCTGCCATTCAGGCCTGTCTGTAGGCCTGTGCAGCGTGTACTATTTCCTGGTTAAAGTAGGAAACTTAGAGGGCTTGAGATGTAGGTGGGGGAAACAAAACAGGGTTTCTGTGGATGCCCGCTCTCTGCCAAAACCATCCAGTGTGTTGGCTTCATTAGAGCGTCACCCCTGGTTAAATCACCTCAGAGGAGCGCTGGTTTGTCCGACCAGAGCACCTCACAGGGGTGGGGCTTTGATGTAGAGGAAATGAGGCTTGACTGGGAGACACCAGGGAGGGGAGAGGTCACATCATCACTGGATGAGTTTGAGCAGAGGCAGAGGCAGGGCGTTTCAGCACGCTAAACTCTTGAGAGTTGTTGCTGAGAGTTGCTCTTGAAACTTTCATGCCAGTAAAGTCCACTGAATTGAATTGTTACTTTCCAGAAGAAAGGAGAGGGGATGAGATGGTGAGAAAAAGGGTGTCTGTGTGAGGGTATCAGCTGGGTTTCCAGGTGGTGTAAATTGGCTGCTGACACCATCTTTGTTGTACACATAGATGGTGACTTGTTGCACCACCTCCAGGAGGAATGATTATTTTTCCACACAGCATCACTTTGAAGTCCCTCTTTCTCTGTCTTCATCCCTCTTTCTTTCTCTTGATCTCCCGTTTCCACTTTTGCATTGATTTACATCTTCATGTTTCCAACCTTTGTAGTGCAAAAGGAAACCTGACTTTAATTTTAGCTAATGAGTGCTGGATTTTTAGAGAGAGATTTTTTGGGACGAGGCAACCTTTTTCAGGTGAAAATTTGCAATGCAAGTGGTGTGGATAGCATCATTTGGAAAAATAGGGCAGCGAGTGCACATTTAGAAGATTATTTTTGGTTTGAAGGAGCTCTTTCTTCTATATCAGCACACAGAAAGAGGAGAAATTTAAGATTTCAATTAGAAAGTTATTGTAGTCTGACTTTACAATGAGTAAATGATCAAAGGACTTTCATTTAGGCCAATCACTTCATTTTTTATTTTAGAAGAGGTATCAGCTGTTAAGTGAAAAGTGAGGAATCATGACAGCAGACTGATTTAGGTAGAGAGTGAGAGTGTGATAATAATTAAACTAAACAAAAGTAAGACTTTTTTTTGGAAGGATACATGTAATAAATTAAATGAAAAGTTAAATTGAATGAAATTAAAATGTAATTAATGTTTTACTTTAAAAAAAAAAGTAA
Organism: Macquaria australasica; assembly: GCA_005408345.1. Lineage (NCBI taxonomy): Eukaryota > Metazoa > Chordata > Actinopteri > Centrarchiformes > Percichthyidae > Macquaria > Macquaria australasica. The sequence continues at coordinate 324,147 of SEMN01000317.1, forward strand.
AATATCTTAAACTTTAAAAATTTTAAAAACTAGATACATGACATGTAAATTAGGAAATTGCGTTCAATTAGATTAAGTGTATGATTTAATTTAATTTAATTTCTTCTTTTAGACATTTTGTGAATATGGCCCCTGGGCTTTGTCTGAAATCACTTTCTTCTTTCTTCTTCATTCACCAGTCCCTATATAATAGACACCCCACATTTTAGTCTATAGTGAGCAGAAAATTTTAGAAATTGAGATTCCAGACATTTATGGATCATCATCATTTTGCGTCATCATCACTGACCGGTATAGAGTCACACAACGGTCATTTTCACATCTATTAAATGTGAAATGTTGGCATTGATGACATCATCAGGGTTATTTTTTATCTAACTTTGGAAATCTCCTCCAGAGGTACAGAAGACAACTGTTTTCACAGGTTGAGCAGTACTCCTGATGAGGAGTAAACTGAACTTCATGTGTAGAATCAGTGGAGTCTTCCTTTTAATGATGGAAGACCTAAGTGGATTGCAGCCCGTCAAAATGTCTGCTATAAAAAGGTCTCTTGTGCTCGTTGGCGGGGCTTACAGGGACATTTCAGCTGAATGGAACCATCAATAATATTATTAGTCCCACCTGTGCTATTCATACTATGTCAACATGTCAAAATGCCGTAAAAAAGGCTTATATCAAATCAGACTATTTGTCTGCTTTCCTTCATTTCATGACATTGTAAATTTAATAGCTTTGTTTATTTTTATTATCTTAAATTAAAATAAATTGAAAAAAATAATTAGTAGATTAATCGGTAACAAAAATACTCATTTGCAGGCCTAATACAATTACTGCACTCCTCTCTGCTCTGTTCTAACACACAGCTTCTCATGAGATCTAATCAAGCATCCAATTTCTAGCAGTGCCTCAAATCAAGCAGTTAATTTAAGCTTCACTACTTTTCACAGAAAAAATAAAAAATTCTCCTCATTTATCTTTTTATTTTTTGCCTCAGCAAAGTAAAGTTTTCTTCTTTTGGTTTGTAGAGTTTCAGACTGAAAACCAGAGTCCAGGCTGTCCTGTGGCCTCATGCAGCTCTCATTTCATTTTTCCAACTGCCCCGGTGTATTTTATCACATATGAAACAAAAAAGCAAAAACAAAAAAAAAAGAAACATTGATGGCAGTCATTTCCATCAGCAGATATTCATATGTTCCATTGTTTTGAGGTTTCCCAGTCTGTCTTGTTTAATAAACTACACCGTCCAATATACAGCTGACACAAAGCAGCATGGCAGCACTCCAAATTACTGGTGGGTCTTTCTGGCCATTTGTATTTTGTCTGCGTCCGAGCTCGGCTGGGGCCGGGCCGGTAGTTGACAGCAGATGATCCCTTCTTTAATGAGATTTTTTTTTCTCCCTTCTCTGTCTCGCTTCATGGCGCCACAAGGGAATCATCTTAGGCAGATAGAAGCCCTGAACCATGAACAGAAAAGGCCTGGACACAGATAGGACACCAGCAAGGAGACAGACAGACAGGGAGGAAGGGAGGGGAAGATAAAAGGAGGGATGGAGGAGACGGCGGGAGAGAGAAAGGGAGAAATTATAGTCATTGTCATACACTGACAGATGCCTAACTCCCCTCCTCTTAGCCTAACTAGTCCTGATATTCATTTCAGATATGAATATCAACATGAAATGATACAGTTTGTGCTGGTAGCTGACGGGTCAGTCTAAGCTACATTTTGCTGTTCATGAGTATTGATGTGTTAGATGTCACATTGAATGACACAAACTTACTTTTAACGATATTCCAATATATAGACGTTTGTAACTGAGTATACAATAATGGCTCATGACTATACATAATTCATGTCTTTAATTTCACCACTATCTTTGTATGTCGTGTACAGTACATTTCAGCCCCATGGGTTGTCAAGGTGATGTTCAGAATTCATCTGAATTCATTTAGAGCAAGATCTTAGATTTGTAACATGTCACACTCCATCCATCCACCCATCCATTATTCATCCATCATGTCCAGATTCTGTGTAGAGCTTATTCTTTGCATCCATCCAACCATCCTTTATCTCTCTAATGGAGGACTGGAGCCAATCACAGCACGCATGCAGACCGATAAAAGCAGACAAACACATTCACACTTATGGGCACATTTAGAGTAGATCCTGTTCACTGAACCTGCATGTCTTTTGACTGTGGGAGGAAATTGCAGCACCTGGAAGAAGCCCATCCAGATACGAGGTGTACATCTGCATAGCTGGTATACACACTGAAATTTGATTCAACCTTACGTTGCCAAGGTGGATGATTGGTTGTCTTACTTGTTCCACATCTGTTATTATATTTTATTCTATCTTATTTTGGGTGGTGGGAGTGACAGTTTTAGCCGTGCTAGAGGCATGGCTCTAGGGATAGAAATGTGTGTTGAATGGTTGGGCTGTCGTCCACCACTTTGGTCCAGACTAAAATATCTCAATAACCAATTGATGGATTGGCACACATTTTTGTACAGACATTCATGTTCCCCAGACAATGTACCTTAATGACTTTCGTGATCCCCGGACTTTTTGATTTATCATCAGATCAAATATTTCATTTGTCCAGTACTTTGGTTATGACCAAATACCTGCAAAACTGAACTGCACCAGCTGAACTTTGTACTTTAGCAAATGCTAGCATGCCAAATGCTTAGCTTAACCTAAGATGGTGAACATGGTAAACATTATACTTGCTTAACATCACCATGTTAGCATTGTCATTGTGGGCATGATGGCATGCTGACGTTAGCATTTAGCTAGTCTGGTTCACAGCAAGTAGGCTGTGGGTATAAGCCTGCCATTGGCCAACTATTTTAGTCGTAATTCTCCTCCCCTTCCACTATCTGCGTCCGTTTACACTGCAAAGGCTCTTGCATCCTGGGCTTAGTGCCAGCCAAGATGATTGTGACTGGTTTAAAGAAATACAAACAAGCCAGTGCATTTTTTTCCACTATACCAAGTGTGGAGTGGTCTGGTTATGCAAGACTAGCATTTAGCTCAAAGTACCACTGTGCAGCCCCACAGAGCCGCTGGCATGGCTGGAGACTCTTAGTCTTATTAACCTGCTATGATGTGTGTAAACCTGCTAAAAACTGCAAAAACTCTGCATTTTAGCATTGTAATTGTGTGCATGCTAACGTTAGCATTACTCTTAAAGGACCGTTGTGCCTTAGAACAGCCTCACAGAGCTGCTAGCGTGGCTGTAGATTCTTAGTTTTGTTTTCATGTATTTTCTTTGTTTATAACTGCTATATAGAGTATTTTTAGCACATTGCATATGCACTTTAGATCTACACTTCATCATTTATATTGCACAATGTACCTCTGACTACTTCTCAAGCATGCTTGAATAATCTGATCTTCAGAGCTTTCTGGGGTGCAATTTGGATTTCCTGCATTTTCCACTCTGTGGAAGAGTCTATCTAATTAGAATCTAATTACCCAGAATGCATGTTAACACCAGATGTACAGGGGTCATTTATCTGTCCATTAATCTAGCTATCTATCTAACAACCATCTAGCCAGACAGCCAGCCAACCCACTCCCTCCATTGTGACTGATGACTTCTGCTCAGCACCAACAAATCATAATGAGCCCATCTGACAACCTTTATGGTGCCTTTTAGCCCCAAAGCAAAAGCACAATGGGAAATCTCTCAATGGAAAAGTGAGTAAATTCACCACAAATTACTTTATTTAGTCTTTACCAGAGAACGTCTGGAGACAGTGGGTGGGGTGGGGGGGATAGTGGTGTGCATCGTCGGGGGGTAACAAGGTGATACACAAGTAGCAGGGAGGTTGCATAATGGTGTGGTAACCACATCCTCACCATTGTTACAATCCTACTGTGTGTGTTGGTGTGTGAGCCAGCACTGTAGCATGTGGGGTCTGACTTTCAAAAGCCTCCCTGATCATTCCTTTGTTCCTCTTCTTTCCCTCCCCTCTCCCCCTCTCCCTCCCTTTCTCTCTCGAAGCGTGGCTTCCTCAGAGAGAGGTTGATATATGACATCTGTTTGAGTGGAATTGGATTGTGGACATCCCTAGTGGCACATGGAAATGCATCTCCGGTATTTTCTCCTCACGTTGTGCATCTGGATTGAGGGATGGGGCTGTAGAGAGGAGGTTTGGATTGAAAAAGAAATAACTAAAAACCGCTCATGAAAGAGGACTCACTCACTCATCACGGAAATGTCTCCCTGAACTATCAGCAATCCCAGACAGAGAGACAGAAGGAGAGAGAAATATGGAAACAGAGAGTGCGAGAGAAATGGAAGGAAAGTGAGGCTATAAAGTTAGAGGAAGGCCAACATCAAGCCTCGTTAAACTGACAGGCTGCTGCCAGAAAGCTTGTTGCCTTGTTTCCATCTGAGTGATAGACCGTCTTAAACTCTTGTCTTCCTCCAGTATCCACTTTGACTCTGTTTCCTGTCTAAATGTACATCCACTGATAAAGTAGAGGAATTAGGCACTTTAGCAGCTTTCTGTTAAAGCCACTAAAGAGAAGGGATTTCCTTTGTCACGGTGAAGTTATTGACCCCCTTTTACTCGCAGTCTTCTGTTGAATGTTAAGTCACAATACAGAGGATGTTCAGACCATATGCCTTGAAAGCCTTACTGATGGGACAAGTGACTTGGCTTCCTCAGAGAGAGGCTGATATACGACATCTGGTTAACTGGAACTGGATCGCGCACATAAGGGGAATTCAAGGAAGAAGAACATTACATACTGCTGTGGGACGTTTTCTCCGTTTTTCTGTGTAGTAATGTGCTTCGTCTCACCCTACTGAGGGATAATTCCATTTTATTACAACTTGGGTTTTATTTTTGTAGTTTCTGGCATCATTTTCTGTCAGTTACAATAACAATTTCAGCACTTGTTGCAATTATTAAGATCTGGCAACACAGTGACATTGCTACAATGAAGTCTGATGGGCAAGAAACACGAGCAGTCAGACAATCATACAGGTTGTTAAGCTAACAGTTTAGGCAGATTATATAAACCAGCTAATAATCCCTCAGTGCACAGGAAAACTGTGTGTGTGCAGTGTGTGTAGGTCAAAGCTGAACCAGCAAGCTGGTCTGTGAACTTTTGGTTTCAGTAATAATTTTGCCTTTCGCTTCCACATATGTTTAGCTAACCTGGGGATTAGCTTGTGTTTCTTGCTTTCAGACATCTTTTTGTTGTTGTTTAATTTTCAGGTCACTTTTCAGCAATTAACTTGGTGAGTATAACGTTCTTATACTCTAACTATGAAAATAAGACCCAAGTTGTAATAAACCAGAATTTTCCTTTGACAAGACTAAGAGTAAACAACCATGCTTTGAGCTAAATGCTAAAGTCGGCGTGCTAACGTGTTCACAATGACGATGCTAACTGATGTTTAGCAGGGAATGTTTACCATGGTCAACATCTTAGCTTAGCTTGTTAGCATGCTAACATTTTAGCTGAGGCTGATGGAATAATTCGTTTCCCAGGTATTTAGTTATAAAGGTATTTCAGTCTGGAACAAAGTGGTGTACGACCAACTGACCATCTACACAGATTTTACAGCAATCACTGACACTGACCCTCTCCTTTTTTCCACTGAATAGAGATGACACACGATGGTTCAGTTAAGACTTGTCCTCCACATGTGAAGTCTTCTCTGGATTAAAATGAAAGGATCATTTCAAATTAGTCAGCCATCTATTTGTTCTGATGAATGGCTCAGAGACAAACTTTGAGTCTGGACGACGGGTGTCTGTGTAAAGACACGCAATGTTCAAATTGTGGAGTGATGGGCCGTTAGCTGGTGCGATCTCATTTTCCATTTAATTTCCCCAGTTTAAATCCCCCCTGAACCCTCATCCTTAAACAGTGTCTGCATTATGCATGGGCCAGAAAGTGTATCATAGTAGATATGAAATATGCATGAGCCCTTCTGCTTTGACTCCCCTCCCCATCCCCTCATTCCCTCCCCCCAAAGGAAGGAATCGTTTTGTGTTGTCTGATTGTGTTAGGGGGCTTGGATCAATGAATTGGTCTTGTGGTTGTGTGTGTGGCATTTTCTTCAAATGGCAACGGAAATGAAAAAAGAAAGACGGATTTGCAGAGTGGATGGTGGTGACGGATAGAAGTACAGGATGAAGGAGTGGAAAGAAGATCTATATGGACTCAAAGGTCGGCGTACGATTGAAAGAAGCACGAAGGGACCGAAGTGCAAAGAGTGAAGTAAGAAGAAGAAAGAGAAACAAGGGCGACAGATCATCAAACAGAAGGAGACTCTTCTGGGAGCTGTCAATAGAAGCAATATCCCCTGATTGATTGTGTCACTGTGTCACACAGAGCTGATCCCTGGAGACTCTGTGTGTGTGTGTGTGTGTGGAGGGGTGGGCTGGGCTGGGGGGCTCAGGGCCTCAGCTGTTGTCAGAGCAGGGGGCCACGCGCCTGTTTTGGAAACACTCCAGCAATCCCATATTGTGAAGCCACAGTCACCCCAAAGGGAGCGCCTCCATTTTGTGGGATTTTTTTTTGCTCCTCCACCCTCTTCTCAATTGTATTTGTTTGGGCGCACGAGAGAGCGAGGCGATGGCTTTTTAATGAGACTGGAGAGCAAAGCATGTGTTGTGTGTATGGTGAGAGGTTTAGCTTTGGAGTGTTACGCTTGGAACCGGTTACTGAGGGAGGTTTCCACCAGTTTTTCCCCCTTCCAAGTTTTGAGGAGGGAGAGGACTCGTTAGGATTTGCATGGCATGAGGCTTTCAGCCACAGTTCATCAATGTGGCTGCGGTGATAAACAAAGGCAGCATCTCGCCCACGCAGATCCACAGCTGTACGCACACACACACACACACACACACACACACACACAGATGACACAAGAACAACCCTTTTTATGGAGGAATTTGGGGGAAAAAATCTGTTTAGAAATTTGTGGTTAGATTATAAATTACAGCTTGAGCGAGAAATTCCTACGTCACTCAGGCGTTATTCAGAAAGCGGTGACTGTGTGTTCATCACCATGACGCACACACACACAAATATGACCCCCACACAGATAATGCAAACAGGTCAGGGTTCAGTCAGGTCATGGCCTAATCAGACATGGCTGGGTTAGTGTGTGTGTGTGTGTGTGTGTGTGTGTGTGTCTGATTTCATGATACCTTCTTTGTGATGAGATGGTGTGTTTAATTCCCAACATGAAAACCTACTGCAGATGGACTGTCTGCAGTCACAGCCAGATGTTGATTACTCAGCTAAGTGTGTGTGTGCACGAATGTGAGAGTGTGTGGGAGACTGTGTGTGTGTGTTTGTGTGTGTCTTTAGGACTCCCGCTGAGGAGTTCTCATCGATGGTTGACGATACGATGACCCTGACTGGAATCTCCATACAATTCCATACAGCAACACTAGACATTTAGCAGACTGTCTTCTCAAAAACAGCAAAAATAAGCTCTCTGAACTAGCTCGGGGACCTTTTATAAATTCACACTATCAAAAATATATGTGACAAAAAAAACAAGATCATAAAACAGAGATTAAAGATGTTGTGTTTTTTTTATATGCTCTACAGGACTATAAAAAGAATGTAATATAAACCAAATGGGGATAAAGAGTTCCATGAGTTAGGACCCCTGTATCCTCTGCTTGTCAGATGTTTGGGAAGATGAAGATTAGATGACTGTCTGGTTCAGAAAGGCGTGAGTCTGTGAATTAGTTTGAAAATAAGGCATGAATTGATCTGGGAGAAAACTTTTTTGCACTGTATTCCCTCCTCTTCCTTCTCCTTAAAATGTTATAAATGTAAGTCTTGTTGCATCCCCCTCTGGAAAGTGCTGTATGAAATGCGACGTCAAACTGAAATCTGTTTTCACTGTAAAAGATAGCGATTATAACAAACTTATTGCAGCAGGCCTTTATCGAATGTGCTGTCTTCCTGTTTGGTTTTATTGACAGCTCTGACAGCCACTGTGCACACGTTATTAGCTGGTGTGTACTCTGCTGGAGGTGGACTGGGCAGTTAATGATGACACAGTGACTAACTGGGGAGACTATGAAACATGCACATGGGAGTGTGTTTGAATGTGCTGTGAATAAATGTGTGTGTGTGTGTCTGTGTGTGTGTGTGTCTGTCTGTGTGTGTGTGCCTGTGTGTGTGTCTTTGTGTGTCCACTTTTCCCCAGAGAATTAAGATCTATTGAGGAAGTGGGGGGGCAGATTGAAAGATGAGACAGAAAGAGGGAAGAAGGGATTAAAAGATACAGAGGAAACAAGACCCCTTATGAACGTAATGACTTGATCTTCTACTGCCTTGAGCTCATTCCCCTGTACACTGGAGGTGTGTGTGTATGTGAGTGTGTGTGTGCAGCGATGCCTCTTCAGTATATGCAGGAATTTTCATGGGCTTTACTTGTGCAAGTGAAACAGCTGGGTGTTGTGAAATCCAAGCCTTCCTCTAAGTAGAAGGATCGGCCCTCAAGAGCTCACTGAGGACATTGTTAACTCCTGTAGGACTGCGTGCCATTCTGTGTGTGTGTGGGTGGAGTTAAATGGTGATTGGAGTCGTTGTCAAAGTAGCAGACAGCATCTCATCTCTTTTGCCTGCACTTCCTTCCTTCCTTCCTTCCTTCCTCTTATTTCCTCGCTTTTCCACTCCTCTCCCCTCCGTTCCCCTTCTCGGCTCATGTGAAGCACACACAGATCGGAAACAGCTGTGAAAATTATTCTGGCTAACAAGGGCCGATCTTGGCTCCTCAGTTAGTTGCAGTGCGATGCCTCAGACTTTGTTTTTCATGAAAAAAGCACGCTGCCTCGAAAATCCCCTCAAAGTTTGCAGTGTTGCTTTAACTTTGCTCCTTTTGTGTGTCTGCAGGGTTAGGCTACCCATATGCAATGGACACCACAAGTTCTGCCAAAAGGCTGACTGCCAGGCCAGAGAGAAGAGAAGAACGGGTGCTAACTCCTTCTTCTCATCCATCTCTATTTCAGTCTCTTGAATTCTCTCCAGGCCACACACTCCATTTATTGTCCTCTCTCCCTCCTCATCGCTCTTTGTTTTTATTCTCCTTCAAACAAAAGCACAAATATTTCAATCTGTCTCTCTCTTCTTCTCCCCCCCCCCCCTTTTTTTTTATCCCCCTCCATCTTCCTTTCTTTCTCTTTCCACATCGTTCTTGGCTAAAGCTCAGCTCGTGGTCTTCAGCCTCACTGCTCCTCTCATCACCAATCACACTGTCTGAGAGAGAGAGACCCTAGCTAATAAGCTGAGAAACTGACAATCAAAACACATGAGATGATGAGTTCACTGGTGAGTTGTGTGGACATCCCGGGTCACAAGCCAAATTCCAGGCCTTTATGTGGCTACATGTGATAAGCACGGCCTTGGAGAGTGTCTCGATGGCGCACACACGCAGACTAAAGTGATTTCACGAAGCAGAGATTTCAGAAGATTTTTTTTTCCTTATTGCAAGGTTGTCTTTATCTTTTCATCCGAGAGAACATTTCCATCTGAGGATTTTAAAGAAGGGAGTGTTTCTCTTACAACCTAGACCGTCATTTTGATGCTGATCATTCTCTGTTCTCTCTGTAATTAGCCACAGCCCATTTTCAACCATGACACAATGACTTCACAATTGACTGAAATAGCTGCGGCCCTCATTATGTGAAAACTACTTTCCGTAGGCTGCATGTTCTTTGTGTCTCGGTAAGACTTCCAAAAGAGGAATTGTTTCACACAGGTAGGCATGGCAACTGATGCTTTTTGGACGTCTTTTACTCTTTTCACATTTGCGTAGATTCCATCAAATGAATGTTCTGCACAGCATCTGGCTGTTCAAATTGTATTTATTTCTACTGAATATAGAAATAGTAATGGTTAATTTTTCTGTTCTGACAGTTGAATCATCTTTCATGTCTCTTCAGGGTATGCAGCACATTATCTCGTCATGGTGGTGTCTGGTACACGTACAACTCAACAATAGAATAACAATAGAAAAAAAAATCTCTTTCAATTTTTCACTTGCTATATATATTTGCATATTAATGAGGAATAAACACCTTTTCTTGAGACTACTATAACTTCTTAAGACTTTCATATATTGTTTTTTTTTTGGGGGGGGGGGGCAGTTGGAGGCAATGGAAAAAGCTACAAATGCAACTCATTTCAAGTTGATACAGTGACCTAGCAAACAGGTATTTACACATCCAGCAATCACAGAGCAACATTATCATTCATTTAGGGTCATGTTTGTGACATCGGATGAATGTAAATCCAATATTGAATTCCTCTAGTTTTGGTCTCCATCAACTCCAGAGGGAAATGTATTGGCTCTTTAGCTGCTAAGGATATGCTATGTGTTGACAAGCATGCTACACACACAGATTTTGTAATTGATGACCTAATTAGCAATAACTGTTTTTTTAAAAATATGAATATGTTGGAACCTCTGTTGTTCTAAATGTCACAGTAGTTGTGTCATTTATAATTTAATTTATTCTCGCATACATACAAATGTATGCAAGCATAAGATTGATAAATAAACTACGTGGATACAGAATCAGCTGTCTGCTACTGTGCTTTAGGGCTCCTCCTTAGAACAATCAGCTTGTATTCTTGGAGTGTTTTTGGCTGCCTCAGCTTTGCTCTCTGTGTGCCTCTGGCCCTCTCTTCCCTCTCACCCTGGGACTGTGGAATTGATTGATAACTTCATTTGTTCCTGAAGGGAAGAGGGGGATGAGTACATGACTTCTCCTCTCTGTGTGGGGATGGAGGGGGCTTTTTTTTTTTCTTTCTTTCTTTCTTCCCTCCTAGACGCACCTCAGGCCCTCTTCACGCACGTCTTGTTTTTAACAGTGACAAACGATCTCATTTTTTGAAAAGCATTAGGTCGGTCATTAGAAAAGTGAGGGGTTTTTTGTCGCAAGAGAGCTCTTGCATGCGGTCAGGTCAGATGGCGCACGTTTCCTGGTCATTCCTGCAATTTTCTGCTGTACAAATGGGACCAATTGTGCCTGGCACAGCAGGGTGATTTTCAGCATATTTTGGGCATGATGGTAAGCTTTTGTACCAGATTTGAGTGATGTGGACTACAGCAGTTCGGTTTCCATAGTAGCAGGAAAAAAAACATGAGATGTTGTGGCTTGTTGCCTGTAACTGATTTAATCTACATAAATGTCATGAGGCATTGTGTATCATTAAGGTTGGTGACTGGCATTGTGTAGGTATAATTTTCCTTTCCTGAGTGTCTCTTTGTTTTTCCTTATGTCTTTGTCATGCTTTATTTGCCCGTGTTTGTGTCTTTGCTTGTGAAATGTAAGTGTTATGCGAGTACCTGTGCATATCCTCAGCAGAAACAACACAAGTCTTTGTTGTCAGGTGTGGATGGGAGCCTCCTCTCTCGGCTGCAGCCCTGCTTGTTCTCCAGAAATCCCTCAAGATTTACAGCTGTGAGTCTGGCTATCCCACACTGCCGAGAACAGTAGGTGCACAGTGCGAGCCCCACAGAAGAAGTGATGACATTCTGCCCACATCACAGTTGCTGACGGTGCCAGAAACCTCAACCTCGGACTGCGCGGAGATAGATCACTCTTTCCTGTGTTCACTCTCTCCCTCACCGTTTCTCTTCCTGTATTTATTTGACATATGACTGGCAGGGAGGGATGGGGGGAAACCTCCCTTCAGAGTCGTCCATTTTGGGCTATGGTTAGTTTAGGATCTGGCATCCAGAGACCCATTACAAGGTCGCAGTCAACTGATTTAAGTTATCCGCTGCTCACTGAATGTACATTAGTCCAACTTTTACAGAGGAGAGCTTTTGGAAAGTGCTCTAGCAGATGTTTCCATAGACTGCTGCCCCTGTGGATTTAGAGGAGGGAGAGTAGACTGATTGACTGCTGAAGAGGGAATACTACACTAGTACTCTCTATAAACGTAAAGAGCAGTCATTGTACAGCTGAAGACACCTAATTTGCATTCAAATTTAATTCAGTGAAACAAAGTTTTTGCTCATACACGCAGCATATTTAAAATATAATATCCATGCCTCCAGGCTCAAATACTGTGCTGCTGTGTGGGAAAGACAGGACGCAGCATCAATCACTGTTTCGCACAATGCGATTACTTGCAAAGTCTGCTGGCTTGATACATTCATGTGCTACCACATAAATTAGAAACATGAGGAAGTTAGCCAGAGTCATCTCTGTAGCCTGTTAATGCAATAAGATATCAAATTTACATTAATTCATATTATTTGTCTTCTGGATTTGTTTTTCCCACATTTAGCTTGAGAATCCAGATCTGGAAATTCAATTAAGCAACTGTATTTAAAATAGCCACATGGGGATTCCTGATTTTTGGCTATTACATGACAAATCAAGGTATTTTATCGTATTTAGTACTGCAAATAATGATCATTTCCATTGTATCTGAATCAGACTATTATTTTCTCGATGAATTGATTGGTTCGTAAAAATCCAAAAAGTAGAAAAAAGCCAATTTCCTAAAGCCAAAGTTGATGTCATCATTTTGCTTGTTTTGTCCAGCCAACAGTCCTAAACCCAAAGACAGTCAGTTTACTATCACATGAGACTAAGCAAAGCAGCAAATTCTCACATTTGACAGGCTAGACACAGAGAATTTTGGTATTTTTGCTTAAAAATCACTTAATTAAACTATTATCAAGAGTCAACATATTGTATTGCCCTCAATAGCCTACTATAAACAGAAATGTACAAATCATCAAAGGTCATTCTTGACCCTGGAAATAGTAGTTTGACAAAACAATCCCAACTCCAGATCCACTTAGTAGCTTTTACTAGAGCTTTCAACCAAATCATATGGTCTTCATAAATGGATGGAGTTTGCTCAGTTGTTACTGAAATGGATCTATGGACATTCAAGCTGTGATATGGCTATGGCTGAGACATGATACAGCTGAACGCTCAAGAAAATGCAAGTAAGTGGACCTTGAGTCAGGATTGTTGTTGACTATTTCCAAGGTCAAGAATTAACTTTAGTACTCAACTTTTCAGCCAACACTGACCAGAAGTCATAAAAGTGCTCGGGAGGAAATCATACCAGCTACTGAGCTCGCATGTCAACAGATTCATCTCGATGACAACTAAGCAAACTCCTCCCAATGATGACTTCTGTAGAAATAGTGTACCACTCCTTCTATATTTTGTCTTGCTGTAGTTAACGTCATATCACAGAACTCTCGAGTCTTGGATGTCAGAGCTTCCTGCTACTTGAGCTGAACCTTCTGCATCTCTTGTGATTGCTTGCTCTCATGATATATAAGAATTTCTTAAATGTGTGTCTTACCCTGCAATGTTTGCACCAGAATTTGCGGTCTAATATTTGTGGAAATCTTGCTTAATCCTGATTCTGCCGTGAACCTTCTTACATGGAAAGTCGAGTCTGCTTCTTGTTCCCACATGATGTCAGTGCAGAAAACTGCCAGAACATTTACGGGTTAAGTGCATGTGGGGAAGGGGCTTAGGAAAAATGCTGACTGCTGTTGGCAGGCAGTGGGAGGGGTTAATGTTGTGGACTGTTTGCCCTCTCAGCAACCAGCTTGGTGGTCACCCCTGATTGCATTCGTCAGTTGAAAAACTCTTCCTTTTGGTCTTTTACTCACACTCACCGCTCTCACCCTGCTGACCATCTGCAGGCAGGACCGCTCTCCTCCTCCTCATCACCTCAGCTCAAGGCAATTATTTCTTTTCCCTCTCCTCTCTCTCTCTCTCGCACTCGCTGATCTGAGAAAGATGAAAACAGATTTTTTCAATTAGGGGGAGCCGTTGAAAGTGTTTGCTTCAGGCTGCCGCACTGCTGCCGCTCTCTCAGCCCCCTCTGAGATCCTTCTGTCTTTTAGTGTGTTTCTTCCCCCCTCCACCTCATTCCCAGCACAGCCAGGGGGGAAGCGGGAAGCGGTGAGTAACTTTTAAACATTATCATCCTTTTCATTCAGCTGCTGATTTGTTCGTGCCGGCTTCTGAGGCGCTGATTGGTGGAGAAGAGTTGTCTTTGGCAGGGAGTCGAGACTTTTCCCCTGGGTGGTGTAAATTCAGCATCTTGACACCTTCGTTCTGGATAGCTAATCCCCTCAGTGATTGGTTAGTTTTCTTAAGGACACAGTTGACTTATCTTGACCATTTAGATATTATGGAAAGTTTTAATTTTGGGAGGGCATGCATACCATGACAATGTGGGCAATCTATGGTGCGTGTGTTTTTCATGTGCAGCTGTGTCTGTGCTTTCACAAGTGTGAGTGTAATTTTAAGCGACTGCGCCTTCAAGTTAGTGTGCAAATCTGTCTCTTTGGTTTTTACAGTGAATTACGACTGACTAGTGACAACTGAGTAAAAGTGTCACTTGAATCTTGTCTTTCCGTTCCCTCGGGTGCTGCTTTGTTGGGCTGCCAGTGCAGTTGTCAGGAGTGGGTGGCATTATCTTTAGACAAGGGGGGAAAAGATAGAAGTGAGAAAACGTATGTCAGGGGAGAAAGAAAGGGAAGAGAAATGATGGAATAAAAAGCAAGTGAACGACAGAAGGTGGAAGAGGAAAAGGCAGTTGAGAGGCAGTGCCTTGTCATCTCAGCTGTTGTGATTTAAGTGGGCTGACAGCACACAAATCTCCCAGCATCTCACAGCTGTGCGACATACCTTACCCTTTTTATTTTTAACCCGGACACTTATATTAGGCTGCTAGGTCCAGGCAGCGTCCAGACTATTGTCTCCCAAACTCTGTATGTGTGGTTCCATGTGTTTGGGTCTGCATGTGCGAGGGGGGTGTGCTTGGCTCTGTGTCTTTGTGTGATCAGCACATGCCTATATATGTCAGTGCCACGAGTTTCACTACCAGACAAATCGAGGGCTCCTTTCCCCAAAGCCTCTGGTGTGTGTTCTGCCTCAAATCATGTCAGAAGTGACAAGTTTAAGAACAGTTCACATGTGTGAGATCCAGCGCTGGCTCAACGGTCTTTATTGACCGTGTGAGTGTGTCCGTAAATTGCCAGAGTGCATTCCACACAGACATGCTGCCAGCTCTGTTGATGGCACCCTTGTGTGAGAGGCTGGTAAAACACTAACAAGGAGAGGGGAAAAAAAGAGGCTTGGATTTAGAGCACAGCGAGTCCTGCTGCTTCCTGCTCTCCCTGAGCTCCGTGCAGCTCGCAGTGTCTCTGCACCTGGACTGCGAGCACCCACCCACAGCGACTACACCTACAAAAAATGGCCTCTGCGTTGACTGATTTAAACGTGTTGCTAGGGAACATGTTGAGTATTTTTGTGTGTGTAGGAAAATCATATCATCAATGGAATAACTAGATAAAATGAATTTGTTGACAGTTGTGGAAAGACGCCGCCCTCTCATCCTATTACCACTTCCTACCAGACCTCAAGACAAACATCCCTCACTTCAAAGTTTCTCCAGAGCAAAGAAAGACTTCAAATCCGCTGAGCTCACTAAAGCAGAAGGAAGATGAACGTTTGGAGGCAGGGAGGGAGGGGGATGGAAAACAGAGGCATGAATGAATTAGGTTCTGCTAGTGGATCTTTAGTTGCTCCTCAGGCGGTGAGTGTGGCAATTGATTTGGTAAGCGAGTGGTCGCCCTGCCCACCCACTCACACCCCCCCCATCCTTCCTCCTGCTGTCAGACCTACCGCCTGCATTCGTCAAGGAGCTGGCTCACAGCGGTGTATCAGCTTAGAGCTGCATTGATCAGTTCCATTGATTTTAATCCTAATTATGTTTCATCATCTGAATCTCTTAAAAGGGATGTAATTGTGCCACTCATTCACTTTCTGTTCGCTGTAGCTCCACTATCACTATCATTGTACCATTATTTATTTCTTTAATCATACCTCCCCTTTTTTGATGTATTAAATGACCATTGAGTCCAGGATCTGTTGTTGTGAAGATTCAACTTTATTACACTTCACGTTTTAGCTGTGAATTTTCACCTCCCACAGTATTCTTCACAAATTCAGAATGAGACGTCATCTTCTGGCAATGTAGCGTAGTTCCAGCCTGGATGCAAGAACCATTTTAAATAAGACTAAGAGTCTACAGCCACGCTAGCGGCTCTGTGAGACTGTACTTTTGCACAGCGGTGCTTTGAGGTAAATGCTAATGTCAGCATGCTAACATGCTCACAGTGACACTGCCAAACTGCTGATTTTAAGCAGGTATAAAGTTTACCGTGTTCACCATCTTAGTTTTGTTATGCTAACATTTGGCTAAGGCTGATGGGAATGTCATTCGTTTTGAAAATCTGCAGGATTTGTCCTCTATGGACAGTGAGTGTCTGTACAAGTTTTCATGGCAATCCATCCAATAGTAATAGGTATTTCAGTCTGGACCAAAGTGGTGGACCGATTGGACCAAACGACCGACACTGCCATCCCTAGAGCCACGTTGCTAGCATGGAAAAAAAATGGGATTTCAATCGTCTAGCTCTTGTTCCTCAAACATTTGGGCTATAATGTGACAACAGGCAAGATTGTATTTATTGTGAGATTACATGGAAATTTGGGAGACGGCTTTGGAGAGAAGAGACAGAAAACATCCCCTCACTTAGTCTGTCTGCTTCTTTTCCTCATCTTCCCTTCCTTTTTGCTGCATCCTGCCTTACTGTTTTCTTTCTACTGATCGTGGGACAGTACAGAATCTGCACTTCATCTCCACCGAGTGCCAAACAACATCAGTCTTGGGACCTGTAAGTAAGTTCTGAAGCCGTCCGTCTGAGGGATCAGACAGGATGAAACTTGAATGAAATAACAGAGAAACTGGGTAACTGGGTTGTGTCACAGTTATGATGGACTCCATGGGGGTGCTTAAACTGAAACAAAAGCTCTTTCAGCCCTACTGAAGTCACTGAATGACATCTGAAGGTCATTTCAAATTAAAATGATATATCTGCACCGGCCTAATTTGAATTAAACAACAGATTGCAATTATAGTCCTTTGTGTACTTAGACACTTTTATCAGACTGGGCTGTTCTCAGATGTGTCAGAACACGAACGCACACACACACACACATATAGACAGAGCTCTGGAGACTACCAGAGGCGAAAAGTGCAGCCAGAAAAAGCAGGCTGCCACTCAACCCTGCCAAGCTTGGCCAGTGATAAGGTTGACCACGGGGAGATGTCTGCACTCAGGACCTGTCCATCAAACACAAGAGCCTGCCCCCCCCTCTTCACACGAGAGTGATGGAAGTGATTAGGGGGGAGGAGAGTGAGAGAGGAAGATGGAGAGGCAGGGAGACAGATATAGAGTGGCTTGGGAATAAGAGGATTGAGGCCGATGAATAAAGAGAAAGGGAGTGGAAGAGGGTTAGAGAGAGAAAAATGGACCAGGATGGAATCCATGAAACCATAAAAGATTGGTAAAATGAGGAGGAAGTGAAAATGAAACTGTAGAAGGAGAAGAGGGGCGAGGAGGGGTGCCTACAAAGAATGTGACCCTCTTGCCGTGTGGCAGCCAAACCACCCATCTCTAACAACGCTCCTTACTGTAGCAGCATGTCAAAATGGGTGTCAGTTAAGCTTGCAGAGCAGCGTCCTCCATTTCCTTCCATTTCAACCACAACTTCACTCGCTGCTCTCATTTTCTTGCTGTTTACTGCCTAAAACCTTGATTAGGTTACAGAGATTAAGTCAATTACCATAAAAATCTCATGGAAATCAAGTCATTGTCATGCTGAGACAAGGATGCAACAATAGCGCTTTGTTCAAGGTTCACAATGGAAGACATTTTTGTAAACACAACCAGGATTCAAAAAATGTAAAAGAAAAAAAAAAAGGCCTTATAGCAGCAGTTTTTAAGGGATGCAGGCCGGATGTGTCATTGCGAGGTGACTGGCTGAAGAGTTGGAGCCCTCAGTATCCTCTAGTTGAACCTTTTCTGTCTGAACTTTTCTGCTGACGTGGGAGGAAATTAGCTTTTGCCTATGCTGTATTTTCAACAGCGGATGATCGTGTCACTCTGAGTCATTTGTGTCCTTGATAACGCATACACAAAGAGAGAATTATGTTCAGACTCGCTCCATCTTTTTTCATTTTTTTCTCCTCGCTCCTTTTCTCTCCCACGTAGAGTCATCAGTGATCAAAGAGGCCCCAGATGTTGTTCTTCACCTATCTCCTTTCACCATCTCTTGACATTGTTGTGAAAGTGGCCCGAGTAGCGTTCATTTAGCTGAGGGCTGCCTCCGGTCCTGTAACGTTCATTACGCATGAAGAGATGGATTGGAGTTTCATGGGATGCGGAGCGGCCTTACATCTCCTGGGTTAATAAGGAAATGAGACACACAGCTGAGCCGCGGCATTAGCAAAAGAGCTAATTTGATTTTGTTCCACACCTCCCTTGTTTTTCCGTCATGTTTGGTCAAGAACACAGAGCCCCGTAACAGCGCGACACACTACCTCTGTCTGTGGAAAAAGTTTCACGGTGGAAAATTTGGCAGTGGAAATTCCTTGTTTTTGATCATCTGCTGCATGTGCCACACAAAACAGAGCTATTTTTGGTTTCACAGCGAGCAGAGGAAGTGCCAGCTCTCACACAGTTCATTAAAGTCCTGATGGAGGATAATTATGAACTGCATTACAGCAAGAGCAATGCTTTTTCGTGCACTTAGCTAAGTTGATAGCATTTCCTCTGTGTTTGCCAATTCTTTGAGGTTTCAGTCTTCATTTACTCTACGTGTTCTCACCTGGAAAGCCTGGTGAAGCATGCTCATTATTTAGGCTGTGTGAGGGCAGCTTCTCTGCACTGACCTCAGCCAGTGAGCTCAGGGTCATGAGTTAATGTTTCAGTGTCATATGTCTTCTGCTCGGGTCACCATGAGCTAGTCCCAGAGGTATGACTGCTATGTGAGATAAACATAGAGAGTGGGAAAGGCTGGAGAGGACTATATAACTGTCAGCTTGATCAGTGTCGTAGATGGGGAGAGCGAGATAGGTAGAGGCACATCAGTTAATCTTCCCAAAGAGCATTGCTTGGATTTTTTTGTGAAATTAATACATTTGAATGGCTGTGTGTTCACTTCTTTCTGATTCCCCATCTCATGAAAATATGTCCATATGACCAGAAGTCAACTTTAAGATGTTTGAAGGTGAAATCCAAGCAGTTTATATGACAGTGGCACTATTTACAGTCATAACGTGGGCATGTAAGCTGGTGTTGCTGGTTAGCTGCTGTGTTGCCTGGGAACTTCTCCTCTGTCTCTATGGCGACATGCAGAGAAATCAGACTTGTCTCCGCTCTCCTTTTATCCTTGTTTATAATGCCAAGTTGCCATAAATACAGGACTGCAGGGAGCACTTATGGTAATACACCCAGTTTGTAGGGCAACAAAAGCTTTAATTAGGCTGAATGCCAACCATATGGGACAGCAGGTAGGCTCCCCACTCGTGTGGTCCAAATACACACATGCACATACACAGTACAAAGTCAGAGGGTTAGGAAAAGTACTGTAAAGGGCCAAGCACCGGATTCTGTGCTGTAGTCTCCCCTTTGTGCTTTTTATACCATGAAAAAAAGACTGAAGCCTCCCCAGGTGTTGATGATATATGACAGCTACCTCTTAAAGGAATAGTTCAACATTTAGGGAAATACTCTTATTTGCTTTCTTTCCAAGAGTTAGATGGAGCTACAGTCAGGAGCCGATTAGCTTAGCTTAGCATAAAGACGGGAAGCAGAGGGAAACAAGTCGCCTGGCTCAGCTCAACACCTCTAAAGCTCACCAATTAACACACTGTATCTTGTTTGTTTCGTTCGTACATAAACAGAAATGTAAAAAAGCACAATTTGTTGTTTTCAGTTTACAGTTTTTCCATCCGGCAACTCGCTGTGCCCAGTTGTTGCTCGCCAAGAAATAGTTACAGCACTAAACTTACTGTAAAACCCCAAATTGTCATTTGAGCCAAATAGAGCAGGCTGTGGCTTAGAAACAATTAATATAGCAGGTTTGACTAACTAGTATTATAACCATTGTTTATTGTGTTTATTGGCACTGACTGAATAATCAAACTTGATGTTGCTCAACGACTATATTTGTTAATTGATATGTTTGTTCAGTGCCGGTGAGGAGGTGTATAATTCAGGGAGCTCAGATACTAGTAAAATTAGCTCCTGCTATCATTTTCATCATTGTGGTTTCTGTGGTTGCCATGGTTACGTTGCAAGTACAAAAAGTCCAACAATTATCAGTAACAAATAGCTCTGCAGGGAAACCGCTTGCTGTCTGAAGCTAGGCTAATTGCCTCCTGGCTCTAGCTCTGTACCGAATGTACATACTTGAGTGGTATCGACCTTTTCATCTAACTCTTGGCAACAAAGCTTATTTTCCAAAATATCAAATTATTCCTGTGTATACACATACACACAATTATACATCAGTGGTTCTCCAAATCTTCCTATGCCCAGCGAGAGCAGGTGAGAGGGCAGTGGACGCCACAGCTTAGCCAATTCAACAGATCGGCCTGCAGATCAGTTATAGGAGGAGGAGCAGGAGGAGGAACAGGAATGAAAAATGAGCCGAGTTTATGGGAAGAAGGAGAGAAAAGGGAGTGAGGGAGCTAATGAAAGCTGGGAGGATGGGTCAAGACAAAGGGACACGGAGGATTACAGTAGAGAGAGTTAATTAAAAAAAGAGAAAAGGGTATAGAGTGAAGCAAAAAAGTAACGTGAGAGTGGGGAAACACTGGAGTGAAGCAAGCAAGCAAGCAGCAGAGCGAGCGGCACTAAGGGAGGGAGATGAGGTGAAAGAGGTAGAGGAGATGCTGAGCGAGGGGACCTGTGCAGCTGTAAGTAGAGAGGAGTGAGGGACGAGGTTAGAGGGAGGTGGGAGGAGAAGGAGGGGGATTGAGAGCGGTGCCAAGCTGTCCCATGGGTGATGAATGAGGCCATAATGAAGTATCTGTGCTCCTCTGCCGCTGCCTCTGGCTGGAGAATAACCGCAGCCTTGGCACGACCGCGAGACCCGCTCAATCATGCCAAGGAGAACACACACACACACACACACACACACACACACACACACACACAGTAAAGTTTGGATGATCCACAAACACAAAGGAGTTTGTGACAAGCTCCTGCATTGCAAAGCACACACACATATTTAAACACAGGAACTTATGACAGATGATCTGTCTCTTCCTACCACCCACCGTATCCCCATCTCACACACACACACACACACACACACACACATTTTTACCTTCGTTCTGTCTCTGTCTCTCCATCCAGACTAGGGGTGGCAGGAGTGTGGAGTGTGGGTTTTGTAAAACACCCTATTGTTCAGTACGACAGGCTGGTAATACACAAGACACTGTGGTTCTCCCCACACACACAGCGAGTGTGGTGTGAATGGTAAATTCCTCCTCTGCAGTAAACAAGTCGTGCTGTCCTGCAGTTTCTGCTGCTGTCACCAGTACACCGAAATGTCAGCCTGCCAGTTTGTCACTGGCGCACAAACAGTACGTCTTCAGTGTGCAGAGAAGACAATGGCTAACAGTGAATGTGTCTCCCCTCCCCCCTTACATATATGTCCATACGTGTATCTACATGCTCAGTGTGTCCAACACTAAACAGATCAGCAATGACTTACCGTGAACATTTTCTCCCATAGACATGAAACTTCAGGAAGAGGAAGTTCACTCAGCAGATAGCCAGATTCAAACTTTGGTGTATGTATATGTGTACTGTGTACTGTATGGACCGTGACAGTCTAGCTAGCAGGATCCAAAGCAAATCTTGACTCATTCTCTGAAGTGCAGACGTCTCGCTGGCCGAGATTTCAGCAGACAGTGCCGAGGCCAAACCACAGCAACACAGCCCAACTGAGAAATCCAAACACTAGTATCAGGGTCCATCGGATGAGAGCGAGGAATGTCTGCATGACCTGAGTGTGTGTGGATTTTGGTGTGCGTACATTGTAAAACAATTAAGAGCTCCTGGCGTCTTGGATTACGCGCACATATTTTCAAAGAGTCAACAATCATTTCTTCTGTGTTGCATTGCAGTGATGGGACCAATCGAAGCCCACCCAGAAACAAAACAGGATGTTGTTTTTTATAATTCAAGTGAATTACAGAAAACTTTTGACTTGCAGTTTGCGGTGCATTTCAGCCACAGATTTGTGCACTTAGGTTAATGTTAACATAAAATGTAGATGCACTTGAGAGGAATCTGACAGTGTCCTTTTCTACCTGTGTCTCTGCATGTGGTTGCCTGCCTCCTTGATTGTGCAACGCCCGCATCTAGATGTAGACGGTTGAAACCTCTCATTCACCCTTAAAATGTTACCATAATGCCACACACCTTTCTGGAGAAAACAAACTTCTGTTGAGCGAAACTGTTGATACAATCAGATGTTTTTCATCTGTCCTTCTGAAAATGATCCGTTTGTGTAACCTTTTGTGGGTGATGTATGTACATAATATCATGTATGTAATTGTTAATAGATTCACTTGCCATTTTGTGCCAGGCTGTGAGCCCTGTAGATTGGTATCTGCAGTAAAAAAAAAAAGTGGATTTCTGCTCCCCTCCATTGATAGATGTTGCAGAGGGGAAGCTTTGAATTAGGAGGGAAGCACTGGATGTACAGTGTAGCCTGAACTTTGCTGACAGGCTGTTTTTCACTGATCCCTCCCAAAAGACTGGAGCTGGGAGATAGAAGGAGAACTGTGGTGGAAAGTAGGACAGGGACGATGGATCTCTCTCTTACTCTCCTCTCTTTGTTGGACTATCCACAGTATCTCTCACTATGTTTTTGCTCATGTTTTCAGCCACACTGTCATCTACAGTGTGTCTATCCATGTGCATGTGTCTTAAATGTGCATTTGTATGCAGCATGAACAGCACATGTTGAAGTGCTGCACGTGATTACTTACCTGTCTCCAAATATATCCATGTCAGAGTTAAAGGCCTCAACAGTGTGAATGCCTGCCTGTAACGGTCAGGTGTGTCTGATGCTGCATGTCCCATCTTAGAATGACAACCCTCCTAATGTGTCCTAGATGTGCACAGTAAGCATGTTAGCAAACAGTTGTCTATTTACACATTCTGCAAATTAGCGTTCATTTGGAGGTGTGTTTCTGGTCTTACCATGAATGTAAGTCCAACATCTCCTGAGGGAAATATCTGGCTATTAAATGCTCCACTAGCTAGTTAGCTAGTAGCTAACTTTGTCTGCTGTCTGGTGCTGGGCAGGCCTGGCTTATCATGTTCGGGGTGGTGGAGGTCACTGGAGTAATGCCTGTGTGTGTGTGTGTGTGTGTGTGTGTGTGTGTGTGTGTGTACTTTGGCTCAGCTTCCTACAGACAGACAGCCTATAGATTGGTCCGTTTCCAAAAGTCATCTTTCCAGCAAACCAGCCTACATACTGCTCTCTGTAACTTGTTTCTCCTCCACTGCTGCAAGCTGTTCTTTTCCCTGCCACATCTTCAGGATTTCTTTACTTCTTTTTTTCTCACTGTCTTGCCATCTTTGTTTCTGTCTCTCTGTAATTTGGCCACTAATGGTTTAGAGATTAATTCCCGGCAGTCTGCGATCCGTGTCTCCTCCTGCTGTGTTTTGCCAAATCTATACAGAAAAGAATGCTACAGAGCAAACACACACACTCACACACACACACACACACACACACACAGCATGTGCTGTTGTCACAGTGAATTGTTGAGGTTTCGTCTTGTCTCTTTTACAAGGAAAGTTTGCATGTTGGCTTGTGTTTGACTTGCGAAGGAGGGAGTGAGTGATGAACATCAGCAATGATCAAATGCGGAGGAATGTGGAGCAGAAGAATGGGGTGGAGAGAGGAAATGATCAAGTTAAGTGGAAGGAAGATGAGGAGAGACTGACAGAAAGAGAGATGGAGACAGTTGCTTGTGGGTGCAGCTGTAGAAAGACGTGTGTGTGTGAAACCTTTACTAGTAATATTGCCTCTGTAACCTCCTGTGAGATTACAGAGCGTTATGGCTCAAAATTGCCTTTTTAATACAATTATCGCGCTGCCTTAATTCCCACATTTCCACTACTCCATATAGGAACAGACAGACATAGGGAAAACCCCACTCCACATTATTCTCTCATTACAGAATTTGGCCAACAGTCTAGTGTTATTAGTTTATCCGTGACACACGAATGCAACACTATCGCTTCCTTTCCATTTCCTTATTCAGTTTCTGTAGCTTATTAAGAATTCCCAGTCAGGCTCCCAAATGGCAAGATCTGAGAAATCAGTCTGGAAGCATGCTTAATAATGAGTGAATAGTGCTGCCACTGTTGTTTTGGAGGACAGACTTTTCCTGTGTGCGTGTGTGTGTAACCCCAGTGGAGCGTGTAACATTAATGAGAGGGCCGGAGACGGGCCTTATCACCAGCTTTCCAGTCCTGGCCAGACCTTAATTAGCTCATAAATGCTTAGCGCAGACCTCGCTGCAATACTGCAGGACCTAGGAAAGTTACACACACACACACACACACACACACACACACACACACACACACACAAGCAGACAATGGACATGTGAATGCTTACACACGGACACAAAAATGCACGCAAACCTTACTGAAATCATCGGCAGTATGTAGAGGGTAATATTTGGATGACTTTCAAACCAAATAAATGTTTGTGTGCATGTGTGTGGAGGGTCGGGTCATTATGTGTGTGTGTGTTTTTACATTTATGAATGAATAACTAAACCAATTAATATCTTCCATGTACGCAGGCTAGAAAAAATGTTACACGAATTCGCTCCCTGCAGCCTAGCCTATCAGTGACCTGTAGCCCTCTGCATTACACTGTGAGCCCCATTATTAAGTCTCAGACTGCAGATTTCACCCCTTGGAAAAACACAGATTTTCAGACCACCCCTGATTGTTCCCACAGTCTCTAACAAAGCCCACACTGCAGATAAGATAGGCCCAGTCCTTGCTTTGGAAGGCTCTTATCTTTCTACGCCCACTACTGTGTGACAAAAAACTGATTTCTTTTTCAAATCAAACTCATAATGTTGCCTCTCTATCAGCTCTGTCCCTTTCCTCTTCCTCCTCATTCTGTCTGCATTTTCTCATGCTTGCAAAGTTCTTTTATAGTTGTACCTCTGTCCCTCACACACACACACACACACACACACAGATGAATGCTGGTGACATCGAGGTGTAAAAACGGTCACTGCCTTTAACCCCCAGCCCCCACCCAGGAGTCAAAAAGGGCCCCACTGTTTGCTTCAGGTCAATGTTAGTTAGCGGAGAAAGTTGGTTTTCCCCTCCTCCTCTGCCCATCCCCCATCCATCCATCTCTCCATCCAAGCCGGTGCCCACTACCCGCTGCCGACCAAGAGGAGACCACAGCCATGAAACACAGACACTGCCAGATAAACTCAACGCTGTCTGTCTGCCTCTGCGTCGTAAAACAGCACATAAAGTCAAAAGGGGTTTTGGGGGGGGATGGGTGGTTCCTTTGAAGTTGGACAATGACCTCCAACTTGTTGCTTTCTGACAACCCCCCCCCCCTCTATATTCATACACACACACTTCCACTACATCCCACCCCCACAAAACACCCCAGAAGGAGACACTTCCTGGATGCACTTTGTGTTTAAGAAAAAGATGAATGTGGGTGTGTGTGTGTGTGTGTTTAGCTTATTTTTATTTTTGTTGATCTGCAAGAAGTTGTTGCTGCGGGCAGAGGGGGCATCATGGAGATATTTCTTGGATATTTACTTCTTTTGGTCATTAAAATGATCCCTCGTGGCCACGGCTCTGATGTAATCGGAGCAGACCGCACCCCCCACACAGCGCCGCATGTGGCTGAAGACCCCCATCTACAAGCATACAGAGATAATAGTGAACAGATTCAGGCTATTAATTAATCTATATAATACAGTTAGATGCTCTGGTATGTGGCACACCGAGTTCTTCTCCTCCACACACACACACACACACACACAAATACAATTATGTGCACTCAGAGTTTCCCTGTTCCTCATTGAATCTGTCAGTTATCTGTCCCTAAGTCATTGGAGGAATATTGCAGTGGGCTGCACGGCTCCAGCAGAGAAAATCAATGTTGTACGGAACAAACACGACCCACTGGTTGAACTCCCTGCAAGACTCCCACAGAACACAGCTCTCATGTTTGGCTACGAGTCGATATATTGGAAGTACACTTGTCGCTTCTCTCATTGGAGCCGCTGGAGTGTTTTGTGACAGAAAAGCTTCCTCCGTTAGTCAGTGATTATGTTCTCCCTCCCTCTTTCTCCATCTCTTACTTGTGTGTATACATGTGTTTATCTGTGTGTGTGCTGTGTGGCAGGCGGGTGGTCTTAGGTAATGAAAGACGTTGAGAAGGAGCCGCGGCGATGTGACTCTCCGCTTCTCAGTCGAGTCCTTTATTTATCTCGACTGCGCTCTCTATCTCTCCCTCCCCTTGCAATTAGGCTATCACAAAGCCACTCAAAATCACACTAAAGGCCATTTCTCTTACGTGCACCTGCAGGAACAAACATGCACTCCACCGGCATATATATCTCCCCTCCAAGCATCTTATTTAACCCAAATCTGTCACATTCCACAGTAAACAAAGATGCAAACCACCTGGAGCTTTTTTAGATCACACTGCCTCACACTTCAGAGTCAAAAACAAAAAGCAGAACCGACGTTATTGCCAGCTGATACCCCGCTGTGACAAACACATTCTTCACTGCTGCTTGTTGAAGCGTTGTCCTTCAGTGCCGCCATTTTGCATCCTTTCTATTAACTGTTTGGTTGAATTCAGCACATGCCATACTTTGCTTATGTATCTTGTGATGCCAGATTTGATGTCTGCCTAGATATGACACATTAGCGACCACCTGCTTCCCGGTTTAATTGTTCACAATCTGTGCAATGACAGAGTCCAATTCTGGTTGCTGCATCTCTGTCATTCTAAAAATATCCTTTTATTTCAGGCCTTTTAGCCTGCTGTTCTGCACAATTTGTTTCCGTGTTGTTCTTTTGAGCCCGGCTCAGGTAAGGTGAACATGGCAACATGCCAGTACAGTGCAGTTTAGATACTGTACAGGCTGATTGGTAGCCAAATCTACTGCAGCACAGTTCCATTTTAAAGTGGACTGCTGACATATGAGACCTTGCCCAGACAAACAATATACTCACCTCTGCATTTTTGTGATATTTTACTTTGCTTGTGGTTTTAAAATTTTTAAAAAAAAAATACTGAATACTGAACTTTTTGCAAATGCTTTTTCATCAATACACCATGCCTACCTACCTAGAATTATGATAGATATCATATTATTCATGGCCTCTGCCCAGTTACACACTAGTCCAGAGCAGCCATCACAGGCTACATTTATGGCCTACATTCCAAGTCTCAAATTTTACCTGCAAAACTCATGTTTCAGTACGTTTGATCATCATTTGTGATGCGAAAACATCAGATTTGCACACGGTCAAAGACATTTTGGCATTCACACGGGGCGGCAGTAAAGAAAGTGGTGCCAGCATCTGGCTCACAAGTAGTTTAGCCGACTTCACCAGCATTTAGCAACATCAGAGCTGAGAGTATTAGAGCAGCTAGCAGAAAGTAGGGTGAATTAAAAGGGAACGCATCGCACTGCTGTGACCTCGGCAATGTTTTACATCGTGCTGCTCTGCCCTCCTTGTCCATCATCCTTCTCTATTTCATTTACAGATAGGTTTGCAGTTAGCTAATTTTGAGACAAGACTCAGTGTGTAAAAGTGAATAGCTTGCCATGCTGTTTTTCTGTGTTCCTCTGTGTACGATGATGTACAATTGATCATCTGAATCCTCTTAGATGCTTAGGAGGCAGCCCTGGTCATTTTGTTAGGTTGCCATGTATGTTCCTTCCCTCAGTTACAGTCACATGTCTCTCACAAGTGTGAAATGTACAAAAGCAAGGAAAAGTCACAATGCCTATACACAATTGTATTTGGTCATGTCATGTTTCAAATTTGGTATTGACCGAATGTAGCCTGTTTGTATTCAGACACCTTCAGAGAACGGAAGCTTATTGTCTGATGGTGACAAAAACACAGTCACAAGTCCTGTCTTTGTCACCACCATGATGTAATCTTTTGCACTCTTTCCGTATAGCTAATCTTGGGTCATACAGGACCAGATGATGTGTGAATCACTTGAGCACACAGACACAACCATACACACTAATTTACCATCAGCAATGATCAGAGGCAGCATCGGATTTAAGCAGCGGGGTTTTATTGCAGGTATGACGGGCACTTTATCATAATTTTCACATCTGAGTGTGTCATATGAAGCTGTTGCTTGCTGGTGTCTTTCATTACAGCAGATGTCTGACATCAGGGTGCTGGGGTTTGCATTGTGACAAAGTGGTTCAAGGTGAAAGAGCTCAAGGACAAAACCTGTAATATCTTACCTTGATGAGTACGGCAGAGTAGCTCCGGTTCTACATGAATGCCTGCTTGCTCCTTTTTATTCTCTACCTCAACCCATCCCACATTAATCCAAGTCCAAAAAAAAAGAGAGAAGTGGCAATCTTTAATCTGGCATTTGAATGAATAGCTTATATTTATTTAGAGCAGAGCACAACTGCTTCAAATTTACATCCAATTCCTATTTCTGCAGGATATATGGGAGGGTTAGGGGTATGCGCACACAGACACATACATACGCACTCTGAAATACACACACCCTTTCCCTGGTTGTGTCCCTGACCTCTGAGGTTTGGCTGAACAGTAGACCATGGTGGAGCTCTAAGTGGGTGCAGGCAGACCTGATGTGGCTGCCTAACCCCACAGACCTAACAAGTGGCTGCTTGGCCAGTAGCCTCACCACCGCTCGGCTGCTTAGCATTCTGCCTAGAAAGCCAGTAGACACGGTAGCGAGCCACCAGTAGGGAGCTGACTCTAAACAGAGGCCGACTGAGGTTTGCTCTGAGGTTTAGACGGGGGCTGGGCGAGCCATCTTAAAGCTTCATGTTAACTAGGTTTATTAAAGCCATGTCCTTATGTCTTTGTTGGTTTGTGTGGGGCCCATTAGGATTTATGTGGCTTTGGGTCAGTGGTGGAACCTGGCAGTCTTGGATTCATACTGTTTTTGCTCATTATTAACAGCATTAAATTGTAATGTACTCTGTAATGTTTTGCAAGGAAATTTAAACTTTTTTTCCCCAATTACTGATGAAGTTTTAGTGCAAAATATCTCGCTGAATTCTCGGATTGAAATCTTACAACCTCACCACCCTTTTTTTTGCCCAAAGAGCTCATTATTTTTCTTACTTTTATCTAACAGAGATGAAAAACAACAAAAGTAATCTCTCATTAGAAGCATTCCCACTACTTGGCATTTATTCACCAAGAAAAACTGAACATCAATTTTGCATGGTCTCTGTGGTTACCCATGAAGCAGCACAACAAAAGGAAAGGAGTGGATACAATCTCCAATTTTGGTAATGGAAAAGTAACATCATATTATTGTAGTATTAGAGCTCTGAGGGTAGTGGAAGTAAAGGAAAGATACAACATTCTAATTAGTGAGCTTAAGAGGTGCTGGTAGTTTTATTTTATTACCTTTGGACAGAGCCAAGCTAGCTGTTTCCCCCTGCTTCCAGTCTTTGAACTAAGCTAAGCTAACTGTCTCCTGGCGGTAGCTTCATATTTACTGTACACACATGACAGTGGTATCGATCTTCTCATCTAACATTTGTCAAATAGTGAATAAGCGTATTTCCCAAAATGCCAAACTATTCCTTTAAGAGCCCAACACTCGTTATTAACCATCTTTTAGCGCCCTCCCAACTCCCATTGTCCTCCTCCTAATGAAGGTCAGTACAGTGCTGCCGGTCGCAGCCACATCGCTGCCAACTTAGCCTGGACTCCTCAAGTTGATGATCAGAGTTTGCAGGCCGACACAGGATCTTAAAAGTTTACCCAGCCTGCCGACCATGAGGGTGACGAATTTCACCCCTCTGCTCTAAAACGGTCATTTGCAGCTGAGAATTCTGGGAGTGGGAAGAGTCTGGCGGTGGA
This sequence comes from Macquaria australasica, assembly GCA_005408345.1. NCBI lineage: Eukaryota > Metazoa > Chordata > Actinopteri > Centrarchiformes > Percichthyidae > Macquaria > Macquaria australasica. The sequence goes on from SEMN01000317.1 coordinate 354,197, forward strand.
AGAGCTGCATTGACTTTGTTGGATTGTTTTTTGCTTAGTAGTTTTGTAGTCTTTTAATTCCCTCCACTTTATCTACTCTTTAACCTCTGTTCTCTTTATTCAGCTTCTCTGTCTCCCCTCCTCCATCACCCCTCTGACATTCTCTGTCAGCTCCTTTGCTTACCATGCTGAAGTCACAGCACACCAAACCATGAACAATGGGAATTACCTCCCATCAACAGATTACAGACTTGAGCGTGGCTTCGTTTCCAGAAATATGTAATACATTGCACATGGGTACTAAATGTGTCCCAGATGCGAGGGGTTCATGTGTTGTTCAAGCTGTGCTGTCTGCACCCCGAGATCTGTGCTATGTCATCAAAAATTGTGCTCTCTCATATCTGTTTCCCAACATGGGAGACATTTTTATAACCTATCGTTTATGTCTACACATCTATCTATTCATTTTCCAAGATTAAGATGCGGGGAAGCTTGTGATTATTCTGGCTTAAACCTGCTGACTCCTCCAGTTTATTGATCAGATATTGTTTGAGAAAATGAAAGTCTGTCCCAAAAGGATCCGTTGAAAATACTCAGTTGATTCTTGATTTTTATGTGTAATCAATAGAGTTCACGATGCATGGTGAAGCAGCGCTCTGATCTGTTGGTAAGATCTGTGGCCTTTGGAGGATCAGATGGACAAGCAGGGTCAGCCACAGCTGCTAAATGCAAAATGGCTCATGATCAATAGAGATCAGTGCCAGGTTTACTCTAGGTCTCTGTGTTAAGGGGTCAGCTTTGAGGCTCGAACCCCGCTATTGGACATAGATTGACATAGGACTCAGGGTGTTTAAGGCCTGGTCACACACGAAAGAGGCAGAGCAAAGGTCTGCGTGTAGAGACTCACCAGTTGGTGAACTACTGTAGCTGGCGAACTACCCGCTAACACTCTAGCCAGCCAGGAACATGGCCAGGCTGGGTCCGAAATCACTCCCTATTTACTATATAGTGCACTATATTTACTGTCCGCCACTTTATTTGAGTTTATTTGATTTTTTTTTTTTTGTGGAGCAGCTCACACACTGGCTGAGGAGGTTAAATAAAAGTAGATTGTGCAACACAGCTAATTAGCTATGATAGCTTATTGTGTTTTGGAGTCTCTGGCTCTCAGCTACCTCAAAGTTAAACACTGTCAAGATGGTTTGTCATTGGTCATTGTACAAAAGTTCACCAAAGTTAAACTCAACGTGAAAAATGAGCTTGAATTTACGTCACCCCCACAAGTGAATCTACTGATTGCAGCATTCCATTGGCATGAACTGATCTTTCCGCGAACTTTTGATGTTTTAATTGCTGGTGTGATTGGGCCTTAACTGACGGCCACAGGCAACTAATGGGACTACCATAAGTGTCTTTAAATTCTGCCCATTTATTGGCTGATACGATCGCAGCAGCCTTGTGTCAGTGTATGATGGATCAGTAGGGAATCTGTCTACACAGTGTGCTCCTCATATGCCACTGGAAGGTTTACATACAATGGGGGTGAACCAACAATTAGACAAATCCATAGGTCAGATCCAGAGAATGCATGAATGTATTGGCATGTAGCTTGGCTGCAAATGGATGGGCTTGGTGATACCATGTGCTCTCCCTCCCTGTCATGTGTGGGTTTTTTTTTTCTTCCTCATTGTGTTTCTCTCTCAAGCTTTGTCTCACAAGCCCTCCTGCTTTTCACACTCTCTTTTATGTTTCCCTCCCTCACTCGGTCTATCACCCATTGATGTTGCTTTTATGATCTGCTTTTATGATCTCTCTGTCTTTCTCTCTCAGCTAACCTCTTGGCGTGCTGCAGGGAAGGAATAGCAGACTGACTGTGATTCATCCTGACGCCAGCATCAGTCTTGTGGCTGGCACAGTCTTGGCATGCAGATACACACATGCTGACACACATGCTGACACACACACACACACACACAGAGTAGCCTTTCCTGCCCAGAGTTTACTCTGCTGGCTGGTACGCTGCCCCAGATACCAGAGAGGAGCCAGAACAGGCATCAAACATACTTGTGCTGCAGTGCTGTGATGTGATTAGACATGGAGGATATCTACAGTGCCTTTTCACAGATTACTATGTCACTCTCTGTTGTGCTACCCATAGCTGATGGGTTTGTATGAATTTTAGAGAAAACAGTAGCTTGTAAAGACACTGATATGATTGTTTTCATGGTTTTGTGTGTGGATGAATGTGTCGTACATATGCTTTTTGGCACACACATGCCCACTGCGTGACAGTACAGCATCTTGTGTTTGCACTATCTCTCTGTATGTTTCTGTCTGGCCAAAATGTGTGTTTATGTGGAGACATGTGGATCCCAGCAACAGAGGCGAGAAGAATGATACACAGTGATTAGCTGTTCCACGCTTCAGGAAGCAGCCTCAAGTTTTTTTTTTTTTTCATTTTGTCCATGAAATAGCTTAAAGTCAGGGATTTACAGGTACTGTGTGGATATTTGTAAGGGAACTGATGCTGATGATCACTTATTTGTCATCCTTTTAACTCAAACCAGGCTTTGGCTGCTACTCTCCCTCTCTTCTTCTGTGGTCTTCTACGTGTTTGTGCCTCACACACGTTGGAATCTGATGAAAACAAAAGTGATGTTATATCATCTTTATTGTCAGTTTGATCATAAGAATGAATGGCGTGTTTATGGCCAGTGACGCCTGTGCTGCTAATTCAGAACCACCCACACATAAATGGAGCTGAAAGAGCAACAGCTTGTCTCTTTGAAAAAATACCAAATGCAGAGTCTGTCAGTACATTCAACCTGCACTTAGATAAGCCCAGCTCTCTGTGCACATGTGTCGGTATGTTTGTGTATATTATGTGTTCTTATTTCATGTGTATATGTAAGTGTCCTCAGTGTGTGTCCTTGTTCTCATGTCTGAATACTTGGCAGCCTTTCATATTCCTCACCGCTCTTCCAGTCAGTCTGCGCCTTTTAAACACTGGCTTCATTGATTCTCAGGTCTTCTTATCCTTTGCTCTTGCCTTGGACAGTTTTAACCAATCCCACACTAACTTTACTGTTCCCCAGTTTGTGTGTGTGTGTGTGTGTGTGTGTCACCTTAGAGTTCCATACATACAAAATAAGCATACAATTGCATGTATTCTTGCTCACATATGTGTGTGCATGCTACGTAGCAGAAGTGTCTGTGTGTTTTCTGTGTGATCGTGTGTTTGAGCATATGTGTGAGAAGCGGGCTGTGATGTCACATGTGGGTCAGCAGAAGGACATTATTGTGTCTGGAGCTCCACGGGGGGCGTGAGAGGTCTGTTTTCAGCCTCCTTGTGCCTGAGTGGTGCAGCACAGAGGCCCGTCTGTGGCCTGGAGAACCCGAGGAGCGCCAGGAGCCCGCGGGGCGAATAAATGTGCTGTGAAAAGCGTGTTAAGAGAGGTGTGAAAGAAATCGGAGGGCGAGACACTGGGTTTTGTGTGGAACCGTTCCCTCCCCCTCGCCTCCACAGTACACATGCTCTCTCTTTCTTTCTCTCTCTCTCACACTCACACACACACACACGCTTACAGTTTTCCTTTCACACACACCTCACACGGAGGTTCACAGTTCAAATAAACAGCGGCTCAAGCAGCAGGCCAGGTCTGGTGTAAACACCAGCGGGCCGGGGTGATTTAGTTTCTCTCAGGCCAATGCTCTCTCTCACTGCTGCCTAATGGGCCATGCTTTAAATGGGGAACGTAGGGGAGCAGCAGTAAGTGGGGAATGAAGTGGGTGAAGAAAAAGCCACAGATTGATAGAGACTTCGCTGTGACTACCTTGCTCAGACGTTTGCTCAGACCTGGTATTCAAAACAAGCCCACAGTACATTTTAAAAGGCATGAGAAGTGATGCATTCAAGATCTACCTTTGCTCTGAGATGTGTTCATGTGAAAGTTTGACCTCGGTTTGATAAAAGTTGTTTAATGGGATTTGTCTGTGTGTGTATGTGTGGATCGCTCAATGTGACTCATTCCTCCTCCCGTGTCTTCTCCACAGACTTGTCTGTCCGTGTGTGTGTGTGTGTGTGTGTGTGTGTGTTGGCTGCCTGCAGCCATCGGTCAATAAAGCCCCGGGTTCACCGTCTTCATCGGCCCGTGATGAAACACGTGGCGAGTCTGTCACGTCCTGGAAATGGCAATTTCTCCTCCAATCCATAGCCTCCACAGGCCATTCAAGATCCTGTGGGGAGAGGGCTGTGGTGGTCATTGACATGGACATGGTGTGTTGTGTGTGAGATCTGCTCATCATCCATCCCCTTTGTTAGGGTAAACAGTGTAACAAGATGAAATAGGGGGGAGATTAAATTGCCTAAACCTGACTGAGAGGAATCATTTCAAGATGAAACACTGCTATTGGATCAAAAGCGACCCTTGAAGAAGCTCTGTAGGCTTTCAGAATATGTGCTCTGTGGTTTTACTAGTCTGTTAGCTTAAGTGACTCCTTTTTTTTTTTTGCTTAGTCTGAATCAGATTTGAGTGTAATCTCCTTATTTCTTCTTTCAGATTAATCTGTTCATTATTTAGACTACCATATGATCTCATCCAGAGATTATCTCTGTCTTTCTTGTACAACTCATTTACTTCCTTTCTCCCATACGCTGCTTTATATAAACACAATCGTCCCCTGAGTATGTTTATCTATTGTAACGCACTGAGCTGGATTATTGGGGTGAGAAGGGGCAATGTCAACTAGAGGGAAGGAAGGCTGCCCCCCTCCCGCCTTCCCAGTTCCACATAGCACTGAGTATGTTTGGGTATTTCTTTCAATGTGTGTGACTCTGTGACACTATGAGACCACCTGTGAGGACACAAAAGCTACGGTAAAGCGGCATTTTAATTAAATAATGAACATTTAAAGGCCCAGAAAAAACTACTTTCTCAACCAGTTTATTACTATAAGCAATGTGGTCCTACATGAACACAATATTTTCTACCAACACTTTGGCTTTTTCACATTTTTTCTGTGTTTTTGTCTGTGCTCTTATTGTTGATTTGAAGTGGGCGGGGCTCAGTTGGGAAAATGTGATGTCACATACTTTGGTGCACCATTAGGGTTTTAGAAAAATTTAAGTCTGTTCAAAATCTGATAAAGTCATGTTATTTGCTTATGTTGCCAGGCCTCTGTCAATCAAATCTGATCCATCCATCCTGAACAGTCCTGAAGAAGCAGATTAGCAGAGTGTTTAACTTGCACACATTATATTACAGGCTCTGTATCCACACCCTCTCCATTGCTTGTACTGAGTCATTTAACAGACTGTGTGTCTGACTGAACAGTACGGGTATGTCTGTGTCTGTGGTCATAGATCTGTGTGTGTGTGTGTGTGTGTGTGTGCATTGATGTGAATCGTCCTTCAAGTTTCAGTAGCTAATTAAATGCTCTTCATGGAAAGACTAAAATGCCTTCAAACAATGCCATTGCTGCTCCTCCCACCACAAACACGTTGCCACTTGTAGTTACTCTGTAGGTACAGTATAAATAGGTCAAATTGAACCTGAAGGTCTATTAATAATTGACTATTATGACTCATGTTCAAGTAGCCTATTTTTGTTGTCATTAATTATTTTACCCAAAGCCACACACATAAACACAGACTGGTTTCATGACGGGAAAACTCAGACATCCAGTTAGCGTGTTGAAAGAATATCTTTTTTTCCCCCCATCCAGTTGAGTTATGTTGATAAGAAATTGCGAACACAAACTTATGGTGTGGTTTTACATAAGCACAGCGCCCTGTTCATGTACATTTTTCTAGTTTGCTCCAGAGTGGATCGAATGCCCTGAGGCCAAACTCTGTTTGATGGACTGATCCTGTCTGTCGCTGCTCTACCCACAAGTCCTCTGAAGCTAAATATTTAAATGTGGCATAGCTGAGTGTTGGGGGTTTATTTAACTAAAAGTTTGAGCTGAAACCGTTACGGGAGAGCTCTGGAGAAAGCAGAGTTCAAACCACCCCCTTGGCTTGGAATATTTATTGCAAAGGGCAAAGACTTTTTGCACTCTCCACATTCCTCACCTTCTATTTCACTCTTCAATCCCATGTTTCTCTGCTCGTACCTAACAGAACCTTTGTTTCCTTTTCCTTCACTTTTATCACGTTTTTCTCTAGATTTAAAAAATTCATGGAAATAACAAAAACCTTCTGAGCATAAGGCGTGCGCCGGAGGCTTACCAGCCAAATACGCATTCAACATGTGTTTCTTTTGTTGCGCTTTCCCTCCCCAACTGGATATATTGGTTTTACCTGGCTTCGTTATAAAGAACAGTGCATACAAACCCTCAAACTCCACATACTGTAAAGGCTTTTGTGTTGGCTTGGCTTTATGCAGCCTTCTGAAAATAAGTGGTAAGATCATATATCAAGACTGTGGCAGCCACCCTGCAATTGTGGTCCAGCTAATGAGTATGCTAATATTCATTATTAATGATGGAGCATCTGGTCAGTCGGCATGGGATTGTGGCCACGGGCGAGGGCTGCAAGGTGATTTGTCACAGAAAGAGCACCAGAAATAAAAGTCAGAAGAGGTTTAGTTGATGGAGCGATGTAGTGAATGAAACAAAAAGCTACACTGAGCGAGAGAGATGGAGAGTCAGCAAATCAGTATTGACACCCACGCCACTCATCTGGGTCATGATGACAGGGTGAGGAAGAGGAACATCAGTGGAGGCTGAATGAGAGAGTTGAGTCAGAGAAATGGCTGCAGGGTGCTGAATGTGGGAGGTTCGGAGGCGGGTGGTTCATTCATGAAGCCACGAGATCATTCTGCATCAGAGCTGTGGCTCTATGTGTTGCTGGGAGAGAAATGAGAGATTTTTGTGTATTACTTCACAACATTTTTTTAAAGGAGATTACTTTTCAGCACAGATGGGAAGGTTGAGCACTCTGAAAGCTAGATCTCCTCTCCCAAATGTCTCTATATTTCTAAGGCACGGACAGAGGAATAATATTAATGTCAAAACTCAATTTTCATTGTCTCTTATTTGCCATTCCTCACATCCCACTGCGTCCACTACAGTATTTCTTTACTTCCTATGACTGTTCCTCCCTCTTCCTTTTTTTTTCCAAACCAGAGCATGACCTAGTTATGTTTTGAATCAGAATCCATATGTACATTACGGCTGAGAAAAGCTCATTGAGAAACCGCTGTTGTTGGGCACAGCATGTTGGAAATTGAGCTGCGTCACCCTGGAGAGCACTGTCTACAGTGGAGATGGATGGTCTAATGGATAGACGAAGGTGGAGGGCTTGGAGTGTGTTTTTCCTCTGTGCTGAAGAGCCCTTGTGTAAGTGGGCCAGGAGGGGCAAAAAATAGCTCCAGTCCCCTTGAGGAGTCACTCCACAAGGTCACCTCATTGCCCTGGGCCTTTATGCGTGAAAATAAGTGTCCATACTCTTTCTTTCTTCCCCCTTTCTCTCTTTTCCTTTCTCGCTGTCTCCCTCTATTTTCCCCTCTGTGGCTTAATGGCTTACCCAGGCCTCTGTATCAGCAAGGTCTCTGCAGCAAGAGTTGAGTTTGTGTGCTAACGAACCCCAAAGCTAATTAGAATTTCAGCCAAGCTGGCTACTCTCCTCATTTCCTTGCCATTTCCCTCCCGTTGGACAAATACAATTTCACCCCTCAACCCGTGCAGAATTAATCCAGTTAATGTTCAACACGGGATGAATAATGGCCACTTATCTGCTGGGAACATGGGTACAGAGGGGCTCTTGGGTGGAGGACCCATAGTGAGCCCCCGGTCTTGTGTCAAACTAAATCTGCTTTCTGGGCAGAGTAGTTGGGCCAAAGCACTGCTAGTTTGTGGTAGAGGAGAGGTCAGTGTGTCTTGAGAATGACACTGCTCTCACTGAATGTCAGGCTTGTTCACCAACACTGTGGCCAGAGCTGGGTTGGGAAATCCTGTGAACCTTTAAACTAACTGGCAGCCATTTCCTCTTCTTTGTAACTGGATGCGAGTGTTCACATGAATCATTACACCCTTAATGTAGCGGAAGGACAGAACAGCAGGTAAGCAAACAAACTTACCAGGATTATTTGCGGTGGTTGACAACAACTTCCACATCATCTCCAATGTGCCATTCATTGAGTTCAACGCCCCGGTTGCTTGATTTGTTGGTCTGTGTCCTATAGCACAGAATCCAGCAATTAAAAATTAACTCCACTCTGCTCCAGGTTTTCTTTTAGGCTGGTTATGCTTGAAACAAACTGTTTCGAATAAAGTGTCGTCAGACCACATCTAAAGTGTTTATAGCTGTTCCGAACGGCCACACTGGAAGATGGGGTAAAAAACCTGCCATCATAGACAGGGGCGAGACGCGATCAACAGTACTGGGATTCATGGTGTTGCACTCTATTACACACAAAGTGACAGAAATAGTTGTGCGAAGAGTGAAAAAAGAGAGCCTGAGAGTGAAGTTCAAATCCTGCTTTCTTTCTCACCTCTGCAGATCTGGTCAATTGCTGGTTGAAATGGACGTGTTTTTCGGATTGTTGCTTTCGGAAAGTCACAGAAACTGTCGGACAACTTTTAACAATCTGCTAATTTCAAACTAATTTCAACCCATCTGTACACCTTAACCTCTTTGGTGAAGTCTAATTGCAGCTTTACAGTTTTCATTTTTATTATTTTTCTCCAGTAAAACCTCAAAAATCTACCCTTCTCGTTGCCGAGGACAGGTCTGGTTGCTGAGGAACGATATGGTGTGATAATATTACCCTGTCCTCAAAATCACGGCTGTCTCAGTTCTAGACAGTTAAGTAACGAGTTGGGGGATCAGATTCTGGGCAGTGTAAATACTCAGAGTAGTTAGAAATTTGCTTAAGAAACCTTCTGCAGCAGTGGGAAGAAAAGCTATATGGGAAAGGAAGCTGGTTCTCTCCCTCCCTCCCGACATGTCTGAGCTATCAGCTGTTGGGGTGAGTCCCAGCTGCCTCGTGTGTTGACTCTAGAGTGATAGCCATCAGCATTTGCCACATGAAAGGAGAGGAGACTGGTGTTCCTAAAAAAGCAGATGAGAAATAAAGATGAGGAGGCCATGTTGGGATGTTGGCTACATTTCAAATTGAGATAAAGCCATTGATTTATCAGGAGTGTTTTTCTGACCATATCAGGCAGTATATAAATCAGTTCCTTCCCTGGTAAGACATGAATAATGTTCTTGTAGGATAAGGACCTTTGAGGCAGTACAACTTTCTTGCATACTTTCTTGCAGATAGGGCTCCCAGCCTCGGGGGAACATGTATTTACAATATTGCTCATCCTGTGCTTTGATAGAGACAAAAGCCTTCAATACGCTTATGCATGCTTAGGTCGTGAGTAAACCTGTTTGGCTCACTGTCTAAAATTACCATCTCTGTGCATGCCAAGAGTCCAGGCAATGCTATGTGTGGTATGTCCCCCAAGCTGGCCTCTATGCTTTTATTCAGTCCTCTCGTGGCATTTAAAAGAGCTCACTGCAGGTCGAACAGTTTATTGGGGAAAAGGGAATGACTTATTGGGGGAAATGGCTGGCCCCAAAGCAGTTGACCCATTCTGTGGTTGTTCTCAGCAGAGGACACTGTCACTTAGGGCTCCTTGTAAAATCTTGTGGATAGGCCGTAAGTACAGCCTGAGCTGTAATTGATATTCTTGTGTTTGTAAAGGGCCTGCGATTATATGTTCTAATGTATGAGACTAAGAAGTAGTGAGAGTCGCCCCGCCACGTGTGACAGGAGAATCCAGGGCAGAAAGGCGGCTTTCACTAAACAGAAAGGCAGAGCTTTAGTCTGATTCCAGGGATGCCAGAGGAACAGTTCTAGAAAGGAGAAAAGAGACTGCAGCACTGTCCTCCAAACTGAGGAGTTCGTTCAGAGCTGCCGGCTGTTTTCAGCGGCAAAATTCTTCCTTGATATTTCAAAGCAAGCTTTTTTATTTTCCTTTCTGCAGTTTTTTTTTCTTTCCTTTTTCGCTTGTGTTTGGCCAACAGGCAGCAGCAGGGCACTCTGGGAAAAATATATACAAATCTTGATTTAATTACTCTCTAACCCACTTCCATCCTCCGAGTTGCCTTTTGAAATCTTCCACAAATCTGTTAAGCTTTGATTGCCAGAAAACTTTTGGGCCGTTTTTTCCTTTTTCTTGACACATTTTGCGTTAGACAAATAAGCCAATGAGCAGCTGCAGTGGGACGTTGTTCAACACTCCTACTGCTCATTGTAGAAAAAAGAGAAGGGAGATAGCATTGCAGAGTGTATTGCCATGTGAGTGTTTGAGAGATTAAGAAGGAACCAAAATAGCTGAGATGGTGGCAATCTGTTAGGGAACAATTGTGCCGTTTATGTTGTTGCTAATAGCTGATGTAACTGACTCCACGTGTGCATATAAATCACTCCCCTGCTTTCATTTCCTTGTGGTTGACTAAATTTTGGTCAGTTGTATTTTGATAATCATATCAATGTGGGATATGTTAATGAATCTTTGGCAAATAAAGTCAGCCTAAAATACTAATGGACCCAACAGATGCACTTCCGGAAAAATAGGCTACTGGATATTTAAGATCCTACTAAATCGGCTTTTTGTTTTTGATTCAGTGGGTTTTCATTGGTCTGTCAGCCTTTTGTCCTTTCTTTAGCTAATGTCCGCTTCATATGTTAAACAGCACTGTTTTGTTTACAGGGGCTCACCTCCCCATTTCCCCATGCAGGTCAGCATCCTGCAGCTCCTCTCTCCCCTCCCTCTCCCTCTCCCTCTCCCTCTCTCTCTCTTCTTGTCCAGGGCCAGTTGATTCAGGGAAGTGGTTTCATTCACATGCAAATCCTGCCAGAACACCAGTCATTCACGCTGCTAATTACACCAATGTTGGGACGCTGACTTGCTGACATCACACCGGGATGATATTAGCATGCAGGGAGAGAGGAGAAGGGTTAGTGTGTGTGTGTGTGTTTGTGTGTGTGCGCGTGCGTGTGTGTGTCAAGTCAACCAGAGAGAACCCATAACACAGGAAGTTGGCGACTTCACCTTGAAACAAAAGCTTTAAAGTATAAGGGGTTTCGATTGCGTGTGGATTATCATTCTGTACAGAAATGAATAGAAGTCAATGGCTGTCTGGAAGGTCAGAAAACACCTTCATGTAGCCTAGGCCTATAACAAATGTTGCTTTCTCTATAATTAAGCGTGGAAAAATCATTAGTGACCTATGACACAGTAGTTTAATCAATCAATAAATAAAGAAGATCTTAACTCAAGGTCCCCTTATTAGCTTTTCTTTAGAGCTTTCAAACTCATCTCATGGTCTTCCTCTGCAGACTGAGTGTGCTTAGTTGTTGTTGAGCTATTTCCCTTTTCTTTTAATTTTGTAAAAAATCTGACCTTTTTTAAATGTTTATATTTAATTGAAGTTACATAACATAAATCCATTTGTAGATAAAAAATAAAATCACAATGGGTACATTTAGTAGATTCAATTATAAACGAATAATACTAAACTTTTTGATAACGATGCTTTTATTTTGAAAGTACAACCGGAAGTGATTATACTATTTATACGCACTTGACACCGGTTAAGGATTAAAGCGCTGCTCTTCAGTGGGTCGGTCAGCAGCGAGCGGAGCAGCTCCAGAGGTCCGTGCTTTTACGCACCGAAAGTCCGCACGGATCTTCACTCAGACTCGGCTGCAGTAACTCTACTTCCAAGAGAGATTTCTGTTTTATTCGTCTGGATTTGAAATATTTCGGCGGAGGCTGCGCTCTTGTTTGGATCTGTAAAGGGGGATCTGATTTTACGCACTTTTAAGTTGGCTCCTCGTCTACGCTTCCTCCTCATTTGCTGAACTCCTGAATGTGTTTGCGGAGAGCAGGGGGGGTTGACAAAAGGCTTTTAGGCAGAGGGGGTAAATGTAGCAGAGGGGTGCAGACACCACGCAGCGGGTGAAAGTGGGGTGTTTTCGTGGCAAAGCTGTGGCGTTGGAGCTGTGTGACAAATTCTGCAATGAGGAAGACGCATTTTAAAACCCGCACCACCGCAAGCAGCACCGAGGTCAGGGCTATGACTTCCCTCCGCCGCAGTTTGTAAGAAGGTAAGCAGCTGATTATTGATCGTGTTTATGTTGTTAACTGGAGCGCGGCCAACGAGCCTTGTTGGGACTTTAAATGCGTTATGGACATTTGAGTCATGCATGTATTTATTTATGAAATCGAGTTCGTTTCTGACTTTAACCTGTTTACTCCCTCTTTGAAATGTGTGTGTAAACTAGTCGCAGGACTAAACATTAAAGCCCTCTGCGCAATGAAAGCCAGTAGGCGTTTTAACTTAGTTTTCGCCTTCATCAAGTCTCCTAGCATCAACATCGTCACTTTTACTCATTCAAGACTTGCTGTTATTGGATGAAAATAACAAAATGCAGAGTCGCACTGTAGCGCTCCCTCTATAGACGTATTCTCACCGGTTTATATCCCCACCCCACCCCCTGTAGCGCAATGATCAAGCTACCGTGCGCTTTCAAGCCAGAAAGTCTTTGTCGTGCAGCCTCTGTGTGCCATATGGATTGTAGATTGCTTAGTAAATAAACATAAATAAATAAATAGGCGTCTGTAAAATATCTCAATGTTTTCCCTCCAGATCAACTTGTTTCATGATGTTTCTCCAGTCAAGTGTTATTATGTTGTCATTATTTTAGTCTTCTTGTTAAAAGGCTCTAATTATTTTCTGGAGTTTGCTGCAAATTGCGTTGGAAACAAGTGGCATAATCGCAGCTCCATGGCAGTTATTTAAAGGAGAACATTACAAGACTCAATGCTGACTAATTGACCCATTTAGACGGCTACTTTTTTAGCAGTGTAAAGGGTCACTGGATTAGCACGTGAATGAACTGACGGGGGAGTAATGAATAATGTGGCTTCAGCAGCTGGCTGCAGTATCATTGGGCTCCTGAGGTCTGAGAGCGTCCCAAACATCAACTGAACTGACAGGAGCCTAAACGCCAGATCAGCATTGTTTCTGACATCCACAACTGCCTCTGGAAAAAAGAAACTCAGTCCGGCATTGGTTGCTGCTTTTTCCCACTGACACTTTGAAAAAAAAGTGAACATAATATTCCAATAACATTCCTAGAAGGACTGACAGATTTGCTGAGATGTTAAATGTATCAAAATCTAGTAGACCAAAGCCTATTAATATACTGTATGTTGTTGGTTAACAGATTCGCTAATGATCTGGCACTGTGTGACCAGTGTCTGAGTAAAGGTCTGAAGTCTGTACTGAGGTTGTCTTGGAAGCCTGTCCCTTCCATGACTTCCCCTGTTCCCATCCAAAGTAGTGTCACTTTATGGAACAAGTCAACACTGAATGAATAAGTAATGTGATCCAGTCTCAAGTATAGCGTGGCTGCAGCTGAAATGCATCTCAGTCTGGTGTTACATAAATATCTCGCCCCCCTTTTGGCCCCTGTAACATTCAATTCAGAGAGAGAGAGAGAGAATACGGGATACGTGGCTTTTTTCAATTACCTTACTGGAGCAGAAGAAAAAAGTGCACTCTCTCACAAATCTACAATTTAAAAAATACTGTGACCGTTGAGCCCTGTCATTTTTGTACTCATGCTGGATGTGCATGTGTTTGTGGCAATGATTGTGGCATAGAAACATTTCTTCATCACCCTTTCTGAAAGTCAAATAGCTATTTATTGATTGTACTGAACAACAAAACACTTTTAACCAAGATAAGTCAGTGATTAGCATTTAACAACTACATCTCCCGTGAGTCTTTGGTGCACTTTTAAAGGGGCACTCCAGCTATTTGTATTGTACTTCCATAAAGTTGGGGCACTCTCAGGAGAAAGGTTAAAAAAGAATGAATAAAATTGAAGCAGCATAGACCGAGATAGCACAACCTTTTAGTCTCTACTATGGGTCAAGCTCCAAGAACTCTAGTTCCTACATTTCCCATAATACAACTCAATAGCATCTATGAGTAGACACCCACCCTACCACCTCCTAAATGTGCACTTCTCTTCAACCCCACACCTCCAGTTTGTAACGCTGGCTTTCTGTTGAAAAATGTAAGTTTCAAGCCCAAACCAAGTTATCCTGATTACATCATCAGGGTTATTTAATTAGGAAAACTCCCCTCCAGAAGACATGATGCAACTATTTTTACATCTAAACTTCATGTGTACAGTTGGTGGAGTGTCCCCTTAAAACTAATGGATGCTGTCATTGTTGAATGCTAATGAAATAGTTGTTGTCCATTCAAGTAGAAGAAACTCATCATCAGGTCGAGGCTAGTGGGCCAGAGGCTAGATGAAAAGAGGCCAGGACTTTGCCTCTTTATAATTTGTTACGACAGGTGGATGCTGGCCTGATCTCTGTCCCTGGGAACACTCTGCATCTGGTTCTTACTAATTGGCCGCTAATGGAAAACGTCTTTGTCAAGTCTGATTCTTGTCGGGAACACCTCCAGTCATGTTTAACTGTGATTAACTCCTAATGGCTCTGAAGTCAACATGTAGCCCAGTGTAGGTACAAAGAGTTTGTTTGCCTGTATATTGGTAATTTGTGAAAGCCCCTGGAAATTAATTCCAACAACAGCTTCAAAACACTGAATGGAAATGTTGTATTCACCAAACAAAAGGCCGTTGAAGAGAAAGGAGTCTGTCCCGCTCTTCCCCCACCTCTTCCAGAGAAAACAAAAGCAGAGGCAGGGGAAAAAAGAAGACAAGACTTGGCTGCAGTGTGCACCCAGCTGTTCTATCCTCTGTGCTCTCTCCTCTCTCGTCATCCAACCTCTGCTTTTGTGCAGAGCTGCCATTTAAAGATGGGATTTTAATCTGACCATCTAGAGTGATGTCATGGAAAAGCTGCAGCGGTTTTGGGAGCTGCTCAGGAATGAGAGTGGACTGAGACTTCAAACCCTCCAAGACTATACTTCTTCGACTGGCTCTTGGATACAGTTGAATCAGATGTTTTTTTTCTAAAGTTTGGGTTGAATAGAGTCTCCTAACCTTAACCCTAACCCTGGAGTAAGGGTTACAAACCTAGACCTATTTTATTGCCTGGCAAAGATCATTTCTATGAGTGAACTTTTGCTTTGCTTTGAAGCACATTTACTAAGATAGTAAATTTGATCCGAGGTTTAAGATAGCTTGTTTGGCCAAACTTCAGACCAATGCTTTCTGAAGGTCTTGCTGCAGTGACCTAAAGTGATTGAACCGAGTCTATGTAACTGTTAGAGGGGCATTTCAGACCCTAGTTACATATTAAAACCACCCATTACCTGGGTTACAGGTCTAATCTAGAGGACCAGGGTGATGATAATTAACCCAAAGTGGTGAATCATTGTCCCATGACATCATGGTCACAGGGATTACTATCCAACAACATACCCCCCAGGTCTTGAACAAACCTCACACTCCAATTGACCAGTGATACAACAGCATTTACAACACCCAGGAGATGAAAGGCCAGTCACATTTGAATAAAGTACAAGCCTTTTAACTTCCTATCCCTTTACCTCGGAGTCATTTATGAGGCATCAGTGATGCACTTGATTTGTATTACCAAAGTTCCCAAATCTCTCCTAATTGAAATCATGTAGATTAGAAGGGGAAGCTCAGAGATTAAGTTTCAGTGGAGGGGAAATCCCAGGCATGTGCATGAAGCGTGTTGTAAATCATGAGGATAGAAGAAGGGGAGGGAAGGAGCAACAGGCCCCTGTGGGCCTACAGTATCTCTGCCAGCGCTGATGTGGGGATGTTTGCGAGGTGGATCACTGGGGGAAGGTCATCATCACACATCTGGAGAGAGTGGGTCAGAGAGGTGCGTTTCAGAGAGGTCACAAGCTTCTCTGCCTCCAAACTGAACTCCACAGAGACTGTATATGTAGAGTGTGGGGCAGAGACATTGTGATGTGCCAGAAAGAATGCGGTGTGAAATGCTTTCCCTCTGCTCTGGCTGTTTGTATACTCTAATCTCCAATAGTCCCTCCAAACCCCACGGCAGAAACAACTTCTAACCACCTGGCAGCATGTCAGAAGAATGGAAGAGGTGTCCGTACGTGCTGAATCCTTTTTGTCTTCACCTTTTGGTTCCTTTGTCTTTCACTTTCAATCATCACCCTCAATGCGAGTGTGTGTGTTCTTGTAGATGCACACATTTTTGTGTGTGTCAACCAGTTAATCGGCCTTAAATTAGTAATGATGGTGAAGGTGCTGGGCTGTAATGAGGCAAGCTGCGTCGCCCCTGGCTATAGCATCATGCCGCTGGGACAGGGATTGACGAAAACACCCTTCCACCAGTTGGCCTGCTCGACAGCTACTTGATGACTTTGTCTGCCTGAGCTGCATCACTGCTCTGTTTATCATACCCATCAATATTCATGACAGTGGTATCTGACCACTTCATGTGCTTTGTTAATATTTATGGAGTCAGTTTGTAAAGCCTGTGGCTTGCCCGTCCACAATGACAGCAGAAGTTGCAGCGGTTTGCCTTTCTGCTCAGGGCGGTGTTGAAAGCTGGAGCTGACAGTAATAGGCTGTTAGGCTCCTGGCCGATGGCGAGAAATCTCAAGTGGTGATGGAGAATTTGTCCAACTTTAGACCAATATATTTGTATGTTTTCTTTTAAAGGGTTACGTGTTATATGACCAGTTGTGGCATGTCAGTGGGATGTTTTGCATAGAGAGCTACAGGCTGTTTTAAAGTATTTCCAGTGTCCGTTCTATCATCAAAATCCATCAGTGCTAAGCCAAGTAGACTGAAGTGCTTTGTTAACCAAGACTCAACCCTTGGACAAGAAGTGCTCCTTTGAACCAAAGACAAGGTGAGACTTGGCCAACCCCCCCAATGCGCTCCAAGCACTTTGCACCAACAGATCCTCAGCCAGCCAAGCTGTCAGTCTGTCAAAAAGTGTCCTGAGTGTCCTTAAGCTCCTCTGTAGGGTTGTCTGTCAGACAGGCAGGCGTCCATCTGGGAAGGTAATGGGATTGTCTCCCTGGTTGGGCCGCCTGAGGGGCAGCAAGGGTTAGTGGGATGCGACCTTCTGGCCACCCAGAATTTCCTCCTCATGGAAGGACTTAGAGCTGTCAAGGACACAGGAATATGTATGCATGCAAGTGTCTTCTCCCTTTGGTTCCAAATACAGACCTGGTGATGGTGACCTATATTTTAATTTGAATCCATCCACTCAGGTATTTAACCCACATCCTGGTCTGCTTTTTGTGAGATGTCACACAAGCTGTCATTCTCGGAGGAGTAATTCCTGGCTGTTAATCCCAGTATTGTGTAAGACAACACTCCAGAATAGTTTGAGTCTATGAAATATAACATCTCTCTTTATTACTCTCTGGACACTACTGGAGATGAAAGAGCAGTGAGGAGGAGGAGTGTCAGTGTCGAATACTCCCAACTATCTTTTCTGTGGAAACTCACCCATGGATACTTTCCATTTTATAGCTGGGTGGGTCTGCCTGACTAATGAGCGGAGCGCTGTCCTGGCTGAGCATCTGCTAGTGTTTCTCGCTAACCTTGTACATAGGGAAGTGTGTGTGTGTGGTGTGCGTGTTAGTGTGTTTGTACAGTGCTGCTTTCCATCACTGTCGTTGGCTGTATTCTGCTAATTTCCATAGCCTGTTTGTGATTATATCCGTGTTCTTGGTACGCCAGAGGATTGTTGAGCATTGTATTTGTGGCACCCACATTTTAGAGCTGCAGTGGGAAGCCTTGACCTTTTAAACTGTGAAGTTCACATCTTTTATGGGTAGTGAGGGCCTGCAAACATGCACAGGCTCCATGCAGTTTCGAGCAAAAGTCAAAAGGTTCATAAAGTTTTTTTGTGTGTGTGGGGGGGGGGCTTTACTATGCCTACAACCAGGTATGCTGGGTGACAGATTTTTTTTTTTTTTTAAAGGTTGTCTGAGGTTACCTTTTTCAAAAAAAAAAGCAATTTGGGTTATTTTTATTTTCTGTGATTAATGGCAGGCTTCAGAGCTCCAAACAGCAAGCGCAGTATGACGTCTTGTTTCTTCTGAAACCCTATCGCCCCAAATGTAGTTCTATGAACATGGTGATTTATTAAACTGAGTTTTTTTTTTCACCCTAATGGTGGTGTATTCTGAGGTATTGTAAGTTAAAATTTACAAAAACTTATTTTAAACCACAAATCACACTTTTCAGCAGCATAATTTAGAAGTTCAAATAGCCTAACTACTGCTTTCATTTCAAATCTGAGGTTCTTATTCCATTAAACTTTTCAACACAGAAGTGTAGTCTACATACAGCAATGGCTTGACAAATGTTCTTTGTCTGTGTTTGTCCATGGTAGGAAGATCTGTGTGCACTGTAAGTGTCGTCGTGAGGAGCATGCAGTGACAGCCATGCCTGTAGAGATGGAGAAGACGGTCACCAAGCTGATGTATGACTTCCAGAGGAACTCTACCTCCGACGACGACTCAGGCTGTGCCCTGGAGGAGTACGCCTGGGTACCACCAGGACTCAAACCTGAACAGGTATTAGCATCTTACACTCATCTGGGCCACATCACATTTGCACTAGACAGCACCACTGAGGTGTCAAAGATAGTGCCGTTTTCCCGTGCTGTTGTCAATCACACCCAGTTGCAGACACCACACAGTGACCCAACCCTTGGGCCTCGTCCACTGTGGTGTGAATAAATCTGAAGATGCAGTTTGTGCACCAAAAGTCCACACCAGAAACATTGACACAGGACACTGAAATTCCCCAACAGGCGAAAAATGGCTTCGTTTAAGCATTTAAGCCCACAGCTTTGTGCTATTCTCGGAAAATGTCTTTCCTCAATTTTCTAAGTATTGTTTGTTGTCCAAAAGCAGGTGTTAACAACGGAGTGCATTGGCAAATGGATGACAATGAGAGTCGTGGGATCACATTACAATCACACTCATGGTGGTGTTTAGTGTGGATGGAAGGCCAAAACAGAGGGGGGAAAGGATTCCAGTGATAGGCAAAGACAATTTTATGCATTTACATATGTTCCAGTATGGTGTAAACCTAAAAAAAATTCCAAGCACTACACTGTGTATATTGTTATACCTCATGCCTATATTTTGTAACCGTTCAGTTATATCTCACCATATGATAGCTCACCAGTTGTGCTGACTGCTCCTTCTGCCGGCTAATGGATAACAAGGATTGTGTGGCTCCAGCAGTCAAATTAATCTCCAATTCATTCCGCCTGCAAACACGTTTACAGTAGATTTCACCGCCCTCACGGAGACTAATCCTCCGTAATACACAAACGCATTAAATGGTCCCATGGATGTTGAAGAAAATCCTCTTTTACAATACTCCATTGAACCGTAGGAGTGCACATGTGGGAGGGTTTCCAGTTTTATAGGACAATAGAAGCCTTTATGGAAGCTGGTTTCATTTTGTTGATGAGCTGAGAGCAATGAACTGGTCAATACAATGTTGGCACAGCCCCCTGTTTTCACCTCCGAGGACTGAGTGCAGCTATTTTTCATCCCCCTCCAGGGTCACACGTCTAACCCCGAAGTCAATTAGGTTCTCGTCTAGTGGCGATATGACCTCAGGAACAGTCAGGCCATAATGGAAACTGGATTGTGCAGTATCGCACAAGCACCATACTAAACAACCGTGAAAATAACTGAGGCTATTTTTATATTTTGTTGAAAAATTGTATTTCTAACAGCCCAGATGAAAAGCGTCCATAGCTGTAGCGATTTCTATTTTCCCAACCTGACATCCAAGTCATTCAAGCTGTGGAAACATGTTGCGTGACCTCTCACAGAGGAGCGGAAGTACGCCTGATGTGGGGCTTTTCAACACCCGGCCTTCCTCTGCACGAGGTAAAGACAGGGTGAGAATAGAGGGAGATGGTAAACACAAACCTAATCTCCAGGATCTAAACGGTGGGTTTAGGTTTCCCCGCAGGGAGCCGGTGCTGTATACAAGTCTGCTGTTCAGCCAGCAGTGGTGTGAAGTCACCGCTCTGTAACGAGAAATTTCAGACTGGGACTGCGGTATTCAATCAGACATAACTGAGGATTATGAGGGATAACTCAGCACTTAGTTGGGACTGTTCAACTCTCCTGTGTGTGTTTGAATTTCTGTCAACAATCGCTGAAATACGGACTCAATAAAAGAATATTAATCTCCATCACCAAACGCAGCCATTACTGAGTGTGTTGGAGATGTTATTGAGCTGCAGTGTGAAGGAGGGCCTGCCAATATTCTCTCTCCCACTGTCTCCTCTTGCTCTCTTCTCTCCGTCCTTCTCAAATAAATTCCTGGATGTTGCCAAGTTACAGCTTGTTAAGGCCAAGTATGTTACTCAGCGGTGGCCTGTAACTGGTGTTTTATTTTTTTTTACCATCACGTAGCAAGAGCTGCAGTCTAACGTGCAGACTCTGCTCAGCATCTACCAGGATCTGATTTCAATTTGCAGTCGAACATGAAGTATGCTTTTTCAGACTGCTCACATGTGGGATATTTGAATAGAAATTCACTTCAAGGTTATTCATGCAAACTAGAGGTCCTTCAAGGTTCTGAAAAGGACCCACAGCTCTGATGTGGATAAATTAACTTTCAAACAACAAGGAGCCGGTCTGAAAGGGACCTGATGCTAGTTTGACCTGTTCCAAAATGGACCTGAGGACAATTAGACCCATTCCCAACCGAGTTCAAGGACCATGAAAACTGTCAGCCCCTGATCTGATTACAGCCGGCAGCCATGAATGAGAGATAAATGATCAAGCTATAAAAAGAGATTGTGAGATACACCGAGCACTTTACACACCACTAAACGACACTGTCAGATCAGTTGAAAGTCAGTAAAACTCATTTTTAGCCATGCTAGCAGCAAGAGATGGAAATGTCGGTCAGTCGGCCCACCATTTTGGTCCGCACTAAAATATCTCAACAACAGTTGGATGGATTGCCATGAAAGTTTGTACAGGCATTCATGGTCCCCAGAGGATGAATCCTACTGACTTTGGCGATCCTCTGCCTTTTCCTCTAGCACCCCCACGAGGTTGTTTAATTCTAATTAGCAAACGTTACCATGTTAACACACCAAACTAAGATGGTGACAATGGTAAACATCATACCAGCTAAACATCAGCCGTGCTAATGTTAGCATGTAGTTCAAAGCACCGCTGTTCCTAAATACAACCTCACAGAGCTGCTAGCTGTAGACTCTTAGTCTTGTTAAAATGGCAACTGCATTTTAATTCATTCAGTACGGCTTATATTTCGTGCTTAATTAACCCATCTCAGGCCTTTTAACTTTCAAACGCATTGTATTTGCTCCCACAAGCGTGCTTACTATTGAGCCATGGGCACATCTAAACAAAGACGTGAGAAGAGAAGGACAGAGAATGAAAACACAGCCATTAAATCGGCTCACGTCGCTATGAAAACACCATCCTTCCCACCATGTTTGGCTGTAAATACCAGTGTTTTCTCAACAATATAATATCTACGTCCGCTAACCACTGTAAAGTGGCTTGTTGAGAGAATGTCAGGAGTGGTGCCTGGTGGTGTCTTTTCCTCTGGCTGTCTAGTCTTTAACAGCAATAGAAACCAGCTGTGTGAAGCGATCACTCTTGTCACTCAGTTGCGAAGTCCTACCATTTGCTTTGGCTTTTAAAAACACTCCTTTCAGTACAGTTCGAAGTTTGTCTTTAGTTTCGTCTGCTTTCGATTACAGTTATTATCACAAGCTGCTCCTCCTGGCTCTCGCTGCAACTGTGTCCATTATATGTGTGTGTGTATCTCTCTTTAGATCTTTTCGTCAGGGCAATGTGCCTTTCACCTCCAGATTGTAACCCTGTTGTTGTTGGAAGCATGTTTTGTAATTTATCATTAGCTGTGTGTGTGTGCATCTGTAAGCATGTGCATATAGGCGCTGTGTGATTTATTAGTGCTTGACCACAGTCAGTCTTTCATGGACTATACTGAGATCCCCCCGGCGTCCTGAGCCGTGCTTCTGGACACGGATCCTGCGTCCCTTGCCAACACCGGTGGAAGCCAACAAAAGCAGAGCAGAAGGAATTAGGTTGCACTTACAACAAGAGGCTCCTGCTGTAAATTCTTCCCAACAACAAACATCCTTGTATACGGCTTAAAGGAAATGCTCTTGACACAGAATGTGATGCTAAAGCAATTAAACTTTAAGATATGAGAGTCTTTTAGCTGATTTGACAAAGCTGATGGCTTCTAGTCAGTAGATCCATTCAGTAGACAGATAGGACATTAAGATTGGCATGACCTAGTCAGCAGGTATCGATCATGTTGTGTCTCTTTACATTCCACGTCTTTGTTACATGTTCTGCTGTATTGTTTTTGTTTCTTTCATTTGATCAAAGATTGTCTTGTTCCTTCTTCCACTTTTCATCTAACATTTTCCTTCTGTCTTTATTTCCCTCTCCTTCTCCTCTCTCTTTCTTTAACCTCTGTCCTCAAATCTCCCTTTAAAACCCTGCGGCTTTTGTGGTTTGCACCCCCTCCAATCACATTCATATATGACTGACTGACCTCTGTTATACCCCGGCCCCCTGTTACAGTGTAATAAAAAGGACTGCAATAAATAACATGGAGATGACACTCCTTGTCTGCTGCAGTAATGTAAAGAATGTCCAAGTAATTTGGAATGGCCAGATTAGCATTAATCCTGCTGTCGCACACATTCATATGCACACGCAGTGCTGCATGCATATGTGTTAATCACTTGTTTGTCTGTGTGTGTGTGTGTGTGTGTGTGTGTGTGTGTGTGTGTGTGTGTGTGTGTGTGTGCGCGCACATTTGACAGGTCAGTAATACATTCCCATGTCAATGTGCAAAGATGGAGAGGCGAGGTTCCATTAAGACTCTGCTGGTGGGCCATAAATCAAAGTGATTTTAAGTGTGTGTGTGTGTGTGTGTGTGTGTTGGTCACTCCCGGTTGTAGATCCTGTTAATTTTGTCTTTGCACATTTGTACCTTTTTTTTAGTACTGAAATGATTAATTGACAAGGTTTTAATAATGATTTAATCGGCTTGAGTAATTTATTAAATAGAAATGCCAAACACTTGTAGGTTCCAGCTTCTCCAAATGACGATTTGTAGCTTTTCTCTGTCTCATATCTTTATAAACTGTATCCGTACAAAATAAGTAAATGAGTATGAGAGTACAGGAGCTCTTGTTGGACATTTTTCCTTACTTTGTGAGATTTCATAGACAAAACGATAATTTAATTAAAAATACTGACTGCAGCCCAAGTGTTTTATTATTATTTTTTTGGGTTTGTCATCTAGCTCATATGTTGCAGATATGTTGTTGTTCTTCATCACCCTCATCCTCTCTCTGTCTCTGTCTCGTGCTCAGGTTCATCAGTACTACAGCTCCCTGCCTGAGGACAAGGTGCCCTATGTGAACAGCCCAGGAGAGAAATACCGCATCAAACAGCTGCTCCATCAGCTCCCGCCCCACGACAATGAGGTGAGAGTCCAAACTGACCCCCTCCCACACCACCTCCATCCATCTATCCCTCCCTCCATCCCTCCCCTCCTTCAGGGCAATCCAGAGATAAAAAAAGAAGAGACACAAGAAAAATGGAGCCTGTCTTCTTAATGGGGGTTGAATGAGATAGTGAGGTGTTTATGTGTGTAGCTGCCTATTTAAGTTTTTTACATCAATAAATCATTACCACAATTTATCTTGAAAAATTAGTTTGATTGGCATAAACAAGTGGTAACTCCCGAAGATTGGCACCCTTTAGCACAGCCTGATCATCAGACTGTGTTGCCATCTTGTTTCACTTCATTATTCAGTGTAACATCATGTTCATGTTAGCCAATTTCTGTTTGAGAGGAGGCTTATTTTGTATTGGTGGGAAAGATATCATGGAAGCAGTGGTAAGAGTAGTTAATGTAATGTTTTTGGGTGTCCCGGTGGCTGAATGGTTAAGGTGCATAGGTAGAACTATGCCATTTTAAGGATTGTTGTTTCTGTAAGTCGACTTGCAACAGCCTGAACAGCTGTGTTGATCTCAGCCCATTTTTCTGTGGCTGTTTTTAATGAATGTAGCTGGGAAGTTAGGTAGCCCGCCTAGTAAGCTTTGATTGGTTGACTGTTTCTCCATCTGGGGAAATGGCCGTCAATGAGCGCAATACGAGATGTATTTGACTCGATGTGAACACCAGGCTACATCTAGGATGCATTGTACTTAATTCATTGGTTTTATTTTGCAGGAAATTTGATGGATTGTTTCTCCTTTTACTTCAAATTCCCGCAGCACAGATGGAGCTTATCTCAGTGTCTTGGAATGGAAAATGATGGGAATAATGAAATGCTAATAGAAAAATGACTTCCAGCATGTTCGTCTTCCTCTGTAAAGCCAATTGGGAAAAACTCTTGGCTGAAGTAACATGTTTCCATATGTGACAGAAAGCACAAAGAGAATTTAATGAAATTGTCTTAATCAGGAAATGCTAACACAGACTGTACCACTGACTTGAGATAAACACAGCCTTTCATTATGGCAACAATACCAAGGTTTGACTAGCTTGACGACAATATATTGATTTTAAAAACACAGATCAGACTTTACAAATGTACGTTAATGTGATGTGTGTGTGTCTGTGTGTGTCTAGGTACGCTACTGCAACAGTCTGGATGACGAGGAGAAGCGAGAACTGAAGCTCTTCAGTAACCAACGGAAACGGGAGAACCTGGGTCGTGGCAACGTCCGTCCGTTCCCCGTGACGATGACGGGGGCAATCTGCGAGCAGGTAGCTGTCAGAAATTCCTGAAAAACATCATTTATGTATCGTTTCCCCCGGCAGTCAAGAGATATGACAAGATCAAAGATGATCTGAAAGCGGCCCATCGTTTCACTTCAAAATGCCATTTCTGCATCGCGTCCCGTGACAAGAGTGAATTAAGTGTGACAAGAAAAAAGGTCCTACATGTGGCCAGTGGAATGAAAGCAATGAATCGTGTGACAGACATTCTGAAGAGCCCGCTGACATTTCAGGTCTTTGTTAGGATGTATGAGAGGTGCTTTATGTCGACATATATAAAGGGCGGAGATGCAACAGTCATCTGCTTTTATAACAATGTTGTGACCTTGTCAAGCTCACCTCAAGGTGATGTTCTTAAGAGGATCTTGAGGTGGCGTATGTGTGTGTGTATGTTGTGTCTCATTTTTCCCTCTGCCACACCAGCTGTCAGACGCAAACAATCACAGTATTTGTTTGTCTTGAAACAGCCTTACATAATATCTTGGAGAACTAAGTTATAGTTAAAACTGCTCTCCTGAAAATATTTCATAGTAATACCCAGTGTCCCATCAAATATTTAATGTATCGTCTATATTTATTCTTGTAGCGGCCGTATGGGACTACAGAGTGCAATGGGGCGTGTTCTTTTAACAACAAACTAGCGCAGTTCAGCGTCCGCTAGCCATTTGTTACTGTGTGTACAACAGGCTCGAGCAAAATGGAGCTATTCTCTGTTGTGTTGATGCCCCGGGTGTATAGCTGCTTTACAGCTTGTGTTCATTCGCTTAGCAAACGCACACACAAACACACACATATGTGAGGGAGCAGATTGTTGGGAGAGTGTGTATTGATTGAATTCCCCACCCCCCATTGGCCTCCTTGCAGCAGTAGGCTTCGTGCCAGTTTGATAACCTGATTGTAACTCTCCCTCCGTCTCCATCTTCCCACCCCTCTAAATCTACTTTGACTACCCGACCTCCCCCCCACCCAACCCCCCCACCCCGTCTCCTTAGCACTCCCTCTCGTTTATCTTTCCGACTCCTCAACCTTTTACACCTCCATGCCGATCTCGCTCGCCTTTTCATCCTCCCATACATCACTCAATTTTTATTTCTCCCCTTTGCTCCGCCGACGTCCACCAGCAGCCATTCAACTCTCTCTCTCTCTCTGTGTCTGTGCTTACCCTCCCCGGCCACACATGTCAACACATCCTTGTGCTCTCAGTTTAGTCCAGTTTTCATGCAAAATTGTGTTAAAGACAGAGATGCGCCGATCCGATAGACTGGACCAGTATCAGCACTGATACTGACCTTATTAAAGATCCCATGATAAGGGCACGTGAGCTTGGAAAACCGTTAATTCTTGGAAAACTGTGCATCTTCAGTGGTGATCTCCATTAGAGTTGAAACCATTCATTGATTAATCAAAGTTCCAGCTTCCCATTTGTAAGGATGTGCTGCTTTTCTTTGTCTTATGTGATAGTAGACTGTATATCTTTGGGTTTTGGACTGTTGGTTGGTCAAAACAAGCAATTTGAAGACATGACCTCGGGCTATAGGAAATTGTGATGAACATTTTTCACTATGTTCTGACATTTTATAGACCAAACGCTCAATCAAGTCATCACAATTTTTTCAACAATCCCACAATTCTGCCCTTTCTATCAAATCACACTGCCTGTCTCCATAACTGGTAGCCCATTGGTGTAATCCCTCACAGTTTTATGTCTGACCCCATCAACCTGTAATGATGCGATACCGTGTTTCAAGATGGCGCCCCCTCTATTCATTCCAATGAACGTTCCTCACAGGGCGCCGCGCATGCCAACAGGTTTTTCAGAGTTCCACAGACTTTCACTATACTGAGCCCATACAGCATGCGTATTAGAGTCCGTCTCTGTTCGAGCCAGCTAACGTGCTGGCTCCTCGCTCACGTGACTGGGAAGAAAATTATTTATTGATAATGCTCTTCATCGGGAGAGAAAGAATGGGATCAAAATAGTGACAAGTACTGCTAGAAGCTGCGTGGCTCCAACTATTTTCTCAAAAACTTTCTTCTTTTTCCTCCACCTCTTTTTAGTGCGGAGGCCAGATAAATGGCGGCGACATTGCTGTATTTGCGTCACGGGCAGGTCACGCCGTGTGTTGGCATCCAGCCTGCTTCGTGTGCAGCATGTGCAACGAGCTCCTGGTGGACCTCATCTACTTCTACCAGGACGGGAAGATCTACTGCGGGCGGCACCACGCCGAGAGGCTGAAGCCGCGCTGCACCGCCTGCGATGAGGTAGACACCCATCACATGCACATGGATGATCATGTGTTAACAGACACACATATCACCTACTTGGACATACTGTGCCTGTAATGTGGGACGGTGTCAGTAACGCTACTTATTAAGTATTTACACACACAAATTTTGCACATACGCACCAAACTGCTGTCATATGATGTTCACAAACTGTGACACACACTGTCACAGTTTAACACATGCAAAGGTTTTTCCAGTCTAATGGGGTCAGCTCTCAATATCCTGATCTCCCAACCATTAGCTAGCACTGACTCTCTCTGCAAATGGGGACAAGGACGCTGTTAGTACTTAAAAAGCACCCCGGTGTTTAACAGCAGCGTAATTAAAAGTAAATGCACCATCTAGATTTCACGAAGTCTCCACACACATTAGCCTGCTACACAAGTCAGTAACAAAGAGGATGATCTAAGAGTACTAAGCTGCAGAGGAGAAAGTGGTGTATATGGAGGGGGAGGGAAGGCGAGCCGAGCCTTTGTCCTGTCATTCAGCACGGGGTAATAACTCAACTGAGGTTTTACCTCTGAGGACCTGTGATAAACGATACTCTTTCTTATCGCTCCTTTCTTTAGATCATCCTTGCGGATGAGTGCACTGAGGCAGAGGGGCGTCACTGGCACATGAAGCACTTCTGCTGTTTTGAGTGCGAGACTGTGCTGGGGGGCCAGCGCTACATCATGAAGGAGGGACGGCCCTACTGCTGCTCCTGCTTCGAGTCCCTCTACGCTGAGTACTGCGACTCCTGCGGGGAACATATTGGTATGCTGCACCACCACCCGGCATCTATCACTGTTAATACAAAATACATTCATCACCAGCAGGTCATGCAAAGAAACCCTTACAGAAAAAATATGATAATGCTAAATACATGGAGGAAAGTTTTTTTTACGGAGGGTGAAAGAGTGACCTAATTTTTTAGTAGCGAGTAACACAGAGGAGAAAAGAGCTACAGTAGAAAGTATGTGGCCTGGTTTTTAGCAGTTTATCATTGAATGATGTCATACATGCTCACACGTTTTAGGCAAGGGCACATAGCAGAGGGCCACAGAGGCCTCAGTTTACAGAGCACAGAAATATAGTAGTATATATCAAGCAGCATGAACCCAACCTGGGGCAAAGGTGTGACTGTATCAAGTGACATTTCAACCTCAGGATCTGTTTTTGTCACAGACACATGCACCAAGTGTCAGTAAATACAAATTTTAACATCTCACAACCTGTAGTGTTAGAGGCAAACCAACTGAGAGAAGAAAGTGGGGTATTTTTCAGCGGGAAACCCTCATATTAGCACCTCTTGGCCCCATGCCAGCTCCTGTTAAAAACTCTGTGTGTGTGTGTATGTTTCATATCCCGAGACAGGATGCCCAGGTGTGATTCTGGCACATACCTCTCAATAAATTTGCTCTGTAATTATTTGTCAGACAGGATACAGAAAAATATTTGGCTAAAAAACACAACTGATTATAAATTGAAACCATCAGAAAACATGCTCGAACCAGATGGCAGCCATTAGCAAATAGCTGGTTTTCTTTCCCCCTGCAACAACTGCAAGCATTCTCAAAATGCCATGTGTTTATACAATGCTGGGCAAGCTCCATAATGAGTTTCCCCCCCATGCACAGTTAAGTTACAGCCTCCAGCTCTATTTTCTCACTCAACAAGCAACTTATAATATGCCACTATTTTCACATAAAACGGCATTTTTAATAAAGACAAAGATTTAATTTCAAGCTCTTTGATAAAGACATGGTGCTTTGTATATTAATTGTACCGAGTCCCACAATCTCATTTTACATAAACCCTGTGAATTCATGTGTTGTTTATATTTCCTGCAGGCATTGACCAAGGCCAGATGACGTATGATGGGCAGCACTGGCACGCCACAGAGGGCTGTTTCTGCTGCGCCCGCTGTAAACGCTCTCTGCTGGGTCGGCCTTTCCTGCCCAAGCAGGGCCAAATCTTCTGCTCACGCTCCTGCAGTCTGGGGGAAGAGCCTAATGGCTCGGACTCCTCTGATTCTGCCTTCCAAAGCGCTCGCTCCACCAGAGAGTCCAGACGCAGCTCCAAGACAGGGAAGAGTGGAGGAGGAGGGGGTGGAGTGCAGACTGAGAGATTTTCAGGGGAGGTGGACCCACTGTCTTTACAAATGGATCTTCTGAGTCTCTCCAGCCAAACGCCCAGTTTGACTCGCGAGCCACCTGCCTGGCAGAGCCAAGAGCAAGCAGGTGATGGCTATAATTATGAATCCCAATCAGACCCAACTGCCAACCCCACCCCTCTTCAGCTTCTCAGCCAGTGCAATGTCAGGACTGCCTATAACCCCACCTGCTCTGGACAGATTAATCAACAGCAGGATCACAGGATCAAGGAGAACGGAGGTTTAAAGAGACCACCCATCTCGGCCATGAAGGGCCACTCGCTCAATGAGACGTGGTTCCAGCAGCCCCCTCCAGAGGAGTACTATCCACCCAAACTGAGGACCCAAAAGAGCTTCACTGAGGTGTCTCATTGCTCTCAGCACCACAATGGCTTCTCCTCTGACAAACGCTCAATCAGTTTGCACGGCTTTCAGAGGGACAGCGTCAGAGATGCAGGGCCTCCAGCAGCAACCCAGGTGGCAAGAAGCAGGAACCCCATTAATGCACTTAACTTCACTGAGCAACTGACCCCTCTAGAGCAGACCCCAAGAGGATCCATGGAGTCCCTGGCCCTGTCCAATGTTACAGGTGGGTATGGTAGTAGTTGTTGTAGACCTCTGCTTGGTCTTGTTGCCGGTTTGGCACAATGTCAGCATGACCATGGGAATCTGTGTGTTTTTTCTATGATGGTGCTAGTATTGTTGATGGTATACATCACAACTTGTGCTTACTTTGCTGGTCACATAATCTGAAATTCAGCTTGACAAAGGTACCTACTTTTTAAAAATGTAATGAGATAACAATGAATAAAAGTCAAAGTTGACCCTGAACTCAACTCTGTTTCACTACAGGCAACTCAGCAGATGGAGGAGGAAAGCGTCAGGAGCACCTTTCTCGTTTCTCCATGCCAGACCTGAGCAAGGATTCTGGAATGAATGTGTCAGAGAAAAGTAACATGGGTACCCTCAACTCCTCAGTGCAGTTTCGTAGCTCTGAGTCCATTCACAGCCTCACTGCCAGTCAGCCCTACATGGAAATGGATCCTCCCAGGTCCTCCCAGTACCAGATGCAGTACTGCAGTCCCTCTGGCATGGGTGTGGGTATGGGTATGACTCATTTACCTCCTGGCTTCACCTTCCAGGAGGAGGATAGGGTGAGTTTGGTGAACAGTGCCAACGCTGCCCGCCTGCCACCCATTAGTGAGCGCAGGGTGGGTGGAGTCAGTGGTGGAGGAGGAGGTGGGGGTGGACGGGGAGCAAGTGTGCGGATAGATGCCCCAGAGGAGACTCCTCAGAGGCGCCGGCACCACCACCACCGCTCCCGAAGGTCCCGTCGGTCTCGTTCAGAAAACGCTCTCCACTTGGTAGCAGAGCGGAGAACGAGACCTCAAGAAAGACCACAGCTGCGAGTCCGTGAGGATTACGACCGATTCCCGCCACCAAGGAGTGCCAGGGACCAGTTTGGAGTAGGAGGAGGAGGGGGAAGATACCAGCCCCAACTCTTCAGGCAGTGCCCCAGAACCACTTCAGACCTGACTCTTCAGAACCCCGGGGCTAGCCGGCGCACTGGCTTGAACCAATACTCCTGGGATGATTATGATGACGATGACTGGTGCTCCACCTGCTCGTCATCCTCCGAATCAGAGGATGAAGGTTACTTTTTGGGTGAGCCGATCCCCAGACCCATCCAGCTGCGCTACCTCAGCAACCAGGAGCTCGTCCATAAGTACAACAACACAGGGATGGGAGGACCCAACCGCAGCGGGCAGTTACACACACGCAAACGCAGAAAAAGCAAGAACTGCATTATCTCCTAATATCCTGACGTTTGGCAGAGTAAATGACTCTTTGTCCAGCTTGTGTACACTAACATCCTCCATCTGGAACAAAAAAAAACAAATGAAACTCACAGTCCATTTATTCAGTATTGTTGAGTGTTGAATATCATGTAATTGAAAGTCAGTGATGAATTACAGTCGGTAAACAGTGAAAAAGCAACAGTGTTTGCATGTTTGTTCATTTTAATGTTTCGGAATATCTCCTGAGTATTAAGGCTAAGAGTCACATGCGCAGTTCTACCAAGTCACAGCATTTATCAAAAGCTGATGTGCAATTTTTTTTACATTTTTATCATAACTTCATTTCCATGCAGCAAACAAGTGTGCAAGGTAGTCAGTTTGGTACAGTTTAGCTTTTTCATGCAATGTGATTTAGATATAGGATATACTGTACTATTGTATTCAGTTCATAGTATGTACATAGATAAATGAATTAATAATTTCACTTAAGTTAAGGAAGTCTGTGTAAATATGGTTGTAAATGAGGCCTCACATATTTTTATATTTTGTATGGATAGAATCATTTATGTATTAAATATCTATAATGTAGAGATAGAATATGACAAAAACAACGTATGCATGTTTTATTTGGCTGACCTGGTCCTGCATTTGGAATAAAGGAGTATTTCAGTGAGTGTTTTGATTGACAGCTGGTGTTTCTCTCCAGAGAATGGCAACGTGTGTGCACAAGCGTAACAGTGACTTCTTGCCTACCAGTCACCTTCTCCATCTGTTTAATGCATAAATGAATGACAATATGGTGTAGAGGTTGATTAGAGAGTCACCCTCCACTGGATTGTACTTCACACACACAGAGCTCCATTGTCCTGGAAACAGATGCCAGTGAAGTTCTGGTTTATTGCATCAGCCTATACAAGTTGGAAACTGCTGACAAAGGTCTAGGGGTTTAGTTATTGAAAGCTGGTGATGCTTTGTTTAAGTATTTTTTTAGCCATGCCAGCAGCGTGGCTCTAGGGATTGCAGAGTCTGTCTGTGGGTCCACCACTTTGGTCCAGACTGAAAAATCTCACCAACTATGGATTGTTTTGAACTTTTGTACAGACATTCATGGTTCCCAGAAGAATCCTAATGACTTCGGTGAACCCTGACTTTTCCTCTAGCACCTATAAAAGGTCAACTTTTCTCTTATCCAGTGAAATATCTCAACATCTGCTAGATTGGCACAAACTTTGTATCTAATTGGCAAATGTTAGCATGCTAACATACTAAAATCAGATGTTGAACATGGTAAACATACCTGCTAATCATCAGCATGTTAACATTGTTATTGTGAGCATGCTATGCTGACATAAACCTTTATCTCAAAGCACCTCTGTTCCCAATTACAGCCTCAGTTAGTCTACTTGTAAGAAACAAGTCAAATTCTAAACAAGTCGACCTCTCCTGTTTAAATACTGGATGTACAGTATAACAGGTTGTAAGAGTTAAGCAGTGTCATACTGTAAATTGGATTGCCTCTGACGTGGTCTGGGGATTACTGCCGCTAGCCCCCATAATCCACACACACACATATGTTTGGAACAAGGTTTGTGAATGCCAATCTCTTGATTAGAAGCGTCAAAGCACTAATGCTGTTGACATGATTGGCACATTAGTGCGTTTACTTCATCTAACCTCAGCTTCCAAGGTGTGTGCTCCAGTTTTCATGTTTACTCTTGGACACTCGGATAACTCCCAGGCAGGGAGGAAAAGAGTCCATATTTAGTCAGCCATGGTAGGACAAAACCAGCTGCATAAACATGTGAGATACATTATGTCAGACTGCTGATGGCCTGGTCCGTAAATGTGGACTTTCCTCTGCTTTTAGCAAGTCTTTAAACTACAGCTGCAGACTGTTAGTCACATCAGCTGCAAGTTTGGATGAGTATCACTGCAATCATTGTCTCCAAGTGTAATGAGACATACAATAAAACACACAAAAATGTGGATGTTATGTGGATAATGTGGATATTATTGTCCTTGACACATGAGCTTCCCTTACATCATCATTAGCTTAGCCCATATTAGTTTGTTTCTTTATTAGTCCCTTGCCAGGCCTTTTCCCCGAGCGTGGGGTGTCTCCATGTGTTTAATTAAAAGCAAATGGAGGCCGTACAGTGAGGGGGTGCCACAGATTGCAGCCATATGCTTCCCAGGCCGTGCCATATTCAAGGTAGCGGATGGTGGGGAGATAATCCTCGAGTTGCGTGGATGCTTCCAGTTGTGACAGTCGTATTGTCAGCCAAGCTGTGACTGCCAGTAAATTAGATCCACGAGTGGTTGGGTAGCTTCGGGATGAAATTCACTGCACAAAGAGTTTACGGTCTGGTGACCCTGTCGAAACTATTGTCAGAAAGAGGAGGTTTTATTGTTTTCTGATCATGTGGCCATCAATGAGACAAAGCTGCTTTTCTGTTCAATTCCAAAGTCCCAAATAAGCGACATGTTTGTTTCCAACAAAAGATAATCCACCAAGTGTGACGCAGAGTCTGACTCAATGAAAGTAATGCAATGTCAATATTCTCAGTTTGGAGTCCTTTACTTGAACAACATTTTCCAGAGCATGTGGCCTTTGGGAGGAAATAATTCATATTTACTTGCACGTCTTGTTTCAGGACTGGGTCTATTTTATATGTATCAAGTACAATAATCATGTTCATAATTTTAGTCTGGGGCTATATGTTTTGGAGTTCAAATCTCAGCCTTATTCCTGCTTTTGCCTTCTCTACTCTTTATTCATCTTTACTACTTTGCCAGTCAAATAGTATGTCCACAGTGTGCTTCAGTTATACTTGCGTAATAAAAGGAAGGTATAAAACTTGTAAAATAGTTTCTTTTTTTATAAAACATAAGAGGGATGTCTAAAATCTAAGTGTATGGATTTGAATCACAGGTGGTAATTATACCTGAAATAACTGCTGAGATTTCTAATGGAGCTAATTAGAGAATTAATGCAGCGTTCTGAACAGAATAAAACAACTGTTGCATGGAAACACAGTTCAGTGTTATTTACTGCAGATTAATTTGAAGTAAGTTCTTGAATTTTTATTTTCTGCCAGAAAAGCAGCCGTCTGTGTAGACTGATGGCAAAGCATTTTTTCGGGGTAATTCAGGCTCCAGGAAAGTAAAACTAAGATGATTTTCATTCATTTTTAAGGTGTAAAGGGGCTTCAGTCACATAACTAATATCATAACTAAGTCTTCATGTGACCACACTGTGCTGCAGGTTGTTATATTACTATATTAAGTCGAGGAATCTTAGCTAATTTTCTTTTCGTCTGTTTTTTAACTCCCACGATAATCATCCATCGAGTCGCATTTACTGCACTCTGGCTTGACAGAGAACAGAAAGTCATCCTTTCATTAACTCTGAGGTATGTGTCTGCACTGGATAAACAAGCAAATCAGGTGATAACGTGAAAATAGACAGAGGTCCTCCTTAAGGTTCAGACAAACCCTGTTTACTGGTGCTACAATGGCCTGAAATGCAAAAATTAGAACATGGGGACAAAAAACTCATCATCTACCTATGTATCTGTTTACCAAGCTCCCTCTTTAATCTCCTTAAATGTAGATTAGATTAGATTGCCATTTTGTTTAAGAAGAGTGTGAGTTGTTCAGCTTGTTTTAATTTTGTAAAATCAGACATTTCTGAAATAATCAGACACAATGTCACTAAAGACACTGAAAAAATAATCATATCTTTACTATTTCGGGAAGTTGTGTGGCATACAGTATATCATATCCATTGTGTATTAAGGTGTAATAGTTTAAAAAAAAATCCTTATTAATATTAGTTAGAAAATAGATCAAATTTGCATTCATTCATAAACTTACCAAGTGAGCTACATGTGTGTATTACTTGTGTAATGAAATCCACTTCTGTACCAGTTTAATAAACAGCCACACATATGTTGGTGCATGTATGTGTGTGAGTTAAGGCCCAGATGCACAGCTGTCATGAGTTGAAGCCGTTTGAGTTGTTTTGGGAGACTCTAAAAGCCATAATTACCGGTCCTTAAGAGCAGAACGGCTGCAAATTACAGCTGCGCTCTGAGCAAACTAAAATAGCCCAATTCAATTATTTACAAATGAAGAATGCCAATGGTGTGTTATCACACACACAACCAGCTCGCTCTCATGGGCACGCAAGTACACACAAACACTCTCACCACACACACACACACACTCACTGGGCAGGAGAATAGGAGACGCGTAACAGGACTGACTGAGGCTTTACCAGCAGTCTCCCCTCCTTCAGCTTCATCATGTGTGTTCAATTACTGTGGCAAGACTGCACCACAACATTGTCAACAGATGCGCAAATACAACTACCAACTAAAATCTGACATTAAGATACATGAGCCAGCCTGGGACAAAAACTTTTTCAAGGTTATGTGTCGCAATTTTTCAAATTCATTATCAGTCTTTGGGAGTCTTTTTCCCTTCCCTGGGGTGTGAAATATTCCAGATTCTGACACTATATCCGGATATGTCTGGGCTATTCGCTCTGTATGGCAGCAGGGAATTTCCCTCCCTGATCGCCTACTCACAGAATCCCCTCTGTTTAGTAATTTTGTCCCACTGTCCTGTCTGAGAGGCTCACTCCTCTCCTGAGGTGGATGTGTTAATATTGTGTGACAGTAACCCCGCTGTCCATCTGCTACTTCACTTCTTTTCCCCTCTCTTCTCTTCTCGATCATCCCTGCTGTCTTCCTTCCTACTTCCTACTTTCTTGCTGCAAACCTGCATATCAGCCCCAAAATGTAATTATCTCCAACAAGTTCCCTGCTGTTTACATTCAAGCAGCTCCCATTGTCTGCAAAAAAAAAAAAAAAAGGACAGTGAATGATAGTTAAGTAGTCAAGCACAGTATTAGACTTGTAGACCTTGACTAAACCCCCTAATCTCAAAATGCATTCTCACCCACTTAAGCATGACCTTTGCCCTTCCACTGGCCTCATCTGTGACCGGTCAACACTTTGTATCCGATTCAGCTTCACTACTCAAACTAATCCCTGTTTCAATAGACTCGACTTCAAGTTTTTGCAAAGTTTCTTAATTCAATTTCAATTCAGTTTTATTTATATAGCGCCATATCATAACAAAGTTATCTCAGGGCACTTTTTCGAGTAGAGCAGGTCTAGACCGACTCTTTATATTTACAGAGACCCAACAGTTCCCAATTAAATACTGTAAATAATCATGACACACACTCGGCACCATTAATTAGAGCACATAATAAGTCTCTATGGGGGCCCTCATTAGTTCTGATTGTAGTCTTTCAGCCACAGTGAGAGAAAATGATAATTCATTCCCAGTGTTTGCTCGTTCTGACACGTGGCACGGTCAAATGCTGCCAGGTTTGGGTTAATCCGCAGCTCCAACGGCCTGAGGGGCACCTCGCCATAATGGAGAATGGCGTGCTGGGCACCTCGATGTTGCTCTGCCAGAGGGCTCCGTCTGGTTCATGATATCAACCCGCTCCACCCCTCCTCTTTGTGACTCATAAACAAGCTCAGGTCCCAGGAGGGGTCCCATCTGTGTGCCACCTGTACGAAGTCATCACCCAAAGCAACATTTAATGCAGGACACCATTCACATTTGTTTCAATGTTTCCCTCATGCATAACACTTGTTGTGTCTATTTGCTTATTTCCTGCCTTTTCTTCTCTCTCTCTTTCTCTGCCTCCACCGCTCCCTGTCTATGTCTGTCTGTTTTACGGGGATGATGGATGGGCCAATTAGTTCTCCAGCTGTAAATGAGGCAGAGAAGGTCCGTAATGTTGACTTTACAGCGACACATTTTTCCCAACTCTTTCCAAGACCTACAAATTAGCGTTACACTGTGATTTATATAAAGGCAAATGGGATTTTTTGTCTTCCAACATTTGCAGTTGTAGCTGCAATAGATTACAAGTGTTTGAGGAAAGTTGTTATGGATGACATATATGAAAATGTTGATTTGAGAAGGTTTAATGGCTATTCAGCAAAAGTTTATTCAATATAGTGGCTCTATTTTACAATAAAAGGTGTTAAAGTTACAAACCCTAAGACCTTCATAATATCAAACCCCATTTTGATGCATTTTGTGGCTCAGATCTTATCAACAATAGCCATTAAAGGTATCTGCATTCTGTAATGGCCTCACGATATAGTAGATTTCACTGTTATTGGCCGCTTTATTTATATAGCGCCAAATCATAACAGAAGTGATCTATAGAGCAGGTCTAGACCATACTCTTTATAATATTATTTACAGAGACCCAACAATTCTCTGTTGAAATTCAATTTGCATACCAACGCCAACGCAATACCAAGGGGATTCACAGGAAACCAAAGACAAATTCCATCATAAGTTGAGTATTACTGTGTCGGGCAACATTGTCGACTGTCTACTTTAGTCTGTTTTTATTAGAACAATGTGCCAAGATGAATCCTCTCAGCCTGTGGTTTGTCTGGCTGCTCTATTAACAGATAAACTTTTCTTCTGCTGCATTTCTGGCAGAGTAGCTGCTCATGGCGTGTTTGGTGCCCTCAGCGGTTGATACATGTGTCATTTTGAACCGATTTCTGGAACCTGCTTCATGTATCAAACCTGTATATGATACAGACACACTGACATCTTATGTATTATAACTTAGCTACCTCCTGTTATATTTAGTAATGAGTCTGAGTAGGGGCTCACCTTTTATCAGATTGTAGATGGATATTTGTCACAATCCAGCTATTAGAGGAACAAGAAGGGGAGACCACACATGAGTTGTAGCTAAAACTGTTTATTTTTGACTAACTAAAAGAGAAAAGTAAATACCTTCATTAAACCAAACTAGTGGAAGCCAGCATGGAGAGAGAAAAGCTCCTTTCAGACATGGGATCTGAAACATTGCCGGCTTCAACTAGACACTGACATAACAGGCAGTCAAACCAGGTGAGCCGAACTCTACCTGACGTACTGACTCCGCCCTCCGGACTCTGCAAGGTGGGACCGTGGAGGGGAAGCCTGTCCACAGATGCTCGCCACAAAGTATTTCCCTTTTTAAATGGCCCTCCTTATTTGTAGCCTGGTGGCAGACCTCTGACTGGTTGCCCGCGTCTTAAATTGTGTCAAGTGATTTAAATAAAGTGGTAACAACATGGCCATTTAGGCTGAATATCAGGTGTAAACTATGGCTACTGTTTATTGTTAATGGTTTATTATGAGGAACCCACACAGTAAAATTGCCATGACTCCACTGTAGACATGTCTATAGAGCAAAATCAACAAATAAGTTCACAGCTCTATGAAATGCTGTTTACCTATAACCTCAAGAAAGGTTTCATTGGCACAGACACAAACTGAAATTGTCCTCTGAGGCCACTGACTAGTTTCAGTGTGACCTGCTAATTCCCCTGACATCTGCTACTCATCCTCTCCCACTTAGACAAAGTAGATAATCTTCAGACACAATGGACAATTTAATCAGGTGGAATTTCTGTGCATCCTGCGCACTAACTGACATTGCTTCATTTAATAATCATATTCACATGGCTTACACAGAGCAGCGTGTGTAGGCCTTTTCACTGGAGGAATCAGCACGGTTATTGCATGTCCAGAAATCATCCAAGTAGACCATTGTACAACTTGAGACTTATGAAAGAGTGACTCATTTAATCTGTAATACATCCAACTGTGTTCACTCTTCTCTGATTTGCAGCGCTGCTAGTGAGCTCAGTGTTGCCAGGCGGGGAGACAGAAGAATAACGGCCCTCATTTCACCTTTTCTTTGCTATGCATGGGTTCGCCACTGGAGGAGGATTTTACTTTCTGCTGGAGTCCATTAGGCCCTGTAAAAAATGCTGCTTTTAAAGTGTGACCCAGAGCACAGTCAGATACAACATTTCAAATAATAGAGGGAGTATTGAGTGTCTTTAAAGTAATAACATGTTCTCAGGTAGAGGTACTTGGGTAGAGGTAAAACACTGGTGAATAAACCTTATTACATTTAACATGTACTCAAAGTTCATGAGTTTCCTCTTGAACTCTGTTGAATCATATGCGGCTAAAGCACAATTTCCCTGTATTATGGCAGATTGAAACAGATTGCTTTATAAAAAAGAAAAAATACTTAAAGGAGGATATCAAATTCAAAATCACTGGACAGATTCTGACACAATACTGATGGAAAGAGTTCATAACCAAAGCAGGCAAAACTTAAGTTAAAACATGCCAAATTTTAATTATTGTACTCACAGTAAATTTAATTATTTTCCTAGGAATTTATATCAGCATCTTTCACCACCTTTATATCAGAATAAAATGAGATAAAACCACCTGTGAACCATGTGACATTTGAGAATTTAAATTAATTTGCTGTGGTTGCTATGGGCTTCAGTTATTGTTGTGTGTTAGTGTGCATGCTGTGAAGGCTTCATCAGGCTAGTGTATCTCAGCAGAGGATTAACATCGCCATCTGTTGATGTAACAGAGCCATTACAGCGTAAACTACAGCCACTGACATGTTAGCACCATACTTTGATGAATCCTTATTCAGAATGTAATAATTACAGATTCAAGTGATTTTCTTGGACATGCTTTAAATTGGACCAAAATCTATTTATTTTCTACTTTTCTGCTTATCATCGGTGCCATTATTTTTGCATTCTGGCACCAATAAGAACACAAATTGGATGCAGGGACTAGCCAGGTCTGCAAGAGTAAACCGTTCACGATGGTTTCTCCAATTAATCCTCCAGTTAATCCTCCTCCAGTGTTAACAAGGCACAGCAGGACATGGGTACAGGATGATCAGCCTAGCCAAGACCCTGCCAATCACAGCTCGCATCCCCAAAGTGCTGGACTGTGGACAAAGTGTGCTTAGCAGCTAATGAAGATCCCTGTGGCTGCTAGCAGCTGCTGGCTAGTGATAAGGAAGGGGAGACCTTCAAAGACTCAAATATATATATATCATTATAACCAGTGAGCTACTCAAAGAGCCAACTGGGGGTGAGGAGGACTCACAGGCCAGGACTTAGTGTGGTTTGCAGAATTCACACTAATGAGGAAGGCACAAGGATAGTGGAGAAACGAGGAAGAAACTGTCCAGTCAGCAGTTCTGATCCTAGTGTTCTTGTTGTAAGATAGAAAATGCTGACACAATGTGGTGCATTAGCACAACATATACTGTATAAGCAAGCAAGACTATACATGGAACACAACACCTGATGTACGGAAAAGAGGAAAAAGGGCAACAACATGCAAAATACTTCAGTCTGAGCCAGATTAGTCCATTTAATAGTTAGGCTATATATACACAGACACTGTCTGCTTTAAAGTACAACTATAACTCTTGAGAGAATAAGAAACACATTCTTCCTCTTACAAATGAAAAATTAAATAAAAGAGAGTCAGTTACAGTCAGGTGTTTTGCTGCGACAGCCTTACTTGGTCTGGTATGACAACTAGCTTATGGTGGCTAATGTCAGCAAACTTTAGTTAAATATTCCTATATAACAGAAATTACTCTCCATGTGTGCTACTGTTACTTTATCATTTTAGCTGAATGCTAAACAGTAGTAGTAGTTATCTTATAACGGTCCCCTGTAGCCACAGTAGCTGCTGTTCAGCAAATGTTGCATAGTCTCACTTTAAGGATATGGTAAAAGAAAGCAGCTGAACGTCAGTGTGAGTGTGATGGTGATTAACACTGAGGTCGCCAACATGCCGCCAAAAAAACAGCAACCACCTCCCTGTGAGTTCAATCAACAGGCCCTGAGAGAGACAAAGAAAGGGAAAAGAAACACTATGTTGTGGGACTTCGGCAGACAGATTCCATTCATTTCATTCCCTGCAGTGGTCAAAGAACAGACAGCAGAGCCCAAAGGGACCAATGGGAGCAGTGGGTGATTTATTGCCGGAGAGCTGAAGAAAGGAAACTACTGACCTCTTAGTGAGAAACACATTGCAGCTGCAGGTGCAGTTTTATCAAGTATAGGTAACCTAAACAACAACTGAACTGGTTGTTCTATTACTTACTCAACTTTTCTTTTATCAGTATCTAATGACAATTGTTCCCATCTGATCTTTAAAACTGTATGATGAGCCTGTTTACCTTTGTTCTTTCTGTGACCTAGATCATATGGTGGAGTATGAAATGAATTAGGATGAAAAATGAAGAATAGACATCTGTGATGGGCTCCAGCAGCTTGTTTCAATAGTCTGAAAACTGGCATGTAATGCAGGTAATGTATGAACAGTCATTAGGTCATCAGGTCAGGTCATTAGGACACAATTCATACAATATATTAACCAAACAATTTAAATCTGACATTTCCAAACTACATTTGAATATAAAGTGGCAAAGTAAATCTAGCTTCCTGTTACTCCGTGGAAGTAAATTGTTGCTTTCTCTAAAGTCAACATTGCATTGAAAGCATGAGCATTTTATGTTTCACAAAAAAAATGTCATGTAGCCTACTGAATACTAAGCCAGAAATATTAAGTATTTTTCCTAAATCGGTAGGCCTATAAAACATCTTGTACCGAAAGCCTTTATTTTCTCATTCTTCTGACTTAAATGATTCTCTTGCCTTACACTCTTACATGTTGGGGATAGTATGACTTCTGACCTCCAGTAAAAGAAAATCAAAGTCCTCTTTTGCTAGCCCTCTGAGTTCAGAGGCACATATTACAGAAAGTGTTTACAAAAAAGCTTCCTGTTCTTTTAATGCAAAATGTTACCATATTGTTAATGCAAAACCTTAAGTAAGCCATTGAAATCTGGAGTGTGCTTAAGGTCATATTTAAATAATAGAGAGAAATTCTTTATTTTATATTAACCCTTCTTAGGCATGTGTTTGTTGAGTGTAAGAGTATAGCTGTTAATTTTGCTACTTATCTGCCGTTCTAGGTGTTAAAGTTGGCGTTTGCAAGTGTGGAATGTTGTAAAAAATCTCTTGAAAAAATCCTCCCTGAAAAAAACAACTCTGCTGTGGAACAAGGATGAACTGAGAAATAACACAATAATAATACATTGGCATTAGTTCATCATTGTTTACAGGTTTGTCTTAGTAATTTAACTCGAGTAGACATGTTCTTCCATTTTTCCTGTATAATATACAGTGTTTATTGACTGGTGCTTTTACAGTTAATTAAAATACTTCCCAAAAAGCATAAATATTGTTCTTTTGGTCACACAGGCTCATTCATTATCCTCTGCTAGTTTGAAACAACAGTCTGTAGCTCAGAAATCTGGACTGCCTCATAACTTGGTCTCCATTGTCTTTTCCTCTAAGAAGGATTTCCCACAGATGGTGATGGCTTTAAAGTCCCCGGAGATCTCCAGCAGGGTCTTCCCTTTAGTCTCAGGCAGGAGGAAGAAGGTATAAAGACAACCCAGCAGGCACACACAGGCGAACAGCACAAAGCAGTACGAGTTCAGGGCATTCTGGGACAGAGGAAAAGTAGTGTGAGCTTCATGTTTTAAAGTTTCCTGAAAGTGCTGAGATGGTTTTTGACTTTCGGTACAATATGACACATAGATAATATTTCTAATGATATTTAAATACCCACTACAGGGTTTGTACAAAGTCTTGTAAGTTTGGAAAATGCTTAATTTTAACTGTTATGTTTTCAAGGTTAGGAATATGCTTGAATTCGAATATACTCCTTGAAAAATGCTTGATTTTTCAACATAATGTGGTGTTTCATTATCGACACAATCACTCATGTAAACCAAAAATCTTTTAATTTGAAATGAAACAGTCCCGTCGTCATATTTGTTGGTTGTCTCCTGGCATTTATAACAACACTTTAGATGTGATGATAAAGGCTTTAAGAGTCTGGAAATGTTTGGTTTAGGTACCTTAAAATGCTTGAAAAGTGCTTGAATTTTACTCTTAAAAAGC
The DNA here is from genome assembly GCA_005408345.1 of Macquaria australasica. Lineage (NCBI taxonomy): Eukaryota > Metazoa > Chordata > Actinopteri > Centrarchiformes > Percichthyidae > Macquaria > Macquaria australasica. The sequence continues at coordinate 397,125 of SEMN01000317.1, forward strand.
TGTACGAACCCCGCTACTACATTCTAAAATATATTCATTTTGTCATTAATCTTAATTGTAATCAATGAAAAGTGTTGCTGTACAATTAAATGTCAAAATATATCACAACAAATAATCCATATTGTTAATGAAAATCCTATTTATCTTCAAAAGCAAGATTTGCAGTTGGTTTTACAGCATAAGCTATAGTGTGATGCTTCTTTTCATGTGTTTTGTACTCACGATAAGGAATGGAAAGACTAGGCCCAGCAGAGCGAACAACAACCAGCGTTGGATCCCCATGAGGACAAACGCTGCCAGTCGATCGGACTGGATGAAGATCTCACTGTTGAGAGTAGCTGTAGCTCCCGCTGGGTGAAGCAGAGAGACGACGCAGGTGATTCAGGTAATTATCTTTGAGTGCGTACATCTTTTCTATGTGAGCCTTAACACAGTGTATAATGAACTGAATTTCCTTTTTTTCTCCAAACACTCAGCTGTGTAAAGCACATACCGGGTCCTCCGCAGAAGAAGATGATGAAGATGATGATCAAACTAGCGGTAATGTATGGAACCCAATAGCTGGATTCCTGTATGGAGACAATTTTGCATATCTGAATATCAGTATATTCTGCTGTATTGACAATTTCTAGAGCAAGTATTTAATCCTGCCTTGGTACACTAAGCTAATACACATTTTGCCTAAACTGTATGTGAATAGGTCAGTTTCCATTTTGTTGGCTGTATATTTTCATATTTACTTTAATGGCATTAAGAGTCCATTCACCCAAAGCACAAAAACATATTTTCTCACTTATCCTTAGTGGTGTCAAGCAATGCAGATAATTTTGGTTTTATCTGCTGAGGTTTTGAGATATCTGTTTTCTGAGGTTTCTGTCATCACCCCAATACAATGGAATTTAATTTGTAGTGTTCACAGGGACTATTACTTTGGCAGAAATTTTCAGTTAAAACAACTCACAGTGAAATCTGTGGATTATCAAGAGTAATCGGGACATTTTCAGGGAATAAATGTTTCTGTTGAGTTTATTTAATGTGTTTTTTTCAATGCTGTTTTTTCCATTGTATCTGGGTAGAGGCAGAAATCTCAGAGATGGAGGTCTAAAACCTGTGTAAATAACTTACTTGACACTACTACAAAAATATATGAAAATATGTTTCTTTGTCATTTGGGTGAACCCACCCTTTAAAGTACATATCTTTCAACCTCACACCTGGCTACATCTGTGGCAGTATTCACAGGTAACAGGTTTACCTTCAGGTTGAGCGTGACAGTGACCAACACCCAGCTGGCAGACATGACACCATAACCCCCCCATAACAACGGCCTCCTCCCTGTGTGCTCAATCAGCAGTCCCTGAGAGAGAGAAAGGTAAAAAATGATAATAGAAATGTGCCAATAATTGTTCTCTTGGGCAAAATACCCCTCTCTGTCAAGAGATATACAACAACAGCAATATTTTGGGGAGATTGTTAGAAGCTGACTCCCACATCATTGATTGCCTTCAGATCATTTGCTCTGCTGCTCCATGCTAACACTTCCCAACAGAGCTATTACAGGTGTTTACATCATTTAATACTGTATGGCTATAATATGAATTAGAAAGGTATACTACTAGATATGATAGAATTTCCTGTACTGTATGACCTTAAAATGTGCTGAGCCAAAGGTCAACTAGTTTTTATGCTTCTGTTTTGTCTATTTACACTTTGATCTTAAATCTAACAATAATATACTGCATCTGCAGTATATAAATCCTGTATTTTAATCATTAAAATACAGTTCAGTCAACCAACTCGCATGGAATGGATGATTATGTGAATGTCGAATATGTACGGGGTTGATGTTTGCCGTCTAGGCTCTGACCTCGTCACTCCCCATTAGAAAACACCAAGCTCTGCACAGCGTGGAGTGGGGAGTGACGATAACAGCCGTCCTCCAAGGTGAACATACAGTAGACTCAGAGCCTACAGGTGGATGCTAGGATGGAGGTGGGGCTTTTGAAATGCTATATGAACAGCAGCACTAGTATCAAGAGACAGCATAGCTTTAAGGTAAGTGGTGTGACAGCAGGCAGGGCAGCACTGACAGCTTAAGTAAACCAAAGTGTGTTTGATGTACAGCATGTTGCAGTGAGAGAGAGTGTGCCGTGTGAGTGTAGCAGCGGACTCGAGATGACTGCCTGAATTAGCTTGTAGACTTTGCTGCGTTTGCCAAATGGTCATCACTAACTATTTTGAATTTTTGCCATACCTCAGTGTGTTTCTGGTGGGAAATGTAAGACATGCAGGAAACTGGTGGTTGTGGCAACCGTTCAAACTAGCAGATTAATGGCTGAACTGAACAACAACAGTTTCCCACAATTTCTCAATTAACAGCCCAGGATGTAAAGGTAGAAAACAAGCAACATTCCTGTGCCAAATAAAGATTTGTCATGAGTGGAGTGAAGATGTGGAGATAAAGAGCTCAGGTGCAGACTGAGGGAGTCACTCACACAGGAGATGGAGGTGATGATTTCAGACACTCCAAGACCCAAGGTAACATAGCGGATCTTGTCTCTCGGTATACCTGCCTTCAGGAAGATGTCAAAAGAGAAAGTACTGATCTGGGAAGGAGAGATTTTGAGAGGCTATAATCTTCAGTGTTTGGATGCTAAAATCAGCATGATATAAGATATTTCCATCCTCACTGCAGACATGCCGGACAGCTGGTTGCAGCAGTAGATGATGGACATGGTGATAAGCTGCCATCGGACTGTCCTGTCCCTCACGAGCTGCAGAGGGCTTTTTGGTGGGGCAGCTTCAATGGCTGCCTGCTCAGCCAACATCTCGTCCATCTCCTGTTTGTAGTCACCTTGGCCCCACAGACTCTGGAGAGCTGGGATGAGAAAGACCAGAGACACAGACACAGAACCCTTAAAATGAATGGGTGAAGCTAACAGTCAGACAAAGGCTCTATGATCCCAAATGTGTTGGTAAACCACGACCTACTTTGTCACAATATACACGTCTTAGCATTTTAAAACTTTACATCAATTCCATTGTCCTGTAGATGCCTTTACAGCAAACATAACCAAACTCTTTAGCACTTAAAGGCATTTTTGAGGACAATTAGCCTATCTACAAATATTGCTTAGTGAATTTCAAGTAGTGTGGGTTTTTTTTTTGTCTGTGTGTTTAATACTCAAACTATAAAGGGCTGTTTGGTCAGGCTCTGCATGAATATGGGGAAATATACCAACCTTTTTTGCAAGCTTTATCGTCTCCTTTCTCTATGAATAAGTATCTGGGAGCCTCTGGAAGAAAAGGCAACACTATAACCTGAACCACTGAGAAAAATGCAGGGACACAGAGGACGATGTTCCACAGCTCCTCCCGACCAAGGATCTCACTGAAACCAACAAAATGAAGTGCTATGTTTTACTGTAGAAAATAGCATCTTTATTTACATTTCCTAATATTGAGTTGAAGCTCTTTTTGCACACTTCTCAAAGCTTAAAAATTCTTCTCAAACTCGTCTGCCTCCCTTTAGCTAAATCAGTAGGTAACAATGGCTGTTACGTGGATTCTCCTCATTCGTTCATGAAAAGATTGTCACTAATATTTTGTGCATTCAGTGCACATTAAGCTCTCTTATCCTCTAAAAATAATTGAAACAACTGTTGTCTTCTCATACATGTTGACAATAAGTGCATACCTCAGTCCAAAGAACTGTCCAGACAGCTTCCCAAGTGACGTGAAGGTCGCTGAGGTCAGAGTCACTATGCCTCTTAACTTTCTGGGTGAAATTTCTCCGAGGTACATTAAATGGATGCTCATTCCCAAACCTGCAGGTCATGAGCAGATGTTAATCCGTCAGGTAAAAACATGATGTGTTTGTGTACAGTGTATAACGCTTGTCACAGAATATGGCTTACCTGCTGAGTAGCCATACAGGATCCTTGCCACAATAATCATTTCATATGATTTGGCACCTTTACTTGTCAGCATGATCCCTGCTGCAACAACGGCAATAAAGCTGTTGCCGATCATAGCCTTTTTTCTGATGAAGGAACACATATCAAGTCTTTGCTAGAACCCTCTCTCCCAGCTAATTTAAAAAATTCAATGAGTGAGGAAACAATAACAGTAGGAGGCGTGGCCTCGTGGCTCCGTATTTGTGGTTCAGGGGACATTCGGAAGACTGACTGATTAGTCTTTTTTTTTATATAAATTTCTTAGACAGCCATTTTCAACCCATGAAATGCAGATTTTTATACGTTTGGTAAGGAATGTCAATATTAACACCAGCACTGATGTGTTTCATCACAGTACAGTCATATCATTTAGTTTACAGCTCAAAAAACATGTTTAAGCGTGCAATACCTTTTTAAGTCTCTCTTACTCACCTTCCCAGTATGCCCGAGACAAATTTGACACTGACAGCACCAAACAATCCCCCGACAGCATACATGGAAACAATGAGGGACCAGATCATTGTGATCGTCTGCGGAGGTGGAGGCTCTTCGTATCTGTCACACCAGCTGCTGTTGATGAAGCGCTGTATGTACTGCAGTGAAAGTGAATGAGAAATGATGCTCTTTTTACTTTTCACATTCAGACAGAGAACCACACACTCTCTCAGCCTCTGCCACTAACTGGAGGTGAAAATGTGGTGCAAGAGTTTGAAGAGAGAGAGAGAGAGAGAGAGAGAGAGGTGAAGCAACAAACAACAGGAAGTGATGTATCTCACCGGTGAGGGAGAACTCAATTCAGTAATGTGGTAGCCAGTTTGAAAGCTTCCTCCAATTCCCAAAATAATGATGAGGAACAGAGCGTTGCCGTGGGTCTACAAAGCAGAGTAAATAACAGAAATAGGACTCAGTAGTGATTGGACACAGATATTTAAAAATCCTCCCTGCTATAGACGATAAGAAACTGGAAACTTCCCCAGAGGCTTGAATTAAATTCATTTGTGTGCTTTCATCAGCAGATCCTCCTTTAATGGAGCCTAATCTATAAGAATAACATTAGTTGTAGGCCATGGTGGAACAAGGGACAGTATACAGTCAGATTTACATCTTCTGGGGAAAAAAAAAAAAAGGGGGTGATAGAGGGTGGCAAATGTATTTATGTAAAATGACACACTAGATTGATAATAGCTTTCAAACTAGGGACCACTCAGTGTGTAACTCCATGACTAATCTGATCATCTAAACAACTGATGACCTGTCGTAATAATATGAAATAAAAACGGCTGTCATGAGCTCAATTAGAAACAAATCAAAAAAGGGATTGGATTTTTAGAAATAAATGTGTTTCCTAGTTGATCATTTTATTATACTTGGTAAATATATAACCTATATGTATATTTAGAGTGAAATTGACCCTCTTCTTTTCATACTTACTCAAACTAAAATTGTCACTCTTAATAAACTCTTAAACTAATCAGAGTAAAACAAGCTGTAATGCTTGGTGCACTGTTCACAGATAAGGATTTTTCTTACTCCAATTTTTTATCTTGTTAAAAATCCTCATCATTTTTTTAATCTTCTGTAGGATTATTCAGCTCTGAATGTATTGAGTGCCGATACTATTTTTTGAATTGAATGACAAGTTTGAAAAATAACTCAGAAACTGACAAAGTGCAATGACTCAGCTAAAACTGTGGTTTAGATGAGTCACTGAGCTCGGACAAACTCAAAAACAACCTGCTTGCCCAGAACAACATGTTATTGTGTTTTTCTTCCATTTTCCCTGTTAATAAAAGTTTCTTAGAGCTACAAGCATAACGTTAGGTTTATACAGGAAAAATAGCAATGTTTCTAAAAGATTTTGACACAAACACTTACTTACTGCTCAAACTGTCCTGTGAACATTTATATATATACGTATATAAAAATCTTCTATTAAACAAATTCAGTAAAGGCCTACCAGCTGTTGCAGCAAAGTTTCCATTCTTTCTGTCTTTTTGCATGAACCTTACAGTAACATGTGTCTAGACTGCATGGACTCTGTTAAGTATTTTGGGCTGCTTATCATTAACTTTTCAGACTTTCTGACTAGAAATAAAGTAACCAGCAATCACTCCGCAACCCTGACAATGACTTCCCCTGTGTGTGTCACTCATCTGCTCATCTCAGCTGACTATTATATTGGATTAATGCAGCGGTGTAAACGAGTACAAACCATGTAAAGTCAGTTTACACATGATGTAGCAGAGGGATTTCATAGATTTTCCCATCAGCATTTGTGGGTTTGTATAATATAAAAAATGGCAAAGGATTATACCAGCACTTTTACCATTTATGGCAAATTATGTGCATAACATTACTGCTGACTGTTCTCCATAGCACGCAATAGGGTTGTTTTAGGGTTTTTCCTACAGGCATTAATCTCTGTCAGTTCTTCCCATTGAGGGTCACATGGAGGGTTGAAGCCTATCACAGCATACATTGATCAAGATGACATACTGTCACCAATTCCCAATTCCATACCACATACTAATTCTATTAGTAGACTTTAGTGGTGTAGTGTGTTCACACGGGAAAAGTGACAAACTAATATATATAAACAAAAGTCAGTATGCATACTGAAAACACTTGACTCTCCTGTTGATGGACACTATTGACCCACAATGCACAAAGGAAATGGAGGTGCTGCTCCCAGCTGCAATATGGCGAGACAGCTCCAGAATGATCTTAGGGAAGAAAAAATAAATAAATATATATATATATATATATATATATATATATATATATATATATATATATATTCTTTAATAATTATGTATAAATAGGCCCAAGTAAATCTTTGCGTTTTCTTTGCGAAATTTAATTAGCTGTGGCATTTCAAAGTTTCAAAGCAGTTTGATTGACATCCTTCAGAGCACCAGAGCACTGATACAAGTATGTTGGTTCCTTGTGTAGTAAAAACAGCAGGCAATACAGCAAAGATCAGTATAGCCTGGAGCATGCTGTATTCAGACAGTATGCAGGGTGGAATTGGGGCACAGGTGTTGTTCATACTGATGTCCAGCAGGGGGTAGTACCTGATAACGTGGTTATTACATGTCAGGCCGTCCTGCGCTCTTTCCTCCCCTCGCTGACTGACGCCCCGGCGGAAACAACGCACTCCGGTGTTTTCCGTAGTCATCGTTATCTAGCTGGTAGCGGCGAGTGGTGAACTCTGTGTGCACAAAGAAAGCCTTCCTTTTGTGTCTTTGTTTCTATATTTTGGGCTAAAAAATGCCGCTAGAGAATCTAGAGGAAGAGGGTCTGCCCAAGAACCCCGACCTGAGGATAGCACAGCTGAAGTTTCTGCTCACAATGGACGGGCACCGGCAGGACGCTAAAGTGAAGACTGAGCTCATGGACGCTATCAGAGCTAACAGTGAGTTAGCATGTCGCTGCACTGCCATATACGTTATATACATGGTGCTGACATTAATGTACGCACATAGGTTTTGTACCGGGTGCATAATTGTCTCGTAAATACTGACAAAATTCAAAAACAATAAATGTATTCCACTTTAACACAACTACCGCCACAGGGGAATTAGCATGCTAGCTCACGGAAGCTAACGGCGGTCAATAAACAATCTGACGAAGGGTTGTTCGTTCAGCTGTGCGTAACATTGCCGAGTCAAAGTCCTCATGACTTCATCGGAACTAAATTAAAGTCACAAAACGCATCTTAACCCCCTCCGGGTGTCGCAGCGTCGTCCACACAGGTCTAACAGTCTTGGTTTCTCCCCGCCTCAGACATGGCGCCGTATTATGAGGTTCTGTGTAAGGACCTGAAGTGGCAGGTGGACGGCGACCTGCTCGGCAAAATGAAGAAGGCCAACGAGGAGGAGCTGAAGCGCCTGGATGATGTGCTGGAGGACGCGGAGAAGAACCTGGGAGAGAGCGAGATACGAGACGCCATGATGGCCAAAGCTGAGTATCTGATCAGGATTGGAGACAAGGTAACTGCCCCGCAGTCAGCTGTCGGCGCACGAAACGCGTGTGTGTGAGCGGGCTTCCTTTGGCATAATGTCCCGTGAAGTGTGAAAGTCAAAACTGGCAACTGTGGGTGTTTGTTTGATGTGCCAGTGTGGTAAGTTTGTCGACTCTGTCACTGTCACACGATTTGGCAGATATTATCGATGTGTTGGAATGAAAGTGACTAATAGAAGTTGGTCTGTGGACAACATAGTGTAGGCCAAAAGAAAAAAGAGAACTTTTTATGCAGTATTTATTGCAATATCTGGGGGGAAGTAGAATTGGAGTTAGTACAGCTGATGATATAAGTTGCATATATCTAGAGATTTGCCACACTATTTGTAAAGATGCTTTACTGAAGCAATAATTGGCTCAATACTACTCATCAATACTCACCTACAAATCCAGGCTAAACTACATGGCCATTATTGATAGGAGTAATACAGTATTTACCCTATTTGACAGAGAATCATCTGTCAATCTGTGAAAAGTGGTGTCAATTAATTATTTCTTTATTTCTGTTGTAACGGATTCAGTCAGCACCATACTGACAATAATTATGATTGGTCATTCACTGTGTGTGTGTGTGCTCTAGGTCAGTAGCCAAGAAGTCATAAAGTCAGACTAAAGTATGTTATTTATCTGAGGGACTATGCCGTTTCTCCTTTTTTTTCAAAATCAAATTTTGCTGCCTTTCATCTTCTAAGCAGTAAAGGTTTTAGTGTCATTACAGTTTGCTAAAGATTACAATCTTTTTGCATTGTGACTTGCAGATGAGTACATTGTCTGGACAGAATTCATAACATAAAACAATATTATTACCCACTGAGAGTTTCTCACTTCAAATATTGATAAATTCATACTTTACAGCGCGCACATTTGTTTAATGGTGGTAGTTGTGCCAGTTAATAATGCAAACACTTAATCATGCTAATGCTAATTATATTTTTTGAGGAAAATATCACTCACTGATGTCTTTCCTACGACTAAAGTACTACTAAAGCCCTCTCCAGCATGTTTGCCTTTCATTGACTTTGATTAAAGCAAGTGGCACTCTCGACTCCACTACACAAAATATCAGCTTCTCAGTTGTTTGGATGACAGATAATCTATAATGGCTAGTTTCTTTAGTTGATGTACATCTCTCCTAAAGTGACCAGCCATTATAGCAAAGTGGTTGACAGTTTCTTTCCAAAATAGTAAAGCAGTAAGTACAGTTATATTAGTAAAAACAAACACCTACGTTTTATGTACAGGCATTTGAATAGTTGCAGATTCATTGACATTTTCTTGTATGTCCACAGGAGGGAGCCCTAACAGCCTTCAGGAAGACCTATGACAAGACAGTGGCTCTGGGTCACAGACTAGATATCGTCTTCTACCTGCTGAGGATTGGTCTCTTCTACATGGATAGCGACCTCATCACACGCAACTCAGAGAAAGCAAAGAGGTGATGGCTTTAATATCCTTGTTCTGAAACACTTCCAACAGTTTCGGTAATTCTGCAAAACAGTACTCATCTACCCTGTGCTTCTCCGTCTCCACAGCCTCATTGAGGAGGGGGGAGACTGGGACAGGAGGAATCGTCTGAAGGTCTACCAGGGCCTGTACTGTGTGGCCATCAGGGACTTCAAACAGGCAGCTGAGCTCTTCCTCGATACAGTCTCCACCTTCACCTCCTATGAGCTCATGGACTACAAGACCTTTGTCACCTACACCGTCTACGTCTGCATGATTGCCCTCAAAAGGCCAGACCTCCGTGAAAAGGTAGGGGACTGAGCATGTGTACTCAGACTTTTGTTTGTGTGTCCTTGTATTTGTAAATTTAAAAAACGGGTGTAAGCTGTGAAAAAGGGGCTGAATTTGTCTAATTGCCTCATCAGTTCATGTATACTGGATTTCTGATAATACCGTCACTCAGGTTATGATGCTAGCGTTAAACATTTTCAGACATGCGTGTTAGTTGGCAGTATGACTGCAATAAAATGTGTTCCTCTTTAGGTAATAAAGGGAGCAGAGATCTTGGAGGTGCTGCACAGTCTGCCCGCTGTTCGCCAGTATCTTTTCTCCCTGTACGAGTGCCGTTACTCCGTTTTCTTCCAGTCTCTGGGTGAGGAAGCCTTTTCTTTTATTGACCTGAAAAACTTCAAAACACTTTACCTGGTCATCTGTAGAGTGTTATTTAGCTGGTTATCGCTACAAACTCATACAGTTCTTTCCAGTCTGTTATTATTGCAGCATTTCATCTGTCAGAATAGGATTTTTCTCACAGGCATTATGTGTGCTCCATGCTACTGTAGTTTTCCTGCTCTGCCACATTGTGACACTTTGTTCTCTTTGTGCCACAGCCATGGTGGAGCAGGAGATGAAGAAGGACTGGCTCTTTGCGCCACACTACCGCTACTATGTGAGGGAGATGAGGATCCAGGCCTACAGCCAGCTGCTAGAGTCCTACCGCTCCCTCACCCTGGGCTACATGGCTGAGGCCTTTGGTGTCAGCACAGAGTTCATCGACCAGTGAGTGCCTGTACACCACACGTTCATATGCCACATTCTAAAAAGTCATCTTGTTGATCCTCAATGTCACTGCAGAAATCCTAGCTGTAGATGTAAATATTCGCAAGCGAGTATTTCGTATTTTCATGTTGTTTATTCATCACGTCCCCAGTGTGTAAAAGCCTTCAGGGTAGAAACTGAGATCTGTACTTACTAGCTACAGATAAAGAGCTAAACAGATGCACTTAGTTGTTGAGAGTTGGATGAGAAGATCGATACCCCTCTCGGTAAATATGAAGCTACTGCCGAAAGCCGGTTCATGCAGCGGGTCTTGGAGACATTTCACCACAAGGTTGCCAGGCAACTAGCGGAGCTTTTTGTTTTTCGTACTATGTGCTCAGGTTAAGATTTTAGGGAAGCGTCATGTTTGTTCTGGCTAACTGAACCAAATCTCCTCTTTTCTCAGGGAACTGTCTCGATTCATAGCTGCTGGCCGTCTCCACTGTAAAATTGATAAAGTGAACGAGATCGTGGAAACCAATAGGTAATGTTACTATTCGTCAAACCTCAATACTTCCAGAAATGAACTCGGTAACCAAAGGCAGAACTCTAAAATCTCTTCGTTTTCTTCCTCCCAGACCTGATAGCAAAAACTGGCAGTACCAGGAAACCATCAAGAAGGGCGACCTGCTGCTCAACAGAGTCCAGAAGTTGTCTAGAGTTATCAACATGTAACCATGGAGGCCATATTTTTTCATCACAGCAACGGGGTCTTTGCATCATTCTTCTTGGTATACTCAAACCTGTAGTCTGTCTGACAAAGTGACTCTTACATTGTGTATATAATAAAATTTGTTTAACTGTTGGGATTGCATTTCTCTAGGCTGTTTATTTCATTTTAGGAAAGAGGCAGAGACATCATTTCATATAAATAGCAGTATAAATTATTTTATTTACAGAAACTTGTTACAAAACAAATATACTATACAATCTTTTCTTTAAATATTAATTCTAACCTATGTTTTGTTCATGAATTACATAGCAGCCAATACATAAGTCCAGCTGAAAATGATTTTGATAATGTATACAAAAAAAAAATCTATACACGCTTTTACATAGTATGAATGGTGGATTTATTTTTTCCCCCCAAACACGAGCTGTATTCTCACTTTCACATTCCAAGTCTATGGTGCTAATAAAAAAACATCCTCACGATGTCTCCATCTACTGGAAACAATGTCAAGATGTCAGTTGAGTTTGAGGGTAAACAAAACACTTGATTGAAGGTTTTTACGTACAAAACCCAGTAAACCAGACAGTGTGTAAGCCACACACTGAGGCTGACAGAAAATCTTGATGTCTTGTCTGGAAAACTTGGATAAACCCAAAACAAACAAAAAAAATAACACACAATACTAAAGTGTTTCATCATGGGCAGCTGACAAGCTCAGGTTTTACCACATTTAGGGTTCATAGGCAGATTTAAAAGCAAACTCCTAAACACTTCGAACATTCAAGTAAGGTAAAAACAACCCAAAGAATACTGTCCTCAAACAGTCAGGGTGAAACAAATTCAGGCACTTTCTTAATTTGATATTTCTTTTAAAAGCTGCAAACTATTTCTTTAAAAGCTGTGATTCAAATTACTTGTTTGGCAACGATGATGCAAGCAGTTGGACTGTTTGAAGTGTTCCTCTTCCTTGCAATGATTGCTTAAGTCCCTTCAGCCTGTAGAACAGAACATAAGGGGTTTCAATCATGAAATGTGTTTAAGGTCTACAAAGTGTACGACTGCAGAGTCCATGGAAACTGGGCAGACAACGGGCGTGGCTTCAAGCCTGCAGGACATTTCAAAATCACAGGCTAATTGGGTCTTAGAGTAACTTTTTTTCTGTTGTGTTGATTCGTAGGCAACGTAAAATGTCTAGTAAAAGCACACGTGATTGAGACCTTAAAAAGTGAATAAAGGTATCCTCTGTCATACAAACACATGCTACAGTGGCAACACTTCACCTTTGTTCCTTAAAAAGGTTTTCAGTACATGATTCATGAGATGCTTCAGCTTCTACATATAGGCGTATTGCATTATATAGACTTGGCAGTGAACCACTCTGACTTTCATCTTTTTTTACTAAATAAATAATGACTGTTTTTTGGAAAATTGTACCAAAAATTCAGCGTGTACGAAAAATGCCTGTGCAAAAATACATATTTCACTATGTACAATTTGTTAACAAAATATGTATTCTCAAATAGGGATACTTCAATACTTGTTTGATACATAGGCTACAAGAAAAAAGCTAAATTAAGATTCTTTTTAAAAACAAAAACAAACTGTCTCCTCTACTTTTCCACACTTATCTGACATCAGTGGAGGTTCCATGAAATCAACAGGTGTTGCCAAAAGTTTAAATGTGTCCCGTGAAGCCATCTCCATGAATCTCGCACCATAAAACCCACTCGAGACCACTCAAAATAAGCAAACGTCCCAACGAGATGGGCAAGTATTGCCTGATTTAAGACTCCATTTTGACAAAGGAATAGAGTATAATGCCTGGCTATCCGTTTTGCTGACAAATCCTTTCTCAACACACACACCGACATAGTGTTTCGGTGAAGCATTGAAACTTCCAACATCCAGAGCTTGGGTAGTGGTTACACATAGGAGGGACAATCAAACCCACAGAAGACAGGTGACGTGCATAACGTTTGCTCCAGTTAAGACGTACCATACCTGATTCCCTATGTAGGAAAAATAAACATTACAATTCACATCTGCCCACAGATGGCTGTGGATTTCACACAGCTGTATGGGTAAAAAGTAGGTAAGTTGTGGCAATAACAACACGATTTGCACAGATTTTCTTCATATCCACACAGGCAATGCACCATCACCGCTTCATGAGCAAGACTGTCCACCTTTTAGTTGAAGAAAAAAAAAAAAAGTTGTTGGCAAAGCTGATATCAGCTTTTGGCTAGGTTTGTGGACAACTAAGCAGTGCCTGTGGAGAAAGTAGTTATTTAGTGCTGTTCACAGTCGGGGGTAGGTCTACTGTGTCGATCGTTTTGCACAATGAAAAGATTCAGAAAACTAACAGGTGTCCTCAAGACCAAGCTATCTCTCTGACAAAAGATTCAATCGAATGGGCACATCAGGCGTCCTTTTCACATTTGAAAGCACAACTTTGTCTTCGCCACGTCTACAAAGACTCTTTGTAGTTCAGTGTAAAAAGCTCATAAGAAATCATAAAAAGATAACACTTGCATAATTATTCTGGATAATAAAAGAATTGACCAGATCGTCCCTATGGACTCCTCTCAGGTTACTGCGCGTAACCCGAGGTTACTCAACGGGTCACCAGAGAGAGTCAGACTTAACGGAAAGTGAAACAACAAAGGTGATTGTGTGTTGTTTAAGGTGTTGCAAGTTAACAGTTTGCTGTTCCTCCTGCTCTCCTTCCAAGGCTTCTGAGATCAGGCGCTGGGGGTGTAATTAAGTTGGAAATTCCAGTAGTCCAGCAGAATCTGACATGAGAAAAATACTCGTACACGCGCACACATTCACACACTCATTCTAACAAACACGGAAGAGATCGGCTTGTCGTCTCCCCAGTTGCTCGGCGTCGTGACGGCAGCCCTTAACCTGAACCTTAACCAAGCTTTGAGCTGCAGCTACAGAGACCCATGGCTGTTGCTAATGTTCCTCCGACTTCCAACCAGACAGGAAGACCTCTCAGAATACTGGGACAACACATGCGTGGCGTGGGGGGGTCCTTGGCTCACTCGTTAGACCCCTGGCGCTCCACGCTATCCCCATACACTGCCACCGCCCTCCCCCCTCCCCCCTCCCCCCCCACACACACAAACACACACACACATGGCTTTGGGAGAAATAGGAAGGACCACATTGACTTCACTGGGCAGTCCAGATCATCTCCACCCTGAGGATTGTGGGAAGCTGAGAGTAATGTGGGTTTGATTTTTAGAAGGCCTCGTGCAGTCCAGAGCAGTATGCGGACTGCTCCGGACTATTCCCCGTCCGCCTGCCGGTTCCATACACAGAAGCCGGACACCGCTGTCAGGGACGAGCCTTTGGCTGGCGAGGAAGGAGAAAAAAAAATCTCTGTTAAAATGGTTGTTACTAGCATACTAGTTCTGTGATAAAATATTAACTGCTTTCAGTCAGTAAAAGTAACACATTTTAGGCAAGTTCAAAGGGTTGCAATGGTGCCATTTTGTACTTGTCAGACAAGTTATCCCAGTAGATAAACCCTAACCTCATTAAACAAAAGTGTAAAAAAAAAAATTATATATATATATATATATATATATATATATATATATATATATATATATATATATATATATATATATATATATATATATATATATATATATATATATTTGCTAGGAGGCTAGATTGCTTTAGGGTAAACATGTGGAGCTCTGCCAGTGTAAACTTTAGGTCCAGGATGGGAAATTAACTTTTTAAAATGTGAAATACCAGCCACTGACAGATAAATGTTCAAATCCACCAACCACTCAATAGTAAATCTTTATTTTGTGTCTGAAATCAACCAGCCACTTTCACATTTTACCAGAATTTGGCTGGTGGCTGGTGCTAATGTCCAGGTCCAATTTAACTGACAAGCTGAATCCATGTAAAAGCTTATCAATTTCACCTCTTTTATAGAGAGCCGAAGTGAAACCACAACATCTGACCCAGAAGTAAGAAAACCTCATTAAAAATCCCACTGACATTTGTAACTGCGCTAATAACTCAAACGCAGCCTTGGAACAGAGCCTCTCAACGGTATGTCGTGTGGCTCGCTTCATATGTTGTGAAAATAGTCTATGAAATATTAAAAACACAGTTAAAAATGTCCACCACAAGTTACCAGAGCCTAAGGTGACATCTTCAAATTGCTTGTGTTACCCGACCAACAGCCCAAAACCCAAATATATCCAATTTAAAATGATATAAAACTGGGAAAAGCAGAAAATCCTCACACTTGAGATGCTGGATCCAGTGAACGTTTGGTGTTTTTGATTGATGAATTAAAACTATTATGGGATTTTCACAGATTAGTGTTCAAATTAGTCAAACAACAAAATCGATCAATTGGCAAATATTACACAGCAACACTGTCAGGTACTGTCAGATAGCTTTGAGGGCAGTTTCAATGTGAAATGTGGGAGAACAGTCATTTATTTCCACTGTTATTAAAATGCATCCTGATCGGTACAGTACAAAACCCACCTGATGTAAATGGGAGTTGTTGGGTAGCCCTGGCGTCCCTGGAATGCTCCGCCCATGCTTCCCATGGATGTTGTTAATGGCAGGCGACTTGGCCACTTTGGGTCTACCTGGTCCAGGTCCCCCTCCTCCTCCTCCTCCTCCTCCAAGCCCTCCTCCCCCACCTCCACTATTAATGCCGCTGGAGGCAGGAGAGCTTTTGCGCTTCTTGCCCTCCAGGCGCCCGTCTGAGGAGTGGTGGCCGAAGCTGGTGTGGTGGTCGGATGAGAACTGGTGGTGGACAAAGGGCCCCAGGGAAAGGGTGGAGTCACTGCTGTTCATCACCACACTCATGCGCTTGATGGACTCTGCAGGGCTGCCCGAGGGAGGACCTCTTGCTGGCGGCCCCGAGGAGCCGCCTGCTGAACCTCCAGAAGGCTCGGCCTTGAGGCTAAGTGAGTTGGTCCGCACGGTGGGGCCGCAGTTAAGCCCCACACTGTGGACCCCACTGTGGGAGGAGGACAATGACGATGAGGATGCGGGACCTAATGAGCTGTGGTGGTAGGTGCTCCCTGAGCTGCCGACATTTGCACAGTTCTTCTTGAAAGAGGAGGAGGAAGAGTAGTTGGCATTAGAAGAGGAGGATTCAGAGGGGCCATGGGATGAAGAGAGAATAGAGCTGTTCTTCCTCTTCTTCCCAGAGCTGAAGCTAGTGCTGCTACTGTTACTGTTGGCTCCACTGCTGCCCCCACTAGTGGAGTTGGGGATGACAGGTGTGGAGGAGCCAGAGGAGATCTCCTTGGGCCTGAAGGACGATGACGACTTGGTAGTGCTGCTGCTGGAGGAACGGGACTTAAGCGCCCGGCCTGAGGCTAGGGAAGGAGCTGAAGAAGAAGAGGATGAGGACGAGTGGGCTGAAGGCATCTGCGGCGACGAAGACACTTGTCGGGCCTGCGTAATGCCGTAGGCCGGGTGCTCAGCCCCGCCCTGTGGTGAGCTGCGGGCATTTAAGGTGGTCCCATAGGAGAGCATGGACTTGCCCTCGTAGGATTGGCTATAAGGAGTCTGGGGTAAGGTGGCAGGGGGGCCCAGGAAGCCTGAAGAGGGAGTGCTACCATGGGAATTTGTGCTTGTCCTATGGGTAGGTGCAACGGAGGAGGAGTTCTCCAAGGCCAAGGGGATTTTCCTGCAACAAGGAAGAATATCATTCATTAGCTACGACTGTTTAAACCATAAAAGACAAGGCGGCTAATTATGTCCCTCAGCCGTAAGACAATCTGAGCTGGACAGACTTACTTCCACATCTGAGAGTTGACATGCTTGTCCATCATCGTGGTTAGGGCACATCGCACTCTGTCCCATCGCCGGTCAAAGGAGTAACAGCCTCTCCCAAAGAGTCGACTTCCAAAGGTACAGTACTGCGAACACAAAGGGGGTACCAATTACCTTTTTTTTTTTTTTAGTAATACACAACTGTGAAGTATATTGTCACTTACAGGATTCGTACAGCTTTTTAAGAGTAAAATTCAAGCACTTTCAAGGTACCTAAAATATAAGGTACCTATAAATGCAATGAGACAACAGGATTGTTTCATTTCAAATATTAAAAGATTTTTGGTTTACATGAGTAATTGTGTGATAATGAAACACCAGATTATGTTGAAAAATCAAGCATTTTTCAAGGAGTATATTCGAATTCAAGCATATTACTAACCTTGAAAACATAATGGTTAAAATTAAGCATTTTCCAAACCTTCAAGACTTTGTACTTTCCACTTAATCATAAAAATCAAACAGTGCTTAAATTTCTAAAAAGTAAAGTCTGAAACAAATAATCAATTATCTTCTGAAAATCTACAATGCTTCACAGTTAAACTACTGTAACAAAAAGGAAAGTTGTCTATGGCTGATCAGAGACCAGTGATGGTAGAGTGCACTTACAGCTGCCGGTCGAGGGTGATAACCTGAATAGTGACAGTCCAGTTTGTCAGCGTTGTCCTCCCGCTCCTCGTTCTCGCCCTCGTCACTGGAGGGTCGGGAAAATCCATCAGGGGTAGTCTGGGGATGGTGTGGTAACTCGTGGACTACTGCAGGGTCTCCGGGGGTACCACCTCCGTGACTGCTGTTAAGTCTGATGGACAGATAGTGTGGCCAATAATTTTCACCATCATAAAAACTGTTTGAGGGAACCATACAAAATGTGTCAAATGCTAAATTGTAACTGAGTTTGCTAAATTTGTCTGGTGTCACTATATGTAATGCATAAAAGACAAACTGAAATACAAGAACAGATGTGGAGCAGGACGTACCGTGGAAGACCAGGGCTGTGAAATTTGGTTTTGCCGAGTGGCAAAGGCTTAGTGGCATCTGGGGCAGTGCCGTTGCCATGAGCGACCTGGTGGGCATCATGGGCAGCGGCGAGGTGGGAGGAGGGGTGTGGGTCCCTGAGAGAGGGGTTTTGCTGGGAATGGGGTTGGTGGAGTTCTCTCTCCCTCTCCCGCTCCCTTGTTCTGTTCTTGTGCTCCGCCAGCAATGTGTCAAAGCGCTTCCTCCGCCCTGGCACTGCTCTCCGCTGGCTTAAGGAATGTGTCTGGTGGGACATTGGGAAGATCCAAGGTCAGAATTATTATTTGGGAAGAGGGTATGCATGGGTTCCAGTCTAATGATGGCCTCTTTTTTTCATTATTCCGATATGCACATGACAGATACATGTCTGAAAAGTTTTGGGGATATAGCACATAAACCGATCGGCCATAACATTATGACCACCTGCCTAATATTGTGTAGGTCCCCCTTTTGCCACTAAAACAGCCCTGACCCATCGAGGCATAGACCTCTGAAGATGCGCTGTGGTATCTGGCACCAAGACGTTAGCAGATCCTATAAGTCCTGTAAGTTGCAAGGTGGGGCCTCCATGGATCGGACTTGTTTGTCCAGCACATCCCACAGATGCTCGATTGGATTGAGATTGGAGGCCAAGTCAACACCTTGAACTCGTTGTCGTGTTCCTCAAACCAGTCCTGAACCGTTTTTGCAGTGTGGCAGGGCGTATTATCCTGCTGAAAGAGGCCACTGCCATTAGGGAATACCGTTTCCATGAAGGGGTGTACTTGGTCTGCAACAATGTTTAGGTAGGTGGTACGTGTCAAAGTAACATCCACATGAATGGCAGGACCCAAGGTTTCCCAGCAGAACATTACCCAAAGCATTACACTGCCTCGGCCGGCTTGCCTTCTTCCCATAGTGCATCCTGGTGCCATGTCTTTCCCAGGTAAGCGACGCACATGCACCCAGCCATCCACATGATGTAACAGAAAACGTGATTCATCAGACCAGGCCACCTTCTTCCATTGCTCCGTGGTCCAGTTCTGATGCTCACATGCCCATTGTAGGCGCTTTCGGCAGTGGACAGGGGTCAGATGGGCACCCTGACCGGTCTGCGGCTACGCAGCCCCATACGCAACAAACTGCGATGCACTGTGTGTTCTGACACCTTTCTATCAGAACCAGCATTAACTTTTTCAGCAATTTGAGCTACAGTAGCTCTTCTGTTGGATCAGACCACACGGGCCAGCCTTCGCTCCCCACGCGCATCAATGAGCTTTGGCCGCCCATGACACTGTCGCCGGTTCACCGGTTTTCCTTCCTTGGACCACTTTTGGTAGGTACTGACCACTGCAGACCGGGAACACCCCACAAGAGCTGCAGTTTTGGAGATGCTCTGACCCAGTCGTCTAGCCATCTCAATTTGGCCCTTGTCACAAGTCGACACGCATTTTTCCCACTTCCAACACATCAACTTCAAGGACAAAATGTTCACTTGCTGCCCAATATATCCCACCCACTGACAGGTGCCATGGTAACAAGATAATCAATGTTCTTCACTTCACCTGTCAGTGGTCATAATGTTATGGCTGATCGGTGTATAAGTGACTTTGCTGAAAACAATCAAACCACCCTATAAAAAAGTTAAAAAGTCTGGTAATATTCTACATGTTTATTATTGTCAAGAAATCCCAGCAAATGTCTGTGAGTCTAAAGCTCAATACAGCTTATCCCTCTGTGCCATAGAGCTCCATCATTGTCCAAAAACTATTAAAAACACACTGTCGCACTGGGAGACATGTTCCTTCATTACAGTGCGTTGATCACAGACGTCGTTTATTTTGTCTCAATCTGTCTTGCTGCCAGAAACTAACGCAAGTGAAAATTGTCCCTAACAAATACACCATTTAATCCTGTTTAAATAACTTTTGCTAAAACAGTGCCCAGCTGTTCAAGGAAATTATTTAACCTTTTTCAAAAATAAAAGTATATATTTGTTGTTATTTATATTATTCTGTTTTCAAATTAAAACTGAAATTAAAATTCAGTTTTGCTTAGAAATCAGTATGTATAACCCTTGGTGTTGTTGACTTGTGTTAGTATTTGGTCAAAATTGCAGTTTCCAAATGGAGAAAACACAAGTTTTATTTATCTTTCTGTCATGACAGCTCCCCTACATAAGTGTTCTCCACGGGGTGTGAAGTTCTCGTTCTGACTGATAATGTTGGTACTGGTAATTTGATTTGTCTAATATCTTTGTAGGTAGTTAAGGCAGTTAACCAGCTGGAGGGTTGACATTCTTAGCTATTGCTTAGTCACATCAGTGATTTGAGCTCTCCTTGCATTATCCCATGACGCCATACGTTACTCCTTACTCTAACATATGGAGTGCTGAGGTTACTATCAGTTGCTGTGAGTTTTCAGTCTGGCCATTTGCCATCAGCACAACTGAACCAGTGAAAGAGACACGGCTAACACTAGCTAGACCCCCTTCTTTCTATGATGCAGGATGAACAACACTGACGCAGGAGCTGTGGCTGTGCAGGAGCTGCCGATGACTCAGCAGGTGTTGGGGGAAAAAAACACACAAAAAAACGAAAAGTAACATCTGGTGGAAATCAGTGCAAAACATTAGCAGGCTAGTAAAGCTAGTAAACCTAGCTTGCTAGCCTCCACGTTCTGAGAGGAATACAAACTTAACAGCATGGCGGGTCCTCCCATATGTTGAAAGGGAAAGATGGATTACACTGCTAATGGCACACTGACGCTTTTAGACGCTGCTTCCACAAGTATGCCCAAAAACTGTTTTATCCTCTTTTGAAAAATGGAAAAATATTCACCATCACTGCAATTTCACTATAGTTTGTTTATAGTTCCCAACAGAAATAGTGAGGAGAATTAAAACTAAATAGCTCAACCATAAGGATTTGGTCCTTTATTGGGATTTGTTGACAATAAGAAAATTAAAATACTTTACCAGCCTTATGATTTAAATGATATACAGTTTATACAGCCCAAATGGACGGCACTAAGCAGAGACCGGTTACCTTGCATGTTAGAGATCTTGTGCATGTTTTCCGAGCTGTCATATCCACAACGCCACAGTGGATATCTGGATTGAACTCACGTTCTGAAAACACAGGAGAGGAGTGAAGGAGAAGAAAACTGTTAACTTAAAATACATTGTCACAAACCAACTGCTCTGGTAACTTGCTTAACTTTAAGTTGTCTTATGTAAAATATTAGCCTCAGATGAGCCCTAGCCTTTTAAGCTGATTCATGTGACTTGAAGACAGGCAGCTGTTCTACCTGGTAACTTTGTGAGTTGGTATTTACTAGCCAAGTAATATACATACTGATATCTTGTGGGTAAAACTTTGAAGGTGGATCAAATGTGCCCTATACTCCGTTAGCTGTGTCCTTTTGTGATCAAAGAAATAGATTACTGATGGCAGGTCTTTACACAAGGGGGTTTCATATCAGGATCATGAATCATCAAGTATTTTGTATGGTCTTTGAAAGAAAGTTAATTAATCTTTTACCCTATTATGAAGCAGACTAAGCAAGATTAGAGAAAACAAGCCATTTTAGGCAAAAACAGATTATGCTGTATGAGACAGTATCAAAATACTGTATGTCATAATCTAAATTGAATTCACAAATCAGACCTGATATCACAAAATACTGAGAGTAGTTTCCCTCGATGCCCCCCTCCAACTGACCTGTCACTTTCTTGTTAAGGTGGCGTCTGCTACTGGCACTGCTGCTGCTGTCCTGCTTCTTGTCTGAGAGGACTGAGAGGTGGCCCTTGCCATTGGGAATCTGACCCGGGGCCAGTAATGGAGGCTTTGGTATGGAGGGACAGTTAAGGCCTGGTTTGAGGGCTGATGATGAGGAGGAGGAGGAGGTGGTGATGGTGGTAGTGTTGGAGCTCACAGTGGTGCTAGAGGAGGATGTAGAGGAGGATGAGGTGGTGGCGGGGGCAGATGGGGCCTGCACCAGCTTAGCCGACGAGTCCACCCTCAGATGCATCTTCTCCACCTTGACAGCCGGGGTGAGGCTGGAAGAGAAGGTTACAGAGATGAAGAGGGCAGCAAGGAGGAAGCTGAGAGTTAGAAACACAGAGCCAGTGAGGAACGCATGGTGAGTGACAGATGTGCACGCATGGATGAGGCTGGGAGGACAAAACATAAAATCTAATATGATCCATCATTTATCAAAGAAAAACAGGTGTCAAAATATAGCACTTTTCTCTGACAGATTTTGAATGAAACAGATTGATATTAAATGACACCACATTGCACTTACAACTCTTCTTTATTTAGATTACGGCCTGTTAAAACGAGTAGGAACATTTCAAACACAAGTTGACTTGTTAAAGACTAGCTAGAGTTGAGGAAATATGATTATTAAAAAGAGAATCTAAATCCGAATAAAAAACTGTACGAGGTGTAGGGAAGCCATGGTGAGGAAATTTCCCCACCAGTCAATAAAAGTCACGACAGCACCAGTGTTGTAGATTACACCGGACAAGAAAAGATATTCATCGATGATGCTCAATATCTGAGAGAGATAGAGTGCCTACTTTGATCTTTAACGTTAAATCCTCCGCCATCATCTTGTCGGTCAACTCTCCTTACTCTCGTCAAGTTAAATCTGACTCCTGATACTCAGCTGCTGCTGTACGGAGCAGAAACTTTCAGTTTATAATTGTAGCGTCCGTCGTCCTACTAACTATTGATAACACGCTTAGTATTTTACATGTTTTTTTATTTGATGAATGTGACAGCTGATACACAAAAAAGAACTAAATCAGTCTTATTCCTATAAATAAAAACAAAAAAAAGCAAAATGACGGTGGGCAAGTGATGTCGGTGTGTAATCGGTGTATGTCCAAACACCGTGTAACACCCGTAACACAGACTATTGCAGTAAGCCGGACGAGGCGATACTGAAGGACTTGGATTGAACAGTAAAGACGCAGCACACTCCCTATTTTTTCCATCAAAAAGAGTGGTGTTTCTTCTGCCACAAAACCATATTTGGCTGAGTGTAAATGTACAGACACCAGAGGGCATATTAACCAGGCAACAGCCAAGATTTATTTTTTTGATGCTTGTCCAACTAAACGAGTTAACGTTAATTCACTACAGTTCTGTACATGTACAGGCAGCAGTTGTCATTACAGCCAGTGAAATCAACAATCGCCAGCTTAAACTTTCACTTGTTACATTTCACTCTTTTAAAATTGCTATTTTTATATAGAAAATTGTTCAGCCCTAGTCTTGGTATGTATCGGCATATTGCACAACCCTAGCAACACACAATACCACAAATGTTACACAGTGAAACTTACATCTTGTCCGGCTGGAGCATCCTGAAGGGTGCAAAGGGGGGTCTTCGCTGAATGCCTGGCAGCTTCTCTTTGGCTGGTTTGAGGAGTTTGGGATTGGAGGAGGAGGAGGAGGACGTTGAAGAGGAGGATAAGCTGGATCCAGCGGTGAAAGGTCGGCCAAGGATGCCTCCGCTTGCCACTCCAGCTACAGACCCCGAGCCTAGCCCAGGCCCAAGTCCGCTGCCGCTGCTCCGGTTCCTGCCCGGCACGGGGAAGGGAGGGGTGGAGACTGGCTTGCTGGCCGAACTGTGTCTTCTCTCTGGAGTGACAGAAAAATCAGGCTGGCATTAAAACACAATAGCTGATTAGATGATCAGAATTAAGCATCACAAACCTTTAATCAAATACTTTAACAGACTATATGGGTAAATGTGGCAATAACTGAAAAGGCAAGAGACATTGGAACATGGAAATCTTCCTCTGACAGTAGTGAGCAGGTTACCTCAACAACAAATAAGCAGCATTTGTGATTCATGCCAACTCAGCCTGAAATAGAGCCAGCCAACAGGTCAAGAGCTTTATTTCCTGCCTGAGCTTCTACTGTGCAAACTGATAAAAGGCAGTATGACAGCAGACAAGG
This sequence comes from Macquaria australasica, assembly GCA_005408345.1. Classification (NCBI taxonomy): domain Eukaryota; kingdom Metazoa; phylum Chordata; class Actinopteri; order Centrarchiformes; family Percichthyidae; genus Macquaria; species Macquaria australasica. The sequence goes on from SEMN01000317.1 coordinate 421,121, forward strand.
TTAGAATGATACCGAGTGGTGGATGGAAAGAAAAAAAAATGCTGGTCACTAAGTGCTTGCATCCAAAACTAAATATATTTTCCTTTGAAAGAAATTTAAGTACACCATGGTTTCCAAAGATCATCTAACATTAGTCTATTGCGTGTGCACCCACAATAATCATAGAAGGGTTTGGGTTTTCACAGGAAGCTGTCATCACTATGCTGTTGCTAAAAATAGCAACAGTGATACAACAATCAAATAGCACACTCAGAATAATTTCATTGTCATTTCCACTACTGTTCCTTAGCATAGACTCATTTCATCACAACACAGACTCATTTCACAGAGTCTAGAGCTCATTAGCTGCCACAACAGAAACTACCAAAGAACAAGACTAGGTCAAAACCCAGTATATGGCTGGACCATGTCTGGTCAATGTGCTCCTGAGGACGTTTAGAGGACTGTCCCGCCTTGGTTTATGCTCGAATAAGACACCGTGGCAGATAGGTGTGTGAGCTACGAGCCTGCACAGAGGCGTTTATGCTCAATGCGCTATCCATTGCAATAATCTCAGAAACGCCAGGGTCTCAACAATGGGGAGGTGCACAACCACACACCGCGACGACTTGCGGATATCGAAAGCTGAAAGGTTCACATTTTGTCTCTGAATTTCCGTCTAGTGGCCTTTACAACACATTCCAACTCCGGGAAAATTCAGAGACGAAATGCGAACCTTTTGGCTTTCGATATATGGAGCCTATGTGCTCGATGCAAGAGGTGCGATGACGTCACTTTTGGCCCGCGCTGGAGACACTGCGTCAGAGGACATAATTGAGGACTGTTCACGCCTATTCATTTCATCTCACACTTTTAAAAAAAAATTCCAAGTTTACTTTAACTTGCACCGACTCACACAGACTGTGACCATAAGTGGGGGGAGAGAGAAAGAGAGAGAGAGCGAGAGTGAGAGCGAGGTGTCCACCCATGAGCTGAGGAGAAATAGGCGACTGAAGGTTAACATGACCCTCTTGCTGTCAACACTTTGGCGCATGGGCAAAACAGCAGAGAATGAGGAAGAAAAACCTAGCAGCAAACATAAAGAGAATGTAAGAGGATACAGCTTCAGGAGCACTAACAGGTTTTGATGGAAAGCGTCTGTGTCGGCAGCTAGCTACCGTGGTGAGGTGTGGGCCTGGTTAGCTAACCTTTTACTGGGCTAACTCCATGGTGTAGCTGGGAACTGGGCCGTGGGCCAACGCTCAGTCTCAGCAGGTGATCTGCAAACAAGCTTGTTGCTGCAGAAACAGTGGAGGGGATACTAACACATGCCCAGAGCGGACAATCCTGAGCTCCTCCAGCCCAAAAACACACAACATCAAACTGTATAGCCTTCTTCCAATTTACCTTTTCAAGGAGAAAAAAAAAAAGAAGCTTTTAAGAGTGCCGTCTACACACCCATTCACGACACACTCCAGACATCTTACCTCCCTCCTCTTCGCAGCCTCTTTCACTCCCCCCTTCCCTCCCTCCCCTGCTGTCTTGTCCTGTCCCAGTCAACGGCACACCCTGCACACAAACTCACACCAGGAAACCCCAGCGTGACACAAACATCACAAACACCGAGAAAAGAGAGCCAACACCAGCAGCAGTGGAAGAGGAATAAAACAGGAGTAAAGAAAATGTGTGTGTGTGTGTGTTGGCGGACAGACGGACAACAGACACAAGGGATAGGAGGAGTCTTAATATCCTATTTCACACTATCAGTTGGCTTGGTGCTAAGGGGAACCCCTGTCTGTAAGAGTGATAGAAAAACACCAACATACAAGTGTGACGGCCTTACTACCATCTCCACAAGCACCATGTTCAAGCCGTAGCATGGCCTGGCCTCTGTATGTACACAATTTGCAGAACAATAATACCCTTGTTCTTCTAGTAAAAATAATAAATATACTACTATCTAAGCTCAAGGTGCATTATCCAAAAATATCAGCCAAAGCAATGCATGAAAGTCTTTGTTTCGACAAGTTCATAAATGAATGCATAAAACGGCAGCCGAGCTTGCAGCTTCTCGTTCTGCGGTGAGCGTCGCCCCTGCTGGGATCAGCCTCAGCCGAGAAGCACAAACACCTAACGGGAGACAGATGGGCTCAAAGAAGCCCGCTAAAATCATATTGAGACCATTTCGATGGTGCTGAGATCAGTGCCCTTGCCCCGTGTTAACGCCACATGGGGTCTTCCTATAATGACATCAGAGGGAGGAAGACGGGAGGAAAATCACAGCAAGAGCGCTCCTACTCTCTCTCACGTACAGTACCATAGCCACAGAATTTCACTTAGATTTAGACGGTTCCAGCGTGGAGCTGAAATGATTAGTCTATGGGTGTTAAAGATTTTAATAATATATTATTAATTTAAGTCACTTATCAAGCAAAAAATGCCAAACATTGTCTGGCTCCAGCTTCTCAAATGTGAGGATTTGCTGCTTTTCTCGGTTTTATATCATTATAAATGGAAAGTATTTGGGCTTTGGACTGTTAGACAAAACAAGACATTTGAAGACCTCACATAAGGCTCTGGAAAACTGTGATCAGCCATTTTATAGACTAAAAGATTCATCGATTCAGCGTAAAAATAATCTTTAGCTTAATTGATAATGAAAAAAATCATTAGTTGCAGCCCTATTCCGGTGCTTACAACTCCCACTTGAATGGAAGTCAAGGGAGACACCATTAGCTGCTCATTCAGCAATCTCTATAATTTATTCTATACAATAATTCAGTAGCATACAGGTGGTGGTGAACAATTATAATTATTAGAGATGCATCGAGTCTGAGGCGATGGTGACCTTATCAAGCGGACTGGGTATCGACCAGATGCGACCGATCAACAATTTCCGACAGAACACAATTTCAATCAAATCATCAGTGGCAATGTTAGATGTAGTGTTTCCGCTGTCATTTACATGCATTCAGTCATGGTGGGCTGCTGACTTAATTTTAAGTTCCACACCAATCTCTGGACCATAATATTGCCTTATTTTTCATTATACGGAAGGTATGGGATTGGTACTCTGTAAAAGGTAGATACAGGAAGGAAGGGCTTAGGAACAGAAATTGGTACAAGAAAAAGTTGCATTGGTGCATCCCTAATAATTAGTATTAACACATTACATACAGTGCTCTCACATAACATATTGAGTCACCAGTGAACAGTTGAGGAAACAAATGGCTATTAACGGCTTGAAACCAGTCAAACCACTGTTGATATGGATGCTTATACTCCATATATCAGATTGTCTACAGTCTGCAATCACAGTACCACCCTGTTAAAGAAGTACCATCGTCACCGTCTGGAGTGTTGTCAGTACTGTTTTACTTCATAGGCACTGTAATGCCCTCCAGTGTTTGTCTACTTCTCATTCACAATCCCCCAGGCAGGTAGGACAAATGGATGCTGCAGTTCATAAGCAACAGGCTGGTCTAGACAGGGGTGTATCAGTCTGTATCGTTTAGCAGTGTGGGAGGAGTCCTTTCTTTGAGCGTTGTTGACACAGTAGCAAGGACAGTTCCTCTAGGAGCCATGTGCTGTTATACCTCCCTCTTGTGGCAGACATTGACAACTAGAATTGCTGTCAAACTTCATGGGGAAAAGAATTCAGTGACTAAAACTTAATCCACATTTAGGACAAAAAGAAGAGAATGTCATCAGAGTTCTGCTCTAGATGCTGAGTGTTGCATGGGACAAAAACTGATACTAATAAGGGTTGAAGCCATCAGGTTTCTGTCATAACAAGGCCCCATGATTGATTGATTTACAACGACTACAACAAACTCTTACTTTAAACAAACAGCCCTACATGACAGGACATGGTAGGTGTCACTCTAGCATGCAGCCTTCTTTACCATTTCAAGGAAATGAGTTTGGGAGTGAACAGACAGCTTATTTCTTTCAGCGACTGTGGGCGTTTGTGAACTTGCCGCGAACACTGTCAAGTTTGACGAGATCCACAGTGATGCAATCACTCTATTCACAGATCTATATTTCATCCATTTACTTCAATACTCTAGCCAAAGATCCAGCTTAACTACTACGCAGCGGGAATCCATGCGCTGAAACGCACATACACACATCCCTGAAGTATTAACAGAACCAGAAATCTGATCTGAGCTGTACGCGTTAAAAAAGTACATTACTGCGAAGAGCAAGAGAGAGCCACATCAAATATTAACAGGGGAATTGTAAACACACACAAGTGAGGCAGTGAGTTAAATAAATAAATAAATCAAAGTCTGTGGTGTCCCTTCTCAGGTTACTGTGTGGAATATGGTTCCTACAGATGAAAAGAACTTTGTTACTTCCTTCTTCACTGATCTACTGTATCTGCTGTCCATGTTCACTCCCCCTTCTTGTATGGGGTTACCTATAAAAATCAGAAACTCTGCATGGTGTTTGCATGAAAGATGACTCTGAACGCACGCATGCATATTCATGTATGTGCATGCATGTGCATGACACTTACCGTAGTGTGCTTGGAAGGCTTGGGGCTTGACTACCTGTCCACAGTGGCTGCACATCACCAGGTAGAAGTCGTCCTGTGCGGGACACTGGCCAAATATGGGCATGTCTGTACACAGGGGAAGAATCAACCACACGGGACACAAGTCAAGGAGAGGCAGATAAAACAGACCTGTTTTCACCTGGTGCTCCAGTTGGCAGCACACTCTGAATCTACATGGAAACCTCTATCATTTGTTGTCATAACACTGTAATAGCTCAAGATAGGGTAATTCCACATTTGAAATTGACCAATTTTGCATAACAGCAAGACGGATGTCCTGGGTAAAATTTAGACATCATTGTGTTGCACCACAGACATGAAGACACGTAACCATATTAAGAAGATTAAAAAAAGTGAAGAGCTCACTCAAGGCAACCTGACAAGCAAAGTCTACACGTGAAAGTACAGATCACTCATAAGTACTAGTTTCCATTCATCATAGAGAACATGTTCAAGTGATAAGAACCAGGAAGAGCCGAGCCAGCAATCCAAAGGTTACCTGCTGTCAAAGAATTCATGCCTTTCCAAGATATAAACAAACACTGCATGTGTGTGTGCATGATTTGTGATTTTAAATCAATAAGGAATAATGTTCAATTTCCTCTCATGCTGCCTGTGTTGTTCTTCTGCTGGGTAACTTCTTCCATCTCTTTCATGCTTCCAATGTTGACGAAATTGACGGAAAAATTATCTGAAACTTTTGATTATCGATTAATCGTTGGAGTCATTTTTTAAGGCAAAAATGCCAAACATTCTTGAATTCTAGCTACTCAACTGTGAAGATACCCGGTACCCAGATGGCACGTCTGCAGCTCCAGCATCTCTAGTCACCCAATAGTATTCACCAAGCCTCACGCTTCACAAGCCACTCTTAGGCAAATCAGAGGGAAGTGCCGCTCCTCACCACAATGTGATCAAAATTTACCCTGGCGCAGAGAACCAGAAACCACCTAATTAAGGAGGCTAATTAAGAGACTGCCTGGGGCGTTATGATGAGATGAGCAGAAGACAGGATACAAGAGGAGAGAAGTGGAGACCCTCTCCAATATGTACTCCGCCAGGACCGTCAAGGGTTCTCCAAACATCACTGGCCGAGTTTGGAAGGGAAGAGGGCCATTAAGCAAAGACTATATCAAAAGGGCCTACCTGGCGGGTTCCCTCTCAGGGAGGTCAGTGGCAGTCTTGTGTGGATGAATTGACAAGCCTGATGCTACTTAATGCGTGTCAATTGTTTGAAGCCACTCTGCTTAAGTGTCTCCTTCAACAGCAGTGGAGCGAAAAGACTTATTTCCACAGCGGCTGGGGTCTGCCACAGAGAAAAGGCAAATGTCTTCACTTAATGGACAAAGGCATGTAAATTATATAGAACTTGAGAAGAGAAGCACACTGCTGATGTGCACAAGCAAGGGTCTGACTACTCAGCAAAGAGGACAAGTGCAGAAATGGGATGTGGAGGGTGGTACTCACTGGCCATTAAAGCAGTAGTTGAAAGCTGACCTGAAAGTTCTGGGTAACTTTTCAGTTGTCTGTTTTCATCCAATTCCCTCTACGAGCCACTCTTCTGTACCACTAGCAAATTGAAGTTATAATGAGAGAGTACACATATTTGCTAAATCAATAACTTCCCATGTATTCTCCATTAAAACTCCACCTTCTCCAAGATCCTTTATTGAAACAGGCCAAGAATCGCGGAGTCCAACGGGCCAACCACATTTCCTTGCTGGATCAATAGCAAGGTCAAACCAGACTCATTCCCAAACTGCTGCTGTTGTTCACTTGGAGCATTCTCCAAACGGGTTGCTGAACTATAAAAGCAGCCCAGCTAGATCGCCTTGCCACTCTGCATTCAACGCGCTGGCACCGGCTGAACCATGCCGCTAAAATGGCCAGACTTGAAAAGTGGTGTAACGCCACTGTGTCTGCCCCGTTCTCAATCTCCATTTTCTTCTTGTGCAAGTAGGAGATGAAAAGGATAGAGGGAGAAAGGAAGTCGCCGTGGAGGAGAAAGAAGAGACAGAACAACCGAGCAAAGCTAAGAAAGGAGCGCGGCGGGGAGAAAAAACACAGAAAGAAAGAGAGCAGAGAAGCAGGCCGAGGCCTCAGCGAGACAAAGAGAGTGAGCAGAGGACCTGCGCTCGAGGAGAAGAAAGAGCCTGTGAGCACGAGACAGGGGAAGAGAGTCCAGTTAATTTCAGCATCCTCATCCATGGCAGTGATGAATGATCTAGGTGGAATAGTAGCAGCTCTGGCTGTGAGCAGCACACACGCTGGCTGAATTTGACCTGTGGCTGACGCTACGTTTCCCTGCTTCCCTGACTGTGACGGTGTAAAATGTATAAAAAGCGAGACAGACGAGTGAATTCATCAGTCATTAATTGCCATACATCTTTACAATGTGTTAATCATCTGTGTGTGTCAGAATGGCGGTTACACCACAGGAGGAATCTGGTGGTGAGTCATGGCGGAGAGGTGTAGTCATCCACTTGTAATACCCCTACTAGACACACACACAGAATAACATTCTATGAACACACACTTCTGCCACAAGCAGCATGTGGTGATCAGCCCCATGACACAAACAACAGTCACTGACAGACGCTGCTGCTGATGATGATTTGAGACATGTTTCAAGCCACTTGCATGTCGAGTGACCTCACAGCATTGAATTTTAACTGGCCATTCTGACTCTCTGGCTTCCAGTATTTCTTCAGCACATCTCTTTAGGTCAGCCACACATATCACACTATTTTAAATATTTTGTATGAAATATGAAAGCTCTATTTTACTTGTCATTGGGAGCTTCTAGGACATTTGCTGTTGATATTGTGCAATGGTCCTGGGGACTCCAGCCACATTGTTGACCAGTGCAAATGCAACATTAGATAAGTGCCCTGTCAAGTAGCCTGCAATTAACCCTTTCCTTTACAGCAACACGTGGAGAGGAGGAGGAAAAAAAGTAACTAAAGCTGGACACACACTGATGACATCATAAGTGTGGGCCAAAATCATGTGACCAAAGTCAAATGTGCCGTCTTTACCCTGTTCTGCAACTACATTATTAGACAGCATGAATGAAACCAGAACCAGTCATTCCAGCACACGTGCGTCCAAAACATTGGACAAATCAGTGTCCAAACTTGTTCTATATCAGGACTCACCTAAGTCAGAAAACTGTCAATTTCTGTGACAATAATTCACACGAAAGGGATCGCTCTGTTGTTGGCTGTAGAATTAATGATGGTGCTGAGTGTCTGCAGATGATCCTCATGATTTTTGCTTAATTAGTGCCATTTTTCTCTGCCAAATTATACCCACAAATAGAATTTCAGAACAGAAAACAACAGAGAATTAATGTATTTTCACTCTACACTTAGTTCTGAAATAGAGCTCAAAAAAAAAAAAAAAAAAAAAGGATGCATCTTCATCTTGGGGTCCTAGTAGCTGCGATGACCGTCCCATAACAGCGAGGTCACATTTGACATGCCCTGCTCATGTGTCCTTGAGCAAGAGATAAAAATCCTTTTGGCAAAGTGATTAAAAGTAGCTTGTGTTAGTGTTGCTGAAATGCATAAAATGCTAAATAAACATACCATCTTTGTGAGTGCATGCTTTTACGAAGGTTGCCCAGTTAACTACTTAAGACAACGCCCGACATTAGCGTAGCATTAACCTTTCATTAAACGAGCTAGGCTTCAAACTACATTCATTGTATCCATTCATTTAATTCTGAGTTAAATGACCAGGTTAGTCTTCAACTCATCCTGTCAAATTGTTCATTCTGATATCTTGGAGAGCCTGGAAAACAGTGCATGATTGTTGATTGGTAATTAAACAAGATGCCATTTTATTGTTAGAACAATTTACCTTTGTGGTGAGGCTCATTGTAAATCCAGGCCTGCCAGCAGGACAAAACAGCTAACACTAATCGAGGTGTTTCCAAAAATAAAATTGCAGCACAAAGTGCTCTGAAAACATCACTCTGTGGCTCAGAAGCCAGATGATGTGTGCTTCTGACACTGGGGGTTTTATCACCCATGTTAGATTATGTCCCTTCTCTTTATTCTGTCATGACTGAACCATACCCTGTTACTGCCTATATAGAATTAATAAACCACAATATGTTTCAGCTTTAGAGAGGAACCTGAGATCATAGTTACTAGCAGGAACATAATCGTCCTATCACTTTGTTATCAGAGTAGTCCCATTTATTTTCCAAGGTTACATTTGTCCGGCCTGAATAAATCAGAAATTTATATGACATGCTGGTTGGTGGGCAAGTACTTCAAAAGACATTAAAAAGTAATCTTAAATTTAGCATTTTGTTCAAATTGCTTACAATATATCTATATATGTGGTAATAAAAACATTACTGTTGGTCATATTTTGTGTTGAAACAGTGTGTGAAGCCATATCATATCATTTTAACAGAACTATGACTAAGAAGGGGCTTTTTCACTCCCAACTGCTTTTTTAACAGTGACATTTCCGTTTGAGGTTCTCGTTTTGAGAAATCATACAAGTTTCTACTAATTCACTTTCAGAATTTTGACTACCTTAAAATTGTTAAGCCAACAAACCTTGCTGTTGTCTTAAGATAGTGAGAGACATGAAATACGGAGGAAGGTTATATGTAAAATGGCAGAAATGTGGATGCAAGTCCATTAAATGCTTTCTCCAAACAGAATATGACATTGTTGCAATGTTTGGGCCTATACCCAACTACAGCGAGTCTAAGTTGTTAACCGTTAAGTTATTTTAGGGACAGATGCAAATGTCAACTACCACACGTACTGAGACACATGTTTCACTTTTTATATCCGGTTGTCCAGTCAATTCATGATGTGCGTGATTTACAGTAGGTTTACATTTTGGCCGCACGACGCGTGTAAAGTGTTTGAATGTGTGTGTGTGTGTGTGTGTGTGTGTGTCTAAACCCCCAGAACCAAAATACACCTTTGGCCCTATATTTAAAAAAAATAATAAAAATTAAAAAAAACACTCACCTTCTCTGCACAAACGCATGGCATCTCGATTTTTCCCGAAGTCTTTGAAACTTTCCTCCGATTCAGCACCTGAAAATGAGGCGATCCGACACACAGACAAATAAATAGTTGCACTTGCTTGTCTGCCCGTGCTGTTGCTACCAGTAGCGTTTCTTCATATTCCACCAAAAACTGCATGCAATCCGGCCAAAAAAAGGACAGGACTGGCAACTGTCGCGCTCTACCTCGCTTCCTCGCGCACATTCGGGACGCTGGGGAACTCACCGTCGTTGCCGTGGAGTTTGGCGGCGTCGACCCAGTTGCTCCAAGGCTGTCCCAGCATTATTTCTGGACTAGGCAAGGATCTCCGCTCCGCAACAGTCGCCATTGCTGTGGAGCCTTCTCCCCGCTGGATCTGCTGCTGCTTCAGCTGCTGCCTGGCCGCTCGGCGTTGCTCCCCCCTGACGTCATCCTCGGCCCTTTCCGACATTCTTTCCGCTACAATGTAACAACACAAGAGTCAGCGTTGCTAGCGCTCGGGATAGGCGGACTTTTTCACTGATTGACACGGGCAAACGCGTGTTGTTTCACCGCACCCGCCCCTCAAATAAATAAATAAATAAATAAAACCTCTGTGTGTGGCCACTTGACAAGCAACAAGTACAGAGCTTATACAACACATGATGTATACCGAATTGACCGGCACTTTATCTGAAGGTTTATGGATCCCAGTTAGCTTTAGCTTTAATCTCTATTGCATGCAATGCTTAACTACTTGGCTTGTTAATGTTAAATCTTGCTTATTAAACATGGCATAAACATATCTCTGGTTCACTCTGGTTACATAGCAATATGTAGTAGTATCATATAATTTATATTAAAATAATTATACATAATACATATAAATCAGAATGGTATAGTTAGGCAGCATACAGTATACTGTAGCCCTATAGTAACCACCAACCGGACAATTATTAAATTGGCTTAACAGTATGTACTTGTGTGTTGTTCCTTGCAAAGTGCATCATAGCTGCTTGTATTTTGGAATATTTATGGTTGAGTTGTAAAAATGAACTGTCTCTGTTTCAACATCCTATCAAATCAGGCACATTTGTGACACTGGGCTGTATAAATAAATAACAGACTTGACTATGTGTTGGTCTATAAATAAGGATGACTGATTTTGAGATTTCCCTTATACAGTGTAAGCTTACTAAACACCTGTGTTAGTGTGACACTAGTGCACTAATAACAGTCTGCACCATGCTTATGCAAATTATGAATATCACAGATCTTGCAATGACACTTTTATGGGGCAAAATATTCAACTTCTCACTTTCTTTCCATGCCAAGAAAAAGTAAGTATTTAAAATCAATTTATCTATCTATCATATACACACACACATATCAGCCATGAGAAGGTACAACCATAGACACACCAAAACTCACACTTCACATTTTTGCGTGATTTTGCATTGACATCATGTCATGGCTTGAGTCCTAGGAGTGTAACACTATAATATGTTTTATGCTTTGCCTGTAGATATTAACTTTGACGTGAGTCCTCACACACAAGATTATAGGTAAAACATGTTGCATGCATCCTTAACTGTCATTTTGCCATTGAAATAAAGACAGACTCAAATTACATGTTACGCTCACGTTACTGTTAATTCAACAAAATGTCTACTGCAGAATAATGTAATACATAATGAGATTTATGACCGACTTTTAACAGATTCCCCTGCGGCTCCTAAACTTATCCACAGCCAAGTTGTCTTTACTTTCACTTTCAAAATGAAATGTTAGTGATCCACCTCCACCACCTCCACCCCCCGGTGCACATATTCAACTGACTAAAGCTGAGACACAAGAGAAAACAAGAAATGTGTATAATGTCCATGTTGTCTTTCCACAGACAACATTTAGTGTAGAGACTGCTGATTCTTGTAAAGAGTCAGTAATACACTGACTGACCTGACTTACAAATGGCATAAACATTTCTAGTCTTCATCTGGTGCTGTCCTTCCTATTTTATATGAATGACATAGTTGTTGATTCTATGTAACTATTTTTCTTTTCCATCTCAAATCATCAGATATTCTTAAGGACACAACCATCCGTTAGTTTGACGGAAAAACAAGGACAGTTTAAGCAGCCGTCTGTCCTGTTTTCCTGAGATCGAATAAAGGATATCTAAAAAGAAAAGAAATATCCTCCTAATAAATGGCAAAAAAGTTTCATGTATTCCCGTTTGGCATGTATGCAGAAAAGCCTTGAGCAAAAACGACCATGGCCCTTTGTTGCTAGTTTTAAGTGTACAGTTCAGAAACTTGGCTTTGTCTTCAAACCAGCGCTCAATTTAGAAATACAAATTAAGAAGCTTGTCCTGAAGATGTTGCCAGTGTCTCACAGAAAAAAAGTTATGTTTTATTTCCTTTGGTCTTTATTTATTGCCCATGCATACACCTCAGTCACAAATTTATCCATTTCATCAAAGTGTTCCAAAAGATATGAACACTCCAGACTCCACTTTTGAATGCAGCCTTTCTAATGAAAACTGGCTACTGTAGGAACTGTTAAAATGGTCAAAACACAAACTGTGGTTGGCTACCAGGTTTGAACCTGAGTACAATGCAGTATATTACGTTCATGCGACCTACAACAACTGGGTGAGCAGACATAACAAGCATGGTGCTGTTAGTTTGAGGGTGACAAGTGAAAAGTTATATGGATTTCAACTTTTAGTGCCTTGTTATTTTCTTTTGGAAAATACTACTAAAATAAAGTTTGCATTACATTGAAGAAACAGTGGCTCAACACATAATACTCTACAGGGATTTGAAATGGCACTTCTATATTAAATTGGTGGTAAGTGCAACATCAATTATTTGACAACAGGCCAGACACAAGTAGATTTCCCACAATGACACAAAACATTAACAGAATTTCTTAAGAGGCATGCATGGCAAATCTTCTTTCACTGTAATGTGTAACTTACCCATTTAGCCACTGCCACAAATTATAAGACCCTGTAGAGGACTTTTTTTGGTGTGGGTTTTTTGAAGGTTAGCCGTGCCTTAGCAAACCATTTAAGTTATGACATACTGATGCTGAACACTAGTCCTACTAGTCCATCTCGATGAGTAGCAGTCATGTTTGGTCTGGGATGGGCCCAGAAGTGAAGTCGTTTTTTTTTTTAAAAAGCATCCCAAATTCTTAATCTTTAACAGATAGAAATCACAGGATTTCCTCAATAGCCCCTTTTTAGACATACACTTTAATCTCTGTAAAAGTCACTCTTTTACATTCCTCACGTGTGATTAAAAGCAGCGACATTGACATCACTAGAGACTGAACATCACAGAATGAAAATATACATTGAATGACCAGAAAAATAAAGACCCCTGTACAATATTAGGCAGTCAAATACTAAAGTACTGCCTTTGTGAAACTTGTAGTGCTAGTTTGCTGAGGTGGTGGTGTTGTATTGGATTGAATTTCATTGAAATGTATTTGTAATATTTATACAAAGTCTAATAAACACATCCAATAAAATCAAAAACCTCACCTTCAATATATATATATATATATATATATAAAATACTATACATATAATACTAATGAATATTTCACCAAAGTAGAAATAGTATTCAGGGCAGGACTATTGTACTGGATTGTGCTGCATCTATTTTTCAAGTTAGTGAATGTATAATAATGTAGGAGCAACAGAGAGTGTCCTTTTCCTTTTGCTGCTACCTTTCCTCTAGCGCACTAATTTTATCATGAACACATTAATAGTAAAAATCCGACTAAATTAAATAAGATTAAATAAGTAGAATATACATGAGCAACTACTCATGTGTTTTTTGAACCCATAGTTTCTGAAATCCACAAACAAGCAAAATAAATGTTGTTGTTTTTTGTATATGTGTGTGTAAAACAACTTGAAGAAAATCTAAAGTACGTTAAGTGAAAACATCACAAGTAAACCCGGGAACAAATGTATGAGTCTGTCTGGGGAATTACAGGGTTGTATGTTTGCTGAAAAACAACTACTGTAAAATTTCAATACTGAACTCCAATATGTCTCTAAGTGACCATTGTAAACATCTATCAGCACTATACAACTACTTATGATTATTGTACAGCTATAAAAAACCCCCAGTAACTATCAATAGTGTAGAGTAATGAGTAGCTGTGAGATCTTACCTTGGCAAAATAAGAAAAAAGGAACTTAATTTTAACTCAATCAGCCGATCCTCATCAGTTTGGGTGATTGCTGGCTGCCACACACACTAGAGAAAAGACACACACGCACACACACAGACAAGCATTGAGAGAAGACAAGTCAGTATCAGGTTCTTTGTTTTGCTGCTAGAGTTAATCAGTTAACATGGAATTATAAGACAAATGTCTGGAAGGTAACACAGTCCTCCCTGGGCCTTGTCGTGGAGTTCTTCACCACTACGCAGTAATCCAATCCATAAAGCACCATCCCTAACCACCCTCTACAGCCCCACAGTAATCCCTTTTAAAGACTGAGACCATACCCTTTTATCGTTGTTTTTGTTGTCTTAACTGATGTAAGACAGCTCATGATATATTCATAGAGGTAGAAAATGACTTGATTACGCAAAACACAAAGCCATACAATGATAACTGTTGTGCAGGAATTACAACAACTTCCTTTTGATTTGTTTACATTTGCATAATACTTCAAAAGTTGTTTGTCAAAAGCTTTTGCTGCAGCCTATTTCCTTTTTTTTGTGTAAGTTAGGAAATATTGTTGATTTGTGAACACAACTTTTTCAACCAACCTTTTTCACAGCAGACATTTTGACTTATACTGTGTAACTAATAACATTAATGATGGCTCTGTTCCATGTAGGCGCGTCAGTGAGCCAGCATGCGTAATATCAGGGACTAATATCAGGTTGGCACTGGCAAACCTAAGCTGCATGTAGCCATTACTAATGGCATTCACTACCTACGGACGTCTTGTGCTTTTGAATATAGTAAGCAAAATAATGACACATTTATGGCATACAAAAACTGCAACTGTACAGCACTATATCTTGCTTCAGCCAGTGGGCCTGTGCTCTCAGAGAAGCTCAGGTAGTATAGATCAAAATCCATGCTTGAAAGTAAACTGGAGCTCTGAGATTTTTCTTTCTATTGTTATTAATTGGCTGAAAGGTCTGATAATTCCTGTACTTCCACTAAAGAGTAATATACTGCTCAATTAACCACTTCCACAAATTCTTTTCAGGTCCACCTCTACCTATCTCTACCTATCCCACTGGTCAAAAGTCCTGCTTGGTCATAGCTCATTTTGGCTACCCTGAAGTGACGTTATGTACCCAAAGGGTAACCAACAGACCTATGTCATGGCAGGCATTTGACTTGGCAAACAGAGATAACTAATAACATTAATAATGCTACATTCTACTACTAAATATGCATTGCAGTCAGTACGGTCTTCAAATTGTGGGGGGGGGAATGGCATAACCTTTCACAAAATACTGACATGAACACCATCAAACACCCTTAAAACTGAAACTCAGAACTTACATCTAACAGCCACTCTTTCATTTTGGCCACATTGTTTGTTGTTGACAAAAATACATCCATATCCAGATACTTGGACTACACTGCCTATACGAGAGTGAGTAATGAACATCATCATTTGACAATTTTACAGCCTATATTCTACAAATCTAACCTGAAATCAATGTGACACGGCTATTTTCCCTCTCTCTCTCTCATATATATATATATATATATATATATATATATATATATATATATACAGTCCCCTCCAAAAGTATTGGAACGGCAAGGTCAATTTCTTTGTTTTTGTTGTATACTGAAGACATTTGGGTTTCAGATCAAAAGATGATTATGAGACAAAAGTTCAGAATTCCAGCTTTTATTTCATGGTATTTACATCATCTAGATGTGTTAAACAACTCAGGACAGAGCACCTTTTCTTTGAACCCACCCACTTTTCAAGTGAGCAAAAGTATTGGAACAGACATTATTAAATTAACTTAAAGTGAATAACATTTAATATTTGGTGGCATAACCCTTACTTGCAATAACTGCATCGAGTCTGCGACCCATTGACTTCACCAGGCTGTTGCATTCTTCATTTGAAATGCTGTTCCAGGCCTTTACTGCAGCCTCTTTCAGTTCTTGTTTGTTTGTGGGGGTTTCTCCCTTCAGTCTCCTCTTCAGGAGGGAAAATGCATGCTCTATTGGGTTAAGGTCCGGTGATTGACTTGGCCAGTCCAAGACCTTCCACTTTTTCCCCCTGATGAAGTCCTTTGTTGTGTTGGCAGTGTGTTTTGGGTCATTGTCTTGTTGCATGATGAAGCTTCTCCCGATTAGTTTGGATGCATTTTTCTGTAAATTGCCAGACAAAATGGTTTTGTAGACTTCAGAATTCATTCTGCTGCTACCATCATGAGTTACATCATCAATAAAGACTAGTGAGCCCGTTCCAGAAGCAGCCATGCAAGCCCAAGCCATGACATTACCTCCACCATGCTTCACAGATGAGCTTGGATCATAAGCAGATCCTTTCTTTCGCCATACTTTGGCCTTTCCATCACTTTGGTAGAGGTTAATCTTGGTCTCATCAGTCCATAAAACTTTGTTCCAAAACTTTTGTGGCTGATCTCTGTACTTCTTTGCAAAATCCAATCTGGCCTTCTGATTCTTTTTACTGATGAGTGGTTTGCATCTTGTGGTATGGCCTCTATATTTCTTCTCTCGAAGTCTTCTTCGAACAGTGGATTGTGATACCTTCACCCCTGCCCTGTGGAGGTTGGCAGTGATGTCAGTGACTGTTGTCTTTGGGTGTTTCTTCACAGCTCTCACAATGTTTCGGTCATCAACTGCTGTTGTTACCCTTGGCCGACCTGTTCGATGTCTGTTGCTCAGTACACCAGTAGTTTCTTTCTTTTTCAGGACATTCCAAATTGTTGTACTGGCTATGACCAATGTTTGTGCAATAGCTCTGATCGATTTTCCCTCTTCTCTCAGCTTCAAAATGGTTTGCTTATCTCCCATAGACAGCTCTCTGGGTCTTCATGTTTGCTTAACAGCAAATACAGTTTTCACATGTGAAACCCAAAGCCAAAAACAAGAACTATTTAATGTTTCAGCAATCAATCTAAAAGGCAACACCTGAGCGACTAGAAACACACATCAGTCACATGTTCCAATACTTTTGCTCACTTGAAAAGTGGGTGGGTTCAAAGAAAAGGTGCTCTGTCCTGAGTTGTTTAACACATCTAGATGTAAATACCATGAAATAAAAGCTGGAATTCTGAACTTTTGTCTCATATTCATCTTTTGATCTGAAACCCAAATGTCTTCAGTATACAACAAAAACAAAGAAATTGACCTTGCCGTTCCAATACTTTTGGAGGGGACTGTATATAAATATATATATAGCATAAGTTGTGCAAAAAACACATCAAATAATAAAGTGACATTCAACGCAATGAACTCTGGTCTGCTGGTCACAGAAATTGCTTGAAACGAGTCGACAGACCGTTGTACAACCATAACGTGATGTGACCATTTCATCACGATACAACTCCACTGCAAGTCAACAAAAGATCGTTTTGAACTCTTGTACATCTCTACACACACCGACTATGACTCCGGAGTCGATGTATTGTATACACTGTAACACTGTTCTTCCACACAATATTGTCAGTACTCGTAGTTCAGGCAGTGGTTTGGGCTCTACGAAGACAGCGTGTCAAAGGCCACGACTGGCAAAAGACGACATTATGTAGTTTCTTTAGAAACGAACCACTTGTCATTGAAAAGTAGGTGCACAACTTGACAGGGCAACTCAGTTAGCTTGCTGAGCTAGCAGTTTCATCGGCTAGCGTCCCTCCCACCTCTTCGAGACACTAACCACACACACGGACACCAACGTCCCTTCCGAAAACAGAAAACACAAAGTAAAAGCTAACCGTAAATACGACGCGTGGAAAAGGACGAGATGTCTGCCAGGGGCCGTGTCGTGAAAACAGGCTCCGTCCGGTGTGCGCCTGTGACTGGCACAGACGTCGGCGGTTACGTTAGCCCGCTAGCTGCAGCCCGCAGCCACGGCACAAGTCACTGGCAGTCGCCGCGCATCGACAGCAGCGTCACTCTTACCGGGGCTCTCTGGACGCTGTGGACGCAGACGTGACACCGGGCGGGTGTGACTCGACTGGATGCACCGGGCGAGGGAGGCAGAAGACGGTGGGGAAGAGCGAGTGCGGCGCTCAGCCTCTGTGGAGGTCTTCGCCTGGCGCTGCCATCGCTGTTTACCAGACTGCATTGTGGGCCAGCGACGTCACCGCGCCAGGACGCACGCGCGCGCACTCTGATGAGTTGAAGCGGCTTCATCTTCATCATCTTCATCATCATCGTCATCATCATCAAAGTGGCCTAATTTTGACCCGGACTGGGAGAAAGTCCGGCGCCTACCTTCCACACATTTGACTGTAAATGAGATCAAACGAGTCACCGTTTTGATCCCACCAAGGTGTTTCTGCAAAGATTAAAAAGGACATTAATGTGGTTCCAGAAGATCTATGTCAAACATTTTGGTCCTGTCCCCACTCTTGTACTGTTTTGGCAAGATATCTGTACATTTATTTCCCTGTATATTGTTTCTGAATTTTCCCTCGCCTATGAAAATGTATTGTTTGGCTATTTTTTTTTTTACTTACCCTTCTACCAAAGCAAACCAATACTGTATCATCAACTTGATTGTGTTATTTGCAAAATCGCATATTCATAAATCGAAGTTTTCCAACCATAAACCAAATTTCTTACTTTTTGAAAATGAAGTCAAACAATACATTTCCTCAATCCCATATTCTAAAAATAGGAAAGCTATCAAAACCCTAAATATATGTACTCTGTATAACGTTTTTTATGAGCTGTTTTATGTCCCCTGGCGTTGTTTGTTTATGATTTCTGTATGTTCTCTATGTTGTTTGCTAATAAAAAGTTCTTTTAAAAAGCAGCCTAATTTTGGTCAGTTGTCTTCGATAACATAGGCTGCAATGGCATACACCTTGGGAAATGTGTGATGGCCACTGTGTTGCAAACAAGGTAATGGAGGCATCATATAAGTTATTCCATAAAATGTATGTTGTGAAAGATGTACTTGAAAGATTTTAAATTGATTGTCATGCAATAACCCATGCACGGTAAATAGTTAATTATGTTGTCCCAGCTTCAAAGTCGTCTTCAAAAACACTCTATGTTCTTTCTTATTACCATTTAATGACTTCAGCTTTAAGTCTTTAAATACTCTCATAATGCCATCAGTGGTACTAATAACACACGTTTAATGTGAGTTTTAAAGTTAACTGCTAATTCTAAAAGCAGGCGAGGTGAAGAAGTGCTTCAAGCTTCCACCGGCTACATATCTCGTCCTGTTCTTCCTCAAGTGAAAGAGACTCACTCTAAGATTAAGGGTCTGTATTGACAAATACTTACTGTTGCTAATTTTCTGAACAACAGGTTTCACTTTGATCCTCCACAATGTACATTCTGTGTCCGTGCAGATGCTGATCTTTGCAGCTCTGGCTTATGTCTAATAAGAAATATAAACACAAAACACATGCAGGTAAATATTTAGCCTATTTGACAATATCACTGAGTAACTCAAACACATTTTACACACTTTATTAATGCCTTTGAATTATATTTTAATTCCCCTTCAAAGTGTTAAACAAAAAAAGCCAAGAAACTACATTGCTTAATATCAAAGTTGCTATTGTTTAGACGAGTAACCTATATTAAATGTTATCTAATCTATGCCTAGTGTGAAATGTGTAAAATTATGTCTTTGAATCTTCTATCAAGTTATTCATTCAGTTGTTGTTGTTGTGTTACCCAATTTAACTGAGAAGGTTTTCTTGAATAAAGCTTTTAAAAAAAACTTTAAAACTCAGACTCTCTTCTTAGCCAATCACCGCCGTCTGTCGTCAGAGGCGGGGGCGGGGCGAGCTGCTCTGTCCACTTTCTGCTGCTCAATAAAGTTTATCCAGCTAGGCACAGACAGACATGGGAGCTGTTACAGATGGTAAGTAACTTTTAAATTCATTGATTTCGGCTCTCTGGTAAAAGCCACGAGTGGAAATGCAGGCCGAAGCTCTGAAATACCCATGTGTAGCCAGCCGTGCTGTCAAAAGGGAGCAGTTTTACACGCAGGACCAGCCTGCTATCACAACAGCTAATACACAGTAGCCACGTTAGCTAGCAAACAGTTAGCTCAGCGGCTCTTGAATGTACCTGCCGTATCTGAAAGGCTGTTTGGTTCCCGCTTTCGCCCCCTATTCTAGATGAGGTTATTCGGAAACGTCTTCTCATTGACGGGGACGGGGCTGGAGACGACCGCCGAATCAATGTGCTGCTAAAGAGCTTCACCAAATGGTGCAACTCGCCTGGGACCCCGGAGGAAGGGTAAGTGTGCTCCGCAGACCCCAGCCTTGGACCTTGGCACCAAGAATTTCTATAAAAGTGCGGTGAAGAAGTAACTCTGTAACTCTGTGCAGGTACACGCAGTATCAGAGGATGCTGGGCACGCTGGCCCAGTGTGAGTTCTCCATGGGGAAGACGTTGATGGTTTATGACATGAATCTAAGGGAAATGGAGAATTATGAGAAAATCTACACAAACATAGGTAGGAAATGGGGATTTTTCCTGACGCTGACCTTGAATATTTTCAACCCAGACCCCTTTTTATACAAGTGTGCGCACACGTTGCTGACAACTCATGGTCTGTGTGCTCTTTTATATAACAGAAATACTCGTGTTCTTGCTTTTCATACTTTGCATGTGGTGACTAGAAGAACTGGACCACCGGAGTCGCCACAAAACAATGTATGGTTTTTGTGTTACTAAATGACACCAAAATAATCACCACCATGTCCACGTTGCAGAACAAAACATCACGTCTGCACACGAGAAGATAGCAGAATGCAAAAAAGAAATTCAGAGGGCGAAGAGAATACGTAAAAATCGCCAAGGTAAGAAATATTTTCAGTGCTGCAGATCGAGTTAGGCAGTTATTTACAGGAGAGATTTACTACTTACTGAAAGACTGATTGGCATTTTTCACTACTTTCTACCATTTTATTAACTAAACGATTGATTAATTGATTAAAGAAAATGTCACATTAATCAATACTGAAAATGATCTTAAATTGTTGACATGGCTTGATAGTAGAAAACATGTCCTTGAGGAGCACAGTAAAGTCTCACAGATTGTCAGATGTCAAAATGATGTAAATATATTTGTGGTTAGTTTGAATTTCACTTTTTTTTTCTTTTCTTTCAGAGTACGATGCTTTAGCTAAGGTTATCGAGCAACACCCAGATCGACATGAAACACTAAAGTAAGTCAGTCTGTCATCGGTTTCATCCACACATTAAGTTGTTCTCCTTCACGTGTTCGAGCAGTTCTGGCTTTCATGATAATTAGATTATGTGCTTGATCACTTGCAGGCAGTTGGAGGCGCTTGACAAAGAACTCCAGCATCTGTCTCACATCAAGGAGAATGTAGATGCAAAGGTAAAGTCAAATACTTTTGTCATCTCTTCTATTCTAACCTGTAATGTCTTTAGTCATCAGTAATAATATACAGGTGGTGGTGTTTTGTTTTTTAAACCTCCCTTTTGTCCCACGCAGTTGGAGTTAAGGAAGAAGCAGTTCCATGTGCTACTCAGTACCATTCAGGAACTACAGCAGACACTTGAGAGTGAGTAAACGAGGACATTTTGGGTGTCATTTGGCATTGTTTGTGCTTTTTGTTGTCCCTGTGTCATGTCCTTTGTTCTCAATAGCTGTTGATCTGTACATTACTCAAAAAACACAAAATGTTTATCTGTTTCATCCAAGTTTAGAAAAAGCAGAGGTACCCATGCCTTGCTAATCATTTTTATCTTTCCTAGATGATGAGAAATCAGATAACGATGACAACAGTCAGGGGAGCCCTGCAGAGAATGGTGAATGAACGTGTAGAGATCCTGACTGAAATAAATCAAGTGAACCGCTTTTAAATGATTTTGATTTTTTGTCTAGGACTTTTTGTATGGATTTTTGAATAAAGCTGACTTGTCCACGCATGCCTTTGTTCATTTTATTTACCAAAATGGTGGGTTTTTAGATGTATGTCTGTCCCTATAACTCATAAATGTTATTGTTTTTATTTGGAATAATAAACTGAGGTTTCAAGGATGACAAGGATTTCATGATGGAGAGACAAGAGACATCAGACTGACACAGGAATGGAAGTTACTGATTGAGAGAAAAACAATGATTATCAGGAAATAAATAAATATCCATTGATGGATTACTGAACTGGAAGTCATGACTGAATCAACTTTGTGTTTACATCATTGAGGCAGCCCCTTCCTTGCTGAGGGTGGACGAGCACATTGGCTTATTGATTACATGGAGGAAGAGAGGTTATGTTCATGTACTTGGTTAGAATATCTAATAAGTTTGTATAATTACTAAGGATTACTTTACAGCTCCAGGGATCATGGCAATTCCTGCCAGGGAACATGACTTATACAGTGTGTTTCTAAAATCTATTTTTTCTATGTGAAATAACAGGCATTTTAAGTTTTTCATGGAGTGATTGAATTTTTATTTCTTATTTCTTGGAATGACAATAGGAGTAAATATTACAGTACATTTAAAACGACTCCCCATACGCTGACACTGACCTGTTCTGACTTAGCTGACTTATGCAAATGTGTCCATTCTACACTGGATGCAGTAAAATAGTAAATACAAAAAAAGAAAAAAATGTATAACAGGCCTACAACCACATACTGTATTTGACAAATGCAAGAGGTGCAGTAGACTTGTGCTGTTAGGCCTTGACCTCTAGAACTCCACCAGGAATGTGCGGGCCTTCATGAGACGATTGAGGCGATTCTCCAAAGCAGCCCTCTTGCTGCCAATGTCAGAATCCTCCTTCAGCAAGAACTCCGAACTCTCCTTGTCCTGAAGCACCTGCAGCATCTCCCTTTGCAGCTGGGCGGCAGACTCCTGCAACATCTGGTAGCGGATCACCATCGGGATCTGGTCAGCCAGACGCTGGCTGGCAATCTGAAGGAGGAAAAAGGAAGAAACATTTGGCAGACAAGGACAGGTATTGAAAAACAAAAAAACATTGTTTTCGTTCATGAATCATCTCACAAAATTAAAACTTACTTTGTAATACGAGTTAAGGTGCAGCATCAGCTCCTGAAATGTTGCATGATTATCCGTTCCGTACACAATACTCCTTTGTTGATAAAATGTTTTGCTGCCGTTGTCTTCCTCCTCATCCTCCTCTCTCTTGCTGTCACTCAAACTGCTGCTGTAGGTCCTGTCCTGAGAGTAAACAAGCAGCTCCATCTTGAACTGGGTTCTCAGCATGGATTCAGCAGTGGACTCCTTTTCTTGCTTAATGGCTTCGATCTTTGCCTAGAAAATGAGATTCTGGTCAGTCTGAACACTGCATTAACATGATGCAAATTAAAATTGAAATACTGACGATGACTATCAAATTATATGAATCTGAATATCAGACTCTTAGAGGATGGCTACCTTGGCTGTTTTCATGAGGTTAGGAAATCCAGTGAAGCTACTTTGGGCCAGCTGTACGAACACCTTCCTAACAGCATCTGGAGGAAACAGAAAAACAAGAACATCCAGCAGCTTGATCTCCACTGAGCACTTCACTGGTGGCTGTATGATAATACAGGCAAGTGTGAGCAATACAGAAATACACATTCAATCTGTCATATATTCGATCGTATACCTCCTATATCCTTGAGTCTCTTGACAGCTGGTTCTTCCAGCTGTTTGACCTGCCCCTTGACCATGACCTCAAAGGTCTTGTAGTTGATGAAGCCCGGCAGTTCTCTTCCACGGTACTTCTCTTCATATTCCTCAACCTCTCTCTCAATCCTTTTGTTAACTGCAACACACAAACATAGACTTCAGAGTCCTGCTGATGGATGGCTATAGACCTGATCAACATGATGCACTCACAGTTTTCTCCTGAGTGGTCCAGGTGGGCATTCCACTTCCCGAACTCTCTTCTGAGCATAGAAAAGACGTTGAGCCTGTCTCCACACTTGAGTTCCTCTCCTGTAGTCAGGTTGATGGCATCGTGAATGAACGCTGTCACTTTCTGCAGCACAGATAAGAGATAAGAGAGACTTTTATTGTCATCCATCTGTATACACTGCAGTACAGTACATAGAGGAATGAAACTGCTTCTCCTGGTCCCTGGTGCAAAACAAAAAGAATGAATATGATGCAACATTCAGTGGGACTGAAGCAACATTCAGACTACGTGTAAGTTGCAACAATAAGATACAAGAACAGGTACAAAACAAGATACACAACAAGTTACAAACATGTAGTGCAATACGCAGGACAACTATACAAGAGTTGTAAAAGTAGGCCTACAAAAATATACAATTAAGAAGGTGTAAATAAGTGTAAAGTGAAGTAGTTAGCAACAGTAAAGGCAGTTTGTGGGTCAGAGGATGTGCAAGTAGAAACAGATGTTTACAGGTGTTTTATCTTTATTTAACAAATATTTAAAGAGAAATTCATATTGGTGGTGAGCATGTGTCTTTGTAGACTGGTAAATGTTATGTAGCGTGAGGGAGCTCACATCAATGAGGAAGATGTGTCTCTCAGTATCGTCAGATGGGGGTCCATTGCCACATCTCTCCAGTTCTGCACGAGTCTCTGCTATTTTCTCCTCTATCTGCTCTTCCAGTCGAGGCAGAGATCTCTGCAAATCACACAGGGGTCAAACCTTTAACACCTAAAGAGACTAATCATAAAGTATACGGTAAATTGTTAAGCTGAAGCAATAAGAAAAATTCACCTCAATGTGATGCACCAGCTCAAGTGTGAGCTTCTCAGCCAGTTTAGGAACAGTGGCATGACCGTCATTGTAGAGAGTGCTACAGCAAGAATAAAAAGCTACTGAGTACATGTTACATTACATGTTAAAATGCAAATCACAGCATTGATATTTCACCATTAAAATATGTGTTAAAATGACCCAAAAAGAATGAACTTACTGGAAATGCACATGATCTTTGAAGAAGGCTTTCTCTCTTTCTATTGCTTCAGTCAGAGACACCTTCTCTGTGATCTCCTTCTGACCCCTGCACTTGACGATCATGTAGCCCTTGTGCAGGTGGATGACCTCATTATGGACAATCTCAACCACCGTCTCTTCTGTGCCTTTGTCCACCAGATCTGGCTTGGTCAAGATACCTGAGAGAGAGAGAGAGAGAGAGAGACAAACAGACAGTGAACTATCTAAAAGTCAAGTAACTCTGGCAAGTGGCCTTCTTCTAAAATCAGCTCTACTTACCCAAAGTCCTCTCTCCATCAGGATCCACCTCCTGGGCCATCTTCAAAGCCTCTGTGGTTGCTATGTCCACGTTGCACGGAACAACCACCAGGCTGATGGTCTCTTGTTTTTTGATGAACGTCTGGATCAGTCTCTTTATCTGAAAGTGTGAATTCATATTGTACATCAAGTTATAAATTGTACAACTATCAAATCACTATTGTGCTTAAATCTGTTCTATTCACATAATGAGTGAATATTACAGGACTGAGGGCCTTGCTAGTGAAAAGGTCAATATGGGAAGTCATTTATGAGATGTTGTGTAGGGGTGGGAAACACAGGGCCCAGGGTTTTTTGTGTGTAGATTTCTATCCCGGTTAATCTGGATAATCCACAGACCTCACTGTCAATACTTTTCCATGGAAAAACTTTCTACCAATGAAATTGTCCCTATGGAAACTGTTGGCAGCATGTTTTGGGGACATTGAACTGGCATACCTGGTCTCCAATGTTCTCTGGCTGTCCCTTTACAGCCACCCTGGCGATGCCGGGCAGGTCAATGAGCGTCAGGTCTGGAACATCAGGAGAGGCGATCTCCAGACTGATCAGGTCATCGCTGATACCCACCCCGACCCCGGCCATTTCATCCTGAGCTGGAGAGACAGGACATGATGATGATTACAAAGGAAGGAAATGCAGATCACGGAAACCTAAAAAATTCCAGCAGTGACATTTAAGAATGCTGTATACTGTACCTTCTCTAATCTTTTTCTCCACATCTGCAGGGTCATCAATCTCTTCCTCACAGTCCTGGTAGCTTATCTTTCCGTACCACTCCTCTCCTTCTTTCTTCCTCTTCATCTTCAGTTCGAGAGGACATCGTGTCACAATGCCTAAATTGTGAAAGAGTGAATGACAAGAGAGGTGAAAAATTCAAAGTAGAATCCAGAGTGCTTGGTGAAATTATGAAAAGCAGTAGGCTATCTCAGCTAACCCAGATATCTTCTTCATAAAAGTGGGGTCAATATTACATCTTCAAAACATGTTCCAGGCATAATAAAAATACTAGAGAAGTCTAACACCAATTTCAATATTTTCTTGGCAAAATCCATGACTCAAATATAAACAGGTAGTAGTGTGGCTGTATGTTCACCTGCTGACTGTCTGAGGTTTAGGGCCTGATTCTTTGTACAAAGCCAACAGTGCTGCTAATGCAGTTGCAATTCAGTTTTCATTGGGTGGTAGTCTTTTCTCTAGCACCACCAGCAGGTTGACGTTTTCATGTTCCACACAGCATGAATTGTAATAACTTTGGCGATCCTCTGCCTTTTCATTTAGCGCCATCATGTGGTCAAACTTTCAGTGACCAAATATCTGTATTCCCATCATCCACAGCTGTTAACGTGCTAACACGTTAAACTAAGATGGTGACCTCTGTAAACACTATACCTGCTAAACATCAGCATTTCAACAGTGTGAGTCATTGTGAGCATGTTAGCATGCTGACATTGGCAAAGCACAGCTACGTACAGACTCAAAGAACCACTAGCATGGCTGTAGACTCTTAGCATGTTATTATAAGCTAAAGTCAAAAGACTATTTCCTCTGGAGAGGCAAAATATATGTTCTGCCCTGTCAAAAGGTTGTTCTTTTCTTCCCGTGTTGCTATCAACGTGCAATGCAGTGGAATTGTTGTGCGCATGCAGTATCCATATAACTAAATGAATAAGGAGGCAGTCGGATGCAGCCAGGAGGAGGAGCTATGTGGCCTTAACTGAACACTCCCTGCCTCTTTTTGAAATTATGTTTTTGGGCATTTTCAGCCTTTATTAGACAGCGTCAGTAGAGAGATGACAGGAAACGAGGCAGAGAGAGATGCCACAAAGGTCCCCATTTAGGACTCTGACCGGGTAGCCCATATAGCGGTACCACATAAGATAACAGATGGTAATAATGGAGAAGTAGTTCTTTACTCTAACAAGTTATTGTTGCCTCATTTGTGCAGATGAGCTGATCATATACGTATAGACAGGAATTTCACATATCATATTTACTGGAAGTGACCTTGCAATGAAGCACTACAGTGAACTTTGTCGAGGCTCTGGTTATTTTCTGCCTTGTGACATCATTCATTCATTCATTGTTGCAGCCTACAAGTTGGCACGGTGCCCTCATCTAAACCAGAGCAACTGCTGTAAAACCAGCCATGCAGGTTTTGAGATCTCATACTGATGGCCTTACTGTTCACTTTTCTATATGTTCTTTCTTTTTTCTTAATTCGACCTATGGCACATAATGAAACTTAATTATCCCATCATTTGTTATGTTAGGCAGTACACAACGTTTAATGTTGTAGCCTTACACATCCAGCAGTATACTGCAGAGTCATAGCAGATAGATAGATAGATAGATAGATAGATAGATAGATAGATAGATAGATAGATAGATTATAAATAGATAGATAGATAGAGTTTTGTTCTCACTGACTGTAACTTACCACTTCCTCTTGGCAGAGCCACCCCTGACAGCGCCTCCAGCACGGAGCTCTTGCCCGAGCTTTGGTCTCCAATAACGGCGATAGCAGGCAGCGCCAAGTCCTTCTCTACACCCAGAGAGCGAAGAGAGTCAATGAGGTCAATGCAGGGACGCACCTTCTCCTCATAATGTTGGTTCAGAGAGTTCATGATGAGGACTGAATTGAGTTTTGTCCGTGACCAGTCTACAACAGCAGCTGCCGGCACGCAGAAACTTGAGAGAGACTGATGGAAGGTGCAGGTACTTCAGGGATGGAGCGGAGAAGAAACTGAAAGTTAAGTTAGGTTTTGTTTCCTTGACATTCATTTCTTGGGTACTGTTCCTGGAAAAAACACCAACAGAGCGGATGTCGCACGTAAAGTCAACCGCCAGGGAAAAAATACCCATTTAACTTTTGTTTTATTTGATGCCATATGGCGCGAGGTAAAATATTCTACAATATGATTTACATTTGATAAAAACTCCTTAGTGCAGTCTGCCTGACCACCATTCACCAGCCTCATCCCACCAGCATCTTGGTTTTTGGTTTGTTAAACACTTGTGTTTAACTGTCAAATGATTTTAATGGTAGCCTTTATTAACTAGCCTTTAATAAAAGAATATTATCATTTCTATTTGCATCTCAACTATATTTACCATTAACCTGTAGGCTTGTCTTTGTCAGCAGCCACCCTCAGTTTCTCTTTTTATTTCCTCAAATAAAATTCACTTTATTTTTGTCTCCTACTTCACTGAAAAGTCCATTCTCAGTTTACATGCACTGGAGGCTTCAAGTGTCCACATCACACTTGTGTAACTTGCATTACTGGAACACAACTGGCTTGCAAACTATTTGTGATGTCACAGAATGATGCTGAACCACCACGTGTTAAACTCAGATTGAAGGTGAGCACAGAGAAACTTTCCCTCTTCAGCAAAACAGCCTTCTAATGTCAAAGTCAGCACATACATCATTCTGCACAGTGAGGCTCAAACATCCAAGTAACAGGGACTTTAACCGTTACATGCCCAGTAGTATATGAAGTTATAATATGTAGCTTCACTTTGACCAGCTATAACATTAAAATGCAGCCCCAGTAATATCCAATATAATAAAGCGCTTTTTATTTTAAATTTGAAATAGTCATTTATAAAAAGTGATCCACAGTGACTGCTGTGACCTCTATACTCAAGCCCATTTGAATGTTACTGTGAAACCGGCAATCCCATGTAGCACCCTAAGTGACACTTGTCATGACTGATCCATCTGTGGGTCAGTATGGGGTTGCAGAACTTCATGAAGACGTTTCCTAAAAGCTTCTGGTGTCTTTAGTACAGCAGCCTGGTACCACAAGAAACAGCCATATTCATTCATCACATTTCGAACACAAATAACCAAAACCTGTTTCAAATATTGTCTTAATTATAGTTCTTTCTTTTTTTGGCTATCACTTTATTGATGATACATGCATGATTCCAGTCAGTAAGCATATGTACGAGAGTGTGTGTAATAATGAAGATGTACCAGTTTTTTCTAACACAATATCTGTTTTGACCTACTGTGTTCATACATTAAAATATCAACCTGCCAAATTTACTGAAACTACAACAGAACATTTACAAAATTAAACTAAAATAAAAACAAACCACCAAGAAACTGTTACTGAAATTAAAGTTGAAAATAAATGAAAACAAATCTAAACTACCATCCTGGTGTAGGGTCTCTCCTGCTGTCTTTCTTGATAAATCACGTGTAATAGCTCAGGCCTGGTCCGTCACACCAGGAGCCCGTTTGCAAGAAAGCTTGCCAGTGCTGCTTCCTGTCCTGGCCTCAAGCAGGAGGAGGTCAGCTTTAAAGTGATGTAAGCAAGCAACTGGCAACCCAACAGAACTGCCACACAAAACATGGTGTCTGATGTGGGCACCAATACGGTTAATCCACAAGTACTGGCCTTCTAGGTCAAAGAAAACTAAATGAAAACCACAATGGTCATTTTAATTTGTGCCCAATATAATAACACCAACAAATTCATTACTGTCAAAAGGAATAAGAATTTTTATTATTTTTTTCTTTTTTTTATAATTATTTTGCAAGAGAACAGTAGTATATAAGGAAGAACTATGACTCCACATTTTTTGTCCATTTCTTCATCAAGACAATGTGGCTCTTATAACAAGCACATCCCGTTTAAATAGTATTAAACAGTTATGAGTTTAACATAATAGATTTGAGGCATCACAGCAATAAAGAGAATGTTAGATAAATCTAACACAATCATCATAATGCACTCACTCTTAGACACCATGCTCTGATTGTCTAAATGTTAAGACACTTGTTCAGGCCAAATCATGAAATGGTGCATGTCTTTTTAAACATACATGTTGAACATGTGTTAAGAACCTGGAGAAACTCATGAATTACCAACAAGATAATTGTCCAAGTCTGGTCCTCACCATAAAAGACTGAGCATCACCATGTTGGTGCAATGTTTCTGATTCATTCTTGTTGTGATGACTTATGAGCTTAAGGGGCTTGAACTATATTTTGATAGTAACTATTAGTAGCTTCTAGTTTTGAGAGCATGCTCCGATACAATGACATTTTCACATATTCCGATTTAGCTGTTGCATCAAATAGATAACTTGTACTTATCAATTCTACACTCAAGACCCAATGTGACAAATAATGTACCCACTCCACCACCATGACTGTATGTGACAGGTTAAAAAACAAAATCATGCTGTTAGACCTTGACATCCTCTAGAACTCCACCAGGTATGCGCGGGCCTGCACGAGGCGTTTGAGGCGACTCTGCAAATCAGCCCTCTTGCTGCTTATGCTGGAATCCTCCTTCAACCAGAACATCAATTGATTTTTATTCTGAAGCACCTGCAGCATCTCCCTCTGCAGCTGGGCGGCAGACTCCTGCAACATCTGGTAGTGGATCACCATCGGGATCTGGTGAGCCAGATGCTGGATGGCAATCTGAAGGAGGTAAAAGGAAAAAAAGTTTGACAGACAAGGACAGGTATTGAAAAACATATCCTGTGTCTAAACCTTGCTGTCACTGTTTTTGTTCATGAATCAGCACTAAATTAAAACTTACTTTGTAATATGACTTAATGTGCAGCATCAGCTCCTGAAGTGTTGCATGATTATCCTTGCATGTTATGCCTTTCCGTTTGTCTTCCTCCTCATCCTCCTCTCTCTTGCTGTCACTCAAACTGCTGCTGCAGGTCCTGTCCTGAGAGTAAACAAGCAGCTCCATCTTGAACTGGGTTCTCAGCATGGATTCAGCAGTGGACTCCTTTTCTTGCTTAATGGCTTCGATCTTTGCCTAGAAAATGAGATTCTGGTCAGTCTGAACACTGCATTAACATGATGCAAATTAAAATTGAAATACTGACGATGACTATCAAATTATATGAATCTGAATATCAGACTCTTAGAGGATGGTTACCTTGGCTGTTTTCATGAGGTTAGGAAATCCAGTGAAGCTACTTTGGGCCAGCTGTACGAACACCTTCCTAACAGCATCTGGAGGAAACAGAAAAACAAGAACATCCAGCAGCTTGATCTCCACTGAGCACTTCACTGGTGGCTGTATGATAATACAGGCAAGTGTGAGCAATACAGAAATACATATTCAATCTGTCATATATTCAATCGTATACCTCCTATATCCTTGAGTCTCTTGACAGCTGGTTCTTCCAGCTGTTTTATCTGCTCCTTGACCATGACCTCAAAGGTCTTGTAGTTGATGAAGCCCGGCAGTTCTCTTCCACAGTACTTCTCTTCATATTCCTCAACCTCTCTCTCAATCCTTTTGTTAACTGCAACACACAAACATAGACTTCAGAGTCCTGCTGATGGACGGCTGTAGACCTGATCAACATGATGCACTCACAGTTTTCTCCTGAGCGGTCCAGGTGGGCATTCCACTTCCCGAACTCTCTTCTGAGCATAGAAAAGGTGTTGAGCCTGTCTCCACACTTGAGCTCCACTCCTGTAGTCAGGTTGATGGCATCGTGAGTGAACGTTGTCACTTTCTGCAGCATACATGTGACAGCAGAAACAGAGAAATTCATCTTGGTGGTGAGCATGTGTCTTTGTAGACTGGTAAATGTTATGTAGCATGAGGGAGCTCACATCAGTGAGGAAGACGAGTCTCTCAGCATCGTCAGATGGGGGTCCATTGCCACATCTCTCCAGCTCTGCATGAGTCTCTGCTATTTTCTCCTCTATCTGCTCTTCCAGTCGAGGCAGAGATCTCTGCAAATCACACAGGGGTCAAACCTTTAACACCTAAAGAGACTAATCATAAAGTATACGGTAAATTGTTAAGCTGAAGCAATAAGAAAAATTCACCTCAATGTGATGCACCAGCTCAAGTGTGAGCTTCTCAGCCAGTTTAGGAACAGTGGCATGACCGTCATTGTAGAGAGTGCTACAGCAAGAATAAAAAGCTACTGAGTACATGTTACATTACATGTTAAAATGCAAATCACAGCATTGATATTTCACCATTAAAATATGTGTTAAAATGACCCAAAAAGAATGAACTTACTGGAAATGCACATGATCTTTGAAGAAGGCTTTCTCTCTTTCTATTGCTTCAGTCAGAGACATCTTCTCTGTGATCTCCTTCTGACCCCTGCACTTGACGATCATGTAGCCCTTGTGCAGGTGGATGACCTCATTATGGACAATCTCAACCACCGTCTCTTCTGTGCCTTTGTCCACCAGATCTGGCTTGGTCAAGATACCTGAGAGAGAGAGAGAGAGAGAGACAAACAGACAGTGAACTATCTAAAAGTCAAGTAACTCCGGCAAGTGGCCTTCTTCTAAAATCAGCTCTACTTACCCAAAGTCCTCTCTCCATCAGGATCCACCTCCTGGGCCATCTTCAAAGCCTCTGTGGTTGCTATGTCCACGTTGCACGGAACAACCACCAGGCTGATGGTCTCTTGTTTTTTGATGAACGTCTGGATCAGTCTCTTTATCTGAAAGTGTGAATTCATATTGTACATGAAGTTATAAATTGTACTATCAAATCACTATTGTGCTTAAATCTGTTCTATTCACATAATGAGTGAATATTACAGGAATGTTCACCTTTATCTGCACACCTAAGAATGTCGTTAGTTACTTTAAGCAGTGCTGTTTCAGTGTTATGTTTTTGACAGAAGCCAGATTGAAATTTATCAAAAATGTTGTGTCCCTCAACCAGTTGGAGAAGCTGGTGAGTGGTGAAAAGTGAAAATGTCAACATGGGAAGTCATTTATGAGATGTTGTGTAGGGGTGGGAAACACAGGGCTCAGGGTTTTTTGTGTGTAGATTTCTATCCCAGTTAATCTGGATAATCCACAGACCTCACTGTCAATACTTTTCCTTGGAAAAACATTCTACCAATGAAATTGTCCCTATGAAAACTGTTGACAGCATGTTTGGGAACTCTGAACAAGCATACCTGGTCTCCAATGTTCTCTGGCTGTCCCTCTGCAGCCACCCTGGTGATGCTGGGCAGGTCAATGAGCGTCAGGTCTGGAACATCAGGAGAGGCGATCTCCAGACTGATGAGGTCATTGCTGATCCACACCTCGGACCAGGCATTTTTATACTGAGCTGGAGAGACAGGACATGATGTATGATGATTACAAAGGAAGAAATTTCAGTAGCTCCATTAATACTTGGCTTTTGATAGTAAAGTCAAGTTTATTTATATAGCATATTTCACCTGTTAGTGACATTTAAGAATGCTGTATACTGTACCTTCTCTGATCTTTTGCTCCACATCTGCAGGGTCATCAATCTCTTCCTCACAGTCCTGGTAGCTTATCTTTCCGTACCACTCCTCTCCTTCTTTCTTCCTCTTCATCTTCAGTTCGAGAGGACATCGTGTCAAGGTGCCTGAATTACGAAAGAGTAAATGGCGAGAGAGGTGAGGCTAGCAGTAGGCTATCTCAGCTAACCCAGATATCTTCTTCATTAGAGTGGGGTCCATATTACATCTTCAAAACATGTTCCAGGCATAATAAAAATACTAGAGAAGTCTAACACCAATTTCAATATTTTCTTGGCAAAATCCATGACTCAAATATAAACAGGTAGTAGTGTGGCTGTATGTTCACCTGCTGACTGTCTGAGGTTTAGGGCCTGATTCTTTGTACAAAGCCAACAGTGCTGCTAATGCAGTTGCAATTCAGTTTTCATTGGGTGGTAGTCTTTTCTCTAGCACCACCAGCAGGTTGACGTTTTCATGTTCCACACAGCATGAATTGTAATAACTTTGGCGATCCTCTGCCTTTTCATTTAGCGCCATCATGTGGTCAAACTTTCAGTGACCAAATATCTGTATTCCCATCATCCACAGCTGTTAACGTGCTAACACGTTAAACTAAGATGGTGACCTCTGTAAACACTATACCTGCTAAACATCAGCATTTCAACAGTGTGAGTCATTGTGAGCATGTTAGCATGCTGACATTGGCAAAGCACAGCTACGTACAGACTCAAAGAACCACTAGCATGGCTGTAGACTCTTAGCATGTTATTATAAGCTAAAGTCAAAAGACTATTTCCTCTGGAGAGGCAAAATATATGTTCTGCCCTGTCAAAAGGTTGTTCTTTTCTTCCCGTGTTGCTATCAACGTGCAATGCAGTGGAATTGTTGTGCGCATGCAGTATCCATATAACTAAATGAATAAGGAGGCAGTCGGATGCAGCCAGGAGGAGGAGCTATGTGGCCTTAACTGAACACTCCCTGCCTCTTTTTGAAATTATGTTTTTGGGCATTTTCAGCCTTTATTAGACAGCGTCAGTAGAGAGATGACAGGAAACGAGGCAGAGAGAGATGCCACAAAGGTCCCCATTTAGGACTCTGACCGGGTAGCCCATATAGCGGTACCACATAAGATAACAGATGGTAATAATGGAGAAATAGTTCTTTACTCTAACAAGTTATTGTTGCCTCATTTGTGCAGTCACTTTTCTATATGTTCTTTCTTTTTTCTTAATTCGAAAAAAAAACATAATGAAACTTAATTATCCCATCATTTGTTATTGTGGTGGTGGGGCGTGGTTTGAGCTTGGCTGCAGAGAGGGAGAAGTGGAGGAATGGCTCAGGAGCTCAGAGCGTCAGCAGGTACAAGGCCACGAGCTGGGCCGGAGGACCACGTCAGCAAAGAAGCTACTTTTGTATATAGTTGGAAATAAAAGGGCCGAACGGCTCCTGCACGTAACTCCTCGTGTCGTGTTTTCTCTGTTGACGGGCCCAGAGTAGCGAGTGTCGCTACAGTTATGTTAGGCAGTACACAACGTTTAATGTTGTAGCCTTACACATCCAGCAGTATACTGCAGAGTCATAGCAGATAGATAGATAGATAGATAGATAGATAGATAGATTATAAATAGATAGATAGATAGAGTTTTGTTCTCACTGACTGTAACTTACCACTTCCTCTTGGCAGAGCCACCCCTGACAGCGCCTCCAGCACGGAGCTCTTGCCCGACCTTTGGTCTCCAATAACGGCGATAGCAGGCAGCGCCAAGTCCTTCTCTACACCCAGAGAGCGAAGAGAGTCAATGAGGTCAATGCAGGGACGCACCTTCTCCTCATAATGTTGGTTCAGAGTGTTCATGATGAGGACTGAATTGAGTTTTGTCCGTGACCAGTCTACAACAGCAGCTGCCGGCACGCAGAAACTTGAGGGAGACTGATGGAAGCTGAAACTGAAACTGAAAGTTAAGTTAGGTTTTGTTTCCTTGACATTCATTTCTTGGGTACTTTTCCTGGAAAAAACACCAACAGAGCGGATATCGCACGTAAAGTCATCCACCAGGGGCAAACATGAGCTGTAGGCCCCTGCTGATTAGGTTTTAGTAATTCTATTATGCCCAAATTTATTTAAGAAAATGCACCATGTAAGAAGAACACATGAAATTAATATAGCTATCAAAACCAGATTTTAGTGCAGGGTTCCTCTATTAGATGGGGCCTCAAGATTAGGCAGTAACGCTGGTGTGGCTTTATCACTTAAGTATCATTTAAGTTTATAATGTGCCTCTGAGGTCTGGCCATCTCCAAGATCTCCACAATCCTCCATCATTTCACTAGTACCAACAGCAATATGTGGCTTTTTAAAATGACCTGTGACAGTGTCTTGTTGGAGTTCAAATCTTTTTCTCCACATCTGCACGGTCTTTTATCTCTTCCCCATAATCCTTACCTTTTCGCACACCACTCTCTTCCTCTTCATCTTCAGTTGGAGGGGACATCTTGTCACAATGCCTGAATTACAGAAGAGCGAACGATGAGACAAGAAGAATAAAGTGAAAGTGAAATCCAGTGTACTTCACAAAATTAGTTAAATAAAAAGGATATCTTAGACTGAACATTCATGGTTTGGTTAAAGGCTGAATCAATATTACATCTTAAATCTATTTTTCAGAAGCCTAAAACAAATGTTTTAAATGTTGATTGATAGAGGCAAAATCAATTAAGCAAAAATGAAAAAATAATCCAAAATACTTTCTAGATTACAAAAAGAAGCCATACACCACTTACCCCATGGCCATACTTGAAGGCGGGGCAGAAAACCCGCTGTCATAGAGAGGCATGACACACAATGAGTCGTACAAATGGGGATAACGGCGCACACCTTCAGTCTCTCAAAGGCGTTCATGGTGTTGCACTTGATTGTACACATGAAAAGTGAGGAAAGTAGCTGTGTGAAGAAGGTATAAAGAGAGCTTGAGAGAGACAGACTTTCTCACCTCCACACACCTGGCCAATCGCTGCATCAAGTGTCCGTGCTTGTTGGTTTGTTATCCACTTTAGGTCTTTCAAGATAAAGGCTACACTTTGCTTTCTAAGGTATATGGATATACAGATACTTACATATTCACACATTACATTTGCATGGAAAGTATATAACTTATAAAGTATCTTTTCCAACACTTCTTTTTTCTGTATGGGACCACTGTGGCAGCCCAACAACTGGTCAGTTTTTATTACTGTTGGTACAACAATGGAGGCTTAGGGAGCCGCTAAAGGAACAAGAGCATAAAAAATATGCAGCTGAAAACAGCTGCTCAAAAGAAAGCACAGTGACTTGAACTAATAAGTGAAATCAAAACCTGTCTGTGAGAAAGCCACACAGTAAATGGAATGTATAAATAATGCTGGACTAATATAACTTTATCTTCAGTGTTTTTATAAAGGCATTTGTAACTAACAATAGTTACCTTCTGATCCTGAGAGAAGATGAACAAAACCACAAAAATAAATAACCTCATCTAAATTTTGTATTTTATGCATTATTATCAGTGCAGTATCTATTTGAGGCACCCATTAAGACACTTCACTAATATCAAACACTAGCATTGGCAATACAAGAGAAGTTTACAGTGTTTTCACAGTTTTATTTCAGAGGATAGGTTATGCATACATTACAGTACAATCTAAGACACATGGTTTTACATGGTTTTAACCCTAACCCTGATAATGTAACAAGACTCCGTCTTTATTTTAGTTTTAATAAAATTAATGAATAATTATTTCAAAAACATTAAAGAATGTGAATTCGACAACTTCTTCTATTACAAATCTGGTTTGCACTGCAGTTCCAACTGAATAAGATTTACTGGTCAAGGCACAGTGAGCCGTGTGGACTGGAGGATGCCGAGCTGAAGTTCAAAAACATGAGGCTTTCACATGTCCCTGGGGAATCAAGGTGTTACAGGATGCAGTGCAGCCCCATGTTGACTGCATCATCCACTGACCTGTTTGCCTGGTAGGTAAACTGCAGGGGGTCCAGCACGGGGACTATGATGTCCTTCAGGTGGGCCAACACCAGTCTCTCGAAGGATTTCATGACCACAGAAGTCAGGGCGACGGGCCCGTAGTCACTGAATCCTGGGTTGTGACATGTGAGGGTTTCTTGGGGACCGGGATGATTGTGGAGCGTTTGAAGCAGGAGGGGACTTCACGCAGCTCCAGTGATCTGTTGAAGATCTGTGTGAAGATGGGGGCCAGCTGGTCAGCACAGGCTTTCAGAAAGGAAGGTGACCCGGCTGGTGCCTTCCTGATCTTCTGTCTCTGTGCCGGTTGGGGGTCAGTGGGGACAGGTGAGAGGGTGGCAGGGGGTGGTGAGCACAACACCGAGGCTGCCATCCGCAGCACCATCTTGTTGCATCAGTTCTGTTGTACTGAAGTTGTATATGTTCATACTAAAGTCAGTCAGCAGACTGCGTGCCTTTGACAGGCGCTTGAGGCGATTCTGAAGGTGGACTCTCTTGGTTTGTATGCCAGAGTCCTCTTGAAGCAGGGCCTCAGTTTTCTCCTTGTCCTGAAGCATCTGCAGCATCTCCCTCTGCAGCTGGACAGCAGACTCCTGCAACATCTGGTAGCGGATCATCAGTGGGATCTGGTCAGCCAAACGCTGGCCGGCAATCTGTGGTTTGGAGAAGAGAAAGTAGGGGAGTAACGCAAAGCTACTATCTGTATCTGTGGCGAATATTACTGCAAAACGTAGTTTTCCCCTATCTGTTCAGAGTGCAGTATGTGTGTATATCCGAATCATGTATTCATATTTGGGCACACCCCTAGGAGAAAGACAGTGCTCTACATGTAGAGCATTTTAAAGTGTTGCCTTTGGAGAGTTCATCATGTTTAAGACTGACATATTAAAAGGGAAACTCTGGTATTTTTAAACCTGGGCCCTATTCTTTACAAATTTTGGGGTCAAAATGACTAAGTAATCCTTACTCTTTAACAAAACAGTCTGTCGCTGTAGGGATCCTGTCCATAATGTTGTCAGACACTTCTAATAACAATCTGAGCCAGAGTCAGTGGCAAAAACAAGCACGTTTAATGGACATACTTTTCACATGGCAATTGCCCCAAAGGACTACGCTGCAGCCATTGCAGCCCGTTCGCAGATGATGGTGGAGTTGATCTACTGGACCAGTTCCAAAACCTTTGGTAAGTATTAGTCATTTCGAGCCCAAAATTAGTAAAAATAGAGCCCAGATTTAAATATACCAGAGTTTCCCTTTAAACAACTACAGTAACAAATTACAGTAGTTCTTGAAAATTCTAAAACTAAAATTCTTTCCTACCTTTATACTGTATCTAAGTATAATGTTAGTGTGTGATGTATTAAATACTGTGAAGCACAAAAATACAATGTACAGCATGTAAATTACACTTACTTGGTAGTAGGATTTAAGGTGTTTGGTCATCTCTTTCAGGGTGGCCCCACTGTCATTATTGCTCACAGTGGTGCCAGGGCTTTTCTTCACTGATGGAACTGATGCAGTAACGGTGAAAGTCCCAAATCCCTGTTCATCTTCCCTCTTCCGCTTCCCTAACTTCTTGCTGTATGTGCTGTCCTGAGTGTAAACAATCATCTCCATCTTAAACTGAGTCCTCAGCATGGACTCTGCTGCAACCTCCTTCTCCTTTCTGATGGCTTCAATCTTCATCTAAAGGACATAAACATTAGTCAGTAAATATTCAACAGTGTTTGGTCATATGTACACAGTAGCAATGGACAATGAAAATGATACCTGAGCTGTTCTGATGAGGTTAGGAAATCCAACTAAGCTGCTCTGTGCCAACTTAAACAGCTCTTTCTTCATGATTTCTATAAAAGAAAATACAAATCAGACTGTTGAAAATCCTCCTTGCTGCCTAGTCCTAGGGGGGTGGGACTTACCCCCTACCTATTGAACCACACCTGAACTGATAAGAGGCCTGATCAGGCTCTGCTTAGTCTCTCCCTTTGTTTGCTGCAGCATGTTGGTCTGCATGTGATCTTCTTTCAGTTGACTGTGCACCGGATGCATTATTTGAGTAAGTTATGGATATTTGTTATAGTTATTGGTGTGCATTCATTCAATAGTGAACGAGTGCTTTGATTTGATTAAGATTTATTAGAGTACCTTTGTTTACTGATTATTGTTTTAATTTGCCTTTTTAGCCATTAAATCATCTGTGTCAGTCAACTATTAAGTGGAAATCCTTTTGTAAGGACAATAAACTGTTGAATGGCTCTCATCTCTGGTCTTCATGCTTTAACTGGTGTGCCATTTCAGAGGCTCTTAAAATGACCCAGATACCACAAAGTCAAGTTTCTACACAGACACAGAGTGAAAAATACAGGATCAAATCATACCTGGAGGGTATTGCATATTCAGATGGCCTGCAGTCATTATAGCATCATGATACAGGGTTCCCACACAGTTTTACCAATTAATTTTCAAAACTTTTCCATAATATTTTACCCCATTTCCACGACTTCATTTAAGTAGTTTAAAATGGGTAGGCCTGTGTAGCGATCATAGGGCGTAGGCTAGGGTCTTCCTCTCTCTTGAACCATGTATTATATTTGTCATTCGAAAGCCAAACATTATTAAACACGCACTTCCCAGGCATTTGTGGATAAGCAAACTGCTAGCGCTTGCTAACTTCAGACATTCCCGCCGCCAACTAGCTGCATACGCCAATGTGTATCACATGATACAAGTGACGTTTCAACGGTCACGCAGTGCAGCACTTTAAATTAGTAATACGAGGAACGTATCTCGTTTAACGTTAGACATGTTTGGGGATTTTTATGTACATATTTTAAACAATAGCCAAAACAACGTATATTCAAAATTGTTCCAAAATATTCTGTTAATTCCAAACCATTTCCAGGCCTGGAAAAAACTGTTTTTCTAATTTCACAAGTTTTCCAGGAATTTCATGACCGTGGGAACCCTGATGATAAGACATACCTGCCACTTCCTTGAGTTTCAGGACAGCAGGCCCTTCCAGCTGTTTGATCTGCTCCTTGATCATGACCTCAAAGGTCTTGTAGTTGATGAAGCCCGGCAGTTCTCTGCCACGGTAGTTTCGTTCATACTGAGCCACCTCCTTCTCAATATTCCAGTTGACTGCAACAGGGATGAATTTATGAAAGAAAAAATGGACATAAAAGTAGGTCAACGATGGTTAGTAGTGGTCATTACAGCAGTCTGGAGCAAAACTTAAACTTAAAATAGGTTGCATTTTTCATAGTGAGAAGAAAAATTATCATACTTAATAGTTTACTTTCCATATTAGGTTACAGTTTTGTAGTATGGAAGCCACAGCAAAGATATCAAAAGTGTTGATCAAGTTGTTAATGCACTTACATGTTACTCCAGAGCGGTCTATGATCCCTTTCCATAGCGCAAACTCTTTTCTGAGTATGGAGAAGATATTGAGCCTGTCTCTAAACTTGAGTTCCTCCCCTGAGGTGAGGTTGATGGCGTCCTGTGTGAACGCTGTCACTCTCTAAAATATAACGAGTTCAGATAAAAGAAGGGGCCAATACATTTATTCAGAAGCTCAAAATACTTTTAGTTAGGAGGTGCAGTGTAAAAAGTGTCGGCTAGTAAACTTACATCAATGAGGAAACCGAGTCTCTCAGTTGCGTCAGATGGGGGTCCAGTGCCACATCCATCCAGCTCTGTCTGAGTCTTTATTAGTTTCTTCTCTATCTGCTCTTCCAGTCGAGGCAGAGATTTCTACAAATCACGCAGGGGTCAAAACTTTTAACGCCTGAAGTGAGCAAAGTAATCTGTAATGAACCGTTCAAGGTGAAGCACTAAGATGAATTCACCTTGATATGATGCACCAGCTCAAGGGTGAGTTTTTCCGCCAGTTTAGGAACAGTGGCATGGCCTTCATCATGGAGAATCCTACAGTGAGAATAAAAAGTTACTGAGTACATGCTGCACAACCTGTCAAACTGCAAATCACTGTTTGCATACCGTAATTACCCAAAAAGAATGAACTTACTGGAAATGCACATGATCTTTGAAGAAGGCTTTCTCTCTTTCTATTGCTTCAGTCAGAGACACCTCCTCTGTGATCTCCTTCTGACCCCTGCACTTGACGATCATGTAGCCCTTGTGCAGGTGGATGACCTCATTATGGACAATCTCAACCACCGTCTCTTCTGTGCCTTTGTCCACCAGATCTGGCTTGGTCAAGATACCTGAGAGAGAGAGAGAGAGAGAGAGAGAGAGAGAGAGAGAGAGAGAGAGAGAGAGAGAGAGAACAATTAGAACGACAACAGTATAGCAATGATTTATTTAAAAACCCAGTCTATTTACCTAAAGTCCTCTCTCCATCAGGATCCACCTCCTGGGCCATCTTCAAAGCCTCTGTGGTTGCTATGTCCACGTTGCACGGAACAACCACCAGGCTGATGGTCTCTTGTTTTTTGATGAACGTCTGGATCAGTTTCTTTATCTGAAAGTGTGAATTCATATTGTACATCAAGTTATAAATTGTACAACTATCAAATCACTATTGTGCTTAAATCTGTTCTATTCACATAATGAGTGAATATTACAGGATTGAGGGCCTTGCTAGTGAAAATGTCAACATGGGAAGTCATTTATGAGATGTTGTGTAGGGGTGGGAAACACAGGGCCCAGGGTTTTTTGTGTGTAGATTTCTATCCCGGTTAATCTGGATAATCCACAGACCTCACTGTCAATACTTTTCCATGGAAAAACATTCTACCAATGAAATTGTCCCTATGGAAACTGTTGACAGCATGTTTTGGGGACATTGAACTGGCATACCTGGTCTCCAATGTTCTCTGGCTGTCCCTTTACAGCCACCCTGGCGATGCCGGGCAGGTCAATGAGCGTCAGGTCTGGAACATCAGGAGAGGCGATCTCCAGACTGATCAGGTCATCGCTGATCCCCGACCCTTCCCCGGCTATTTTAACCTGTGCTGGAGAGACAGGACATGATGTATGATGATTACAAAAGCTGGAAGTGCTGAAAAGCAAACAAAGCTACCTCCTTCAATACTTGGCTTTTGATAGTAACATTTAAGAATGCTGTATACTGTACCTTCTCTAATCTTTTTGTCTACATCTGCAGGGTCATCAATCTCTTCCTCACAGTCCTGGTAGCTTATCTTTCCGTACCATTCCTCTCCTTCTTTCTTCCTCTTCATCTTCAGTTCGAGAGGACATCGTGTCACAATGCCTGAATTACGAAAGAGTGAATGATGAGATGGAGGAAAAAGGGAAATCCAGTGTGCTTGGTGAAATGGCAAGATATCTGATATCTGCACAGAAATCAGAAATAAAAAGTTGGATCTCAAATAATCAAAAAAATATCTCTGCAAACCTAAAAATTTGCCAGGTTGGTCAGAAGGAACGACTCCCACACACAGTCTCAGGTATATAATTTGATAAGTTCATCTCTTTAATTCTATACTATATGCAAATTTTATGGCCAATAAAAAATCATCTTTGTTTATGTGGTTTTTTTTTCTCATTCATTTGGTGGAGAGTTAAGCCATGGGCCAAGGGGGGAGCACAGAAGTTTCTAAAGAATTTCATAACACTGCCAGGCAGGGCGTTTTTGAACATTTGTGATATTTTCTCATGAATTACATTAGTCTGTGAAACGGTAGGGTTCTGCATGCTGGTTGCCACTATGCTCCATCCTTTCATGATTTCATAGGCTAGGCTACTACACACAGTATCCAATCAAAGTGCGATAAATAACAATTGTTGTAGCGACTATCCTGACCAGCAATTAGCCGCTAGGCTGGGTGCAGGAGAACATGTTCTCGACATGCTTCAGTGAGTAGAGGTCTAGGCAGTGTTTATCGTTGGGCGAGGTTCCTATTTGTTGAAGATTTTAATACAGCAAATGAATTTTACATTGCAAACAAAACGTGGTGATAAGATGACTAGCTCGGCTTTCTGGTGTGGCTCCAGCCTAAGCGTGCAGCGGTGAAAACCGTGACCCCCTCCCGTCACCCGTGCATCATTAGACGCTCTGTACACCTGTGCCCATAATATAGATTTCGCCGATCACCTTGATCTACACTGCCACCCGTGGTAAACTTAACATGCTACAAATTATAAACAGACATAATGGCTCCTACAATTGTTTTCCCCTTGTCTTTTTATTTATTTATTTATTTTGAGAGATAGAGAGGTGAGGAAAGACATGCAACAAAGGTCCCGGCCGGATAGGAAAAGATGAAAATGTCTTTTATTTTCTAGATTTAATTAAATAACTGAATGGACGTACCGCTACTATTGCGACAGAATTTGGTATTTTTGGCTATCAGGTCAAAAGCAAAGAGTGGGTTGTTTTTTCAGGACTTACCACTTCCTCTTGGCAGAGCCACCCCTGACAGCGCCTCCAGCACGGAGCTCTTGCCCGAGCTTTGGTCTCCAATCACGGCGATAGCAGGCAGCGCCAAGTCCTTCTCTACACCCAGAGAGCGAAGAGAGTCAATGAGGTCAATGCAGGGACGCACCTTCTCCTCATAATGTTGGTTCAGAGAGTTCATGATGAGGACTGAATTGAGTTTTGTCCGTGACCAGTCTACAACAGCAGCTGCCGGCACGCAGAAACTTGAGAGAGACTGATGGAAGGTGCAGGTACTTCAGGGATGGAGCGGAGAAGAAACTGAAAGTTAAGTTAGGTTTCGTTTCTTCATTTCTTTTGCTGTTATTGGGACAAACAAACACCAACGGAGCGGACGTTGCACATATTCTTTCAACATAACATTTTTTGTTTAGTTTGATGACATATTTGGGCGTAGGTGTCGGAAGTAGGGTGCTCCCTACTGGATTGCAGACGAAATGAGTACTCTCAATTCTTATCATTTTAATCACGCTCAATACACACCAAATCAAATAACATTTGTTTCTTAACAACTATTTAGTTAACAATATTAAAATGTTCAGCTGAGACAACTGTTCCTGTAGGCTTTGTTAAAATGACAGTTTAGTTGTTAATTTGTAGGCTACAAAGTTGTAGAGAAATGCAGTCAGGGTCCATATGGAGACCCCCCCAGGACGAGCCTACCACGAGCCCTTAATCGACACGAACTGGAGGAGGATGGGTGATTAAGCAGCAGGCCTGGCAGGTGGCCATGTCTGATTATGCTGCAGACC
Source organism: Macquaria australasica (assembly GCA_005408345.1). Classification (NCBI taxonomy): domain Eukaryota; kingdom Metazoa; phylum Chordata; class Actinopteri; order Centrarchiformes; family Percichthyidae; genus Macquaria; species Macquaria australasica. The sequence goes on from SEMN01000317.1 coordinate 465,546, forward strand.
TGTTGACAGTAGACAAATGTAGTCAGGTGAGACGCATGACTTGTTCACATAGGCTACCTCAGGCTGCAAGTCACAGAAACAAACAGGTTCAGAGTGTTCATGACTTCCTTGTCTAAAAAAAGTCACACATGTACAAAGGCAGTTTATGCTAAGCTCAGTGTGATGGATGCCAGCACCGCAGCGACGCAAACAGGAAAACGAGATGTGAGAAATCAAAACTTAATTTAGGTTTCGTTTCCCTGTCTTTACTTTGTGTTTAGGTAAGGTGTTTCATTTCATGGATAAACCAGTTCCTCACGTGACACATGCTTTAGTTTTGAGGCTTTGTGAATACCAACCCACAGCCCAGGGTCAATACTTGAGGTCATACTGTAAATTCAACTTACACACATTTTTCTGTAAAATAGACAACCGTATACATTACTAAAAAATAAAGCTATCTAGCTATGTCAAGACAAGTAGGGTGTTTAATCAAACTGAATCTTTTTTTTTTTACTAAATTCGCTTCAATGACCAGATCAAGGACAACGAGGGTGTGAACCACCAGGAACTTTTGTTTATTATATACCAACTTATCATAACATCATGAAGGTGTGGTGATTAATTTCCATCTTCTCAGTCACATTCCTTATCTCATAAACAACTGTGCCAAAGAGGAAAATATTTTTGCCTTGGGGGTGCACTACAAATATAGGCCTACAGCTAAAGGCAGGTCATACTACTTTTTGGTTTAGCTATGTATGTATCACAGTGCACCTTTGAATAACTGATGCACTATTGTGTTCATACATAGACCTACCTTTGTATGTTGTAGCTTGTTGCTGTGGTGCTAAAATCTAATATGTATGCAGGACAATTAAAAACAGTTAATGTTTTTTGATATTTTTGAACTGAGATTAACAATCAGCTGTGTCAAAGCTAATAAAAACCTTTTTACAGACTTTTCTATTACATACTGCAGACCCATCTTCTTGGCCTTATTGGTGGCTAAACCCCTGGGAATGTGTGAGGAGCGTGATATTTTTAATTATAAGTAAAAAATAATCATTTTTACGTATCCAAACGGAATATAAGTTACTAAATTGTCAGTCATTTGTGTTTATAAATCAAGAATATGAGTACTGCTGATTCAAAGTTTAGACTATTAGATTTTCGAAAAAGGCTTGTTTAGTGGAATAAACTTTTGTTGAGGCAGTCATGAGGTCCAAACCAGGGCTGGCAGAGAAAGATGCAGAGAGGCTGACTGCTGAAACACTTAAGCACTCTCCAGCAATGGCCAAAAAAGACCAGGTTTTACTCCACTATGTTCACCAGCTAGTCTAGTCTAGTTTTCTGTCTGGTGCTGGGCAGGTAGTGTACAGTGGGTTTATCAGAGCTTTTTGGCTGAAAACAGCTGCCTGCTGCAGCCAAAAACAGGTTTGATCAGAGTTTATGGACTTGTGTTCAGAAGTAAAGACATGCAGTGCAGTGTGGGAATTTGCTTTTTGCCTTACTGGGTGCATTTCTCTCAGCGTTCCCCTCAAGTTTTAACTTTGACAATGTTTAACAAGTGTGTCTGACACCATATCACCTGAGGAAAAATGTCCCCATTAAATGCTCCGTAGACCTGAAGGGAACTCCAGAGCCAGGAAGGTGTCAGTGTTTCGTCAATAGCGAGCAACACTTTCACATTACATGTCATTTATTTCATTCTGAATATAAAAATATTGCGATATCTCTTAACACATGCCCCTCACTGCATGTTGGAAGTTTCCTGTACTTTTCAACTGTCAAATTTTAATGTAGGCTTATGGTTTATGCCATTTTATTCGACTTTATTCAACTTTCAGTTGTGTGTGTTTTATGGGTGCTCATTAGCCTTGACTTTTCTCCTTCACAGAAATGTGCAGATATAAGGGATACATGTGACAGTCTAAATGGATATACAGTTTATTAACTGCTACTACTGTGGCGACAGTCCTGCGACCACACAGAGGAAGACGTAGAATTAAAACAGGTAGTGATGTGTTTCAGATAATATTCTACAGCAGTCCTGTTGGTGATAACGCTAGCCATCATCCTCACTTGAACTAAATGAAAAATGGAAAGTAGGTACACCCAAAACACAATTTAATGAGTAGAGGCTAGCTTCCATTATTTTCAATGTCTAGACCAGAGGTTTTCAAAGTGGAAGGCGGGGCTCCAAACTGTTTCAGGAAAGGCTCAGTGAATGGAAGTGAAAAAAATATTACATTTGTTATCAAAAGGAGTTCACATAGAAGAGCCTATGTGTGTGATTTGGTTAAAGAAATAGTTCAGAGATGCAGTAATTTTGAGGAACTGTACTGTTTTTTCCAGAGTCAGAAACTAAAAATTGCCTCAGGACAGAACTTTTTTATGTATTTGGTGTAGTTTGAAATTATGTCAAACAGCAGTATTAGGCTATCTTGGCTCAATTGTTGAGTGTCTGTGGGATCAAATAACATAATCATGATCCCATAGGCATCCAGGAACTGAGCGAAACTAACAAAGTAAACTAAGGTGAGATGAGGGGAGGCCCACAGTCTAAGACTTTGAAAACCTCTGGTCTAGACCAAGTGAGAAACTGAGATTGCAAAATTAATTTTTACATTGTCTCATACAATGTATTTTAATGTTAAAAATTCTCCCCCTTCAACTTAAAAGCACAAAAACAAATTTTCGTTTTTTGCTGTTGAGATGAATGATCATTGATCATTGATCATCAAATGATCATTTCAGTTGATTTAGTAATGTATTATGAACTGTATTCATATATGCTCCAGTCAACACACTAATATAGTATCTGACAATCCATGTTTTCCAGAGGGTTGCTATCTGGATGATCCATACAGTATTTAAACCATCACAACGGTTGAGTGTAATCTGTTTTGTCCTCTGCGTGGATCTTTAGATGTGTGTTTAAGTTGCTCTTCCTTTTGAAGCTTTTCCCACACACCGTGCACAGATGGGGTCTTTCCCCCGTATGCGTCACCCTGTGAGTCTCCATGTCGCCTTTCCGATTGAAGCGCCGGCCACAGTCGGTGCACTGGTACGGCCTTTCCCCCGTGTGGATCCTCATGTGCAAAGTCAAAGCGCCACTCTGTCTGAAGCTCACGCCACATTCCTTGCACTGGTACGGCTTCTCTCCTGTGTGGATTCTCACGTGATCCTTCAAGTGGCTCGACTCTTTAAAACGTTTTGCGCAGATGGGACAGGTGTGTCGTCTCTCCCTGGTGAGATCATTCACGTCCTCGTCCGCTCCAATGCCGTCTCTTCCTTCACCCCACAAGTCAGAGTTATGCCTTCTTTTTTGTCTCATTTCTGTTGGTGTGAACGCCTTAATCCATTCTCCGTTCACCACACCTTCTGTATTCTCACCATACGCACTTTGATTAATGGAGTAGAGGGGATGAGAAAGTCTGGTCAGTCCGGACAGTTTGCAGCCTTCTGCTTCAGCATCTCTTCTCTTCTCCTCTGCTCTGTGAAATGTTTTGTTGGTCAGAGTCTGCTCGTGGCCGGGGCTTGAAGAATGAGGCTCATCGTAAACACTCCTCTCCGACTGAAGAGGGAGTTCGTAGTCGAGGTCAGTCTCTTCCTGAGGACTGGATGATGTAAACCTTTCCACTTTGATCTGAGGGGGATCGGGGTCCTGACAGGGGCTCCAGTCTTGTTCAGTGTACGGCTGCTCATCAGGCCCGTCCTGCTCATGATGAGTGATCTCAAGCGGATCTGCAGGGACAAAGGTGTGAAAATACATTCAGTTTTGTCTTGTCATTTATATCTTCTTGAGTTTATGTTGCAAAAACACAATCATGCCTAAAACTATGACCTCTTTCACCTTTTACTACATGTTATTGTTCTCACGTCTTATTTAATGTCCATATACTCTGAAGAAAAAAATCTGTTACCATCAGCATGTTCAAACTAAAGCATATATGTTACTACAAAAACATATATCTTAGCTTTAAATTTTGCTAGCCTCTGCTGGATAGGCTCTTACCCAGTCCTCTCCTCACCTATCAGGGTTTCTCTCTGAAGTCCAGAAGACTCTGGATTTACTCCACAGGGGATCTCAGCCTCCCTGGTTGATGGAGATGCTATAAACTCATCACCATCAGGCTCAGCTTTGATATCTGCTGTCTGTTCAACAGTTAATATTCTGTAGAGGTGTGAGGGCGGATCCTCGTGAGCTTCTCTCTTCACAAACTGAGGAGACACCGTGGCGTCACCCTGCTCCCTACAGGACGGTCCTCGCTCCACTTTAACATGCAGCGTGCCCAGGTGATCCGGGCTCGCATCTGGGGCCCACTCCTCATCATGGCAGCACTCAGGAGAAGCCTCCTTATCACAGCAATGAGGGCTGACCTGATGAGCTGCAGAATTACATGAGAGTGCATAAAGGGGTGAGACTGGAGGTAAAACACTTACTTTAAATTCACATTTAAATCTAAAATGTCTCATGTAGACACAGGTGTTTAGTGTTAAAGGTCAATACATGCCACATCATCTGAACCACGATACATTTATCTATAAAACATCCTCATGAGAAATAAGCTCATTTTGCACTGAGCAAAAATTTGAAAACAAGAAGACGAAAACTGAAGGGAAAGCTGCAGCCTTATCATGTTAATGCTAAACAAATAGTGATCTTTATCACTGGGTAAAAGTGTTTCATCCACACACCTGATCTCTGCAATCTGACCTCAGGCCAGAGCACCAGTGTTCGCAGGTGATCTATCTCCTGCGTGGATCGGCTGATTTCTCCCTGGTACTCGATCAACGTTTTCTCCACCGCCCCGAAAATCTCCACAGCCGCCGCTGTCAGCCGCTCCGAAATAAAAGCGTTCAGATACTGCAGGCAGGCCATGTCTGCTCGGATGCTGCTCCGACCAGGCGAACACACATCCCGGTGTGCGACTTCCTTGTTGTGAGCGGTTTCAGTGGTTTTGTTAAAAGCGGTGGCAGCGCTCAGACAGACTGCTGTCGCCTCCTGCTGGTCGCTCAGGAGGCTGCCGACCGTTTTGAGTTCACTTCAGGTGCTGGCGGAAATTCAACTCAATTCAATTCAGTTTGCTTTATTGGCATGAATGTAGCAACGACAATATTGCCAAAGCATCAATTAATAATGACATTAAAACAATAATAATAATAATAATAATAATAATAATAGTAACAACAACAATAAGGAAAAATAATAAAAATAAAATAGAAATAATAATAATAAAAAGGTACAGTTTATAAAAAAAATCAGGAAAATAAAACTGGGATTAGTTAGAAGCAGCGGAGAAAGCGGTTGGAAAGCACTGACTTGCACTGTCAGGCTTTTGGTTTCAGAGCATGTAGCCATGTTAATAAGTGACTTAAGTGACTGTAAAAACGTAGAGCACTTAGTTTGTGCTTCTCATGTGTTACCATCATTTATTTCTGAAAAATGAAAACTTGGTGATCTTTGAAACACCAAAAAGGTTAACAACACTTACCTGCTGCTCTGAAGGTATTTCCACAATCCTCAGACTTTTCTTAAAGTTCCCCTCCACTCAAAAATATGCTTTTCTTCTTGTTCCTACAGTTGAATGTTTGCTGCAGGAAAACTTTAGAAATGAACAAAATTTGCATATTCATAGATTCTGGATTAGATGCCTTTTTAAGGATTTTAATGTGGAAATTATACTTTTTTTTTTTCAGAAAAAACACATCAGACACACATTGTTGTTCCAAGCACACTATTTGTATATATGTTTTAAAACATGTCTGGAGGGGATCTTTAACATCTAGATGAAAAAGTATTCTGTCTGCATTTCCGTACCATATACGAATTTATTGAGTAACTTAATAGCAGCAAAAGGCAGTAAGTCATCTACACACAGGGAGTGAAGGGAGTCTGCATACTTTTATTTCTCATATTATTAACATCAAGTTTAGTCTAACACAAGCGCAAGTTCATATTGAAAAGGAAGGCTGTTTTAGTTATACATTGGTAAATTATTTATAAATGTAACCTCATCTGAATTTGGTCACCCAGTCTTTTGTTGTTGTTGTTCTACTTATTAAATTTCAGTCACCACAAAAAAAACAAAAAAAAACATGAGCTTTTACCAACCAGAAGAGGTCACCATATCCACTAACAACCCTTTGAAAAATGGCACCTTTTAAAATTAAAATAGCCAAAGTCATCTGTAGCGTCACAGATGTTGGTCATGATCAGACAAAATCCTGCCAACAAGTGCCCACCTTGTAATCTGTGGCAGGGATATGGATCCTTGCAAACTTCCAAATGTAAAAAGGAGTCTTCTTCTTCCCCCTCTCAGTTATTAGTGCGCTAACAATGCATTCAGATGTCTGTCTTGCACTGAAGGGAGCAGCCACTGTAGGAAATGATCAGTCTCATGGTATAGATGCGCTGCAGCCACAAGATGGCCTCGTTATTACAGTCATTTTGTTTCTGTTTCCTCTAGGCTGTTATTTTGTACAGTAGCCTATACCACTATTACTACTACCACTAATAAAATAATAATAATATATGTATATGTATAATAAAGTCTCTGTATGCAGTATGTTCTTCAGTGTACAATTTCGTTCAGTTTATCTGTGTGGCAGTGTAGAGTAGCTACTCAGAAGCCCCCCTCTTGTTTGACAGTAGTTTTATTACATGTGGTAACACTGTTCCTAGTACTGGTGTTTACTGGAGAAATTGCCACTGCCAAGCACATTATTATGTGAGACATCATTGTTTGATATAATATTTGGAAGTCCCAAACAATTCAGTCTCAGGAGGAACTGCCAGATTATTGTCACATGCTTGTTGTTCTTTCCCACGAGTAAGAGGTTCCTCTGGAATCTCATTTGACCTTTGTTAAACTGACAAATTAATCTGACAAAACTGAGACAACTATACTTTTCAATTCATGGCTTCAGGGAAAGGGCATGCAACAACAATGCCTCTACTTGGACACTGATGAGGCTGTGTAAATAAAGGCTTGTCTTGTCTGGAAAATAAACACGCAGATGCAAATCACTGTTTCAGAAAGAGCAAACAACACTTCCCGTCATTGTGGGCTTCTCATTGTACCTGAAGCATCCCTCACAGACTATCCCCGTTTCTGTGGAAACCAGATCAAAGGTCAGGCGTACAATCTAATGCAACAACTAAGAGAAACTTTTCACAGCTACACGTACATTTTCACGCAGATCAGATAAAGAGATCCGAACAGATGCATAGAGAACAAGTTATTTATGGGCACATTTATGCATCTTTATTAGCACGAACGCCTGTAACATCCACACTCATGAACTAATGTGGACCCGTAAACATTTATCATGGATGTTAGACTATTATACATACATGGGTGTTCAATCTGCTTTATTACAGTGATGCAAGCCACATGCTTAGGAGGTCAAGAAACAGGGTTGCACAAGTCATATTAATGTAAACAAACAGCAACCGAGCATTATCCTTTGAGTATTACTATACATGAATTGCACAGATATTTTTTAGAGTTGTACAAACCTGAATTGTGATTTTAAAGTCAACAAAAGCTAAACATTTGTTATGTGCAGATGAGCCCACTATTCACTAATCATCTATTATCACCGTGGTACTGATGTGCTTTTTTGCTGGGCTTTAGCAGTGTAAATGGATACTCTGAACATGCTTTAGAGAGGTATAACTTCTGTTAAGAATTTCCCAGTAGTCTGAGGATAGCATAGAAAACAGTCATAGTAATTTGTAGCAGGAGCGGCCACTTGTAAACAACGAGGGAGACAAGCTCCCTCTTTACATTATTCAAATAAAATGACAGTGTGATATCGTCTGTGCAGATGAAACTAAGAAGTGAAAAAATATGGAGACAGAAACAACATGCAAAATGGTCGCATACTGTACTTTGTTCTTGCACAAACCCCATATAGTGTATTTTGCAGTATGTGGTTATTGCTTTACATTTTTAGCCTTTCTGACATGATCAATGTCAGACATGGGTTGGAATGTATACTTTGTACTAACAAATATAACACAGAAATTTCATTAAATTATATTCTGAATCCGTATCTGAATTACAAATAACCATTATCAAAATATAGTTCCTGTAAGATTAAAAAATAATGTAAATGTAATAATACTGTGCTAAATAAACTTTCAGTAATGAGTCAGGGCAGTGTGTATTTTGTAAACTTTCAGAGATAAAATGCATGTTTTGCTTTTTTACTAGTTTCACAGAGAGCATATTAGCACACATACGACATCATGCACTGAGTTGACACTATTTTAGAAACTTGAGAATTATACAAACATAGAGCACTTTTTCCTTCCACAAACCGGTTTGAAAAAGACATCCATTGTAATAGTGAATGTCAATTACCAAGCGCAGAAACTGTCACTTATGTGTTTCAAACTACAAGAAATACAACATTCAGCAAACAACACTTCTGACAGAGAAGGAGTAAAAGACTGTATCTAGTAATTTTGTACAATACCCAACAATACTTGTATCTACAATAGGTGTACTTTGACACCTTTGATGCCTTTTTTATGACCATCTTTTTTTTTTTTTGCACAGACAAATTGATGAGCAGAGGATGAAAGTTAATCCTTCAATTTCCTCCTCTCCCTATCACCCCGATTGCCCTGATTTAAAATGCAGAAGTGCCACTCAGGAAACGAAAAGGCACGGCTACATTTGATTGGAGTAGGAGGTGGGCCCTCCCACCTGGCTGTACTCAGACGGCTGGCCAAGGGTTCCCTGGGTGTTGTAGCTCCCTGACTGGTCAAAGCTTCCCTGGTTGTAGGGCTGCTGGGTAAAGGTGCCGGCCTGTTTCTCAGATGCTCCGCCTGCGCACCTTGATGCACCCTTGTGCCATCCGGTCTCCTTAAAGACAAACCAGATGTTCCCAGCCCAAAGAACAAAGTTGAGAAACCCAAAAACCTGAAGAGAAAGAGAACAAGACAAAGCGATATTAAACATGTGCAAACTAGAAATTCTCTTCTATTCTACTTTTGAAAATTTCAACATTTATTTTTCATTCAAAAGAATCTTTGGACCTTTTCAACTCCTCTTCATCCTCTTCATATTCCCTCAACTTCAGCTTTGCCTGACATTTCAGCTGCTTTCAATGGTTACACAACTGACATTTTAACTGCTTCCACCTCTTACTCTTCAAATGACACTTCAACTGCTTTCACCACTTACATATCAATCATCTCTTTCTCTTTAACTAACATTTCAACTCCTTTCAATGCCTATACCTCGACTGATACTGCAAACCCTTTCAGGTCTTAGGTCTTCATCTTTGAACAACAACGAAGAAAACTTCTTCCGCTCCCACAATTTCCACTGCTCATACACAATTTACTCCTACTGCTTTCAGTGCTTACACTTCAGCTGACCCTTCAACTGGCATCTTATTTTAGTTCATACACTTGAACCGGCACTATTTTCTTTCAGGATTCCCACATCAACTGAAACGTCCTGCTCAATTTATCACTTACACTTCAACTGACATTTCAACTGCTTTCAGTACTTGAACTGCAGCTGAATCTTAAACTCCTTTCAGTACTTTAACTGATACTTCATTCAACGCTTAAACTTAAAAAACATTTTCGACACGCATCCTGTGAACCTACCACTGAGGTGTTGAGTCCGGACCAGCGTGGTCCATGCACAGAGCCACACTTGTTGGTCTGGACTTTGCAGGCAGAGATGAGGAGCTGCACCTCATCTGGATCAGTGGCCACTTTCACATCAGACAAAGCCTTGGCCCAAGCAGAGGAACTGACCAGCCACAGGAAGGAGAACACCACTGTCACTACAAAGTCCTGACGGCATGTAAGAGACAAGAGACAAAGGGCATGAAAAAACTAAGCTCAAGAAAACACAACATTACTTGTTGAGTAACATCCTCCTAAAACCAATAAAAATGTCCCTGGTCAGAGTCCAGTGTACTCACAATGAGCGGTCCTCGGTTGTTTTCACGGTACTTGTTCTGAAAGAAGATGTAGACAATGGTGGCCATGAGGGAATACAGGAAGGCAAAGACCGCAATGGTGACGAAGAACTCGGCAGAGGATGAATAGTCTCCAATGAGGAACACGCGCTCCCTCCTTATGCCCTCACAAACGGGCGCTTCAAAGGACACCTGGTGCAACCTGATACACACACAGGGAGATACAGGGGTCGAATCCTACTCACTACTCAAAATGGTGTCTATAGCACTATTAAACAGGATATGCTGTATCATCAGTTACAGGAGGTCCAAGTAACTGATGATACAGTGATTTATTCTCATCCGAGTAAACACAGGTTCATACTCCTGCCATCGGAACTTTGAGACAATGAATGAAGCCCACTCACCTGAAAGGATAAGCAAAGTCGATGCCAATGCTGAGGTTGCTGCTGGCCTTCTCCATGCAGTCCACGCTAACCCGCAGCTGCCCAGAGTAGCCCCCACATGTCGCAAACGCAAAAATGGCAAAGAGCTGCACAAAGAAAGAAAATCACAAAAATCAGATGCCTGCTATGAAAAGGGACAAATGATGTGAACTGAGGCAATAGATGACTGAAGGCAAAGCACAGTCATATTACTACTAGATGTTTCACTAAGTTCACCAGCTAGTTGCTAACTTTGTCTGTCTGCTGTTTGGAGATTTGGACAGGTAGGGTTTATTAGAGCTAGCTTCCTGAAAACAGCTGTCTGTCGCTGCTGGAAACAACGCTGATCCAAAACGGTAAAGTTGTGGGTCGAAAAAACAAAACACTGAGATGCAACACCTCTCACTTTACACATAATAATTTGACCCAATATAAAAAAAATGATTAGTGCTAGCCTGACATCACCAGATCAATTCGTAAATGCAAAGAGCAATGCCAGAGCAAATAAAACACAAGCTCTCAGATTTGTCTGGTTCCCAGGCTAGATCAGTGCAGCTTTAACAATATATTCATTGACAAATACTACACCTTTAAGAGTGTAGAGTTTTACACCCAAAAAATGAGCCACAGGAAACTTTAAAACCGTAACTGGAATGAATTTCTAGTAACAAGCCCAAGTAGCAAATAGTGAGTATCAGCAGTCCCACCATTTAAACATTTTGCTTACGGACATCTCAACAATTTCTCTGCCGTGAAGCCAATTTAACACCAACTGATAGCATTTTGGCCACATCAGCACATGGACTACAATAGCTGCAGTGAGTGTGTGGGCTGAGCTGAATTAGGACAGACAAGAGTCTCGGAGTCAGGCGGAAGAGATCACTGTTTGTGCTCCCTCCACTGGCACCTGATGATGACTTCACCACTTCACTTATTTAAAAAAACATTCTTCCTTAAGCTTTCGCCTTATTTAAAATTGGCCTCACAATACAATAATTGATTCCCCTTGGACTATAAACACAGAGACAAAGGAGAATCTGAACTCTGAACACTTTGTGTGCACAGCAGCAAGAAAAAAAAAAGTCTAAGAATAAAATATATTACCAGATGAAATAATAAAATGTATGATATGAAATGCAATCTGACAGATAAAACTGCATTAGCAATGTGGTAGAGAGGGATGCAGGTGATTTCAATTAAACAAAGACAGAATCCATCCTCACAGCTTAGCTTGCATTACATGCAACCTCTTATTATTAGGTAACAATTTGATTTATAATGCCATTATAACAACAATTTGATGACACAAAGATCAGGCAGAGTGACCACATCTTGAAAAACTACCCACAGTGTTTGTTGAAAAGCTACGTCCACAATTTAAAAAAAAAAAGACTTACCGGAGCAAATATAACCATACACATTGAAGAAGGAGAGATCTAATCCAGCTTTGTTATGCTACAGGGCTCCCAGAAGCATTCTGATACTGAAACAGTAGCTGGAGCTGAGGAAAGCACCGCACTATGTGTGTGTGTGTGTGTGTGTGTGTGGCTATGTATGAATGTCTACCATGACCTATCTAATGTCCCTTCATTCCTGAACCATTCTGCCCGGCACCACTCCTGTAATTATCATGAGGTAAGAAAAAAAAATGGGATGAGAAAGAGAGAGGTGGGGATATACCTGTTATTGAATTAAAGGTTTCCTGTGGAGTTTTTGACCTCTAGTAGCACTATGGAGCCGTTTTTTGTGATACACACTCCTGCCAATGGTTTCACACTATTTCACTGACCAACAGGTGGCGGTAACATGCCATGATATGCTGCAATGCGCCAGCAAAGACAGTGCAGAAGAAGACTGCAAGCTAATAAACATGGATGTAAGCAATGCTGGATTTAAAATACTTTAAAATTCGGCTTTGAAAATGTTTTATGAGCAATGAAATGCATTCAACACATTTGTTACAGCTGAAGCATACACACAATGCGCTTTGGTGAGTAACACTGAATAACATTGTTTACAAGAGAACTAACAGGGCACCTTTAAAAAGGTGCTGCACACACAACGTGTTTTTTGAGCTGTGAGCTAAATGATATGACGTGCATGGAGATTATGTGTGTGCATCATCTTCACTCAAGCATGTGTTTGCATTCACAATGTATAAATATGCACTAAGCAGGACAGCGTTCACTATAATACGTGCCACAACTGTGATTATGAGCCTGCTGTGTACTGATGATATGTTAAGCTAAACTGAATCTGACAGATGTCAATACACACTCACAACTAACATGTCACCATAGAGTACTTTATCACTGTTATATTCTCTGGGCTGTATTATTGGTAAACATACGTTGCAATTCCACCGCTATGCAGACGACACCCAGCTGTATATCTCACAGAGGTGCCGCCTACAGTTTGGTTACATTGTTGACAGACTGGGCTGTTGATTCTCATGAGGAACTGAACTGATTACCTGATACTTTGGAGCTTTACTATAATCATGAAACATTATTGACATTTGATCACATTTATCATTTTCTTTTGGCTTGCTCTCACTTTGTTTTTCTTTCTTGAGCCTTTTTTAATCTCTCTTGTCCTGCTGTTAACTGTATGTTATTTTATTGCTGTTTGACTGTTGTTTGATTTCATCTTCTTTGTATCACTGTTACAAAAGTGCTATATAAATCATTTTACTATGCAATTCTTCTTAAATATGTCTGCCTGGCATGATTTTCATGCAGTTTCTAGCTTGAAGAGATAACATCACAGGAATATTCAGACTGATTTGTCAGTGTAACCACCACATTGCCATGGAAACGTGGCCCCCACTTAAACAGCACATAGGGTTTAATTCCACGCTAATAAAAGATTTCTATCAGCCATACAGAAATGACACGCTCACTTCCTCAGGCTTCAGGATTCGAACAACCGCAATGGAAAATATATGTGCGTCTATTTCTGGTAGCAAGGGTATCATGTATTACAGAGAAACCACAGCTTTATCAAGTCTTCCTCTCATGGTGGGGCTCATGGTGGCATAAGCATGATATCAGATATTTTTCAGGGAGGATACAGGATGGGGTAAGAAAGACTTTTAACTTCGCATTTGGTTTGTGTTTGAAAAGAGAATATGTTTTCTTCTCTGGCAACTTTGATTGGACCAATTTCATTCCCTTGGTCCATTTATGAAGTAAGTACTGTCCCTGATGTCTGCTCATTGGCCCGTTTATGGACCTCAGAGACCCTTTTGTTGGCAACCAGTGAAATCAAAGAAATGCAGAGGGAAATCTGGTCCCTACTGATAATTGATTTGCCCATTGTATAAACAGTGAAATAGCACTGATATGACATATTTTGAGAAGTTATAAATATGTTGTAAAACTCCTCTCTTGAGGCCTGTCACATTATCAGGTGGTTTATGCCACCTTGTGGCTGAATGCAGCCACTGAGTTCAGGATCACCCATGTAAGCACCTGGCTGCAAGTGCATTGACTACTTGTTCAAACCCAACATATCAGTTTTGCTGAGTTAAGATGAGCCTGATGCACTGACCACAATTAGTCTACAATTAAGTATCAATCCAGGACAGGGCTTCTCAGGCACCGTGTGCTCACAGTTTAGATTGAGATTACTTTAGCGCAGTGAGGCGAGATGACTTTGAATATTATTTATTTTACTTTTTTTTTTTTTTTTAACAGGGACAATGCACAATACATATATTGTACCAGATATAGCTAAAAGCTCATTTTCATCTGTAGTTCCTGGGCGTAGGCCACTAATACAGAGCTAAAAGATTAGTTATAGTAAATCATACACAGACCTGATAAAACACCATATGAAAAACTAAGAAGGTAATCATCATCAGTACACAAAATTACCAACCAAACAGTCAGTACCAATGCTGGCCACATTCAGTATCTCTTGGTTCAATGACTACAGACCTGATTGTCCTTCAACCGTGTTTCAAACTAAATTTAAAATGATTAAATCAAAATAAGATTTTTGTAACAAGTGAGCTGTTTGAGAGAATCGGTTGACAGTTTGATTGTTACATCATAGCTTTGTCACAGCTGATAGAGAAGCAGTGACATATATACAGACCCACATGCACACAACCAAAGAGATATCAACAGATATGAAAAGAGATCCATTAATGCTATGTGGCTACTGTTGAACATTTTGAACTATGTTTTGAACCCGCTCAGAAGGACATAATTAGTAATCACACAATACTAGGTGATGCTTTGCGAGGCTAGTCTGGGTCACAAAGGCCTGAGATGGGTTTGGCTGGGTTAGGTCAGCCCAGATCAAAGCCAGGCGCTGTGCGATAAACCGAGGCCTCACATTTCCACTTGTTTCCTGCACCTTCAGGCCTCAGGTGGAGGCTGAATGCTGCTTACCTGGCTGCCATGGTGCACAGCTGGAACCTCTGCAGGGAATCCCTCTACTGAAGTGTTTTTAAGTGATTCACTCTCTTTAGCTGCGGTTGGTTTTGAAGCAAGATAGTCCATAAAACAAACACACAGAAAAGTTCTCATACGTCCAAACACAACACTCAACAAATTCACATATGCAGCTAAATCACATGCAGCTAAACAAACTGATAAATACTGTACATGCAGACTGTGGCATGTGATTATCTGAACAAACAAATGATTGAAGAAAAGTGGCCAGAAGAGCGAGAGAATAAATACTCCCTTCTAATTATCACAAACACCCCATGATAAACATCTCCCCCTCTCTTGCTTTCTCTCTCTGTATGCCTATACTCTCTCTCTCTCTCTCTCTCTCTCTCTCTCTCTCCTGCAGCTGCCTCCTCTCACTGTGATTTTCTGCTCGGGTTTAGCCCCTCTTATTTCTGGCTGGGGCCTTTGAACAGGAGAGCGTGGCATTGTGGAAGGAGGGTGGGTGCTAAGCCCCACGCCCCCGTGTGTTTATCTGCCTCTCCCAGCTGGGTTCCTCAGGGAACAAGAGATGGGGGGGGGGGGGCAACAGAGAGAGACAGATACAGAAAGAGGAAGAAAGAAAAGCCAGGGTACAGGAATGAAAACCGTCTGCAGTGCAAACAAAGCTCTGAAACATCTCCCTGTCTGCCCTCTTCTCCACTGACCTACATGGCATTGAATATCACAGCACTAATGTGAAGACCATAATTTGCTTCCAAACCAATGTAAGGTATATTTGCACTTCAATCCAAGTTTTAAAAAAAAATACAACTTCTGATATTATCTACAGATTTAGGTGAGTGGATGTGGATAAGAGCGCAAGGATTCTGTCTGAGGAGGTTTAAATGTAGCTCGAGCAGGGTTGGAATGAACACTGTGGAAGAGCGGAGGCTGGCTGAGGATTATGAAACTGATCCACAGGCTTCAGGCTTAACCACCAGCAATCAGACCTACTGTCCAATACACACAGCCTCAAATTGTGAAAAACAGGACAACAAATAGGGTGTAGTAAAAAGATGAACCACGCAGAGAAACAATCGAGAAAGTGAAGTGGGCAGAAAGACGGAGCATATTTAAGGGATGGTGGCTTGCTTAAACGAAGAACATTTGACTGTGAAATAAATAAAACAGGAGCGGTGACAAGAGAGAAACGGAGGAGCTGCTCAAACAAGAGGATGTGATAAGAGTGGCAGAGGAAGCGATGGAGGCAGCGCCGAGTGGCGAGGTGAGGATCACGTTAAGTGGCAGACGAGCTAAAAGGTGCATTCACTGATGAGCTGCACTTGACATTTTTGCAAACCTCCTCACAGATGCAACACACACACACATGTGGTCCACCTGCTCTATTCAAGTCAATAGGAATCATTGAAGTGTCAAGTGGTTGCCTCAGGAGGAGAAAAAAACGCCTCAGATGTTCAGCCCCTCTCCCTGCCTGACTGGAATGAGGGAAAAAAATCTAGGACACTCTTTATTAAAACAGAAAGAAAGAGGGAGTGAGGCAGAGATGGAGAAAGGGAGGCACATCTCTTTCAAATTGCTTATCCTCTACTATAATTTAAAATCAAACTACTCTAACTACTGCACAAACCAACCGCATGCAGTGTGTGGTCTGAATAGGTAGCAGAAAAAAGAATTTCAAAAACATGTAAGACCTTATTGAGCTGCTACCTGAAATTTCAATTACGAGCATTTTAAAAATAATGAAATAAAATACTCGGACATATGCAGCAGGGCAGATGCAAGTTTATTTGACTCCGTATGCTCTGGGATGCAGCTAAAGTAGATGCCACACAGTGAAACAATGTCAACCTTAAAGAGAAATTTTGCTGTTTTTTTCCAACTTGGGTCTTCTTCTCATAATTGGAGCTTTTCTGACTCGAGCTCATGCTAACTTTGCTCTCGACAACTCTGTTCTAGACATTCAACGAGAACAACATATATTGGGGGAAAGCAGTGCAAGGTTTCCAAATACACTTAAATTTTACACAAATGTACTGAAAGTAAACACAGAAATTAGCCCCCTGGATTAGCTTTTGTAGCTAACTGCATAGGGATCTACTTCACGGGCAGTTGGCGGACTAATCAAACTAGCCGCCTATTCATTTGGACACGCCGGTTTGTTTACATGTGTCAGGCTGTGTGGGTCACTATACTATGTCTTTTTTATTTATTTTTTTTACGTTATTGTCTAATCCAAGAAAACTATATATATATATATATATATATATATATATCCCTGAAAGTAATATCCCTATGCAATTTTTCTAGGAGTATTGAGACGAGTTTGAAATGATTTTTTTGTCAAATTTACATGTAACCAGCTTAGGCTGGTTGCCCCGATATACATTTTTTGTCATACTCTGCTCAACATTTTAACAAACCACAAAAGTGAGGCAATAAATTCCTTTATGTGCCTGCTTTGGTACATTTAGCTGTTTTTAGACTGGTGATCTTTATTCATGAAACATGCTACTGTGGATAATAATAATGGCTGTCCTTCCAATATGTCCAGGCACAGACCTTGGTGTGTATGTACATGTTTGCATTTGTCATGTGTATTCATACAGCATTTGCATTCATTTATATGTCCCTGTGTGCATGGCTGCATGTATGCCTCAAAGTGTGTAACCTCTCTGTGCATGTGTGTGTTTATCTTACTGTTTAATGTGAGCATGCAATGTGTATGTATGTGAACGTAGAGTAAAAATATCTCACTCTCTCCACTCAGGCAGAAGCATTAGCCACAGTCCGTACAGACACACACACACACAGTTTCACTTGCTCTCACTGCTGCGGTTTGCCAGTGTGCAAACATGAGCAATTTTACGCCAGCTAGTTAAGCGAGCAGACAGATGCGCATTTTAATTGAACTTTGACATAAGAGTGATGAGGGAAATCACCCCAAATGACATAATGGTGATAAGATATGGAAAAAAATCACTCCAGTTTTTGTGTTTTTTGTTTTTAATCCACGTAAAATTGTAATAAAGCTTATTTTCCCTTTTAAGGTGAGTAGAGGAGAGGACACCTTGTCAATTCACTATTACATCCGTGCTTTCACACCTAAGACAAAAGGTTTTTCCTTCTCATCAAACAAATGTGGTTATGCTCCGACGATATTGATCTTGGCTGCTACATTAGTGAGAAAAACCCAGCTACTTCACTGACTACAGTGGTTACACAAAGAAGCGACGACCACAAGCCTTCATGTGAAAGCTGTCTGATCTTTGCTTCAGTGGCAGCACCACAGAACACAATCAGTAGCTCATTTAGCGGCGGCTAATCCCTTCCTGCACGGGGAGCGCTTTGTGCCCTGCATATAGCCCAGATTCATCTTTCCCACTATCTCTCTGCTCTCTCCCTCTGTAAGCTTGACCGACCACAAGCAGACAGAAAATCTCCATTTATTTTTGTAACAGTGTCCCTTCTTGGTGCTCCTCTTCTCCCCATGGGGTTTCCATGGCTACTTTGGTGACCTAGCTGGAATCCGGCCCCTGTGACAGTCACTGCAGTTATTAAGCTCGGGGCACCCAATACCCACTGTGTGTGTGTTTGTGTGTGTGTGTGTGTGTGTGTGTGCGTGCGTGCACAAATGTCCTCACAAGAATCTAAAGATGGAGAAAATCACCCAAATTCATGTCAGTTTTTGGGTCTCACTTCTAAAGGGGAATATTAGAGGTCCAGGTTAAGGACCAGGTTTGGATTGGGGGCCAAATTAGTGAGAGTTGAGTGTGAACGCCCGACGCGTAGTGGTAGCGTCATGGACTGTCCATACCAAACAATATGTAAGGTGGACCTGTATTACCACAATACACTGATGGCTGACTTTGTAGTCTTTTCATCAGATGTGCCGCTCTGTGTCTTGGACACTCAGGAGAACAGATGAACAGAGCTGTCAGCTGATCACTGTTTGGAGCTGGATCAGGTGGTGAGGGGCCGGATAAGGCAGAAGTGTGGAGGTGCCGAGGCAGAAGAGTTGGGGGACTCAGGAGAACCCTCATCCATCTCTCTGTTGGAGGTAACTGAAGTAGTGGCATCTGCCAGTGTCTAAGGACTGGCAGTGTTTCAGGCATTGTTCAGTAGTTTGTTTCGTTATTTCACTTTTGTTGTCCATACAAATTTCACTATCTTTGACAGGGATATATATATAGCCTATTTTCAACTTAAGAAAATTACATAACTTGAGATCATTATAGGTTTTTTGAATTTGTTTTGCCAATGTTTACAACAAGTATTGCACACAGGTAATAAGTAATTTATTAAGGGAGTTTCAAAATACATTATGCATATAATTTCCTATTGTTATTATTTAACAATTCACATTACAATTTAGTTTAAGGTTAGTGTTCATTAAAATTGGGTCTGTAATTAAGTATCTTTATAATGCATAAACAAAATAAAAACTAAAAACACTTCATCTTAATTTGAATTAAATTGTAAAAATTGTACTAGACAATTAAGGATGTTTTTTTCATCTTAGGTTTCCACTTTTGGTTCAGTCACAGTTAATTATAATAGTCTTGGTTCATGTTAATATAAATACAGTGTGTCTTCGTGACATTTCCATTTCTTTATGCTCTTGTCTGTGTACATACCGTCTCGACACCTGTGCTCCTCCATGTACTATGTGTGTGTGGGATGTCTTGTTCAAGCAGACATGTCCACCTACAGGAGAAGACAAGCTAACCTTTCTCTGTCTGAGTCACAGATGGTGGACCATCGTCTCAGGGTTGAGAGGGAGACAGAGGTCCAGCTCTGACCTGATGGGCCAGGAAAGGCCACGTCACAACCAGGAGCTCACAAGCTTCCACTACCCACAACCCCAGCTTATTATAAGATCACATCATCACTGGAATGTGGCTCAGATACAGTTATAGATACCTTGGCAAAAGTGGAAAGGTTTTAGTCATATGTATATGAAACCATTTCTTTTTGCTGGTGCTAAACGATAGGTCAAGGGGTCACTAAAATCATCACAGAAATGATTGTTTCCTTTCTAACCAAATCCGAACCAGAATCCTGGGGGTTTGCTACTATCAAAGGGGCAAATGCACAGTGGAATTAAAATAATCAAGCATCTACACGCGTTAACTGAGTTTTGGTCTCTTAGGGGTAAACACAATAAGCCACCTGATGAATGTAAGTCCAATATTCACTCTCTTTTTAACTCTGTTTTGGTCTCCACCAACTCCTGTGGGAAATATCCGGCTCTTCAGCTGCTAAACACTCCACCATGTTCACCAGCTAGTCGCTAACTTTGCTTGTCTGCTGTTTGGTATTGGGCAGGTTTTTTTCACTGTAAACAGCTGCCTGCTACAGAAAAAGGGGTTAATGAGAGAAGTGAGACTGAACCAAAACAGTAAAGATGCGGGTCATAAAACCAAAACAACGAGCTGAAAGACTCTAAAATGCTCATAGTAGCTGAGAGGAATAGTAGAGTTGGGGATAATTCTCTGTAGATTTGTCACAATGAGCGACTCTTTTCACATTACATGTAGTAATTTGATCTATTATTAATATAAAAATATTGATTAGTCCCCTTGTTTCTCGATTAAGTTATTGTACAACATTACATTGTATTCTTTAATATACAGTATGCCTATTTTTGGAAATGCAAATGAGCCATTGTCTTAAACATACACACATGAGCCGTGAGCCTGGATTTGTTTGATGTTGTTAGGGATAGCCCCTGAAAAGTCAAGGATCCTCTGCTTTAGAGTGGGGTCTCGACCCTGGTTAATAGGCCCCAGGTCCAGGACTGGGTGTAGTGTAAAAAACCCTCCTGTTCTCTTGAGCTTCTCAAAGACAAACAGCGACTTAAACAGTCAATCATACTTGTAATGCAGGTTGGAATATCTCTGAGATGTCGGAGTTATTTAATTAGCATTTCAAACAAAAGACAAAAAACATCCACAGGAGGTTTGCAATGAAAAGGAGTTTTCAGGATCTTTGTGCAAATGTTGTACATTGCAACACCCAGCTTTAATAGAATTAAATAAAAAAACAAATCTAAATATTCTTTAAATACCAGGTAAATATCAACACATATGAACCAAAAAAAGCATCAAGAGCTTTTTCAAAGCTGGGTGAAGAGGGACCATCAGACATAAAACTTTTAATGATGTGAGACATAAGAGAATGTCAGTCTTCTGAAGATTATATTGGCTGACAGATATCAGCAGCTGTAGAGCTATTTGTGAGTTATTATGAAATGCTTAATTTTTGCAAAAGTTTCATGTTGCTCTGATTCACCTCCCTCACCCAGATAGACGTCATGACACTGAGTTGTTTGTTTAAATGGATACTATAAGCTTAACGTCCTCTCTTGAAGCCTTTAAAAGAGGTGTCATTTTTTCCCCAGCCACGTGTCCCCTTGTCAAAAGGATTTGAGTGATTTCAGTGCTGAAAAACAGATCTTTGACATGACAAGTCTCCGGCGATATCTGTCAGCAGCTGTCGCCAGCCTCCCTGAATCTCCCTCCTTTCACTTGTTTTCCTTTGGTGTGTGTGTGTGTATGTGTGAGTGTGTATTACTTATGTTGTGGGGACATAAATGTATTTACAGAGTCACATTGTGGGGACTCACCTTTCTTTTGGGGACAAAACGCAAGTCCTCATAACATAAATCACACAATTTTAGGTTGAAGACTTGGTTTAAGGTTAGGGTAAGGTTAGGCTGTGGTTATGGTTAAACAAATGTTTATCATGAACATCGTCAAAACCTAAACTATACACATTACCAAGGTGATAGGTCAATGAAGAAAGACAAAATGTGACAGACAAAAAGACAGAGATGCACATACACACACACACACACACAGAGACAAAGAGAAAGTGAGAGTGAGAGAAAGAACTGAGATTGCTTTTCCAAAGATCCCGCTGCATTCAAAATCTGTTTAATCTGTGGTGTATTTTACTCATGTGAGGCTTTGCTGTATTTGCATAACTACAGAATAATTCTGGCCCATCTCACTCAGGTTCCTATTGAAAATAAATAGTGTTCATTTGGCTGAGTGTTTACAGATTAGGGTTCCACTCCCAATATGTAATTTCTTTACAATACGAAAGATGTCCGCATTAATCAGAGTAAGAATTTGATTTCATGCTTTCTTAAGATTAACTTAATAATAGGTATCACATGTTTACTTTTACCATGGCAAACAGACCATCACAATTTCCCAGGGACCAACGTGACGTCTTAAAATTGCTTGTTTTTTGTTGGTTCTAAACCCGGAGATATTCATTTCACAATGAAAAGCAGCAAATCCTCACATTTGAGAAGCTGGAACTAGCATATGTTTGGCATTTCAATTGATAAATGACAATTGCTCGTTTTTTGTTGGTTCTAAACCCGGAGATATTCATTTCACAATGAAAAGCAGCAAATCCTCACATTTGAGAAGCTGGAACTAGCATATGTTTGGCATTTCAATTGATAAATGACAATCAATTATCAAAATTGTCGGCGATTTAGCAGCTGCAATTAATTGGCATTCGGTACTAAATGTCACTATGAATTGAACGTAATGGTCACATCGAAGACGCTTCCTGGACATTTTCTAGATTGTTACCTTCAACACAGACAAACATATGCTGTGCTCTGCCCACCATAAGGCAAACTAAAGTGGCGTACAGTAAAGTACAGAGGATGACATCATACTGTAGGACATTGGGTCAGTCCTGGGTTTTGGATGAGAGGAAGACTGTTACTCATAAATAAGACTCATCATGGACTCATCCTTAGTGACTCATCAGCCTGAGTTTTGTTGTGGTACAGGAAGCCACTGAGTTGATACAGTACTTACAAAGTTGCCCTGTGTGTGATGATACAACGGCCATGACATTTTTTTTTATGCACCAGCGCATAAAAAAAAAAGCATGTATATCATTTGCATCATGTGCTCAATCAACTGTACAATTTTGCTCTCTTTCTCCTTCCATCTCTCTCTCTCTCACACTCACACGCATGAAGACACACACACATACTCACAAACGCGCAGTGAAGAGTTTGGGCACATCTCAAAGGACAGCTTCTGCATGAGTTGGTCCACGGTGGAGAGGAGGGGACCTTACAGCTGTTTGGAGCAGAATATGCCAGCCACTGACAGTGTGCCAAACAGGCCAACAGCATGCACAACACACACACATACACACACATACACACACACACACACACACACACACACACACACACACACACACACACACACACACACAGATCGAGCTGTAAAACCATCCTCTAGAATCTCCTGCACACATGGCTGATTATGAATTTGCCTCATCCTTGTGCAGACCCAGTACTGACTGAAGATGCAAGAAACCTACTAGTCTGCTGCAACGATCTTGACCAAAGTTAATATAAACTTTAAACAACCCTCTGTCATTATCTTTAGCAAAATAAATGTCAATCGCTGCCTTTAATGCCTGGGGCCATGTAAACAAACCAAACATGTGTTTCTACTGGTGTCATAATGTGGGAGGAAACGTACTGCAGGGCTTTTGATAATGAAGCATGATTGTCATAAGCACAGAAAATACAGGGGCTGACTTTCTTTTGTGGTTTTACAGACTCTGCACAAGTGATTGCCATGTTGGTCTAACTTCTGAATGTGTGTGAATGTATACTGAATGGAAGTCGCTGTTTCAATGGCGGTCTGAAAAACCCAGTCCAGTTTCCTCCAGGAATCACGTCCATATTGGACATGATTCCAATATGGAAGCGGTGTGGCCTTAATGTAACAAAAAGTTTGCCTTTTTATTCATTTTAACCACAATCTTTCCCTAACCTTATAACCACGTTTTTTTAGTTGCCTAACCCTAACCATACCATAGTTGTCATGCACAGAAAGACATAATTTTAAAAATGTTGGCACTGGACGTAAGAAAAACGTTGTCATTGGAGCATAATTTGGGGTTTTGCAGAAGTGTCCAATATCAACATTCTCTTGTCTGGTAAAAGGTTTGCAAAAGGTCTGTTTACAGGTCTTGTGGTTTACTACTGCATATGTGAACAAAATTGTATGAAGCCTTTTGTGTCTCCAAAGGCAGCTGTGAGAAGGCTGCTAAATGTCCTCAAGTGATGTCACTTGAGTCAGTTACTGTCGGTTGGGGCTGAAGACTACAAGTTTGAAAATTAAAAAAAAAATCTTGGGGTGTGGAGTTAGAATAAAGTGAGCTTCCAAGACCCCTGTAGCCCTGCTCCTCATCTCTGCATGAGGCTAGCGGCTCAAGGCTACATTAGCCGCTACTAGCATAACACACCTGATTCTTGAACAGTCGGCATTGTGGGTAATGTAGGCATCAGGTTTTGACAAGGAAGAAGAATGAATCTCTGGTTCTGCTGTATCAATTTTAAAACCTTTTCAAAAAACCTTTCCATTGTGAGTCTGACAACGTTATAGGAGTGCAATGCTAAACTCTTTTAAGACATCTACTTTAAGTGCTTGGTCTGAGAGTAATCTACACAGAAAAATAAACAATCTCCTAAATCTGTATCAAAGATGCACTGTACTGTAGTACTGTAGTTAACTATTGTTCTTTCTCGGATGAAATGGTGCTCAAGTTCTACCGGCCCGTGGTCTGTGGTTAAAATCATGCTCTACATCTTTAAATGTCCTCACCAAACCCCATGTATATATGCATCCATACAAACATAAATAAATCAATTAAATAAATTATTACAACATGCAAATCTTGCAAAATGTTGGCTATTTAATTAGTTTTATTTTGTTTTCCCATTTAAAATCGTAGTTATATTTTCCTATTGCCTTTTAAAAAATATTGATATTGTCAGCCATTGCATCAGGATCAATCCCCTTTTCTTTTATCTAAGGACTTCTCTTGGTTTGTTTGTAGCTACATGAATAGCAAGAGGAGACTATTAGCTATGAACTTATAGTGACATTTAGGGGGACTCCTTGTAGTGAGATAAAATACTCTGAATAACTGAATAAAGCCTGATGAGAAAAAAAAGCAGTCCTAATTCTCCAGTGTATTCTGCAAAACTACATCAGATGCTACATCTCTACCTGTCAGAGTCTCCTGAGGGTAGAGCAGAACAGTGCTGGAGTCAGAGGCAAATCAAGGGCCAAATGAGGGCAAATAGTATAGTTACATCATTGGGACTCCAGCTGGAGGCAGAAAAAGTGAGATCATGTGATCAGTGAGAGGAGCAGCCTAACCACGACTACACCACTGTTGGTGCCGCAGAATAAATCAGAATACCTGGGTCACAATTTGAATTGTTTGCATTTTTATAAGCCCACTGGCCAGCAGAGACGTTGGAAAAGTTTCCCTATTTTTAGTTGTAGGGAGAAAACACAGCAAGGGAAAGGTCACTTTTATAATAGTGTCATGAAGTTGTGGTGGTAGCCTGCCCTCCTCAGGTGGAATGTGTGTGTGTGTGTGTGTGTGTGTGTGAAAATTGTAGCTTGCATAGGATCGCGTATGATTACATTAGAGGGAACACTACCAGGTGATCCTTGGATCAATAAGTCACCGGATGTTACAGAACGGTGTGCAATCATGCTCACACAATCACACATGCTGCCCTCCACCTCAAACACACACACACACACACACACACATAGAGCAACAACAATAAGACACACACAGGGAGCTATTACAGAGTGTTATCTTAATCATACAGATGGTGCTTTAGATCATCTGCTTGTTCTTTGGCTCTGGCCCACAACTATCACAGTGAATATGGTCACACACGAACAACCGAAAGGGCCGCACTGGGGAACTCACCTCACTGATAGACATCTGCCTTGCAAAATGTCACGTGTCTGATGAAAGTGAGTTTGAGCGAGGTTCACTCCCTTTGCATGTCAAACAAAAATCTGTTTTTATTGGATTTTTATGGAGCTATATGAGTGCTCTGCTGCTTGAGGATTCTCTGCACATTTGATGGCATTTATAAAAGTGAGAAAGACAAGCTCTCTCTCTCTCTCACACACACACACATATGCACATTATATCTGTGCACAAGCTGAATACCCTTATGGCTACAGTAATTTCTCTAAACTCACATCAAAGAAAATCACTTATCTCTTTTTGCCTTTAGGCTTCTCTGCACTGTACAATAAACAGAGACTACAAACGGCACCCAGACAGAAAGAGGTAGTAAAGCTTTGATTCAGTCAGAGCTAGGACACCCCGTTCTTATTGTTGATTCCTGTTATATCATTTCACTTGGAGTGAAATGGGGCATTTTTTGTGGACTGGCGCAAAGCGCACAGGATTGGCACAACCCATCCAAAATGCGCATAACTGAAAAGCTACACAGCGGTTTCCCCTGGCATGCAGTTCTCACGGAGCTATAAATCCTTACATAAACTTGAGCCATTTAGTCACGGTGAAACGGATCATAGCCGAGATGATTGCGGGTAAGGTCCCTCACCGTGTGGAAATAACACAAACACACACTGTTCAGGCACCAAAAGCCAACAGATGTGATAAAGTTACACCAGAAAGATGCAGGAATTTATCAAGACAAAACCAGATGTTTAGGGATAAGTGTAGGAATAACATCACCACACAGACACTCCTCTCATCAATCATTAACTATTTAACTGATGTAGATAATTACGCTGCAAAATTAATTTATTGCATGCAAAAAAACATAAAAGTTCCAACTCACCCATTCCAAAACACGGATAAATCCCAGAGGTAATTTTAGCACTTGAAATGTCCCCACAGATGCAAGCTGCACGAGGACACAAAGGGAGGATAAAAGCATTCTCATTTCTATCACCAATTAACAACACATTGGCCAATTTGGCAGAAAATCACACACACAGACATCTCTGAAACCCTTCTTCTATCTTGCTATTCGATAATTTACTCACCTGATCAGCGTTGTCCATTTCAGCAGCAGGCTACTTTCTGTCTTTCCTACTTGTTTGATTGGATGTAAACAATCTCAAACCGCAAGCCAAGACCCGATTGATGTGTCCGTCGCTCGTAACAGTCTGGGGCTTTCGGCTCTGATTCCGACTCCGACCGGAAAAACCCGAGTGTGTGTGTGTGTGTGTGTGTGTGTGTGTGTGGTGTGTGTGTGTGTGTGTGTGGGGGGGGGGGGTAATAGTTTGCCATGGAGACAGACGGGGATTGGCCTTCACAAAGAGGAGAGACACTTTCTTTTTTTTGTCATTGGAGGGAACTGATTTGTTATTTTATCAATCTGGGTTGTTAATCTTTTTTCTTAAAATAAATTACGTTATGCTTTCGTTTTGGCTCTGGATTTTAAGCAAGTTGACGCAGTTTTTTTTCGGATTGGATGCAAGGTTAGGCTGCAATCTAAAATATACTGCAGTATATATATATAGACCATATATGCCATATGCAGTATATATATATATATATATACTTAAATTATTTAAAACTGTCATGTCTTTTATTTTGAAACTATCCGTGTCCATATTTGTTTGGGTTGAAGACAAGAGAAGCTAACATTTTATCAGAAATAATTTAAATTTGTTGTATTATATAATATAAGATATAATAAATTTGGCTGCTATAATTACTAGTAGGCTGCTATAGCTGCAGCAATATTTTATCACAATATATTTGTATTATAGCCTATGTATTATAATAGTACAATAAATAGCCTATATTATCCAGATAAACTTAACTTAATCAAACTTGACTGACCAAATGGACTAAAATGTTGCAAAACACCTTTAGTAAAGGCCCACATGTTCTCCTTTATTTGTAAGAAAAGTCATGTTTATACTTAAAAAAAAATATTGAAGGTGTAATTTTGGCTTTAAAGGAATTAGTTTGACAGTTCAGGAAGTACGTGTATTTGCTTTTTGATGAGAAAGTGAATGCCACTCCCATCTCTGAACGTTAAGTACGGAGCTGGAGCCATGAGATTAGCTCAACTTAGCATATAGTGGAAGCATGGGGGAAACAGCTTGCCTGGCTCTGTCCAGAGTTCAGAAATATGCCTATACCAACACCTCTGCTATGACAGTTCCTGTAAAGCCAAGTGTAAACTGCTCTGACAGCTTGGCTAATTTTACATCTCTCCTATTGTTCGTTCGCTTTTACTCTTTCACACACACGCACACACACACACACACACACTGCACTGTGATGCAAGCACTGAGGAAACAGCAGTTAAAGTTCAAATAGATCTGTAGAGGGAAGTCAAGAACCTGCCTGTTTGTGTTAATAATTAGATGACATTTTATACTCAGTGCAGACATTAGGACCAGAGCTGACTGTTCAGAGGTAAAAGTCTTTAAATTGCTGCTAATGCGGGGGAGAAGATACATTAATGTAGGCCAGTGAAGATACTGACTTTGAGCATTTTTGTATGGTTGAGAAAAAGTCAAGTTCTCAGTGCAGACTTGTTCCTGAGGTTTGACTTTGTTAAAAATGCATTATGCCAACATCCATGCAGGTAAACTAATTCCAGTGGTTCAGTCTAACAATCAGTGTTGAGCTTTCTCGCAGTACACTATTGACCTTTGAACTTTCGTTTCACAAAAGGCCTCAAAAATGTGCACAGAATCCATACTGGAAGGATAAAAATTACAGCTGGCCAAAAGTGAAGTGCTGTTGGCAGACAATAAAAACTATCATGAGGAGAGGGTTTATAACAAATGGCAAGAGACAAATCCAAATGACACAAAACTACGGTAGAGAGACGTTTAGAGAAGCCGGTGTTCTATGACTGAAAGCTCTGCTCTAAAGGCACATCTGCTGGGTTTTTTTCAGTGTATCTCTGCGTGAAAGATTCCTTTAAAAGGCAACTGAGACAAAAGGCAGGTTACGAACTGATGAGAAAATACAGTAGAAAAGTGTAACAAAATGCAGATGGTGAAACTTAAGATAGTGTACAGACGTTCTGCTGTACACTATAATATTTTCAGTGTTGCGCTGAATGTCTGCACGTTGTTTTGCCGCCCTTTGTCGACACGCAGACTTTGGCCTCCCTGCCCTCTGACCTCTCTCTAACCTTATCAGCTCCCAGATCAGTTAGTGAGTTTTTATCATTTCTCTTTGGCTTAATCTGTGAGGTACCTTTAGTAACTATGAGCCTGTGTGTCCACACTGGTCACAGTCATGTGTCATCTTTTCGGCTCAACCTTATTTATGGTCATTTTGGGTGTGTTTGCATGACCATAGCAGTAACGTAAGAGAAGCCAGATTTCCCAATGCATGTATGTGATGAGTCACAACAGGTTGTGCATTGATTGTCATGGAAGTTGAAGCTTTGACACGGTTTAATCTTTGTATAACAATGAAAGTGTTTAGAGTTTATGGCTGTTGAATGATCTACGGTGACTGTCTACTGCTGCCTTGTCTCGGTTTCCTTGTAAAATGTTATGTGCAGACTGTTGTTGAGAAAGTTCAATTCAAGCTTAAACAGCATGTAGACACAGTTATTGTTGTATACTTAACTCTCATGAGCACCTTTACTGTAGTAATGCTACATACGTTTCAAGAGGTGACAAGCTCAACTAAGACCTACTTTTATTATCCTGCTTTGTTTCTTTTGAATATGAATTTTATTTGTTTTATTTGGTACCACTTATATTTTACAGGCCCCTAAATTCCTAACAAGAACAATGTGACTGGACACTAGGCTAACCATAGAGAATGCACAGCGGATTAGCTGAGCATGTAAAATTGTGCAATTTGTCTAGAAGAAACATAAAATTCAGTATAAATGGAATATGCAGTAGCCTAACCCTACACGATAATGACAAATGCTAAAATGTAGTTTCACAGTAGCACAGTTAGAAAAAGAGCGCTAAAGTCAGAGAACTGAAAGAGCAAAGTCTGTTCCAGTAACATGTATCTAAAGTTTGCTAACATTAGCCACCATAAACTACTGGCCATACCAGACCAAGAACAGCTGTAGCAGCCTGAGTGTACTGAATTGAACAAGGGTGCGTTTTATTGCTTATTCAACTCTTAATTCGTAAGACGAAAAATGTGTCATTTCTTCCTTCAAAAGTTCAAAAGTCTTCCTGCTTTTAAACTCAGCATAGCTAAACTAAACTAACTAATATGACAGTCTCAGAACGTTGTCTCTATTTTCCCTATAACACCTACCATTATAAAATATTGCGTTTTATGTTGCAATGGCTTTTAAACAGCTTGAAACTGCTTGATCTTTGTTCCACACTCTGATGTTATATGTCAAAAGTAAAAGTACTGGCTGACTCAGTTCCTCTATGTTCTGTGACTATACCACTGGGTGTTCTTTAGAAAACAGTAACTGGGGTCATGGCCCCGAGAAAACTTGAACCCACAGTCAAGGCGAAAAAGCTACAAGTAACAGACTCTGGCTACGAACAAATAATCTATAGCTAACAATTGTGTGACATCCCCTCCCTTACATGCTCACTTACTGTGTATAAGAAGTAGATACGGAAAGTCTTTTCTTGCTCTTTGCCATGGAGACCACTGATCTCTGTATGCTTGGAGTCCATTTGCAAATGCTTTGAATAAAACTTCGTATTTTGCCTTTATTGATACAGATTTCCACCACAATGTTTTGCAAAATCAGTTTCAAATTCTTGTGGCCTACTTTTACAAGCACTGCAGGTTGGTACTGTGTAGGATTATGTACTGCTTATTGTGGTATGACACCATAATACAAGGCAGACAAGTCACTGCTATTGGTTGTCTGCCGTGTGTGGACTATGTCTTTGATTGTTTTGACTGTCTATGTTCAATTTTGTGCCAGTTTCCCTCTGGGATAATAAAGTTATTCAATCAATCAATCCGTCAATCGGCAAGTGACCTATTTCTGTCTTTTCTCTCCTCACTTATAATTATTTTACTTAATTTTATTTGAATAGTTTTAAATGACTGCATTTCTTGTTTATCCTAATTGACTAATTGGTTGCATATAGAACACAAATACATGAAGCACATGAGTATAATTCTGGACTTGATTGTTGTTGCACAATAGGAGTACAGACAAACTGTAAGGCCCCGTATCTCCATAATATTCCCATGTTGTTTGAGCATGAACAGTAGAAGCAACTTGGATTATTTCATACATTTCTACGTTATTCCTTTAAAAAAAAAAAAAAAAATCAAGATTTATTGACACATACACATTCTGCAATGTGAGATTACATTTTGCTCACTAAAAGAGTCAAAGTAAATCAGCATATTTCAGGAAAAACACATAATCGGTCCATACTGTAATGTTGTGATTTATCATAGCTGACATTTCTCAGTTTCCGTGAGAATTGGTTCACTCAAAGACAGCAGCTGATAGGCGGCCCCCTGCAGCCTCATGGCCCGTCCTGTCCAATCACTCTGCTTTATTTGCATGTTATGTAATTGGTTGGCCTGCATGTGTGGCTGGGGGGAGGAAATTAAAAGCAACGGTCTTCGTCCGATCGCTCTTTTCAGGCGAGCAGAGGAGCAGTGGGTCTGCGGGCGGGGGTAAGGGCACATACTGTAGTTTTTTTCCTCCTGTTTCATAATTCTTTGCATGATGCATAATGCTTATAAATGAGAGTGCAGAATGCTGATTGGTCTCCTGCAACACACGCACAAACTATTTGCAACAGGAAACTGTTTGTGTTCGCAGCAGCTGTTGAGGATATTAATATTACAATGATTTATTATGGCTGCATGACTTCATAAAGTGCGGCGTGGATAATGTGTGAATATTAATATGAATAATATCAGTTTGTGTTTAAACTTTATAACTTGAACTGTCTGTCTGTGAACGTCGTCCGTTCAGTGGGCTGTCAAATCCCGTCAACTCCTCCGTGCTTTTGATTGGTCAGCACCGGAGGCATGAGCTACACTGAGGGATTTGATTGGTTGGCAGCCCCGCCCCTCTCTGTTGAGGTCATTAAACTGTTGAACAGGCAGACAGACAGTCATGATTACTGAGCACTTTTTGATTCATTTAGAATATGCTGTATAATGGTTGCCTGGTAGTGATCAAATTAGTGTTTTTCTGCTGTATAGTATATCTGTATGAACTTATATAAGCATTACAGACTAACTGAAGAATGACAAATATGTCACTCTGCATGCAAAATTAACTTAGGGATATGTTCCAAAAATGTTAAGATGTATTCCAAATACTACTATATGGGACAAATAAATGCCTTCTTGTATGTGCTTTTGATAAAGCATCTGCAACCTGCAACCACATCTACATGTGCACATATTTTCCACCTGAGTCTTATTCTTTAGACTGCTTCATGCTGAAGTCATACCATTGTGAAAGCACCACAGAGTTGCTCAGTGTGCTCTTTGGACCTATAGTCACACAGTTAAGACTTTGACATTTTTGTCAAAGTCTTAACTGTGTGAGTGAGCGTCTTGTCAAAACAACCCCAAACTGCAGTGCTTCCTCATGAAATGCCTGCACGTATACAAAGCTAACAGAAGCACAGGTGTGTTCTGTCTTGTCTGCTGTCTTTGCTGAGCGTATTTTGACGTCTCTCGGAGCTTTAAGCCTTTAGCCAAATAAAGACTGGAACAAATTGATACGTTTCAGTTCCTTCATAGTTGCAAGTATGAAAAATGATATGCAAGATGAAAACCCTCACTTGCTGTATAAAATGCATTTTATTCTCATAACATAATCCATATACTTTGATTGCTTGTAGTTATTACAAACATTGTTTCTGGTTGCCCTGGTGTGTGTTGCCGCCTCTCCAGATAACAGTGAGGTGTGAAGATGAAGATCGCAGTGATTGGTCAGAGTCTGTTCGGCCAGGAGGTTTACAAGGAGCTGAGGAAGGACGGCCACACCATCGTAGGAGTCTTCACCATCCCTGACAAGGATGGCAAGGCTGACCCACTGGGTGAGGACTTTACTGCCTGGGACCTCCAGACTTTAGCTTTGCAATAAGCACATGGCTGTAGGACCAGTTAGAGTGAGATACTAACGCACATGCTGTCTTTCCTCTGTCACTAAAGCCTTATTGAGTGTGAGTTTCCAAGCAAAATACATCATACTTTTGGGCACGCCTGCCATGAATAGACTCAGGATGGTACCACATGAAATTTGGACTCTTCACACCACCGCTTTCATCACTTTGTTCCTCTGAAAAAGAAAAAACAATCAATATAGCTCTGCTATCAAAGTTAGTATTGGTGTCCAAGTGCAGTGTGTCATCACCTGAGGGCTATTTTTACAACTGACAATATCAGATCATCATCTTTATATCCGGACAATAACCAGCAGTACAATGTACTGCATATTTGGATTTACAGCACTGTAGAAGAAGAAGGAAGACTAGAAATTTCATTCATTTAAATTTCTAAATGCTGAACTATGATTGGTCAGCATGAGCTGCTTGTGTTTTCTGATGGAGGCAGAGATTGGGGAGAGCGAAGACAACATGAGGCAAGTTGATGAAAGGCCCGCTGTCCTCCCCTCATTTGTCCAAATCCTACCACAACACTTGTCACTCATCTTAATGAGCTTCCATCTGGCCTCAGGTCAGTGGTTTCCAAACTTTCTCCGTCATGCTCCCCTTTGGAAGACGGAAATACTTTTGAATCTGACTTCCAGGCTCTGAAGATGCAGAGGGTGAAATTCTGTGGATCTGAAACTGATATTCCTGCTTTTGAAATGATACATACCACAGGTGATATAGCATTCCCCAGTTTTGCAAAATGACATTGTGGTTTGGTGTGGTCAAAAATGGGAATGAAATTTAAAAACTTTTAACCCATAAATGCCAGAGCAGCAATGTCTTCATCACCGTTTCATATTTTTATTCGTTCTTGTTTCTTGGTGCTCTGAATTCCTCCTGTACGTCCTCTTGCATCACTCTGATAGCCACAATCCTCTTACCCAACTCCACAGCTCATGTACAAAGCTTAAAACTTTCCAACATGAAGGTAATTAAGGTCATTTCAGCCAAAGAGTCTGCCAATCTATGATATTGTTTCTCATTTATTTCCCCCTGTTAATATGAAAAAAAAAGTTTTATTTTGAAGCTTTAAAACAGCTGCAGATGTAGGTTTCATCACTTGTACAAACTTGCATTACATAGTGACATTTATTCTCTTAATTATTTAAGTTGTTTAGTGCAGGATTTGCAGATTTTCTCTGTTTAATGTCATTTACCCTTTTGCTGTTTTGGACTGTTGGTCAGTCAAAACAGCAATTTGAATACCTTACCTTGAGGTCTGATGGACATTTTTCATTATTCTGACAATAAACTGATTAATCAAACAAATCACAGAGAGATGAATTGATAATAAAAATCATCTTTAGATTGTCTTTGTGTGACTAAAACCATTTTTGCATGACACAATTTAAGAGTTTGATCATTCTTGATAATTTTCCCACAGCAACTGAGGCGGAGAAAGACGGTGTTGCCGTCTTCAAGTTCCCACGCTGGCGTGTGAAGGGCCAGGCCATCCCGGAGGTGGTGGCTCAGTACAAGGCCACTGGTGCCGAGCTCAACGTCCTGCCCTTCTGCTCCCAGTTCATCCCCATGGAGGTTATCGACCACCCCAAACACGGCTCCATCATCTACCACCCCTCCCTGCTGCCTCGCCACAGGGGAGCCTCTGCTATCAACTGGTGGGTGATGTACACGTTCATCAGGTTGGGGTTAGCACGGTGACAAGCCCAGCCTTTTACCTGCTGTCTCTGACACACAGGACCCTGATCCATGGTGACAAAAAGGGGGGGTTCACGGTGTTCTGGGCTGATGACGGACTGGACACCGGACCCATCCTGCTGCAGAAGGAGTGTGATGTTGAACCCAATGACACCGTCAACACCATCTACAAGAGATTTCTCTTCCCAGAGGGAGTCAAAGGCACAGTAAGTGTAGTGATGGGGCAAGGCATTGTGGGTGGAGAGAACACAAGCAGTGTGTTGAGGTGGTAGGCTGAGCTAATTGCTAAAACAAAGAGGAAAAGGTAGGGTATGCAGAGAAGACATGCACATTCGAAAGATATGTCATATACTCATTGTAATATAGGAGTGCATATGTGGGGTGTAACCACAAAATTAATTCATGGAAAAGCTCTCATGGGAAAGACAAGAGTGTGTCTTTATCACACAACAAACAAACCATCTTTGCCCTCACCTGTCATTGTTAAACGTTAACATACTTTTGTTTTGCCTCAGAGGTTATCTGGCACACACTGTGGTTAAGTGCATTTTTATATCATGTTTTTACAGTCTTACATAATGTACATTTAAAGCTGCATTAATCCTTTATCTTTTTTGGCCAGTGCGGGCAGAAGAAAATCCCATACGTTTGATATTATTATGGCCTTACAAAGTTGATATAGCTAACATGTTAGCCAATCATTGCCTGTTTATAAATCCAGCACACATTATTAGCAACATTAGCATTCGTGTGGAGATGTTTCTGGCCACCCAACGAATGTAACTCTTTGACATTACACATAGTCATTTAACCCCATTGTTGATACAAAATATTGATTAATACAGCTTTAAAAGACTATAGCACTGTTTTTTGCAAGCTCCTCGACTACAAATCAAATCTATCTTGTACAGTTTTGTTTGTATTTCTTCCTTCCTACCTTTCCTAGCAGCCATAGGTTTCCATTCATGAGCAATCTCTCAAAACTCTCTTGAGTTGTGTAATTCATCACACTGAACATCAAGTCTGCATTATTTAAGTTATATTATCATGGAAGTGTAGACTTTTCAAATCAATCTGAGCTCATACTGCACTGACAATCAAACATGAACACAAGTTACTGCAGACTTGATGTTTACCCTGATGGATCACACAAGTAAGTTCAAGAGACTGCTAATGGATTTTCACTATAAAAATCAATGTAAACCAGTGGCTGCCTGGAACAGTAGGTCTGCAAATCTACAACATCCTCCTGCTCGTCTGCCTTCAGTTGCCTGCAGTCGGCCTCCCTCCTCAGTTTCCCAACATAACAAACACTGTGATGGCAAAGTCCACAAAGATAGCGCACGTGTTTTGCTTCAGTGACTTGAGCTGCATTGTTCTGGTTCCAGGTGGAAGCAGTGAGGCTGATAGCAGAAGGCAAGGCCCCGAGGATCACCCAGCCACAGGAGGGAGCCACGTATGAGTGCATTCAGAAGAAAGAAAATTCTAAGGTAATATACAAGGACATCCAGAGAGATCGGACCTGTGGACTTCATTCATCATTCTATAAAATAATGTCTAACTGAGAGCATGATTTTATATGAATTTGGTCACTGAATATGGAAGCAATGAAAGGCCATGTTGTGAATCAGCAACTGAATACCTAATTGCGAAATTTAATCATAACCTAATGTTGAAATTGAAACACCACTTTATGTATAACATTGAAATATTATTTAACTTTAAAAATCATCCATCTGAATTTATGTGGTCTGAATTCTGCAATTTCAAAAAAGTGATTTTAAGGTGGGTTCTTTTTAAGATTCACAAACTGAGATGGAAAATGTGTCCAGTATTCAAAAAACTGTATTCAAGTGGCTCAAAGTCAACTGGGTGTTTTCAGATCTAAAAATTCCAAGTCAAGTAAAAAACCAAGTTGCTCAAATTGGTCAAAAGATGAAAAATTCAAATTGATCATCGGCGCTACCAAGGATAAGCAATCGAGCCTGAATGGAATCTACCAAACCTCTGTCCTGTCAGCCTGGACACCCGAATTCTCAATCTGAATTTCTGAACTTCCTTAAAAACCTAAAAAAGACCTCCTGGCAATTTCAAAGAGTAGAATTCAAACCACATAAATTCAGGTTCGTGGTTTTCAAAGTAAAATATTTTTGTGTATTACATCTGAAGACGTAACGGCAACAGATTTCTGTCTGTTGGCAGATTGACTGGAACCAGTCTGCTGAGGCTCTCCACAACTGGATACGAGGAAACGACAAAGTGCCCGGTGCCTGGGCAGAGGTTGATGGACAGGTAACTGAACACTCTCTGTCTGTGCTGAGAGCCGCCAATCATTCATCCAGATTCTATGTCCCGCCACTGGACTGTGTTTTGGAATGCCAGGTTCATAGTTACTGTCTATCAAATCTGATCAAACCACACCCACACAGTTCTGGTGAAGCAGATTAGCTGACTTTTTCAGATTGTTACTAATTTTGTTATGACTATTAAATGATAGAGAAGTTCTTAACATTTGTTTTCATGGCTTTAACACTGCAGAGATTGTCTGTAGCTGTGAGTGATTTTCCAGCATAACAGTTTGTGAGGATTTTGGCTGTTGTCAAACAAACACACACAAGTATTTCCACAATAACAACTGTTGAGTTCTGCTAGATATTGTCTTCACCCAAGTTGTGCTGTTTTGCGTCTCTCTTCCTGTAGAAAGTGACTTTCTATGGCTCCACTCTGGTGGGTAATGGCACCTCAGCTAACGGTCAGCCTCTGGAGATCCCCGGAGCCAGCCGACCCGGCATCGTTACCAAGGCGGGCCTGGTGCTGTTTGGCAACGACGGCAAGGCGGTAAGTCAATTTATTAAACTGGGGACACACTTAAGTATTTTTTTCACCGACTTCCACCAGATTTTTCAAGTCAAAACCAATAATTCATGAAGAGAGAAAATCCCTACAGTTGTTGCAGCTGAGGGGACACGTCGAGATGTAATCCTTCCTAAAAACTGTGGTTACTTCGGCACTGCTACATTACACAAATATGTGATACAGAAAAAACAAGACGACAGTGATGCATTTTTGCAATACATTTTCACACCTGAATGTGTTTTTTTGAGCTTAAAATTTTCATGTTCACAAACAGTAGCTGGTTTACAACAGGTTCATAATATGACAGAACTTTGGCAAAAAAAAAACAAATACAACTGATATGTACAATATATTTAAACATATGAAACAACTTTACAGTACAACATAGGTATCACTAGTTGACAAACGATGTACCACAGCTGAATATGTTGTTATGGTGCACATTTATTAGATTTAGAAAAATCCTTAAAGGAGATTTAATTTAAAGGGTTGATAGTAGTTGAATGAACATAGACATCCGTTTTATCTTTTTTAATTAGTGGTTTTTATGCTGCAGAGTAAAATTCTGGTGGTTCATGTTAAAGTTCACCAGAGGTTATAAACACTGGTAAGTAAGTAAGTTAGTAATTGGTCCACAATTTCAGAGAGGCAGCACTAAAAATCCTCCAGCATGCCGCTGCTCCTACAGTGTTCTGTAAGATGGAGAGTTACCTCTGCATTTGTAGAGTACAGATAGTACATTGACTGTCTATTTTGATGTTTTTGTATGTTTTTTGTATCTACTGAGTCTCTACAAGGGCTGGTTATTGAACCTCAACACATTTTTGGCACAAGCTGTGTCTGTAGTACTGAGTATCGAAAGCTGTTAAGTACCGAATTGTTTCTTGTTCTTCAATCAGATAGTTCCTGATTTAAAGGAATAGTTTGACATTTTGGGAAATATTCTCATTGCTTTCTTGCCCAGAGTTGGATGAGAAGATCGATATCACTCATTTCTGTGCATTAAGTGTGGAGCTAAAGCCAGGAAACTGTTAGCTTAGCTTAGCATAAAGAATGGAAGCAAGGGTAAATGGCTAGTCTGGCTCTGTCCAAAGTTCAATAATACACCTATCAGCACCTCTAAAGCTAACTATTTAATATATTGTAATATTATCTATATATCTATCATATATCTTGACGATCTACAGTTTATTCCTCAACAGGACTCCAGGAAGTTACTGTGCTATGTCACTATTGTTCGTTCAAGAAATAGTTACAGCAGGAAACTTCCCGTAAAACCACAATTTGTGTTTTTTTTACATTTATGTTTGTGTATGAATTAAAGATACAAGGTAATACATGTTCATTAGCGCGCTTTAGAGGAGTCTTTGGTGTATTTTCGAACTTTGAACAGAACCAGGCTAGCTGTTTCTTCATGCAGAGCTAAGCAAATCACCTCCTGATTCCAGCTCCTTACTTAAGAGTGAGATCAATCTTCTCATCTAACTTCATGTGGGGGAAAAAAAAAAGATTTTGTACTATACTGTAATTAAAATCCTCAAAGCAACGTTTTGAAAAACGTATCGTTCTGGTATTGGTACCAAAACTCACTGGTGCTAGTATTAAAAAATTTCAAAAGATACCTAGTCCTACTCTCTACTCAGATTTTAGACTCACATATGATGCATTAACACGCATCATTAGTGACGTCTGTTCTGAAGTTTTAGGCAGGACTTTGAGTCGTGGACAGTTTGACGCCATGAACTTTTCGCATGTGCCTCTTCATCAGCAGCCTTTCTGTAAATAACTCATCACAATCCTCACATTTGTACGGTCTCTCCTCTTTATGTTTGGCTAAAACGTGTTTCCTCAGAGTTGAACCTCTGTTGAAAGATTTGTCACAGATGTGACAGCTGAAAGGTTTCTCTCCTGTGTGAGTCCTTATATGTTCTGTCATGTGTCCTTTCAGTTTAAAACACTTGCCACAGAAATGGCAGCTGTAGGGTCTCTCTCCTGTGTGTACTCTCATGTGGTTCTGCAGATTGCTCTGACACGGTATGTGTTTGCCACATATGTGACAGTCAAAGTTTCCCTTGGTGTCATGCGACTTGCTTTCGTGCGTCTTGAGGTGCCATGTAAGCACAGTCTTTTTGGTGAATATGTAGTTGCATATGTGGCAGCGGTATAAGGTGGTACTCGTCTTCTCTTCAGAGTGCTTTGGATCCTCCGCAGGGGTCTGCTTTGGCTCTCTGCTCTCCTCTGCTGCTCTACAGTCTTCTAACTGCTGCACTGTTTTGATGAGTTCTTTCGTCAAGGCGTCCCCATCATCGCTGTCCTCTGCTAAAGGTTGCTCCTCGTTCCCGTTGATCCACAGTTCCTCCTTCTGCTCCTCCTGCTCATCTTTAATCTGGGAGGGTCCTGGCTCGTCCTGGCACACACTCGGGCTCCACTCCGCCTGTTTATGGGGAATCTCCTCTGCGGGTGGAGGTGCAGTTGGCTGTTTGGGATCTGCAAGGGGTGGAAATAGAAATGCATTACACTTGCAGTACACATCAAAGTCGTCAGCGCCAAAATAGTGCTCCCGTCAATCCATACCCATCAGGAATTTTACCTTTTGAGATAGTTTTGATCAGCTGCCTCGGAGCCACTTCATGAAGGGACAACTGGTCTACGCAATTCAGAAGAGCCTCAAACTAGGCCAACCACTTGCATCTTTCCATTGACTTTGTATACAGTCATGCTGCCTCTCATATTTGCTTCATAGCTGGCATATTAGCAATGTGTTGTAAAGGTAAAACAATAATATGTTAGCAAATGCTGGTCAGAGTCTGTATGTAAGTATGTTCGATCAATCAATCAAACTTTATTTGTATAGAAACTTTCATACAAGTTAGTGCAATTCAAACTGTCACACAATACACAGGTACACTGCAGGTGACTTGTTTTTAAACACAACTGATACATTAGCATATTATTAGCAAATTTTAGCTGATCACACATATTGGTTCTGGCCGATAAGTAACAAGAAATTGCAGTACAGAAAGATGTTACATAATTTAGCAACAGTGTTGCCATAACATTGTTTGTCCACCAGAGAACACTGACATATTAAACATTTTCAGCTCTAAAATGTCATATCTTGGTCACAATTCATTGAAAGAGTACTCCACCAATTTAGCATTTGACTCCTATAACATTATCGGACTTATGATGGACAGCTTAAAAAAAGAATCAAAATTAATGCAGCAGAACAGAGATATATATGTATTTTTTTTATTTCCACGCATTCTACTTCCTTGTCAAAACCCAGTGCCTACATTACCCACAATGCAACTCTACTGATCGACAGTTGAGTCGGGGATTCAGGTGTATTATGCTAGTAGCAGCTAATGTAGCCTCAAGCCTTTAGCCTGCAGCAGAGATGAAGCGTGGGCTACAGAGGTCTGGTAAGCTCACTTCTTTCTAACTCCACAGATTTTTTGACTGGATCACTTTGGAGTCAATCAGACTTCACACTGCTTCCTCTGGAGACACTAAAGGTTTCATACAACTTTTTTCTCATATGCAGTAGAACTTCCCAACCTGCAAACAGACTGATGTGTAAAATCGGTGGTCTATTGAACACCTGACTACAATCAGCATCTCTGATTGGTGTGCTTTGTCGCACCTGTAACTACACCCATCTGTGATGTCACAGTGTACTAACGCACCGTGGGGGTACACTTTTACATCACTGCAGCAAGGTGGGAAGTTAAACTACTAGAGGTCAGCAAAGACAAGATAGGATTTTCAGCTGCTGTTAATTTACGCTTTAATAACTCAATTTAAGGGGTCCAAAATGTTTTTGTTTGTGTCAAAAATCCTCAAAATGCTGTGTCAGCATAGCTCTACTTTTTTCTTTTGAAGTCAATGACCAATATTGCTCACAAACAAACTGCAGCAGTAATTACATGTACTGTAACTTTATTGGCA
Organism: Macquaria australasica; assembly: GCA_005408345.1. Classification (NCBI taxonomy): domain Eukaryota; kingdom Metazoa; phylum Chordata; class Actinopteri; order Centrarchiformes; family Percichthyidae; genus Macquaria; species Macquaria australasica. The sequence continues at coordinate 506,748 of SEMN01000317.1, forward strand.
TTGCACTTTTCAAAAGAGTTTACAGGCAACATATTGCACGTCATTAACAACAAAGTCACATATAAATTAAAGGTGTCAATAACAAAGTTGAAAAACACAGTGCAAAAAAACAAATTTTGTATAATAATGAAAGTGCCCTTGTGATGCATTTTATCTGCATGTGTAGCTTCATACACTTGTCAAAGTCCAACCATTGTTTAACTATTTGCTTGGCACCTTGCGTGTTTCTGTATATTTCTAATGAGCATGTTACATGTTAGATTCATCAGGAGCATCTGAACAGTATGAGAAGTTGTATCAGTGCAGTGGATCATAAGTGCTAATTTAGGGAAGCATGTCAGCTGCAACTTCAACAAACATACAATCATAAAAGATAAACCTACAAAGAAGCTATGACCACCAGAAGCCACCAGACTCGGTGTAACTTCTAAACTTTAAAAAGTAGACAGCATCAGCACTGCTACAGCAACAGCATCTTATACAGAGAAGGTGACGTTGTGGGCCATCTTCATGTGCTGTTTGAACACAACGAGCAGAGGGAAGCGCTGGCTGCACTGCATGCACTTGAACGGCATGTTCTCCCTGTGTTTGATCCTGGCGTGTTTGCTCATGGTCGAAGATCTGTTGAAACTTTTCCCACAGACGTAGCAGGTGTAAGGCCTTTCCCCAGTGTGAGTCCTCATATGTTCTTTCATGTGACCTTTCAGTTTGTATCGGTTACCACAAATGGGACAGGCGAATGGTTTCTCACCTGTGTGTGCTCTCATGTGGCAGATCATTTGACTCCTGGTGTCTGTCATTCTACCACAGACAAAGCAGGTGAACGCTACGTTGGTGAACTTTGGTAAACCTTTTGTTGCGTGAGCTGCAAGGTGCAATTTTAACTCACCTTTTTTCAGAAAAGGCTGACAGCAAATATTACATATAAACGTGTTTTTCTTCTTTGTATAATGTACTGGAGATACTCCAAAGGATGGTAATGGTTGGTCATCTTGTGATGGTATCTCGTATTCTATGTGCTCACCGACTCTTATGACTTGAGTTAGGCTGTCTGCCGCTTCGTATTCGCAGTGCTCTCCAACTGTCACAACTTGGGTTAGGTTGTCTGGCATCTCATTTTCTTCATGCTGTCCAACTGTGACAATCTGAGTTGGTGTGTCTGTAATGTTGCTGTATGCCAGACGTACAGGTGTCTCCACAGACCTGCTCCAGGGTTCAGTTGGTTCCTCTTTAAAGGGCAGGGTGACTGGCTTCTCGTTGGCCTCACTGGGAATACATTCCTTCTGTATCTGCTGCTCCTGAGCACAAACCTCCTGTGTCGGTGTGGGCAAATCGATCTGCCTTGAATCTGTAACAGTGGATAGGAAAATGTTTTTGGTAGCTAGAAAAATCACCTCTCTGATCACACATGAACTAGATGTCGGGAAACGTGAATGATCCCCAGCGGTGACGCTCGTCCTAACAGCAACAGAGAAATCAAATGCAAGTTATGTGTCATCTGTCTTACAAATGTTAAAAACTGGCCCTCTCAAAACTTTCTTCAGTTAAACTCAGATAAATCAGAAGCCTTATCATAAATCCAGACCCCTCCAGCAAGCATTTCTCCTCTCACTTGAGTTCTTTATCCTGTTGCATCAAAACCCAGAGCAGAAATGTGGGTGTTATCTTTGATAACAAACTTAACTTTGGTTAAAAGGTAAGGTCAGTCGTTCAATCGTGCTTTCTGCAACTTCGTAATATCTCGAAAATTAGATATTTTTTATCCGCTAAGAATCTGCAAACTGTCATCCACGCTTTCATTCCATCCTAAACTACTGTAACTCGCTGTATTCATGTCTCACTCAATGCAACCTCTCTAAACTTCAGCTAGTTCAAAATTCTGCAGCAGGACTACTCACAAAATCCAACAGAAGAGTCCACATAACACCTAATTTTTGCATGATAACCTGTACGATTTAGAATAGATTTTAATGATTACTTTTAAAGCACGTTTTGGGTTGGCCCCTGATTATATCACTGACTTACTAACCCCTTATGAGCCGGATTGTAGCCTGAGATCCTCCAGCAGAAGTCTGCAAGTAATCCCTAGGTCAAGGCTAAAAACCAGAGGAGACCGAGCCTTTGGAGTCAGGGCCCCACAACTCTGGACTGACCTGCTGGAGGAGATCAGGCTGGGTAGCTCTGATTCTTCTTTTAAATCTCTCTTAAAAACTCACTTTTTCAGAATTGCTTTCTCTTGAAATCGGTTATACTTCACTTGTTTTTACTGTGCTTCAGTAATTCATACCTCACTTGTCATTATTACGGTATCAATTTTAATTGATTTACTATTTATCTGGTAATTTCTCTTGTTTTTATGTCTTTGTAAAGCTCTTTGTGTCTTGTTTTTGTGCTATATAAATAAAGTTATTATTATAGTTTGACAACATTGAGTAGAGACTTGAATAAAAATGCACTTGCAGCACACCAAACATTAGAAAACACAATAGATGAGGTCTTGTGAGCTGGTGGAAACCTCCCATATCAATCTATGCTGCAAAGTTCTCAAATAAGCAGCTGAATTATTATTCACAGATGGTGAGCACAAGGTGATAGAAAGACCTCGTCTCAAATGGTAAATGTGAATTTACTTTATGAAAGGAATCAAAGTAATCACTTCACAGGAGGTTGTAATCGCATAGCAAGGTACCTGAGCAAACGGCTCCTAATTGTGATTGGGTAAAATGGCTCTAAATGCAACACAACACCAACACATGCCAACATCCACACTTGGAAGGCACTGAAGCTCTAGTTTGTATACAATACTGCTGTCACATTACTGGCTGTCTTTATTCCTACTGGGGTATTTTTTTTTTTTTGGCTGAATTTTGCTTCTTCTTCAAGGTTACAATTACATTTTATGGAAAAATGTACAATGACACCAGAAAGACACAATGTCAAAGGTTAGAATTACAAACAGGAAATTACAAAAGAGATCCGAAATGCAGTTGCAGTATGTGACATCACGTCAACATAGTGTTTGAACAAATTCATTAACACAAGCACCCTTAACAAAATGTTCACACCATTTCAAAGCTTTTTATGAAAATGCATTTAAGCAGCTCCTCCACATGCTTTGCATGCAACCTTGGATTTTATTTTAACATTAATGGTGTCCTATTGGTGAGTATTAAAGCTTGTAGGCAATGTTTTATTCACTCAGGAATAAAACAATGTGATTTACAATGAATTTGAAAATAGACAAACCAGTTGTCTGTAGGAACATTTAGCTCATTGTTTCACAGTTTAAAAACAATGGGCTGGACTGGACTGGAGGCAGTTGTTTTTTGTTCCTGCTTGGAAGATAGATTTAGTTTTGCTATTGGTGACTCAAGGTCATTTGGGTTTAAGATGACCATATTACTGGGCCTGTCCCTGTTTACTCCTATGGCATATCATTTGGAAATTTGCATAATCCATGGGTTCTGACATGACATACATTTGAACATAGCTAAAATAAAAAAGTGATCTACACAAATGTATGTACTTTTTTTTTAATGTACAAAAGGTAACCTAGTGGTCTGTTTCAGTTGTGAGAACAAAGGGCATTCATCACCCCACCTGCCTACATGTGCCCTCTTCAAACTGTGGGGGGGGAGGAGAAGTGTCAAATTAAGAAGTTGATTTAATAACATTGGTTACTGTTAGGTGGATCAAATGTATGCCGAATTTACCAGTGTATCCTTCAAATATATATTATCAAATATATATGTTATTCAAATAGTACATATCCTGATAAATAATGTCACTTTTAATAAACATATTTTTGTAAGCAAGTTTGGCGTTTCCCTCACACACAAAAAAGAACGTATTGTACCAGAATTACCAGAGGTTAGCCGATGTTACCTTCAAACATACAAGCGTAAAATACAAAAATGTATGTGTAAAAAAGTATTTAGATGTGCTGAATTTAACAAGAAAACATGAATTTGTTTTCATCTTGATACGACCCATCATAAAATTTCTGTTCCTGATAATATTTAGCATGGTATTACATAAAAGGTATATACAGTTTGTGGTATAAATAATGTTTTATTTATACCACTTAATACCCCCTGCCCCTGTCGTTAGCTCTGAAACAGTAGCTCGCTAACATGGCTTACTAATGCAGCTGAATGTAGCCCATAACTAACTTTACACGGTGTTATCTGATGCGGTTTGGTTAGTTAATGCTCATTATTATTAATAAATAATAATAATAATTTTTGTTAGCTAACTGTCCGATGGTGAGGTGCAGTGTGAACTGAGAAACATACCTGCCCTGTGCAGTCTTATCTCTGGCTTGTAGACCAAGTCCAGCAGCCGCTGCAGCCTCTGGTTCTCCAGTTGTGCTCGGTACACCTCCTCCTGGTAGTCTGTTATTGTCTTCTCAACGAATCCATAGATGTCTACCGCAGCTGCGGTTAACCTTTCCGTCAGAAAGACGTTGAATGACTGAAGCGTAGCGTTAGCCATCTTGCAACCTGAGTTTTAGCTCTCTCTGTTCGCAAGCTGTGTGTGTACCAGAGTATGTCATACCGCCACCTACTGTACTGGACTGCGTATAGCCTACCTGTTCAAATACTTATTCACACATAATAACCAATCCCCACGCTGAACTTCACCTGACATCACTTTTTGCTGCAAGACACCCTTTCTGTTACAAATACTTAATTGTAGACTTGTAAGAATGCCATAAGCAAACCAGCCTAAAGTTTATTTAGGTTTTCAGACGTCCATAGCTTACATTTTGGGTACAAATTACTTTACCATATAAATTAAGGACAGATGACTCAGTATGTGCACATTTCCTGCAGGTCCTTAAAATGTATTAAAAAAATGACAACAAACAAATGTCAGCATACTGAAGAGTGATAAATAAGAATATTTCCATTAACTCTAAAATGCAGTGTCCGATGACTTGACATGTTTCCTTTTGTTGACTCCATTTGACACATTTCTCCACTGCTCATCTTAATGTGAGCTTATCTAAGCTTGTTCAGTCAGTATGATCATTGCTGTCGTCCTCTGCAGCTGTTGGTGAAGAATCTTCAGTTTGAGGATGGAAAGATGATTGCTGCAGCACAGTACTTTCGCTCAGGGAGCAGTGCAGCTGTGGAGCTCACCGAGGAGGAGAAAACCTTCGCTGAGCAGATGAGGGTAGGGCCTCCTCTCCTACTAATTCTAGGGAATTTGAAGAAAATCTAACAGAGAAGCGAAATGTGTGTTTGTCCACTAAAAAATGTCCCATGCTGACTTCTGACAATGTTTCCTCACAGGCAGTGTGGCAGAGCGTTCTGACTAATGCCAGTCAGATTGAAGACTCCACTGATTTCTTCAAGTCTGGTGCTGCTTCCATGGACGTGGTCAGGTAGTGAAAGATAAATGTATCTCCTTAAATGGAATTCATTTAATGTATCTGGTACACTATAGGCATTTAGGTGACTCTCCCATCAGAAGCTGAGTCCAATTGTAAAAAATAACAATAGTAATAATAATTTCTAGACTACCATAATCACAAGCTTCCAAAAGCAATGATGGCAAAAGTGTGAGACTGAATGCTGACAAATTCAAATCAAAAGTTAAGAAGTTAATCTGTCCATACATACATGCATACTGGAGTTCTTGTCAGTTACAATGTGATCCAATAGCACCAAGTTTTCAATCCACTTCTCCATATCCATTTTTAGCCATGCTAGCAGTTAGCCTTAGGCACGGTCTGTCAGTCGCTCCACCACCACTGAAATATCGTAATAACTACTGGATGGATTGCCATGAAATTTGCTACAGATTTGGTGATCCCCTGACTTTTCCTGTGGCGCCACCAGCAGGTCAAGGTTTTCAAAATATCTCAACATCTACTCGATGGATTGGCACAAAATGTTAGACAGGAATTCATGGTTCCCAGAGGATATACACTAGGCTACTGACTTTGGTGATCCCCTTACTTTTCCTCCAGCACCACTATGGGGTTGACATTTTTGGTCATTATTGACATACCTCACCAACTATTGGATGGATTGCCATGAAATTTGGTACACATGTTTATGGTCCCTAGAGGATGAATTGTAATAACTAGCTAGTGTGTATGTATGATTGACTTTGATTGACTTATACATAATACTGTAAAATTGAGTATGACTTATTTGACCTCTCTGACCTTACCCTGCAATGATTCAATACTGATTCACCATTATACATCAATATTATACCACATTTGGTGAATAACATTTCCCACATAATCCCCCCTTTGGGACTGAAACAGTCCCAATCATCCCATAGTGGGAGGCTAAAATACATATATCGTTACTGAGTACCTGAATTATACATGAGGTACCTGAAAGTTAGATAGTTTTGAAAACCACACAGTCTGGAGATAACATATCGGCACACTCTTATATTGTAAACACACAGTATTAGAATACATCAGGACACTTCTTATCCCTCTTCCTGTGACAGCGGAGTTCTTCTGACCCATGAGCAACAAGTCTCGGGTATTTTAATCACACGCTCAAAATAAGGGTGTGATCCAGAGTGAAATCCACCATCACAGGAGTACAACCTGGAAAACCTCTCCTCCCTGTTTTGCGGGGAGCGAGTAAAAGCCAAGTTGTACCTATCTCCCTTATCAAGACCCAAGAGAAATCCTCCTAGTCAGTAGAGGGAAAACACTTAGGCCTCAGCGTACAATCTTTCACAAACATTCAGTGTATTAGTAATTATTAACATGTATTTGCAGCAATTTGTCTTGAACACTGTCACAGTCACGTACCATTGTACAGGTCATCCGTTGTGACCTGGAGCTTCAAACCCTGTATTATCTAATCTGTGACCCATCTGTATGATGATTTGACATACTCTTAAAATGTGCTACTTAAAACAATGTTAGTGGTTTCATAAGAAAAATATCCACTGTCTAAAGATACACAGCTTAGGTGTTAAGAAACCTCTTCAGATTATTGAAAATCTGGCATCAGGATGTTAAGAAATCCTGGCTTGTGATGAATATCAAAATTATGGGTGCGAAGAAACCCCTGCAGGTGTTATAAAGGAACCTGGCATCAAACCACACATTAAACTCTCTTCAGGTGTTAAAGAATAATCTGGCAGTAAAAATGATCACAGTAAAAGTTCATATGGTTGCTTTCGTTGTCTTCAGCCCAGGCACTTTGCGTGTCGTTGAGAGCCACTAACACGAGAGGTTACCAGCACCTCGATGTTCGTGTTAGCATGGAATCCATCGTGATGATTAAGAAGCGTGTAGGGTGTCCCATAGAGGCAGCTGGAGGAGACTCTTCTCCAACTGTCCGAGCTTTCAAACAATAATGCCTGTTTTAACAAGATCTTCAAAAACTGGTTTAATGCCAATACATACAACTCAAAATGAACCTTTCCTTCAGACAACTGCTCTTCAAAACTCTCATCTCTCCCTTCAGATATGCAGGTCTTGTGGTTTGCAGTGTGTGTGTGTGTGTGTGTGTGTGTGTGTGTGTGTGTGTTATTTATAGAACCTGTTGCTGCATCAGGCCGGCACCACTCATAGGCGTAAAGCAACATATTTGGACAATATTATATTTAACCATTAGTTCTGTTCTGAGGTCAAAATTATGCCTGATCTACACAGCAGATTAATGGGGCAGAATGGTGACAGCAACAATGAATATTTACTTTTAGTTCATCATGGCAGGACAATGGGGTATTATATTTTTCTAAGACTGATGTTCTTGAGGCACATGTTCTCATATATTTACCACTTAATTTGGGTTTTATTTCAAATTCTTTTCCCATAATTACTGACTCTGTAGCCCCAGAGTCAACTAAAAACGTGACTGCTTGCACTGAGATCTGTAGTATTAACTTTAACCTGGTTTTATATGCTTCGTGACCCAATTTAGCACGTTCCCTCCTTTTGACCTTTCTAATTCTGTTTAACCTCAGTGTGCGCAATCGCTTGTTTACTAAAGTGTGTAGGCATATTCATGAAGGCCTCTGATATGTATTTAACATATTACCGACAGGTGGTGTGGATTGTTGTTCAGGTTTCTTTTCTAAATATGTGATTGCCTTCTTCAAAAGTGTGTGTTGGGTGTTATCACCTTCCTGATGTGTAGGATGTTCCTCACTGTGCGTCAGTGAACCAGTTGATGCCGACCCCTCCCTCTCCTCAGGCTCCACCTGGCATCAGTCTGCTTGATTTCTGTCCTTCCTCTCAGGACTAGCTTTGGCCCAATGTCCATGTTTGTCGCACACAAAGCCTGCGTTGGAGCGCTCATGTTCTCCTCTTCTTCCACGCCCCTGATGCCTCTGTCGCGTGCACGTCCTCTGGTGTGACTTTATCATCACAGCCATTTGTAGATCTTTCTCTCCTTTTTGTCTGTCTTCTTCTTGGTCTCTCTGACGATTTTCTCAGTATGCACTGCATGTGCTTTGATGACAGACAGTTTTCCTGAATCCCGTGTAATGCATGTTTGTTTCAGCACGTTGCTAATTTCAGGTTTCAGTCCATTGATGAAGCTGTTTCTGCGTAGAGACCACTTCATGAACTTCTCCTCGTCTGTCAGGTCTGAATGGTGATGAGATTGTCGTTGATTCTTTGTCGAGTCTGTGTCCTGATCGGGTGCAGCGCAGAGATAGAGGAAGGTCTTTGTCCGATCTCCCTGTTGCTCCCAGGAGATTGAGATCTGGTTGTACAGCTGGAGGAGCACTGGGATTTGGGCAGAGTTGTATGGTGGTGGAGCTGAGTCGAAGTCAGAGTCTCAACATTGTGTGCTGCAGGCTGGTTCGTCACTGGAGTCCGTCCCCCCGCCTCCAGCCCTCAGTCTGACACAGGATGAACTAGAGCATACAGAGGAGCAGCGGCGGAATCCAGATCTGAATCCAATCAAAACGCATTCTGTGATTTTGCGTACCTCGGTCAAAAAATATAATGTGTTAGTTTGTGTTTTTTGTGTATTTTTCTGCACAACAATTTGTTTCCCATTTTCTTTCTCCTTAGAAAACACTGAAATCACTCAGTCTTTGATTAAAACACTAAAATTGCTACAAACTGATCAATTGTGAATCACTGTATAACTCATTCCATGCTTTACTGGTGAGTTCTTAGCATGAGAAAGAAATTATTTACATATGTACAGGGTGTTTCCTTAGCCGAGCCACTCAGGGCTCCTTTACAGCCTTGGTTTTGAGCAAGCTCTTTCCGTTCGGTGATGTTTTGTCACATCAGTGTCAATTGTTCTACTGTTGACAGTTACTAATTAAATTTTTTGAATTTATGATTTCAAGCTATCACTGGTGTTTTCAGTGATTTTTCTACAAGCCAATTAATCAGCTGATTTAATGCATGCACTCATTCACTGTCACTCCATTCTCTGATTACACACTTCTCTCATACACACACTCCTTTCATACACACACTGCTCTTATACACGACGTCGCATTCACACCCCCCTAGCTGGCCGTCACTGACCTCAGTGACTTTTACTTATTGCCTGTCCGAGCAGTCCTCCTACCTAGGAGCGGTAACCACAGAACTATTACTTTTTCTTTTTCTCTTGCTGCCCGTTCAGACCTCCTAACCTTAGGAGCGGTAGCCACAGCTTTAATCTTTTAACAACCTGCCCGTGCAGACCTCCTAACCTTAGGAGCGGTAGCCACAGGTGTTTTTTCCCATCATCTGACCGTTCAGACCCTCAGACGTCTCAGAGGCGGTATCCTCAGATGTGGTTTTCAAATGCTTGCCCGTTCAGACCTGCTTCAAATCATTCAATAAAGCAGCGGTATCCACAAGACTTTAACTCATACTAGGTGCCTACCCGTGCAGACCTTCTCTGATACAGAGAAGCGGTAGCCGCAGGACTTTTCTATATTATATTCTAAGTCTCAGACTATTATACTATAAAATTTTCTTCATCTAACAAGCTATTTATAATATTTTTCAGTATCAGCTAGATCTCCCGATTCTGAAAATATATATATATTTGTATTTTAGTGCACTTTTTATGCTAAGTTAACAAGCTACCAGGCCAAACTAGCCTGCTAATGCTAGGCCCTGCTGGCCTCTGTTCTCCCAATGCAAAATACAGTCAAAGTCTGGTCAGTCAAGTCAGTCAACACACACACAAATCACATCTGAACTCTTACTTTAAATCTAGGATCTTTGGAGGAGAGGCAACGTATCGTCTGTGACCTGGGCGAGGACACACCGTGCTCAAAACAACAAGTGTATGCAGATTTTTAAAGTGGCTCTGCTTACCTGTAAATCGGGGCGCCCCTGTTGTTAGAGCTGCAGTGACCTCGTCCAAGCCCCAGGCCACACGGCCTTTCCTGGCTGGCTCGCCAATGTAATGTGGAGGAAAAATCGAGAAGCTGGGCCGGATGTCTTCAGGATCTTCACCACACTGTAGAGACTAATAAAAAACGCTGAGTCAAAAAGAGTTCAGATGTGAGCAAAGTTTACTGTTCAAGCAAAGCAAGCAGTACAGCAAACATGAGTCCTTCCATGGAAGCACTGAACATGCAATGCACAGATCCTGCCTTTTATACTCTTTCTGGTACCCCTCCTTCTGTGGTTTCACAACTTTAGTACCTCCTCTTGACCTTGAGTTACTATTTCTGTTAGACACCATTATTTTTCTTTTTTACCCATTCTCCTGTGTTCAAGAAACAATGGTGTCATTTCTCCAGTGGTCAATACTCCGAGTAATCTGATTTGTTTGGTTCATAATAAACAATCGTGTCATCTGCTAGGTGTTTTCCAAGTCCCAAAGGCTCATCCTCTTTGGTCCGTAATTAATGGTGTCTAACCACAGTGCTGAGTCTATTTTTTTTTTAAAAACATGTGCTTTCAGTGTTCTTCTTGGTACTTTCTATTTCCCCTAGGGGTTGGTTAAACATCTGGTGTTTTCCACATTCTTTCGTTTATATTTAACAGTTATCTGATGTTTCTCATGTCCTTTAATTTATTACCACTTATCTTTACATTGGGTTTTTCCATAGGGGTTTTCCCATAGGTCATTCATACCCTTGCTCATGTAAGCATGTGAGAACTAATGCATCTGTTATGCTGCTAGTCATGCTCTGATGTCTTTTCATCTGTTTTTTGCTATGCTGCTTGTGCTCATTAATACTAGTACATATATTATACAATTGCACTCGGTATTAGACTTCCAGTGATTTATCAAACAATCATTATCAAACAGTTAGTGTGATTTATCAAACAATCATTATCAAACAGTTAGTATTTGTTTTCCAGTGTTCATTGATTTGTTTGTTTGGTGTTATTTAACTATTCTATCTAACTTTTATTCCCCACACATGTTAGCATTGTTATTGTAAGCATGTTAGCAATTAGCTCAAAGCACCACTGTGCCTAAGTACAGCTTCACAGAGCTGCTAGCATGGCTGTAGACTCTTAATCTTGGTATTGTCTGTCAGCACATTATTATTATAATTTTTTTATTTTTTGGATACACCACAACAATAATAATGTTATCATTGGGTTATTATTATAACCCAATGATAACAGGTTTTGTAGGCAATCTGTTTGAAAACCATTAACAATACCACTGGTATGCAATAGATGCTATTAACTAGTTACATTTAGGGTCATTATACCAAGAAATCCCAATTAATAAATGTTCTTTCTTCTCTGTCTGCAATATAAACACCATCTGCAATATACCTCCGATCCCTTCCTCTCCTTCAGACTTGTGGAGGAGGTGAAGCTTCGGGCCAGTAGCTGCCAGCTGCAGAATGAGGACGTCTACATGAACACCACTTTCCAGGATTTCATCCAGATGTGTGTCAGGAAGCTCCGAGGGGAGGACGATGAAGAGGAACTGGTCGTTGACTATGCAAGTACATTTGGCTGTGTTTAAACTGCTGTTATTGGCTGGTATTTGTTACTGATTGGCTCAGGGAAGACGACATGTTGACTGTTGTCTTGTACACTGTTTAATTCCTCAGGTGGAGAAGAACATCAACAACATGACTATAAAGATGCCACATCAGCTGTTCATTAATGGAGAGTTTATTGATGCAGAAGGAGGAAAGACCTACAAGACCATCAACCCCACTGATGGCACGGTAAGGACGAATGAAGACAAATTGAACACTACTATAGAATTACTTTTATATTATGACTTCTATCTAGAGCACATTATCCCATGTAAACTCTGTCTTTCATTAAACGCCATCTTTATATTTTCAAGGCCAACAGATAAAATAAAAAGTTATTTTTTGTTTCTGGCCAGTAGAAAACCATTGTTGGTGGCTGCAGCAATTAATAGCTTGCTAGGTTACTGGTATTAAAAAGTGCAATACTGTAAGATCTCAATGCTCATAAGAGCCAGTCACAGTGTTTGGTGTAAATAACTTTGACATAATGCAGGTTTTACAGACTGACTTTATCAACATTTTAATAGAAAAAGACAGAAGTCTCCACCACCAGTATACAAATAAAAAGTAAAAGAAGAAAAATCTTTATCCACTAGCTTATATTGTTCTAGCCCTACCCAACTGATCCGGCATGGGAGTTCTCTTGCCTCTGGTTGGAGTACCACTGTTCTCTCTGCTGGTGTTTGTGATTTTATGTCCTGTATCTGTCTGTCCTGCAGGCCATCTGTGATGTGTCTCTGGCCCAGATAAGTGATGTGGACACGGCAGTGGCTGCTGCTAAGGAGGCCTTTGAAGAGGGAGAGTGGGGCAAGATGAACCCCAGAGACAGAGGCAGACTGATCTACAAGTCAGTTCTTACTAAACTTAACTCTGCAGCTTTAAGCTTAAGGCAGCACACACCAGCGGTGTATGACACTCATCAAAACACCTACATTGTTGTCTGTTTGTACGATGCATCTGATGTGTGCTACGGGCGTCGATTAATGCGATGCTCTACGGTGCAGCCGGTGTATGACAGCATGATTTTCAGTGGTTTATTGGGTAATCTTGAAATATATTATCACTCTAATTCCATGACAGTTTACCAAAAATAATAGGTTGTCTTGTTAAATCGCTACCCAGTATTAAAAATTCTAGTCTTAGTTTATCCATGGTAAGTTTAGTATAGAACTAACTGGCAACAAAGCATGATGCATAACTGTCGTTACTATGGCTACCTGCGCACTCATTTAGGACCATTGGCAAGGCTGGATTACCCACCGGGCAGAGCAGCCAACTGCCCCAAGGGCCCAGCAATCCACAGATTCACTGTGTGTCAATTGGTTATGCATAATTTGCATGTTTGTTTAGGAGTTTGCAGCATTAATTGCAACAGTAACTAAAACAGGTTCTAGATTATTACATGTTTGTATATGTGCCCTGTGTCAAATTCCAGCTTTAAGACCTTAAATATTTTGGTTATAATAGGGGCCCAACAAGTCTTTGACCCAGGGCCCCCCAGCAGATTAATCTGGCCTTGACAGTTGGTTAATTGTTGACTGGAACATTTTTAAAGCTTTCCTGTGGAGATTTTGACCACTAGTAGCGCTAGTCAATCAGACACATGTACTTACCGTGGCTATATAGGATTAACTAAAGGTAACTCTAAAGGGGTCGTTGACCTTTAAATAATGTGCCCTGGTAGTATTATCGAAGCAAAGTTACTTTTTTGTTTCATACTATTTTCTTTGCCTATATATTCACTACTAGCCCCAATGTAATCAGCTGTATATTGTGGTCATTCTGTGCTAAACTGGCACATTTACAAGCATGATCCATGATGCCCGTGACCCTGTTACTCCTCTGCTTCCCCACCCACAGGCTGGCTGGCCTGATGGAGGAGCACCAAGAGGAGCTGGCCACCATTGAAGCCATCGACTCCGGAGCTGTTTACACTCTGGCCCTAAAGACTCATGTGGGCATGTCCATCCAGACCTTCCGCTACTTCGCTGGCTGGTGTGACAAGATCCAAGTAAGTCAGTGGAAGCCAGATAAAAGTTTGATGAACGGTACCACCAAATGATAGTAGTATATGGCTAATCAGGAATAGATAAATAAATACATAATACATAAAAATAAATACATGAAAATAAATTATGACCTCTTTTCACAGGGCAGCACCATCCCCATCAACCAGGCCAGGCCCAATCGTAACCTCACCTTCACCAAGAAGGAACCAATAGGGTGAGAGATGGATGAGTGGATTTTTTAAGGACTTACATGTCTGTATGATTAAACTAACACATATATGATGAGCAGGTAGAAAATGATGACATTGCATAAGTTATTTGTGATTATATCACAGGATGCATTTCTCCATGTGGATCAATAAAGATTAATGTATATTACTCACCTAATTTATTTCACCCAAATTATTGCCTTGAATTAGACTCATCCCAATGTTTTTTTTACAATATTACATGAGTAAATACAGTTGCAAACAGGCAGTTGTGTCATTAGCATGCCAAAATCCTCCATTTCTTTCTTCTCAGAGTGTGTGCCATTGTGATTCCCTGGAACTACCCTCTGATGATGCTGGCCTGGAAGACGGCAGCCTGTCTGGCAGCTGGAAACACAGTAGTCCTCAAACCTGCTCAGGTCAGCCTCCACACTAGCAGTCAGGCTCAGTCCATGTAAGACTAAATGAAAATGGCTGTGCAGTCTGCAGTAATACTGTTGAGTGGATGAAAACATTACTAAGAGTCTACAGCCATACAAGCGGCTCCTGTGAGGCTGTGATTACTCATGCAAACGTCAGCATACCAACATGCTCACATTGACAATGCTAACATGCTGATGTTAAGACCGTATAATGTTTACCATGTTCACTATCTTAGTTTAGCGTTTTAGCATGCTAACATTTGCTAATTAGCACTGAACACAAAGTACAGCTGAGGCTGGTGGGAATGTCTTTAGGTTTGCAGGTAGTTTAGTCATAAACCAAACCATCCTGAGGGGGAACGTGGATGTCTGTGCCAAATGTCATGGCAATCCATCCAATAGTTGTCAAGACAATCCACTCAAAACCATAAATGTGAACACCATGGTGTCACTAGAAGAAAAGCTGGGGTGTCACCAAAGTCATTAGGATTCATCGTCTGGTAACCATGAATGTCTGAACCAAACTTGAAAGTGCCAATCTATCTAGTAGATGTTGAGAAATTTAAAAGCATAAGTAAAAGCTTTGACCTGCTGGCGATGCTAGAGGTAAAGTCAGAGAACCCCCAAATTCATTAAGATTCATCCTCTGGAGACCATGAATGTCTAGAGCCCTGCTGCTAGCATGGCTAATAACAAGCCATTTGTTTCCAGGTGACTCCTCTGACAGCACTGAAGTTTGCTGAGTTGGCAGCAAGGGCAGGATTGCCCAAAGGAGTGATTAATATTCTGCCTGGATCAGGTAGGAACACACACCAGAATTCTTTTTTTTTAAATTAAGTGACAGTGTTTTATGGAAGTTGTTTTTTTTAAAGATCATCTTCAGTTTAAGTATACACTGTGAATACCAGCAGCTCATCAAGAGCATGAAAGCCACTGGCTTCCTCGTCAAGCATCACCATGAGCCTGAGGTTGACAAATGATGAAGTTATGTGAGTTGTTGTTAAATCCTTTTCTTCTAGGTGCTCTGGTGGGTCAGCGTCTGTCTGACCATCCTGACGTCCGTAAACTGGGCTTCACGGGTTCCACTGAAATTGGTAAACACATCATGAAAAGGTGAGAGGTAAAGCACATTTAGAAAACTCTTATCTAAATAAAATGTAACATCACTGCTCATCTTTGTGTATCTGTGTTTTCTTCCGTCTAAAGCTGTGCAGTCAGTAACGTGAAGAAAGTTTCTCTGGAGCTTGGAGGAAAATCCCCTCTCATCATCTTCAGTGACTGTGACATGGACAAGGCTGTGCGCATGGTGAGTTCATTCATTGGAGCATTTTATTTATTTATTTTTGTCATTTTGCACACGTTTGATATAGCTGCAAAGGCAAAACCACTGTGTTGTCTGTGTATTTTTAGGGCATGAGCTCAGTGTTCTTCAACAAGGGAGAGAACTGCATCGCAGCTGGCAGACTGTTTGTGGAAGACACCATTCATGACCAGTTTGTGAAAAAAGTGGTATGTGTCTTTTATCTCACTCACACTGCTGATGTTTCTCAAATCAGATTTCTGAACAGATTTTCTAGAGCGATCTGAGGGTGATATGATGAGGTGGACAAGAAAAATGAGATCAGAGACACAATGTAATAAAATATTGTTCGTTTAGCTTGTTAGCCGATTTCAATTTTAAATTGTAAAAATCTGTAAAATGCCCATCTAAGGTGCATAAACTTTCATTCATTACTTTTGAGTGATCAGTTGTTTTTTTGTTTGTTTTTTATTTACGGAGGAGGCATCATTTTATTTCCCTCTGTTTATGATCTTTTCATTTAATGCTTTTAATGAGGAGCTCTTTGTAAAGTGTGTTTGGATACAAGCTGAAGTCTAATGACGGTGACTGAGGCCACTGGTACAGATACATGAATGAATGATATGGGCACTATTACCATGTTAGCGTACTGACGGCTGCTTTGACACTGTTTTGCCGTTCTTGTAGAACAGACAGAAGTATTCATATGCAAACAGGCGATACAGGGTAACTCTTTACTTTATTTAGCATTTATAACCAGTATATATAAACAGGTACGTGTCCATTGCACATTATAATTCAGTTGTAAGCAGATATAAGGACATTTTTACGTGTGTTTATGAAATATTTGTCAACAATTATAGCTTTTTCTATGAAGCATCTATAACGTAATGTATAAACAGTTGATGAATACTTGATAAAACAATAAACCATAACTTGAGTTTAAAATTAATAAATACAAATGTATTCAAAGCTCATGTAGACATGTGGAGCATAAAGGTTTATTCTTGACCTTTGTGACCAAAAATCTTAAATTTAATTTCTGCTTACTAGATTTCTTCTGGAGCTTTCATGTCTATCTCATGGCCTCCATCAGCACACATTGCTCAGTTGCCATAGATAGTAAAAAATAATTATTTATAGATAAATAAATACTTAATCATAATTGTTATTACAATCTGTGTACATTTTTCATATAAACCTTCATTTATGTGTTATATTACTTTGTATTACTCAGTCATTCATTTGTTAGAGGTGCTTATATTTGCTTACAACTACATTAGAGTGTGTTATAAACAATTTATAAATTGTTTGTATACTGCTTATGAATACTAAATAGAGGGGGTTGAAATAAAGTGTTACCTGTAATTATGCATCCTTTTGCTAGTCACCTAGCAAGTCATATTATGAATCGATTGTCAAGTGGTTATTTCCAGACATAGACCAGCTGTACTAAGGCAGCTTTACTGTAGCTTGGAGGACAAGAGGACCAACACTAGACAGAAAACCAAGTAGATCTGATTGAAATTCAGAGAGATGCTTCAATTCAGTAAAAACTCAAACTCACATACTAAAATTATGATTTTGAAACAAAAAATATATATATATTTGCATCTAGACTTTACTGAGGCTTTTGAGTCTACAGTTTTTGATTGGATTTGGATGTCTTTTCTCTCAGGTTGAGGAGGTCAAGAAGATGAAGATCGGCGACCCACTGGACCGCTCCACAGACCACGGCCCTCAGAACCACAAAGCCCACCTAGACAAACTGGTGGAGTATTGTCAGACCGGCATCAAGGAGGGAGCCACTCTGGTCTGCGGTGGCAAACAGGTGCAGCGACCAGGTAAGGCAACGTGATCTGGACTGCGGCTTGAATAGTGTACTGAGTCTGTGTGGTCCACCTCTGATGTGACGGATGAAGCAGTTTGACTTGTGATATGTCTGCCTCCAGGTTTTTTCTTTGAACCCACGGTGTTCACCGATGTGCAAGACCACATGTACATCGCTAGAGAGGAGTCATTCGGCCCTGTCATGATCACTTCCAAGTTCAAGAGCGGGTAAGGCTAACTCAAGATTCCATCACGCCTCGAAATGACGCATATCCCCATTTTGCCACATTGACCACGGCTTACAGACATTTGCACAGCATCACAAGACTTACCCTCTGTCTTTTCTTCTCTTTTCTGCTGTTTCTGCCTCCTGTCCTGTCTCCTCTCTGTCTCTCTGCCTCAGTGAGGTAGACGATGTCCTGAGAAGGGCCAACGCTACAGAGTACGGCCTGGCGTCAGGGGTTTTCACACGGGACATCAGCAAAGCTCTGTATGTCAGTGAAAGGCTCAATGCCGGCACGGTTTTTATCAACACCTACAACAAGACTGACGTGGCTGCGCCTTTCGGAGGCTTCAAACAGTCTGGCTTCGGCAAAGACCTGGGTAAGAAAAACTGCTGCTGTCACTGTGTAGCTGTAGTTCTTTCATTCATGTATTTTAATAGTATTAGCACTTCAATTAAAGTAAAAGAAATAAAGATATGTTTAGGTCAGGGTTGCAGTCACACTCGGACAAGTTAAATATTTTGGGAAAGACGCTTATTCTCACTCTAATGTCTATATGCTAAATATGTAGCTAGAGCCATACATGCTGTTCAAAGGTAACAAAATCTGCCTGCCATTACGTCTAAAGCTCACTAATTAACATGTTATATCTCGTTTGTTTAATCCGTACAAAAACTTGTACTCTTCATCAGGTCCAGAGGCATCACGTACCTGGTGAAGAGCCAGTCTGGGCTCGAAATGTTGTACCCTCGTTAAATTGAAGAAAAAAACAAACAGTTTTTGAAAGGGAGCATTCTGCAGTGTTGCGAGTCCTTCTGAAACAGATAGTACCTACTTTTTGGACTCAGCACCTAGAGCTTAGAGTTTAGTGTATCCCACAATTCACCAGTGCAGTTGTTGGCGGTAAAGCTGATTCAACTCCTGAATGTGAATTTTTTTCTGATAACTGTAACTGTAATGCTGGTTGATCCTACTTATTTGTTCATTATGTGTGAATATATTATGAATATATTATGAATATATCACTTCCCGTGCACCAGAAATTCTCCAAGGGACAACAAATGTGAAACCTTTTTTTTAACTGGATTTACATTACAATGTAATACTACTGTGTTATACTGACCAGCTATTGGCTATTTAACTGTATTTTAGGTTACTTTAAGGATGGATTTTATTATAGTGCCCAGTAGCTACATTAAAACCCAACATTTCATTTCATCTTGCTGCTGATGTTTTGAAGTTCAGCTGTTAACTGTGTTGAGTTTCAAACCATCAGCCTAAGTCATCCCTGTATTTCCCTGGTGGTTCACATGCTGCAGAAAAATTGGGACTAAGTACTCAAGTTTGTGGTGATTAACACCCATACTTACTGCCAGTGTCTCCGTCACACCAACAGGACAAGAGGCGCTCAACGAATACCTGAAGACAAAGGCAGTGACCATCGAGTATTAAGTCAAATCACAGGAGAAGGAAGCAGTGAGGCATCAGCTCCCTGCAGCTGGAGGGAGCGTGAACACTAACAGAGGAGAGACATGCGGAGGGTTGCACAGGGTCATGTGGATGGTGGAGTGATGTCAATTCACACCTGTTGTTGTGTCACAAGGGTTGTTCTCTCTCATTAGCGACTACTGACTGTAATACTGTTTGTGCCTTAACATGCTGATTGACCACATTACCATGCTAAATTTGTCTAACACATGAATGTTCAGTCCTCACAATAACACACATCTGAGCCCTGTTGTAACAAGTATTGTCCTAGACTATGAAAATTAAGTATGTTTCTAGGTAGCCCAAGTGACTTCTGACACTGTTTTGTAATCAATGTGATTGATTACATTAATTTCTAATATGGCTTACATTAGGTCAGAAAAGTTGTAACATTTCTAATAACACTTTTCAATGAAAACTGCTGAGCACCCCACTGCTGTGGACTGTTGTGTTTTGATTTACTTCATGATGCATAACTTGGATAAACCCAGCACTGTTATGCAGTAACATAAGCAGTATGAACGTATGCATAACATGATTTTTTCAGACAAACTATTAATGTAAACTCTAGATTCTAAAACTTATTTTATTACAGAAAATGAGGCTTATTCCTTCTGGTTTCTTTAGCCCTTCAAGTGAGGAGTAATGTTAATGAATTATACAGTAAGGGTCTGTGACTGCTAAACTAATTAAAAAACTACCTAAACTGAAGATTTTTAGCCATGCTAGCAGCACACACCGATTGCAGCAAGCTACCATGCAAGGTGCTGGCCTGACCATCAGGAGCAATTTGAGGTTCAGTGTCTTGCCCAAGGACACTTTGATGATGTGGAGCTGGGAATCAAACCACCAACCCTGTTATTAGTTGACGACCCGCTCTACCTCCTGAGCCACAGCCGCCCCATGTTTTGTTTTGCCACAGACGTTGCACACACTGTCCTCCCTGTGTGTTTCTAAGAGTTCAATCCCACTTTTTCTGCCGACTTTGCATGGTTTGGAGGACAGAGGATGGTCGTATTGCTTGCATGTGATTTAACATGCATCATTGATGTACTCCTGTAGTGGAAAGAGTATCCACACAGCTTACGACAAAAAGGTCTCTGATTTGTCTTTGCCCTTTTGTTCGACTTCATTGCCTCTGAATATGAGTTCGATCCTACACTCTCCATCGATTTAGCATCACTGGCATCATCTCCATCCCTACTGTCTGAAGAGAGGGGCTGTCATAAATCCACTCAGTGCCAGGAAAGAAGATCTCCCTCTCTGCTGGCCACACTTTGGCTCTGACAGCAAGAAGATGACTGACTGCTCTGTTCATACTTTAAACAAGCACCAGCATCACTTTCTAACAGGTCCTGCAGTCTCCCTTTGTCCTGGCTGGGCCAGCGTTCCTGAGGCTCTGGAAATCCTGGTCCTGATGGGTCCTGCTTCAACAACACCTGACAGTCTTCAGTGTGTGATGTCTGGGTGGAGGCCTCTGCTTCAGACATGCTGACCTCCTGGGAGACTGGAGGTACAATGAGGAAGAAATGTGTGTAAGACAAACATTAATGTTGCATATGACACATTAAGTGTCCTACTGCAGGGATGTAAAGACATTACTATACTGTATACCATATGTTGATAAATTACATAATGCAGTGTTGGTTACTAGGGTTATCGTCCAAATAACCAATAAACACAAAAGGAAGACCCTCCTTGCATCCCATTTATGGATTGGGAAGACACAGAAACATCCAGGTAAATACACAGTTATCATGGCAGAATGCAAAATAATATTTTCTGTCAAGTAAACAGCATTATTATGGGGGAGCTGTGAATTTACGCAGCCATTTAAATTATTTGAATTTGACTATTGCAAGTGTTTTCACTGTATTTTCCAGAGTGATAAAATGTATATGTACACAAATACTAATTGGGGTAAAAACAATTATAGGCAACTGGCAAAATAATCTAGGTTCTAGGTCTATCAACAGCAGTGTGTTACTGTAATATTTGGAGTAGAGCTTCGAAATACAACTGGTAGCAATAATGTGGATAGCCAGCTATGTATTTGGCTGCAAAACCAGCGCCCTGTTTCCTACCTGTGCAGAGCTTTATTGTATGTGTATCTGTGCTGAAATGACCTAATTTTCTCGCTCAGGGAATAACCCGTCACACACACTGGCAGGTGTCTAAACACATCTCAAGAAACGGCAGACCCAGAGAGCCACACACCTGGGTACAGTAGCTAAAGGCCAGCGTGTGCGTGTGCATGTGCATGTGCGTGTGCGTGTGCGTGTGCGTGTGTGTGGGGAAAAAAAAGACTGAGCATGATAGGAAGTAGAGCAGTAGATAGTAAGCAGGAAGAAAGATGCAGGGTATGACTGTGTGTGCATATTCATATTCATGTACTTCTGCAGGAGATGCTTGCATTTTGGCTGGAAGCCTCATCACACATATCAGTGTGTTAAAACACCTTATTGCAGATGAGCCTGATGATAACTTCAAATGAACCTGTGACTGGTATAATATGGTGTAATAGGACCTGTCTAGTTATGTGTTGCATGAATGGCGCCCTCTGAGCAAATCTGAACAGATGGAGCTAAGCGGGTACCATCTAAGTAAAAGGAGAAAGCAGTAAGAAACAGAGTAGAGAGAGACAGCAGAGCAACAGAAGGAACAATTGCCATTCTTCTCCTCTGCTTAAGCCTCTTTCATATTGCGAGACACAGAGGAATTGTAGCGCAGAGACTAGGTCAGCCACTTATCCATCTCATCTAACAATGCAACACGCCGCAACTCCACAGCAATTACAGCTCGGCTGGAACCGCTGCCAGAGCACGTCTGCATCTTCTGGTGCTGATGCAGTTTCAAGTGCAATAATAACAGTGAATGCTCTGCTGCAGACGGGGGTAGAGGTATCCAAAAACATCAACATTCAAACAGCAATGGAGAGTTTTTTGTTTTGTTAGTCATAGAAGCATGAAGAGTTGGAGGGATGTGTCATGTTGGAATAAAAATAACATGAACAGAATCTTAAAAGTGTTGCGATAAACACAAGCTGTCTGCGTCAAAGATGCACATTCAGGTAAAAAGCAGCAAAAAATGACATTTTTGACAGACGTCGTTCAGGCAAACCTGATCGTGCTCTGCTCATTCTTTGCAGAGAAATTTCACAGTCGACCAAATTTGGATGGATTCATACATTTCACGCTCACTTGTTAATTAAACCTATCCTCATAGGGTATGCCTGTGACAACACAAAGCAATGAAACATGATTAGATACCAAAACAAAAGACGAGCTTTGGAAATGTTTCTGGGTAAAATGGCATTAGCCCTGGTCTCATTCTGCACCAGTTAGACAGCGTACATAATCAGGATTAACTTTAGCATGATGGGGAGAGAGAGGGGTTGGGGGGTGGTGAGAAGAGGAGAGAGTGAGAAGAGAGGCTCATGGGAAGACAGATAGCAACACTGGTGTAGTGATTACCACATAATGGATGCACAAGAAGCATGTTTGTTTCCATGTTAAATATAATTGTTTGTTTTATCAAAACCCACAGGACTTCCCTTAGTCCAGGTGTGTGTCCATGAATATCCAGTTAAAAATAGACATCTGAATACTATAAAATGTATGATGAAGATTTTGTGCGATAAGCTTTCAAGATCTTGGTTATTTTAATCTGCTGCAGACATGCTAGTTTCCACATTTATGGTATGAGATCGTTAATGATATGTCCTACTTTGTATTGCACATGTAACAGATACATGGACATGGAGCATCATTTCTCCTCATATATTAACATTATAGTGATGAGTGCTTGATTTTTGCATTATATCATTTTATTATTTATATTAAGTTTTTTGTTTACTGATTTACTGCTGTTGAGGTCGTAAACAACTGTTTTTTATGTCTTAGTATAATGTACATAAGTATAATATACTTATACAAAGTGCAGAGAACTAATTTACAGAATGATACAAATACAGACAGACAACAAGCTAAATAAATAGCAAACATAAATCTACTCATTTTCTCTTACATCAACTGTCAGGGCGGATATGTGTGAAGTGGTTTGTGCTGTGATGAAGACTGCAAATCTTCAGGAGCAGGGTTGTTATTGATGCCTGATGGCGATCAGCACATTTCTCTTTTTCCCTCACAGTGTTTCTGCATCCAAGTTGTGAAGGAAAAAAGGATTTTCTTCACACTCTCACACTTCTGGTATCTGCTGTAAAGTCAGAACATGCTCAGTCTCACCAGGATTTGAATCATTTCTCACTGTGGTGTGAACACACGCACACGCTCTTGTCAGGGTGTGAAGCATCAGGGTCAGCTACACTTTCCTACCCAGAGTCCCTGTGTCTTGTCCATCAGTGGTTGGAGAACTGATGTAAAGGGCGATGAAGGAGAATGAACACCACGATAACAGACTTGCTAGGCAACTAATCCAGCAGGCATGGAGTAACTGGGCCCGTATGTTGTGACAATCACGGTCAATTATCAGCTGCCTGCAGTCTTGGTAGTGAATGCTGTCTGCTCAGTGCACTGTTTACAAGTCTCACATGCTGCAGGAATGCTGCACAATGTTTACTGGCACAGTGTTTACTGGATGTGTGGTGAATGTGAATATCACTTGTGACAGCTATGTCACCAACATACTCAGTCAACAACAACAAATCCAGGCCATAAGCAGTGCTCATACCTTCAGGCACCTTGTCAGAGTGGACAAGCATTACATAACATGCTAATACTGTATGTAAGTGCTATACACTTTGTCATTGGTAGCTAGCTATGTTCTGCAAGGGATGAATTATAACTGTCATTATCTGCTTTGCAGTATAATACCAATCTAAGCTGTTAGTTGCAGTTTGTGGGGCTTTCTTCACATATTCAATCATGAACTGTCGTATCTGGTTTCTAGCGCCCTCTGTAGTCTATTTACCAGCATGACACATTACAATTCATGGATTTGATCACTCAGAGAAGTCCTTGTGTAGAAAAACTTGTGGATGTAGATTATTCATCCTATTGCACACTAAATGTCCTCAAGACACACTTTAACGCATGTTCAATTTAATAAAACATCAAACGTCAAATACTGGGTTATAAATATTTTGGACAATTAAGCTATCCATTTGTTACATTGTGAACACATGGGAAACAAAAACCTGATGTGACGAAAGATGTTTTTTTAATTAAATAACAGTGAGATATACGTTAAATAGAATTTACATCTTTTATACTTATATGAATATAATACATCAACATTTGACACTGATAGTTGAAAATAGGTCTGCATTTTTACATTTTAAAGTGCAGTGCAGTATATACAAAGTGAAAGAGTGTAATTAACATTTTTATTAACTGAGATGCATCCTGGGATGTGTGCAGTTGGAATCCAAAAGGATAAATCCACACTGAATCACAGAGGGAAAAATGCTACTGCTGCACTGCGCTCTGTGGGCTGTAATATTCAAGACTGACACACTTCAGACCACACCCTAATCAGTGATGTCACAGCACAACTGCATTTTTCATTCATCTACTGTACGACTAAGAGTAGATTTATGATTTCCTTCATTTAAGATAAACAAGGAAGCACTTACTCTGATTTTAAGAACTCTGAACACAAATTAAACATTTTCAGTTGTGAATAATTCATATTACTATGTCATGTTTGCCTCATCATAGGAGCTACCATTTTTGTGTTACAAATCAGTTTTAACCAATCGAGAGCCGGGTGGTAACAATCAAAATCAACTAAGTAAACAGGAGTGAAAAGTGCCCACCCTTTGAAGTGGCTTTGCTGTGCTTATCTGAAGAAGATGCAACATTTTACTGCTCCATGTCATTATCGTTCTGCAGAGTTTTCATTGCCAGGCCCCACAGAGTTACACTGGAGATAAACTGGCCTTCGCTGGACCTGTAGGACCCACTATTGGGCCTGCTAGAAGACGTAAGGGAACTGCAGTGATTGTCTGTGGGAGGCAGGTAGGGCCTCCCCGCCAGACCTCTGCCCATCTCCACTGACATATTCCCATTCTCCACATACGGACCATACACGGCCTCCTGAGGCAGGTGGGGTTTGGCCAGCTTCATGTGGTCTGTGGCAGTCAGGGCTGCACTTCTCTCCTGGTGGTTGGAGGAGAGGAGCTGATGGGGTACTAGCGAGCGCAGCTCTGGAAGGGTGGTGGGGGTGGAAGATGGGCTGAGGTGCATGCTGGGAGGTGGAGTCTCTATATGTGGTGTTGGTTGTGGTGGTGAAGGAGTAGGCGCTGAGGGTTTCTCTAACCCTGCATGGGGCATCACGCTGGTGAAATGCTGCTCACCGGCTGCGGCAGGAGGTTTACCGTGGCTGACAGGTTTGGGGAACGAGGCTGCTCCATCTGAGCTAGGAGGTGGGTCAGAGTTGTCAGTGACGGGGCTGTCGGCTGGAGCCCCCTTGCAGTGCATGTTGCTGTGTCTCCTCAGCATGGCAGAGCGAGTGAAGCTCTTTCCACAGGTGTTACAGATGTAGGGTTTCTCACCAGTGTGTGACCGTATGTGACGCTGCAGGTCCCCTGAGCCGATGAAGCACTTCCCTACATGAATCAAGAACACATAGTGTAAAACACTGTGCAGACATTAGCTACAGTCTATACTGAATTAATGAATAGGAAAGGCAAGTTTATATGTATAGCACACTTCCTAAACCAGGGCACTTCAATGTGTTTTACAGGGTAATAAAAATGCAACAAGGTAAAAAGATTTACAATATAAAAGTGCAAAGATACAGGCTAGTGACACAAAAGATACTAGATTTAAAAGTAAACAAGTACAGTTTAAAGGAAGTGAAAATAAAAAGATAAAATAACAGAAAATACTCCCAAATTTAGACGCACAATTAAATTAAATTAAAAACAATTAAAATTAAATTAAAGTAGGCAGTGTAAAATAGGAACATTTTGAGTTTTGATTTAACAGCGGTCAGTGTCAGGGCTTGTCTAATACCACTTGGGAGGTTATTCCAGGTCTGTGTTGCATGATAACTCTGATAAAGCTTTACTGGGAGAGTTACCAGCATCACTCAAGCATTTTAATGCCTTGAGGTTTGTTTATTTGGGCAGCTTAGGAACAATACCATTCATCAGTAGGTAGGTGGCACCAAATAGCCTTTCCTTTGAGATTGATTCATTAAGAGTCAAAACCACTATCGACCCTACAGCAGGAAATGTCAGGACACTGACATCAATCAGTCAGCAGTCACACATACAGTAAGTCTTATGCTTGGAAAGCCTAGCATGAAAAATAAACCAAAGGCACTTGCTCATATATGGTTCATCATGGTACAGACGAATCCATCATGTGTATTTACTAATAGATTATCAAAATAGTTGCCGATTGACTAATTGTTTCAGCCCTAGCAAAGTGTTTTATACAACTATGTCTACAGTGGAATCAATGTGAATAATAATATAATAATCCAGCAAGATAGAGACTGTTCCTTACCACAGGTGGCACAGCTGTGTGGTTTTTCCCCAGCGTGGCGGGCCTTGTGCTTCAGAAGCTTTCTGTGCGTGTTGAAGGATTTTCCACACTGGTCACACGTGAATGTCTTGTCTGTGGCGTGAGTCCTCTTGTGCTCCTTGAGATTACTCAAGTTGTTAAATCCTGAGCGACAAGACGAGGGCAGTGAATAAAACACCAGCCTTGTAAACACAACATGTTTCACAGTTTTCCAGCTAGGTCGGTGAATTAAGCAGCTCACGCTACTATCAATGCTTTGTAAAGGTCCAACTTAAGAATGAGACCATGAGGTAAGAACTACATACAGATAAATTAATGTTTAGAGCAGTCATTTACCTCGACCACATATATCACACAGATGTGGCTTCTCTCCTGTGTGGACCACTTTATGACGATGGACATCCCCTGATGCAGTAAAGCTGGAAAACATAGATGAATCTTCAATTTATAGGCAACTGTCGGGACTGTTAGGGCTGTGTAACATAGGAATATATCATAGCATGATATTGAAACTGCCTTAACTCAGATATAGTCTGTTCTAAT
This sequence comes from Macquaria australasica, assembly GCA_005408345.1. NCBI lineage: Eukaryota > Metazoa > Chordata > Actinopteri > Centrarchiformes > Percichthyidae > Macquaria > Macquaria australasica. Next base: position 534,179 of record SEMN01000317.1, read on the forward strand.
TCAGTTAGTCAGTCATCACCACTAATTTTTTATTATTGCCTTAATATGTAAGTTTAAGACGTTTTATAAACATGCTAAATTATTATTGGTAAACCTGAAATCATGGTATAATGCCAGGCAATTAGTAAAGGCAGACACACAAACATACAATGAGAAGCAAACTGATGATAAATATTTATACATGGGAAAGGGGAATGACAAAAAAATGGAAATATAAATGAGGAAAATGGATACTTGGAAATAGAGCTGCAACAATTTGTCAATTAATCAATTAGTCAATCGAAAGAAAATTAATTGCCAACTATTTTGATAATTGATTAATCGTTTCAGTCATTTTTCAAGCAAAAATGTCAAACATTTGCTGATCCCAGCTTCTTAAATGTGAGGATTTGCTGCTTTTCTTTGTCATTTATGACAGTAAATGAAGAGTCTTTGGGTTTTGGACTGCTGGTCGGACAAAAGAAGCAATTTGAAGACGTCACATTGGTCTCTGGGAAATTGTGACAAGCATTTTTCACAGTTTTTTGACATTTTATAGACTGAACGATTAATTGATAATGGAAATAATCGTTAATTGCAGCCCTACATGGAAGGTACCTTACCTTTTACCACATAACTCACAGATGTACGGTTTCTCTCCAGAATGTCGCCGCAAATGTGTCTGTAGATTTCCAGCCTGTAAAACAAAATCAAGTTAGAGTCAGTATAATTTTCCCATCTAACAGTAACTGTGGCGAATCAGAAATAATACACCAGACGATACCTGTGAGAAGTTTCTCCCGCAAACATTACACTGAAAGGGCTTCTCACCTGCAACAAAAAAATGTAGGCTTGTCTGAAAATATTATTAAAATTAAATTACAATTATAACTGAAACATGTTATTGTAAGGCTATTATAAAACAGTAAATACCGGTATGTGAGCGCTTGTGCAGCTCCAGGTTGCTTGGGTGTTTGAAGATCTTCCCGCACACCTCACAACAATACTGCTTGTGTCCTATCTGCTGCGGTGGCTCCGGCACAGCCTTCAGATTTTGCTCTTCTTGGTTCACAGGTGGAGGACTGGGAAGTTGTGCGTCTGTTGCCGTCTCTGTAACCTGCTCCCTGCCTACGTTAAGGTCCTCAACAGGAGCTTCTGAAGCTTCAGTCTGGACCACAGACTCCTCTTGATGACTCTCTTTGGGACAGCTGAGGACGGGTTCACTGACTGATTCAGCAAACATCTCCTCCAAAGCCTTCTGAGACCGGAGGTAGTTGTATTTCTTCAGGTACACCGCCTTTTTTGGGCGCACTGGCTTGTTGAGCATGGAGTCTGCTGAGTTGGAGTTGGGGGTGTTTAAATTATCTGAGGGTGTTAAAGAGGAGACCGGGTTCTTTTCAACTGCCACAGGCGTGCAGGGAGGATTGGGCTGAACTGTGTTTCCTGAGCATACAGGAGTGTGGCTCCCTCCCTGACTGACCCCGAGCTGACACTGCTGCTCTTCCACCAGCACCAAAGGGCCTGGGCCTTGGTTTGAGGCTGCACTATTAGTCTGAATTGCACTTTGTTTGAAGTACTGCTTACTGTAGAAGTTACGGAGCTTGTAGCCATGGACAAGCTGTTTTTCAACAGGTGCCTGAGTGCTGCTGGCTGTGTCACAGTTTGAGCTGCTATTAGGCACAGAAACAGGCATCCTTTTGCTGTGGTCCACGTCACTGCTGAAGCCAGGCCTCTGGGTGTCAGAGGGACAGTGGAGGTCAACATCATGAGGCAGACTGCTCCCCAAGAGGCAGTCGTGCTCAGAGCTCAGCATGCCAGGAAGAGAAAATGACAGGATTTCCACTGGGGGAGGACAGGGCTTGAGGAAAGCATTGCACATGCTCTGAACGTTTGGAACCTGCAAACACAGAGCAATGTCCAGGAGTGCTTGAACATTATCTTGGTTGACGTCAAGATGGGAGGTGTACATGTAGTCCAATATTTGGCCGATGCCGCTGACATCCTGGATGACCAAGTTGAACACATTCTTCTGACTGGGGGAATTTTGGAATAAAGACCTGGAAAGATCAAAGTAGTACTTTTCACATCATGTTACTCTAAAACAGCAGTATGATTACTTAGCTTAGTGCAGATGGAAATATGCCACCGATTCACTGATGTGCCACTCCATTAAATATATAAAAGACATTAAAAGCACCTGAAATAGGAGCTGAAGGCAGCCAGGACATTTTTGTGGGCTTTGAAGCAGACACCTTTGACCACCAGCATGCAGTCACAAAGCAGACCCTGAATCCTCTGCTCCTGGAGCTGCTGAAGGAGGTAGGCGCTGTGGCTGGACAGGGTGTCCATGGTCACTCAGCTGCACAACCGCTCAGCTCCCAACTTCTCCATCCAAAAACTAACCAAGGGGACACATATCAAAAACAACAAATCTCTTATTGGTCACTCCCCTGAAGTGTCCTTGAAATGCAACCAGGTTAAAAGTGACGCAAGCGAGCGCTGGTAACACTTTTCAATAGGCAATATTATATATGATTCAACAAGCGCGCAGAATCCAGCGCGTCTGTGCTACGAGACCACCCATGCAAAAATTGGACGAAAACTGCTAACGCGCTAACTGCAGAGCTACGCCAGCCAGCCACAGCGGTGAGTGGCGTCAGTCAGTGCAGCGCCAGATCCCTCACAAATGACATTTTCGGCCGAGAATGAAAGTCCTAAATAGTGTCAGTCCCGTGACGTTTGTCGTAAAGATAAGCCCAAACCCACATCTGAGGAGTCCAGCTTTTATTTGGATGATAGGTCACTTTTCGAGCGTAGTAACGTCACCTCCGCTTCCTGGTGCAACCCGTATTTCGCGTAGCCTAAACGTGAAGCAGAGAACGCGAAGGGTTATTTTGAGACTTCGAGGCAACGCAAGTGTAATATATTGTAACATATCAAGCTGATGACGCGATGAAAGTCGCTATACACGTTTAGCTCTTGAATACACACACACACAAAAATAAAAAAGCTTTGTACAACAGTTTCTAATCCCGGTCGGAACGTCTCTTCCGTCGCATTTGTACACGGAAGAGTATTAATGTAGCTAACCGAACGTTGGTGCGGTCACGTGTGTTTTGAAACGTTGTCGCGAACAGTTGAACTCAAATGCGACTTTGAAGCACAAACTGGTTTTTAACATCGGCTCGCAGCGTTTACGCGCTCTGCTGCTTCAGTCAGGGGCTGACTCTGAACTCTGCCAGCTTTGGGTAACGTTACCTAACTTCCTTCAGCTGGCAGCAGCTCGTACCGGCGCCGCGGACAGCGGGGTCTCGCTTTCGCAGCAGGATTGTGCCGGTTTTCGGTTTAACTTGCACGTTGGTGCCGTTGGTAGAGTCCGTGTTAGCGCTCGAGCGGAAGCGTCGTTTAAAATGGTGTTCTTCACCTGCAACGGCTGCGGGGAATCCCTGAAAAAAGCTCAGGTCGATAAACACGTGAACGTGTGCCGGGGTTGCCAGGTCCTGTCCTGCATCGATTGTGGAAAAGACTTCTGGTAATGACCGACTGTCCTCTCCTTTTCTGTTTGCCCTAGCTGAAGTTTGCTACACGTGGCCCCGTTATAGCGTTGGCCTCTAACCTCACAGTGCTCCGTGTGTGTAATGGCGTTTCTCTGCACACGCTGAACAGGGGCGATGACTACAAGAACCACACTAGATGTATCAGCGAGGATCAGAAGTATGGAGGCAAGGGCTACGAAGCTAAGGCCAACAAAGGAGACGTGAAACAGCAGCAGTGGATCCAGGTGAAACGCAGAGCACAGATGCCCATCACTGTTAACGTTTTGTGCGTGTTTAAAGAGAGAGTTTCTAACTTGATGATTCCTCTCCCGAAGAGAGTCCACGAAGCCATGAACAAACCTGGAGTCGGTGCAAAGCTAAAGGATGTGCTCCAACAAGTCAGTTCATATGATAACGTCCCAAGAAAGAAGGCTAAGTTTCAGGTTGGTATTACTAAACCAATAATTTTAATTTTAGGTACTGTACCAATAATTTTAGGTTTCATTGATCACACCGTGTGATGAACAGCTGTCTTCATAGTGTTGTTTTTTTAGTGAGTGAGGGAGTGTGTGTGTTTGTGTGTGTGGTGGCGGCTTGCATGCATGAACTAATCAATTTTCATTTTTTGGTCTTTTCCTCAGAACTGGATGAGAAACAGTCTTAAAATAGCTAACACCCGTCTTCATGATGAAGTGTGGGACATCCTCGCTGCAGCTGACAATGCAAGTTACTTTGCGTGAAGGTTACTTTTTATTGTTGCTTGTTTGAGTGTTTCCCTGAGCAGACTGATTAGTCACTGTCTGTCAGCATAGAGCGGATAAGGTGAAAACCTTGTTTTATTTAGTTTAGTTCAAATTCCAAGTAATGAAAGCGTTTGAGATGGCCGGTATGTAGTTCTGCTCTGATAGACGTGAGATAAAGAGAAAACGTGGCATGCTCCTTGGTGCTGTCTGGTTGTAATACATTCTGTCAAAAGTTCCCCATGTTTTCAGTATCACTGACCTTCATTACCCACCCATAATCTGACAGCCTCCTGAGGCCCCACAGGAGACTAAAGAAGCTAAACAGACAGTTGCTGAAGTCACAGTGGATACTAATGGGAATGAAAAGCAGAACGGCCATCCAGACGCTAAGAAGAAGAAACTGAACAAACGGGAGCGTAAGGAGGACCGTCGGCAAAAGAATGTGAAGGCGGTTGCACAGGAGGTAGAAGTAGAGCGGGCAGGCAAAGAGAAAAAAAAGGACAAAAAGAGAAAGCACAGCTGCGAGGAAGACGGAGATGAAGAACAGAAAGGGCACAGTGCTGAAAATGAGACATCCAGCAAGAAAACGAAGACAAGTAAGACATTTTCTAAAGGTCTATCCACAGTCTGTTTCTGGATGCTGTTTTCCTTACAGTATTATAATAATCAGCCACTGTTGAGTTTAAATTTCTGTGTATTATTAGTAGTGCAACTTTTAACTTTTTAATGAAAACTATTTCCATGTTACCAAGAAAATGTGAAATGACTAAATGTTTGTATCAGCATCTTTGCAAAGTTTGTTTGGTCACCAAATGCAGATAAAAATGTTAGTAAAATTTGTGGAAGTGCTCAAATACACTTACAATGTCAATTTTATTGCAGTGTGCTTTTATGTTCTTGTGTTTGAAAGTATGCTCTTTTATAAATATGGCCAATTTCCTTTTTTTTTTAACTTGTGAAACCAGTCTTTTCATTTTATTGTATAATTACATATCTTAGTATTTAGCTTAATATATAACTGTTTTATCTTTTTTACTTCAGTTGACCAAGCTGCGGATGAGTCAGAGGAGACTGAGGATCAAGCAGTTCCCAAAGGTAACAACTTTGATTGACATCTTTCAGAAAATAAATGATGATGTAAAAGAATAAAGCCACCAGGGGTCAGTGTTGCTTCCTTTGTTCACAGTGAGGAAATGGCCCTCAGTGAACCCCCCCCCCCCCCCCCAGCAGCTAATTTATGTTTCTGATTAATTTTACAGGCAAATTCAACTGGAAGGGAAATATCAAGGCAGTACTGAAAGAATCACCAGACCAGGAACTGTCAGTAAAGAAACTCAGGAAGAAGGTGAGGCATGGAGTGTTTTCATTACTCTGTGGACATGAGTCTGTAGTTCTTTGTTTGTACAGCATCCCATTTGACTTCTGAACCCAGCTTGTTGTTATATTACTTGAAAATTAGAGTTGTCTTTGTTTTAAGACGATGTTAAGAGCTTGTTCCTCTTTTGCAGGTCGTGGCAGCATACTACTCCTTCACTGGTGATGGAAATTTTAAAAGGGAGGAAGAGGTGCTCGCAGTTTTCAACAAGAAGATAAGCAATAATCCCAAATTTAGAGTCTTGAAAGACAGGGTTAGACTTATAAAGTAGAGTTGTTCATCTCACCCGTTTGACCTGAAATGTATGTTGTTCATAGACTTAAAACATTTAAAAGCCACTGTTGTCTGTCCATCCTCCCTTGGCTGTTTTTGTACAGATGACATAATCTCGAGGATTAAATAATTTTATAACTGAATTATGTGTCCTGTTCCTGTTCAGCAGTTGTACTGATTGCAGTGGCCTGGTCATCACGAGGAAGACTTTTACAAATGACCTTAGAACGTATCAGTAATGGTCTTAATAAATAAAATGACAATTGTGATAGACGGCTGCTCTGTTCCACATTCCAAGCCCACGGTAAGGCTGGGAAATGGCACCTTATCTGTGGGATTGGATGTTGGAGTGGGGGAAGGGAAATGGGAGAGGTGCACCTGAGGTGAATTTGACTCTCACACGGGACGAAGCTAATGCACATTCCTCGGCACCCCGAACGGGGTTCACTTGGCCAGGGACACAGAAGCTCCATAGAAGCAAGACGCTTGGTGTCAGCCTCAGGTGAAGTTTTAATGCTGTCTGATTTTCCAGCTAGAATGAGCAGCCTCTTTACCCTGTGTGTGTGTGTGTGTGTGTGTACACACACACACACACACACACACACACACACACACACACACACACACACACACACACCCCCAGACAGGAGGAGCTACAGGAGGAAATCTGCCCAGCTTTATGAAGCTCTGCTAATCCCAGCAGGTTTAACACTGACGCTCATTCATCACACTGCTTATCTGTAATTGTATATTGCATACTTTGGGTATTAGTCAAGCTGTTACTCAAGTTTGCTAGTATTAATCGTGTTCTAGTCTTCAGTGGGACTTAATGCTTTTGTTTTAATCCAGACCCCACAGGATACTCAGAAAAACTAAAACCAAACCCATATTTATTGTTGCAAAACAGATCTATATTATCTAAATATCTAAATGTTAGCTAAATTTGGCAAACCTGAAATTGATATCATGTTAACTGACATTATTCAGCCAGTTTGCTGACTTTATTAACCTTCTCTACTTCTGCTTCTGTTACATTATGTTTCAAAATTTACACATTTTTAATTGTCAGTCAAGTAGTAAAACGCGCCCTTGCTTAATGCAATACACTCAGGGGGTTTTGCTGTTAGAGCCTTTACTTGCTCTGGTATGTAGCTTATAGTGGCTAATAGAAAACCGTAGATAGATATTGCTGTACCAACATTATTCAGCCAGTTTGCTGACTTTATGACTCTTCTCTACTTGTCTTATAGTTGGACTACGTTTCAGCATTTATCATTATTCTGTAGTTGCCACTGTTTAAGTTACAGCCTCCATTAAATGTTGTCATTACACAGAAATCACTGTACCGCAGTGAGTAGCAGGGTGGGAAATTAACTTTTTAAAATAAGTAACATCTATCAGACACTGACAGATAAATGTTCAAATTCACCAGCCACTCATTAGTAAATCATTACTTTGTGTCTGAAATATTCCAGCCACTTTCACATTTTACCAGAATTCGGCTGGTGCTAATTTCCATCACTGGTGAGCAGGCTGCACCTATTTGTATGCTGCTTGCACAATCATAGGGAGATGGTAACAGGTATTTCTTCTGTTACTGATCCCCAGAGCAAGAACCAGACATCTAAGCTAGGCACAAGTAACACTCTTGTCTGGTGTATCTGCATGGAAACAAGAAGTGATCATGGATGCAAAGTAGCTGATGACCCTGTCGCCTTGTGAGCAAAAGTCACGTTTTCCCCAAAGGTGATGCATTGGTTTTAGATGTACCTAATAAACTGGCTACAGACTGTAGACTGACAAAAGTGGGCAGTTATGTAACAACCAACAATAAAGTATTATTCACTTTTCCTCAATGCACATGCTCTGTCTTTGCCTCTTGAAAGTTTTTAATTGAGAGTGAAATAGGACAAAGGTAGGCCTAGCAGAGTCAGATTCTTGCCAGCGCCATGTAAAAGTATACATTCAAGATAGACGTGGAATACAGCCAGCTACTATGCATTCTGCAAAGTTTATGAGGGATGGGAGCAAATGTGCCCCGTCAGACCTTTTTGTTCAAATATCCTGCAGTTACCCTTTTGAGGGTATATTTTATTTCCAGCCCGGTGGTCCAGTTTGTTTGATGCTCTTGTGTCAAGATGATCTTTGTGGAGGATGTACACAAAACACACTTTGGCTGAACTAGATGAACAATAATATTTCCCTTTTGTCAAAGGTTTGATGTAGCAATAATTCACTGTGCTTATACTGTAGGTGTAATGATTACAGAGTATGTTTGCTATTGAATAACCTGCTATGTAGCCAAGTTTTGTATACATACACATAAATGGAGAAAAACGAAACATTGTTTTCTGTACTATTCTATCCTCAAAAGGGACCTTGTGAACCATGCCAGTTTAAGTTAGTTTATTTATTAGCACAGGTAACGATAAAACAAAATTTAAGAATTAAAAAGCATTAAAAATATGCAATGTCTTTAAATGCATATTGAGAACTAAAAGACCTCAGGCACCTATGTACTCAAGTTATTTAATTTTTATGCTAACTTACATTTATTGTTTGGTTGTTAATTTGATGCATATTTAATGGGTTTTTCTTTCTGTAGCTATGTCTTGACATTTGTTGAACTCCGTCATTTCTAATACAAAAACTACAACTGTCGCTTTCAAGTGCGTCATAAAAAAGCGATTCTTTGTCTTAACGGGAAGTGCCTAGTTACTAGTTAGCCCCGTTAGCCCCCAGTGCTAGTGTAAGTTAACGCTAGCCTCAACATGCTTAACGACAGTGAGCTTGCAACGTTGCGGAATAGATTTAAGAGAGATGCGGAGTTTCTTATGCAAACAACGACATCGGGCGACGAAGATGAAAAGAGTAAGCTTCAGAAACATTGTGTTGGCTAACGTTATTAGCCCAACTATAACTAGTTTTCTGACAGAGCTAACCGTTTACACTTGAAGGTAGCGTTAACGTTATAAACACAGTCGTATATAATATAACGTTAGCTCTGGTTTGGTCACTGACATCCTTACTGTAAGTGCTGGTGACATAGTGTCAAATAAGCACAGCTTGCTGGTTTAATGAGCAAACAGTCACGTTGGAGAAGTAGCCAACTTTTATGGTTACATCTGTTGAATGGCCAGTTTGTAGTCCACTTGTTAGATCGTCTTTAAACAACTTGGCTTTTTTTCTTTCACAATATATTTTAGCAAAAAGATGTATGCTATTTGTGATTGCAGCATTTTCAGTCGAGGGAGGGAGGGTTAGGGTCACTGTACAGTTTGTACAGTGGACAATTGTCCAGCTTTAAGGCCCTCACTGGCAGAAATCCAGCAATTCTTGATTGTTTTGACTGTGAGCAAACGCTGTGTCAGCTCAGCAACATAATACAGGCAAACTCTACTCCTGCACAGTGCCCAATCCAAGGCTCATCTCTTTGCCAGTGTAAACTGAGAACTGTAATATAAGCAACAGACAAAACATTTGTCAAGTAGTTATCCCTTTTTTTTTAAATTATTAATGGGTGCATATATTCCAGTTTACATACCACCATTGGTCCTTCTGGCAAAACGACTTGGTATACTATATCTTGTGTCCAAGATGGACCACTAGGCATAACTTTGATTAAAGATGTAGCCCAACTACTTGTTTAGGGCATGGAGTTCATTGTAAACTCTGCACAGAGTAGACCAGCATGCTGAAGCACTTCAGCAGCCAACAACAGGCTCTGATACGTTTAATCAGCCAGTAAATTATAGAGATTAATAGCTCTCTGAGAAGTAAGATTATCTCGAAGAAAGCTATCAGTTTCACCTCAAAAGCTCCTTAAACCTGAAAGGTAGGGGTTTAGCACATTCTGTTAAGGCAAGACAAATCTCATATTTGGTAGTAAATTCTATACTATACTGTAACCCTTTCAGTGCCTCTTTGTATTTAGCTTTATTGAGTCATGCAGTGTGTTAGTGTTACCAATGGTACCACTATTTTGCTAGATGTCTAAATATCTAATTAATGGTAAAACACCTTAGGACTCTATAGTCAAACTGTTGTGGGTATGTGAATTGTCGATCAATAATAAAGTGTATCTTGTGTAATCAGGGTCTATCTACTAGCAAATACATTTCTTATATTGCTGATAGTGATAACAGCCAATAGTCTCTGTGTTGTGTTTTGTGATGTTGGTGGACTAACGGCTGACAGTTACAGTAGTTAACTCCAACGCTGAGACACAAACAGCTCCGATGTCGATTCACAGATGATTTATTGCTTACAAGCACTTTGGGATCTGGGGGATACAAGCCAGGTCTCAGTAAAAGAAAATCAAAGGAAACTTAAAATACTAGTGATTATTTCCGTAGACAATCTAAATAAACATTAACTGACAAATTATAGGGCCAACAGTCCAAGACTTCTTAAAAATTACACATTACACAAAGACACATAGATAATTACTCTGGATGTCAATTTAGTTACCGTCTCTCTCTCTGATAGGCCATACATTAATATTTACAGGTTTTCCTTTAACAGTCAACCACTCACCTGGGGGATACAAGCCCAGTCTGACTTGTTCCCCCAGTGATGGACTTTATAACTGCATTGTTACCATGGATACTGTGTAGCTTAGTAATAAATATGGAATATAAAAAATAACACAAATATGTACAACTTACAACTATCAAATAAAGGTAACATTACTGACATAATTAAATTCTATATTACAAGATTTTGCTATTAGATGAAGTAACGATTTAAAGCTCAAATTATGTATTTAATGTAACATCCAAGAAGCATATGTTACATGTTGCTATGAATCTATTTGTTATAATGTGTAGATCTCTAAGTCTTCGTGGAAAGAAGCATGCTCTTGAAGTAGAAAAGCTGACACATTTTTTGAAACTCTCTTTTTCTTTTCTAATACCTTTCAGGTCAGGAGGAAAAAGATGCTAAACCTCTCCCTCGCTTTAACAGACACTCCATTTTCTGGATCGTGGCATCTATAGGTGTGACCTACTACGTGGATTTCCTCCGCAACATCATGGAGAACAATGATATCAAAAGGTGATTTGAGTTATGAGGAAGACACAACGATTTCCTTGAAGATCCTGTTCACTCATTGTCCATTTCCCACATTATAACAACTCAAAAGTAAATAAAGTGCACTAGGAAGCAGGTTGTGTTATGTACGGTGAAACAGGTAAAACGGGAAGTATCATAAAATTTTCCACTGTGGCTTTTTTAAAAATTTTATTATCCAGTAATGGGACACCAGCTATTTGTAGATTTCCTATGAATGACCTTTACAAACACTGAGCCTTGTTCTGGGACCGCCTTTATTTTCATGAAAGGTGTTTGCTTACAGAAAACATCAAAATTTCCACTAGTATGTGATACCAATGAAACCACTGGTATCCGATACCACTGGGAAGCTGTCTGTGTTATTGTTAGCCATACCATCTTTTGTATTTCAGTCTTAATAGGTTGCCTTCACGTCTTTTAACCCTTATTTTAACAGTTGGTGGTTCAATGTGGGTCTGATACTCCTTGGGATCTGCCTGTCTCTGGCCATGTTTTGCATTGTGTACCTGGAGTGGTTCAAAGGCGTCCAGCACTACGACCAAGAGTACCCTGCCATTCCCCCCATCACCACTGCAGCTTTTATTGCTGCATCTTGCAGGTAAAAATAGATGAACTGCGAACCTATTAATGTTCTGTAATCCTTCCAATTTCATAAAAGCAGATGAACTGTAGGACATTGTTTTAGATGCCAAAGAAAGTAGAACAGCATTGGATTTATTTAGAAAAAACTTGAGTTTATAAGAACACCTGACATGCTGTACTTTTCCTATTTAAATGTGCTTGGGGTTTTTTTCTCTTCACCTTTATGTATTCAGGGGGGAGTTTTCAGGAACGGCCTGATCATTCACACAGTTACAATTTCTTTTTATCAAAAACTGTAAAATGGCCCACTCTGTACATATCTTGGTCACAATTCTTAAAAAAAAAAAGTTTAGTTTATGTATTTGTTAAAAAAAACAACTAATTTTGGCTTTTTTAAACTCAAATATTGATGTTCGTATCAGCCACAAAAATCCATTATTGGTCGGTCTTTTAATTGTCATGTTGAAACAAAAGGGCCTTCCCAAATCTGTTATTACATGAAGATTTTCCTTAAACCCTGAAAAACAGGCACATACAAAAGTACATGGGCAGGGGTGTACAGTATTACGCTATTTGCTGGCCTTCTAGACAGGTTTTGGTTGGCCTTTTAGCGTCTGGCCTTTAGCTTTCTACTCGACTTTTTCTGCCACTTAGCTTTGGCTCTCTGCTGTTTCGTGCTGGACAGGTAGCTCTTTGCTGGAATTTGCTGGTGTTGATTCTCAGTTGGTTGCGACAGTACTAGCAACCCGGGGTCATTCCATTAAGTGTTGATATCATAATTATTTTTTAATGGGGCTTTATAGTCCCTATATACCCATTGTACACTCACACAGGTGTTTTCACTTAGTTCACCTGATTAGACCCCTTCTTAGCATTGTGTGGAGATTGTGTTTGATTGACATCTGTCTCACTTTGCTGTCTAATTAGTCAGAATATTGAACACACCTGTGTGGGTGTGCAGGGCCTGTAATATTTTAAACCCACTTAAGAAATACTCAATAACCTCTACTTGTGTTCTTGGAATGGTGGGATGGGATTGCCTGTGGTTGATGACGGGGTGAGTAGGGCAATAATCATGACCATCAATGGCTTAAGTCACAGGTTTCCAAAGTGGCCAGCGGGCCTCCCCAGGGGGGCTCCAAACAGTTTCAGGAGAGGCTCAGTGAATGGAAGTGAAAATTTATATTACATCGTTATCAAAAGGAGATCACATAGAATAGCCTAAATGTGTGTGATTTAGTTAAAGAGGTAGTTCAGAGATACAGTAATTTTGAGGAACTGTACTGTTTTTTCCACTTTCCCAGAGTCACAAGAAACTAATAAATGCCTCAGGACAGACCTTTTTTGGTGTGATCTGAAGTTGTGTCAAACAGCAACATTAGGCTATCTTGGCTCAATTGTTGAGTGTCTATGGTAGTGGTCCCCCCATAAATACGGTCTGCAACACTCTAAAACCTGCCAGTTTACACCAATGCGACTAGACGAGATGGTGTATAATTTCCATACCACGACTCTTTACTTCAGTGTTTCTGTCAACTTTCTGTCGCACAGCTCCATGCTGCCTTCATGAAACGGGACATCAGAGAATCATCTATAAAACCAACATGCCGTTTACTGTGTCAACTTCAGGTCACCTCAGGAAAATGGACGCTCTCTTCCTTGGTATTCCCCGTGAAGGAAATTAAGAGTTTCTTCCTCTTGAAAGCATTCATTTCTACACCATGAACGCTGTGGTATTGCCGTGGTTACAAATTTACAAGAGGGATATTCCGCTGTCCGACTTCCCGTGAAAGCAACTTAGCATCTAGCATCCAGACACACACTATGTAACACTATTCAATTCACGTGACTTTGTTGGCATGGCTGCATACAAGACAACGTTGCCAAAGCATACTAACACAAACTATACAATCATCATAAACATAAACATTTTTTAAAACCATATTAAAACCTGCCACCTGACAAGCTGAGTCGCAGCAACACCATCAGCCGGCTTGACTCTAGCTGAGATGGCGGAGTTTACCGCTGCAATGTTTCTCTGCAGCTTTCTAAAACTGTTTCATCTAGCCGTGAACTTTAAGTCTTCATTAAACATCTTTAACAAGTCTATGAATAAAAGGAAATCTGAAATCCCAAAACATGGGACATTTACCAGGTTTAACTTACCTGGAATAGCACAAAATAATGTCAGACCAAACTCCATTCAAAAATCTGCTGAATTAATTCTGCCCTATTTAATGCCAAAAAGTCACATGTTGGATAATAAGTGACGTATGTGCATTATAAATATAAAGACACATTTATTAGTAGACTAATTAGCAATAAAATAACCAGTTAAAAATCGAATAGTCAAAAAATCTGCACGGAGAACAATTTGGTGGTTACACTCATTGCAGGTGTCTGAGGCTCTTATTGCCTCCTCATGTACACCGACCACCTGAGGATGGTTAAGGCCGACGTGGATGGGTGGTACAGCCCTTTTAGGCGGACCTGACCGAATGCGAGCCCGCTATCCAGGTGCATCTTGTCGACATCCAGTGCGACAACGAGGCCTAGGCTACTTTCCGCACCTCTGGCTCGGGCAGCATGTGGGTCAAATATGCCCTGTGTTACCCGGCTCTCTGGGAGAAGACCAGGCTTCTTGCTTTCCTGACAACATATACTGTAGTTGAGCAGGGATTCAGCCAGGTCCTCCACATGCAGTCCAAATACCGCAATCGCTTCTCTGCAACCTGCAGTGCTGATTTCCTTTGAAAGTTGAGATAAATCCTTGTGTTTTTTTCCAGTAGCTTCAGACTTTTTCCTTGGTAGGCTGCTCTTGTTTTCCGTTGGAGCAATTAATAAGAATGCTCCTGTTTGGCATTTCTGATTGGCTGTTATATAACCTAATTAAAGTTTGAATGTCAAATTTCTAACCATTGCATTTGTTTAACAATATAATTTCTATTCATATGGCTTTTTTGCTCCCTGGGAAACTAATGAAGATGATATTCCAACTGTCCAGTTAAAATCAAATCTGTTATTTGGCATTCAGTGACATGCTTTTATAAAGATATAGCATATGATAATAATAATAATAAATAAAGAACTAAATATAGTATAAATATAATAAATAATATAAATAATATAAATAATACTTATTATTATTTGGCATTCATTGACATGTTTTTTTAATGATATAACACAGAAAAATAATCAACATTAATATTCAGGGAAGACAATTTGCCTACATTTTATTTGATGGGGGGCGGTAAGGGACCTGGATAATGGATAGGGGGGCGCTGGCCCAACAAAGGTTGAGAACCACTGGTCTATGGGATCAAATAACATCATGATCCCATAATTGAGCCAAACTAAGCAAGTAAACTAAGTGGTGGGGTGGGTCAGGGTGTGCCTTTTCTGAAGCTTTGGATGACGCAGTCTCTGACTCAGACTCTGAAAACTCCTAGCTTAGGTGATCAAATGTGAATTGAAACGGTTAGTTTCGCCATTAATGTGTTAG
Organism: Macquaria australasica; assembly: GCA_005408345.1. Classification (NCBI taxonomy): domain Eukaryota; kingdom Metazoa; phylum Chordata; class Actinopteri; order Centrarchiformes; family Percichthyidae; genus Macquaria; species Macquaria australasica. The sequence continues at coordinate 549,242 of SEMN01000317.1, forward strand.
GCCAGGTTAATGCTGTTTATTGGATCTGTGACATCTCAAGTCGGTTACATTCATCAATGGGCCACTTAGTTTTCTTTGTCCTGTGTTTAGCTAATCCACCTTGTTTACATCATGAATCAATTTTCATATGAATCAGCGTCGCTTATATGATTGATTGGAGTCACGGATTAGAAGAACATGGGAAGATGTCAAATGCAAAGCTAATTCAATAGGATGTTGCTTTAGGAGGAGTGGCAAGCTTGAACTTTGTTAACTGTTCTCACTGCTTCTGAGTGTTTGTTCGGTTAGCAGTACTAGAATAAATAAATTCACTATTTAAAAATTTACAAGCCTCCCGCTTTTTCCCTCTGCAGCGGCTGTGACAACATGACAGTGTAGGAGGCACCTGTACACAATTTGTATTTTATGATTGATCAATACTGATCTACTAATAAAAATTGTACATATTTTTAAATGTTATTGTACTTCCCTTGCAGCTTTAACATGGCACTGTGGCCAGTGTGGTCCTTCTTCACTCCACTCATCCTCTTCACGCAGTTCATGGGTGTGGTCATGTTCATCTCTTTGCTTGGATGAATGTGACAGGTGAGGATGATACTTTTCTTTAAAAAGAATTTTTTCCATTTTCACAAAATGTCTTATTGAATGAATAACACTGTACTCTGCCTTAAATTGTGAACATTTCTGTGGAGTGAAATCTTATGTCATTAAACATTACATATTTAATGCCAATGCTTCATACTTGAAGAATTTGAACTTTACATCATCTTGTTAACGACAATGTTGAGTTTAGTTTTTAACGTTTTCCTCCATTGCTTACACATATTTCTTAAACCAACGCTCAAGTTGACGACTGCATTATCCATAGTCCATAGTTAGCCACATTTGTCTTTTGAAACTTTTATTTGTAGCATACTCTATGCTTATATATATTAGTGTCCAGTCATGTTCTAGCTATACAAGATCTAAATAGAAAATGCTCTAAATGCAGAAAAACCTGTAAAAATAAAATAAATTTAAACATGTACAGCAGAAATTACTTTCCCTTCACCTGTGTTTAGGCATCCACATAGATGATCTCATGCTGTTTCATCAGTTCAAGTATTCTCTGCATATAATAAAGGGTCAAAAGGAGAATATTAAAATACATAAAAAATAGTATATCGATGTCACTGATGCAGTACAATACATGAAAATGACCCGTGACGCAAGATAACTATCTATACTTACTTGGAAATATCGTTGTCCCAGTTCTTTGATTCAGACTTTGAAAGGGAATTTGTGTATGGCTTTTGTGCTTACTTTGTGTATATTTGAAGACATTTCATTGTCTGCAATAGTTCTGATAATGGCACCCCATCAAAGAGGCAGCCTCCCCCACCTCAAGCTGGTCTTCTCGCCACTTTGTAGGCAGGCAACGGAAAAAAATTACACACAATTTTGTAGACTGTGACAAGACCTGCCTGTTTCACTGTATTCTACGTGGCATTACACACTTTTATGTCATTATGGTGAAAGCGTTCTCCCTTTTTGTAAAGTTTGAATTACGGAAGCCGCTGTATATCTGCTGAGATTTGTCTGGACACGCTGACCAGCTTCCCTTAAGCTGAGACCACAGTGGCTCGAATTTCTTTTGAAACTATGTGCCTCGTTGCTCGTGCTCCTCTGCCCCTGCCATTCTCTCCCCACGCTGTCTCTTGTACCTATCAGAGATTACCTGTTGTAGACCTACACCTGTAGCCGATTGATCTAGACCCTTCTACTGAAACAACACAGCTGTTGTCAATTGGTATTGATGATTTTGGCTGGGGCAGGTCAGCATTGTAGCATCACTGTGGCGTTGGCGTGCCGAGAAATTGAACCACCTGACTTTATGATTTGTCATTGTTGTGTTCTCCTAAAGGAACAATGACAACTGTGTCAAGAAAGGTTACGCATTGTGTTGAGTGTAACATTAATGATGGCTCTGTTCTATTTAAATGTTTCAGTGTGACAGTGAGTCAGCATGCGCAACACCAGGACCGTGAAACAGCTGTCTTTTTTCTTTTTAACTTTACACGCGTGCTTTTCCTACTGTGACAAGTCATCTGTGTAAAAAGGCCCATTGTGCTTATATTTAGAAATAAATGTGTGTAAGAAAACGTGTTCCACCATTTATAACTGTGTTGAGGAAACCAACAAAGTTTTTGAATTATTTTTCTTTTTCTTAAGCAGTTTGTGGTGAAAAATGTAAAGACGTCTGCTCATATTCTGTAAAATGTTTTTCTTCAATAAACTTTTATAACTGATTTCAATACTTACTAAAAGTGTCATCATTATAATATATAAGGCACAACTGCAACAGTACAAGATACAAAGTTGGACCAGAGATGGCAACTAAAACATCTCCTAAATCCAGAATCTTGGAAGAACTTTATTAAAAGCTTATCTGTGACCAAACTGAAACTTCGAAATCGATCAGCATTTAAATTTTTTAAAATTTTTTTGGCGCTTTCTGACCTATTATCAACACTGCATTTAACCTAAGTATAATTACCAGTTTATACACCTGTCAAATCTAACACAATCCAATGCAAATGTTATCTTGTGAATATTATAATGCTCAGATTTATGACACTGTTTATGAAGAGAGATGTTGATGCAGGTGTATGTTCATTTTTGAAGCTGTTGTTATTGGTGGTACTGACTAAACTGTGTTTGTGTTGTGTTTCTAATTTTTTTGTCCACTTCCGTTAACACACATGGCATCTCTTGATATAATGTGATCCAAAACAACACTCATTACAGCTGCAGTATTACTTTACACCAATAAAAAAAAGTAAAGTTGTATTTCGAAAAGATTATTCTTATTCTTTGATCAATATGATATGATATTATTATTATCTGAACTTTGTGGACCCCATTTACTTGATTCTAAAGGCCTGTTAGTTACTGATTTTTTAAAATTATTTTAGTTTTATTTAACCCTCAGTACACATAGAAAACAGAGAAATATATACGTTGGACATATAATACATTTGAGAAAGTTAAAATTCTTAAATTGTTCCTTTCGGTTTGTTTCTCCAGGCGCTATATTTCTCCAGTGTATTGGTAATAGATGTTCAACATAGAGTATACTTAATGCCAGTGGTGGATGAAGTATTCAGATTTTGACTTAAGTAAAAGTAACAATACTATCATATTGTTAGTATGGACTTTCACTCCATTACAAGTGAAAGTCCATTTAAATTTTTACTTAAATAAAAGCACAGATTTATGAAGAAAATATGCTTAAGTATCAGAAGTAATCATGCAGAATGGCTCCTTTCAGAGTGGGATATTATTATACATGTTTATTATTATAAATGATGCATCAATACACAGAGTTTCAATCTTGTAGCTGATTGAGGTAGAGCTAAAGTTAACCAATTTGTTTGGCTCTTTATAATATTTCATCGTATTTAAAAAGATGATTATTGGTTTTATAAAATATTCAAAGTAACTACCAACTATCATTGTCAATTCAATGTGGTGGAGTGAAAAGGAGAAATATTTCCCTCTGGAATGCAGTGGGGTGGAAGTATAAAGTGGCATAAAATGGAAATAGCCTACTCAAGAAAAGTACAAGTACCTTAAATTGATCTATAGCTTTTGTTTTTAAACATTTGTTATTAAAGATGACAATAAAGCTTTTACAGTGAATCCCACAGTTATTGATTTGTCCTCAAACTCAGTGAGGTTGTTTGGGGGTGTTCCTGAAGTGCAAACAACAGAGGGCTAATTTGAACACTTCCAGATTCAATCAAAAATGTCCAGACTTAATCAATCGCCCATTAAAGTTCCCTGATAATGAATCGATCTGACTCTTTATCTTTATCGCACTGATTCTCAGTGATCAAGAAATCGAACTCGGCGGATGGTGTTGAGATGTGCTCTCTCCAATCCTCGTGATGCTGTTGTGGCGTGTTCCTCGCGATAGGCTAATGGACCTCTCATTCTGTTGAATGAGAGACATAGAGTTCCCCAATGTTGAAAGAAAAGATGAAAGAAAGCTAATTTGTCCTCCTCAATTAAGTGTTGGCCAACTCCAAAACACATTTGACGATCCACGTGCCATGCGCTGATCTCGGATGTGAAGGAAAATCAATAGAACTGCTGTTTGAATTATGAGCACGTGTATTAAATGACAGGGTGGAACCTGGCCTACCACTGTGTGATAGTTGCATGAACCGAGCAGGTTATGTTGTAAAACTGTCCTGCAAAACACTGACACACTGGCGGGCGGCACACTGGTGTGCGCAATAGCGCGCCGTTTCCTCGCGCACGGTGCTTATCGAGTCTTGTGTGTTTAGGCCTAAACTGTAGACTGCAGGCAAACCTTCTCAGAAGTTGTTAAGGCGGGGTAAGACATTATTTCAGTGTTGCATCGTTGTTGCATAACTTGTCTCACAGACATGTTGTAAGGTTGTGAAATTGACATTAATGGATACTAATATGAGTAAAAATCTACATTAATAAATCAGGGCTGCTGTTGTTCACATTTTTTGTTCTAATTAACCAGTATCCATGTGACTATTGTGAAAGTAAACTTAGATATAAGCGTATAACTTATCATTTATTCACATGTTAATCATCTATTCATAATCATTTGTTTGTACACTTATTAATATTTAGTAATTATATGTTTGTGTATTTACTTTAACTAGTTAATAGTTCCAGTTCTATTCATGTCTCTACTCTTGAACTCTAATCTAGTTTCATGTCTTCAGGTTTTGTGTGTGTTAAGCAACGTGACTCAACGTGAAGTCAAAAGGTCATCTCTATGGTACAGAGATGTTTTAATGCTTTCCAGATATGCGTTAAGGGTCTTAGTATGTTTTTGAAAGTTCCTATAGGTTTAAACCTATCGAGCCATGTAACACTGACCAATGGAAAAGAGTTTATTTGTCTCTAGAATACTATAAAAGCTGTATTCTTGTATCTTCTCTTTGAGATAGAGAGAGATGGCTGATGACTTCTGTTGTCTATCTCCTATTGTACAATATATTTTTATCAACGATCTGTAAGTGTTTCTTGCGTTTTGTTCAACTTAAGAGCATAAGCAGTTTTTCCATGACATAACTTGGGGGCTCGTCCGGGATCCACCAACCTGTCTCTGCTTCTCTGGAAGAGAACAAGCCGACCCTGGCCAGGCCAATCAATCAATGATTGGGGACCTTCCGGAGCCTGCACAGAGAGGTTTTTTATCCAGAAGGCCTAAGGTTGTTCACTTTTCAGGCAGTGGAAGGCAGTAAGTGGATCCCTTTGTTTTTGAAAATTGTTATAATTACTAAATGTGGAAAACTGCATTGTATGTTTTATAGTCCAAATTTGATTATTAGGGGTTGAAACACTGCTGGTTGTTGGTTGTCGTTGTTTGTTCTGTTGCATGTGTATGAGGATTGAGATAGGCCTGTGTGATGTGTAAACGCGCGATACGAGGCAAGACCGTTTGATACGTGAGCCTGCGTATGAAGAGTGTAAAACTTCCTCGAGGAAGCTGTCTGCTCTAGAAGAGAAAGAACTCAACCGGTTGAGGCAGATGACCGCTCACCCAGTCTGGTTCTGCTCGGGGTTTCTGCCTGTTAAAAGGGAGTATTATCCTCGCCACTGTCGCCTAGTGCTTGTTCATGGGGGGAATTGTTGAGTCCCTAAATTAAAGATAAGTTCCATATATAAAGTGCCCTAAAATAATTTTGTTATGATATGGCGCTATATAAATTGAACTGAATTGGCTTAAGTTGATGAGAGAGCAGGACAGAGTGTCAGTTAAGGAAGAACCTTGCCCCAGGGTTCTTCCAGTGCAAGAACAGGTTCAATGCCTGTACTCTGATCTTTGTGAGGTTTTTGACTCCTCAATTCTTTGGTGTGCATGAGTCTATCAAATAGTGTGTGAGATTTGCTTTTTCTTCCTTCTTGGTTTCGGGACTTCGTCCCCCCCACTTTTCTATCGAGTGTGTGCAGCTGCAGTGACCGGTCTGTGTGTCTGTATGTGTGTGATTTATGCAGTTGAAGGTTGTGTGTGTGAGTGTCTAATGCGTTACAGATGTGGAGAGTATGCTTGTGAAGCAGTTGTTTGACTGAAAAAGAAGTGTGGAGGATTATGTGTGTTTTAAAGGAAACTATATAAATAGTAAGGAAGGATCCTTTAAGTTTTAAGTGCAATAAGAATAATACAAGTTATAAAATTATTCACAATTATAATAATTATAAATATATATGTAAAATAAAGAAAACGTTGGACAGTATTATATTAGTTTATAATAAGATTATAACAAGATCGCCATGGATGTTACCAATTCACATCATAAAAATTTAATTGGTCCTGAAAAAATTATGACTGACAAATATGGTTCTGCTTCTATACAATATCTGTCAAAGTGGAATAAAAAGTCAGGATTTCCTCAACATGGAAGCTTTGATAAATCTACCATCAAAGCCTTGAAAAATAATATGGCAAAGAGGTTTGAGGATAAGATTAATACAGCCAAGGCACATGCTACTTCGAAGGTGAATAAAAAAAAATACAATATGGCAGCTGTGAATGCATGTGTGCAAAAATCAGAAGAAACATTTGACAACTATTTTAACCGAAAACTGCAAACTTCCAACACCTATAGTGGTAAAGAACAACCAGCTGATACCACTAATGATTCTGTTCAGGAAAGACAATCTGTTCAAACTTTGGTGGATGGTTTGCAACCAGAGCCTAGAACCATTTTTGTAATACACTGTATGGGATGTCAAAGTGTAAGGCCGACTGAAATAAAAAGACACTGTGCACACGCGGAGACTGTTGTTCAGGATGAAAAGAATCAACTGTTGAAAAAATCCAAAAATGCGACTGAAAGGCTCCATCAAGGCTCCATTAAGCTACATCAACCACTTGCCCCAATGGCTTGTTTAGTTTTTAGAAATGTGTTTTTGAGGCCAAGTGGCTAGGCTGCCTCAGGAGTCCTGCAGGACTGACAAGACTCCTAAAGCAGAATAGGAGCTATTGTGAAGCCACTGTGCTGTGTGTATCAATTTCACTAATTGTGTTTCACTTTTAATTAGGCAGTTTTTCGAAAATGAGCATATTTGTCTTTAAAATAAATGAATGATTAAAAGTACATGAATACCATTCCCCTCCCAAATTCACATCACACCAATCACCTCTCAATCTATGTGAGCAGTCCTATTGTTATGCTGATTGCGCGCGTCCGCCCATGCCATTTATATTGAGCCAGAGGTTATGCGGCCATATTCATAAGAGATCTCAGTGCTGATGGTCTCAGTGTTCTCCTTCCCGACATCCACTCACAAAAAGCCAATGTGAATTTGACCACTGAAATCTGATTCTTCTTCCTTTTTTTCACATTAAAAGCAAAGTTTATAACCACCACATCTCAGCCACAAGTGGACATAAGGATCTGAGGAGGTGCCACTTGGATTTGAAGCGCTGTCAGGACAGGTCACTTGCCTCCAACCTGTAAAAATCGCAGGTTGGTGAAATGTCATCTTCCGTTTCATCTCATTCAGGCCTGCATGCTTAACACCCGATAGCCACCCTGAGAGGATTTCAGCAGACTTGGAAAGACTGCCTGGCAGCTGCTCTGAAGAGGTGGATTTGGAGGAAGCTCGTTTTTTTTCCTGTTATTGTGGATAATTCCGTGCTTAGTGTTTTGCTTCTTTAGGCGGTGAATGGTTGGCACAGCAAGTCCAGCGATTTCCCTGAAACATATGGGAGTTTCAAGAGGACGGGGGTCTGGGATCACCAAAGACTGAAACGCAATCTCCCATTTTCAGTGACTCAGCGAGCCTGTTACACGACCAGATATTTCAGCTTCAGGGTTACAAGATGACAATGGCATCTATCAAGTCCATCCTCAGCGAGGCTGGACATTGAAACTATGCGTGACCACTGAGCCGGACCTTGAAGATTGAATGAGCATGTTTGGCACGGTACCTCTTCGTCTGAATCCCCACCTTGTAGCAACAGGTTACGCACCTGGCCTCCCTCAAATGCACTTATAGCGCACGGCTTTGACTTTACTCTTCTCTCGGCGCTGCGATTTTTCTCCACCATGGTGGAACACAGCGGCCTGGATATTATGTGTCTGAACAAGTATTGTCACAGTACCTCCTCGTCGTCCAGCTCCGAGCAGGACAAGAAGATGTTCTCCAAAGTTAAACTCAGTTTGTCGGGGGACTATCCGAGGAAGAACGCAGAGATCCTCAGCGGCCAGTACGGGACCAACGTGCTGCTGATCGGGATGGCGTTGATGCTGGCTATTGCAAACCCTGGCCCCACTGTCAAGGAAGAGCACCTGCTGTCCTTTGTCACCTGCCTCATGATCCTCCAGCTGATCTGGATGATGTGGTACATCCTGGTGCGGGGCAGACATAAGAACGCGCGGACCGAGAAAGATGTCCACGCCACCACAAGCTGGATAAAAGGTGAGGTTTGTAAGATTACGAGCAAGATCACAGCAGTAAATGCGTAAAGTAGCAAACCCATGTTGTTCTTTTCCATGTGTTTGGAGATTACAGAGGTGTAGGCTATTTCTTCAGTGTAATCAATCAAAACCACAATCTTTACTACTGGACAAAAAAGTAAAAAAAGAAAACCTGAAAAATTATGTGTTTTGCCATATAGCCAAAGCAAACGTTTTCTTTCATCAGTGGCAATAATAATAATATAAAAAAATAATTATAAATAATAACTTTATTTCTTTTTTCTTGGTAGGTGGTTTGACTCTCCTCGCACTCCTTTCACTGATTATGGACGCTTTCCGAATCGGGTATTATGTTGGCTTTCGGTCTTGTGTGTCGGCTGTTCTTGGGGTATATCCTGTCATCCATGCAACTCACACCATAGCACAGGTAAGTTTACCCCACTTTAATTTCAATAAGTGATAATCTTTCAGCAGTGTTAGACAATGTGGCTTTTTTTTTTCTGTGCACCACTTAACCAGGTAGGTCTTGAATAATGTGCTCTTTGTTGTTGAGTTGCTGGAACAATATAATCCTATCATTGTCCATGTTAATTGAGTGTAATATGACAAGGGACATCCGTCTGGTAAAGGGACTTAAATAATACGATTTTGCTGTTTATAAAATATGTTTTAATAAGTTATATTTTGGATAATGTTTTGTCTAGCTTTTTATGTTAAGATTTTGTGTCTTGTATTTTGTTTAGGTGCATTTTCTTTGGTTTCATATCAAGGATGTCATCAAGAGCTTTGAAATATTTGAGAGGTATGTGAAATATGTGATATTATAATTTAATAAGACTTAAGTTGTTATATAAAATTTTGTAACACCTATAAATCATAAACAAAAAACATTTTTGATATCACAGTCATGAACAATCTCACCAGCCACTAAAGAATATGCAAAATATATAATCTACATGCACGCACATCAAGATAAACTGTACATAACACTGCCATGTGCTATTAGATGTCTGGTCATCAACCTTGTTTTCAACTGTCTGTCTCTTCAGATTTGGTGTAATCCATGCAGTCTTTACCAACCTCCTCCTGTGGTGCAACGGTGTTATGTCAGAGGCCGAGCACTTCTTGAACAACCATTTGAGAAGACTCTCTGTCCTGGGTAACGAAAACCTCACTAGAGGTAAGGGCCAAGGGGTCGATTGCTGGCTTGTACCTAGAAGAAAAGTACAATAGTCCACTTGAGAGCTCACTTCAATGGATGAAAGAAAGAGGAAGGGAGGTTAGCTCGGCAGCCCAGTGGGTCTTGTTTGTGTCGAACGTCTCTCTATTAAGTTTCAGGAGACACAGTGTTGCTAGAGCTGAGGCCCCCTCCCCAGCCCTTTCCCCACACTTCAGCCACCACCACCCTCCTTGGCAACCCCCCGCTTGACCTCAGACAGCTTTGTCCCCAGGTCGCTTACTCCCAAGGGTGCTGCAATTACAGTAACTGATACATCTAAGCCTAGGGTTGGGGGTTTCGGCTGCTCCTCCTCATATCCGGCTGACTGTGAGGCTGGCTGCACCCTGACTGTTGTTCCCTTTTTAATTAAAGGGTGCAGTACCATAGTGCTGGCCTTTGGGGGGTGAGGACGGGGGTGAGGACCAGGGGGGCGCATGGCAGGGTTTTGTTGAGGTGATCTCTAGAGGGCAACAGCATTACCATAGCGTGCTGTGGTGGGCTTTACAAGGAGTGAGTAAGAATAAAAAGTGCATTGTCATCAACATCCAACATTCTCAGGCGTTCAGCTAATGAGTAAAATTTCAAATTAAAATCAGTAGAATATGGCTGATGAATATTGATCATCAAGAAGTAAGATAGAAAGTTATAATGGAGTTTTGTGCTGTGAAAGATAGCCCACACATTTATAAAAAAAAAAAATAACATGATTGAAACTTTGATTTTACAGACCACTGCCATCAAAATAATTTAAAGCCACACTACAGTAAAAAAAAAACTGGCAATTTTACAGTTGCTTCAAAGTTTCATCACAAATCTAAAAGCATTAAAAACAAATTAAATCAAGAGGTGGCTAAAAGGGGCCATCCTGGTTGCACTGTAGCTGAGAGGCAAACCATAAATCTTCCTACTGCTGTACCAAAGTATTGTTCAACTCATGCTGCTCCACTGCTCCACCTGTTTCTTTAATACGCTCTCTGTCACAAACTGGGTCAGACTCATACACATAACCAACACTTCTATCATGGTAATAGATCTCCCCACACCCAACCTCTCAAAGCTCAATTGTACGGCCATCACACACATCGCAAATACAATAACGCTGGACATCACACACCCACTCAATCGCCACTTAATCGCACTGCCTGGCATAGGTACAGGTCCCTGAGGTGCAGAAGGGGTCCCTGAGGTGCGGAAGGGCTTGCTTTGGCAAAAGCCTGATACCTGCAGCCCTAGAGGTCCTAAACAGGGTAACTCGCTGAAGGGAACTACGAGTCTTGTTTTCCTGTTGTTTTGCCTGTCATTGTTGTGTGATGATGTGTGTAAAGTGTAATGTTAAACTAACTAAATACCATTAATAATCTTAAAAGAAGTGGCTTAAAGGGCCTTCTTTAAGCCACTCAGCCTTCTTTCGTTTGCTTTCAATTTAGTGTGAGCTTACAAATGTAGTGCTTTCTGTCTCATTGTTGAGGTGATTTAAATTTTGGGGGTGGGCATTAGTGTAGAGCAGCGATACGATATTTGTGCTACACAATATTATGTTTATTTTTTCATACCATAATCTAATCTTTGCTCTTCTTCCTTGTTAATTACTGGATAATTTGACCTCTTCGGAGCCTCAAAAACCTACTCAAATAAAACAAGGGGGGAAAAAAATCCCTTTTTGGTTGAACTGGTCACAACTAGTAGATACAAAAGGCATTTCCAAGTACAAGTGGCATTGCTTTGTCACAAGCCAGAAATGTTGGGAAACATCACCCCAATGACTAGACGCGTGGGCTCTCTCTAATGCTCGTTGTACTAAGGCAGTTCTCAGAAGAGATTGTGTACAACTGTGTAAATAAGAATACACTGACGCAAAAAGGGGGGTGGCACGGTGGTACAGTGGTTAGCACTGTCGCCTCACAGCAAGAGGGTTCTGGGTTCGCACACACCGGCCGGCTGGGGCCCTTCTGTGTGGAGTTTGCATGTTCTCCCCGTGTCTGCGTGGGTTCTCTCCAGGCACTCCAGCTTCCTCCCACCATCCAAAGACATGCAAGTTAGGTTAATTGGTGATTCTAAATTGAGTGTCAGCCCTGTGATTGACTGGCGACCAGTCCAATGTCAGCTGGGATTGGCTCCAGCCCCCTCTGAGGATAAAGTGGTATAGAAAATGGATGGATGACGCAAAAGGGTGTCACACCTAATAAACCTAATCGGCATTTGAAAATGGTTCTCTTGAAACATTTGAGATGAAACTGGATTGGATTAGAAGGTTCTGTAGTTATAATTTTGCCTCAAGGTTTTCAGAGCATTCATATTACACAGTCTAAAATCTGTTTAGATGAAAGAGGCCCAGACAGTATATTACTCTTTGACCTGTACACAACGACGCATTAACACATTCTATGTTGAGTCTATTTTCATTTAGATAAACTTGAGATCCTATGCATCATTGTATATGAAATATTTATTATTTATTTATTCATTCTATTTTATACTTAAGTTTATTCTAATATCTATGTTTTTGGTTTCTTGCTCTTCCTGTCTGTATTGTTATTGTTAATGTAAAGATAGACAAACAGTGTTAACGTAAGACAGGACACAAATAGATATACATCTCATGAATTTGCATCTGTTTTTATTTGTTTTGCAGACCACACAGAGCCTGAGTGTAACTGCACCACCACCACTTGCTCCATGTTCTCCACCAGCCTCTCCTATCTCTATCCCTTCAACATCGAGTACCACATCTTTGTCTCCGCCATGCTCTTCGTTATGTGGAAGAACATCGGACGGACCATCGACCTTTCTGCAAACCGGAAAAGGTTGGCTTCCAAAACCCAGGGCCTGACCTTAGGCCCCATTCTGGGTCTACTTGCACTTGCCAGCACTATCGGGATCCTGGTGGTCTACATCACCCCTGTAGAGGAATCCCTCCAAACGCATCAGTCAGCCATTTCCATGTTCTACATTTACGGCATCGTCATGCTGGTGTTCATGTGCTCTGCAGGTGCATTAGGTCTTCTCATATACCGAGCGAATCACATGCCACTGGACACCTCTAAGAACCCGGCCAGACAGCTGGACACAGAGCTGTTGTTTGGGTCCTCTATTGGCTCCTGGCTCATGTCCTGGTGCAGCATAGTGGCTGTGATAAGCACTAGCAGCAGTCCCCCTTACCGCTGGACCAACCTCATCTACTCTCTGCTTACTGTGCTGGAGAAGTACATCCAGAACCTCTTCATCATAGAGTCCCTATATCGCCAGGAAGAGGATGAAGAGAGGGAGGACCCTGAGTTACCAGCTGCTCCAGAAATCTTCTCGGTGACATCCTCTTTGGCCCCGCCGTACGACGGCATCATCAACCGAGGCTATGAGACTCCAGACAGGTCCTGTGTCACCATGGAGAACGAGCAGGAGGAGGAGAGCGGACAGGTGTACAGCTGTCCGAGGAAACCTTCTGAGGTGCCGCTGCCAGTGGGAAACAAAGTAGTGGAGCCCCCAAATATACAGCGGCAAATCCTAAAGAACATTGCTGTCTTCCTGCTAATGTGCAACGTTTCGGTAAGCATTTGTACTTGTCAGACTGATTATTGAATGTAGATGAGATTAAATTAGGTTGAAGTAAGTTCTGTCGTGTAAAAAGTCTAAATGACTATCTGAAAATTATTTTTTATTAACTGAATGCTTACTTAAAGTTAGAACCTATATCAGATTTACTCATCCAAATTTCCAATTAATGTTCTTGTAAGGTTTTTTTTTCATTCAGACTGTCCTTTCATTAAAACCAGACATTACAGATTGTTGTTTTAAAGCTGCTCTAATCAATACTTTTATATTAACAATGGATCAAATGACGATATGTAATGTGACAGGTGTCGTTCGTTTGGTGTGACGAACCCACAGAGGATTATTACCCAACTCTGTAGTTCCCCTCAGCTCTGCGGAGCATTTTAGCGCCTTTCAGCTCATTGTTTTGGTTTTACAGCCCGCAACTTTACTGTTTTGGTTCACTCTCACCACTCTCGTCAACCTTGTTTCCAGACATGGCAGGCAGCTGTTTTCAGCAAAAAGCTCTAAAAAACCATTGTATGCCACCTGCCCAGCACCAGACAGCAGATGAACAAAATTAGCGACTAGCTGGTGAACATGGTGGAGCATTTAGCAGCTAAAGAGCCACATATTTCCCTCAAGAGTTGGTGGAGACCAAAGCGGTGCTAACGGAGGCTAAATATTAGACTTCCATTCGTGAAGTTTGCCGAAACACAACTTTAAATTAATGCTAATGTTTCTCCACGTCTGCTAGATGTGTAAATAAGCAACTGTTTGCCAACATGTTACCCACAATAACTTCAGAACTGATAATATGTCAGTGTTGCGTGTACAGCTTCTTGTGCTACCCCCAGGTGGCCAAAACATTAATCAGTGCAGGTTTTACTAATTTAATTTCTCTTTTTCTTTCAGCTGTGGATCCTTCCTGCCTTTGGCTGCCGGCCACAGTATGACAATGGGTTGGAAGAAGAGACATTTGGCTTCAGCATATGGCTCACAGTTCTCAATTTTGCCATTCCTTTGAGCCTTTTCTATCGCATGCACTCAGTTGCCTCTCTCTTCGAGGTGTTCCGCCGGGTCTGACAGAATAGCAGATGACTGACAATGCCAGATAACATGTACAAGAACACTTGTCACCACCGGCTCCCGAGTGTCTCACAGCGCAGGTCAACCGTTCAGGTGGCAGTCTGGGTCACACTCTGACAGACTTGAAAGCAAGCTGTGGAGACAAACAAAACGTAGATCCCTCAGTGTAGGGATTACAGAGGAAGACAAACCTATTAGCCTACGTTCCTTGAAGAATTACCTTGTATAATGCGAGGCTTATTAAAGGTGGTGGTGAAAAGAACCTTTGGTTAAGAATTTCAAAAAGGCCCTTTGTAGTATTTGTCCTATAGTCACATTTCAGTAGGTTTTCCTATATGCTGTATCTGACACGCACATTTTGTATTGTTTAATATTAGTAACTTAAAGTATATAATAGACTTCTCACAAATTACCACAGCTAAGCCACTGAAACACCTGTTAGTCTCAAATATCTAATAAGGTAATAGTACTGTATTTAACAGAGCCACAATTGCATTGGTGTACCACTTGACCCATATATATATATATATATATATATATATATATATATATATATATATATATATATATATGTTTCTCATTTAGCTCTCTTAGTTGTTCAAGTAGTTAATCGAACAGTATGCAACACTTGAGCTACAAAGATAGTGACTAACTAATAATAATTTTTATGAGCTGGACTATAGTTCTCAGAAGTAGCACCTGCCTCTCTCAGTTTAAGATTCATCAGTGTCCTTTTGTATGCTGATTCTCTGTTTATTATACTGGAGTCCTGTGATCTATAGCCACATTATAGTGAGAAGTGCAAGGTGAGATAACACATTTTCTGTCAGAAAACGTTTCCCTTCCATGATAACATTGAATTCATGTTTGTTAACATGAAAAGGCACTGGTTTAATGTTGTTCAAATCAGGTTCATATTGTTAAAAGTGGGAATCTTGTATCAGAATAGTTCCAGGATTATTACACCAATATAAAATATGCTGGTGAAAAACAATTGTTGCTGTGATGACAACTGCTACACCAGACCAGAGATCGTATGTGTTAATGATCAGCAACAAAATCCATCCCAGTCTGTGACATTGTTTGTTTGTTTTTGATATGAAACACTGATATACTGTATACTCGTACTGTAAAATTTTATATCAAATCAGCATATAATTTCAGTCAGACCAGCAAGTTCTCAACCTGGTGCTACCCACTGTATGTGTTCTCACTTTGTGCCAACTTGTGGTAAAATCCTTGTTTTCTAGGTGCAAACTGCAATATTACATCATCCTTGTAAACAGCCTACTGTCCTGCTGATCAAAATCATCATTCAGACACTGATATGATTTTGTGAAATTCCAATGAAATGGTGCTCATATGAAATTATGTGTACAATAGGGATGAATGTATATCTTTTGCCTGTTGAAATAAAGAATAGTTTTCTTTTTTTCAAGCCTTGTCACATCTCTTATGTTATATCTTCTTGTTATCTGCTCTTCTTAACACTGAGGGTCTCTTTGCTGACTGTTCCTACATTGTCACCTAACTTCTGAATAGGCAGCAATTGTAGTAGACCTTTGCACCACAGGATGGCGCCACGTATTTATGTTTTTTAAGAGTCTGATAGGACAGTCCAAAAGCTCCTATACTACTGCTATAGGCTATACTATAGGTAACTGCAGCTTGGATTATTGCGCCATCACTTCTTCATGCTTAGAAAAATCTTAATAAAACACATAAAGATGCAGTTAAATTTAGAGGAAAACAAAAGTATAATAACAGCAATTCTCAGAAAAACACAATTTTGCCTTTCGGTTGTGACTTAATATGAATTACTAATGATCTGGTAATTATCCAGAATATATAGGCTACATTGAAACATAGGCTAATAGCCTAATTTAATTCATATTGTTCTTTGATTTCCTTTCTTAAATCCAACAACAATATTTTACATAAACGCATTTTAGACATTACCCTCTGTGGCAGACAAACAGGTCTATTGGCATTATACTTTTGATCTTTTATCATGTTAATTCACTGGCTGTGGTAACATTTGTATAATGTCTGTAGGCCTATGTAGAGAATTAAATGTTGTGTCGGACACAGGTTGCCTCCTGACATGACATCCCGGGATTATAGGTTACACCAGAGAATTTGGCATCGGGCGTCGGGAGATTATTTTGACGTAGTGTCAGAACGATTTGACAGGCACGCAGACACATCTAAAAATATCCGTGACGTCTCAAAGCCGGAAACGGCGCCGCTGCTGCTGCACAGACCTGGCTTAACGTGCCCGCTAAGAGTGTGAATGTGACTCACCTGTTCAGGCAACTCTGAAAAGTGGGTGAGCCATGACCTCCAGTCGGCGGTCCTCAGAGGGCAAACGGCCAACAGTACTCAGCATTCAGTGGAGATCGATTTTTCCACGTTTCAAAAGAGCCAGTGGCGCACGCATTCAAATTAAACTATAGCTTTTTATACCAGGCTGAAACTGTAGTAAAAGGAGTTCTCGTGGTTTAACTATGCACTGGAGTGCTACGGTCATCTGTAGGGGAGTATAGCAGATTATGGTGCTGGTAAAAGTATGAATCTTATTCGGGCTCACTCGTGCTTCAAAGCAGTAAAACAATATATTGTGATTCTGTAGGACTTTTGTGAGATAGATAGATAGATAGATAGATAGATAGATAGATAGATAGATAGATAGATAGATAGATAGATAGATAGATAGATAGATAGCTTGTTGAAAGGACTATGAAAGCATCATGCGCCAGGCTTTTTGCTTTTTCAGCACCATGGACAGCTCTGTCAGTGCTGCAACTTTGGACAGCACAGCTCATGAAATACAAATGCACCCAGTAGCTGTTTATTGATATTTTTGTCTATGTAGTCCACACACACTTTGCTCCTGCACAAAAACACTCTTTTGTCACTCCTGTCACTGCAGTATTGTGTGATGTCAGATATAGATAGTGCGCTCTGGAGAGGATAGGGAAACCACATTTATTAGGCGGCTCTCGACTGATTGGGAGTTTGTAATTACACACTTTGATGTTTGCACCAACGAAAAACCCTTAAAATGTCGAGGGCTTCCTCACACCCCTTTTCTATCGCAGTGCACTGTTGTGCGTAACACCACGCACAAAGGAGGCGTGATGTTGTCTGCGCCCAGCCCTGGTTAGGTTAGTGTGTGTTAGGCTGTAGGGACTCCCTCCTCACCCACACCGCGCTCAGGATACCTTGGACTGAGAGATTCACAGAGGTAGCCAGGTCAGACGACCGGACCGGCAAGGCTGCAACATGCACTCGCCACTGCTTGCTGCGTTTCAGCCCCTCAGCGCACCTGGCACGTCGCTCGACTCAGTTTTAACGCGCTCACTTCTCTTTTTCCGTCTGTTTTGCACTCCACATCAGGCTGGCAGCCGAGCGAGTCAACGGGGACAATACGGTGAGTGGATGATAACTGCGCCCGTCCCCGCGCACGGAGCAATGGACTGCAGTTTTACTTGAAGAGGCACATGGAGAACCCAGCCAAGTATCTCTCATCGGTGCAGGGGATTGACTCTGTGCCGGCACCCCTCGGAGGGATAATGTGGAACAGCACCGAAACGGAGGCAACAAGCGACGGGAGGAAGGATACGGTGGTGCGTACGGTGACGGGTTGTCTGCTGTCCTTGCTCATCCTATGGACCTTGCTAGGGAACATCATGGTTTGCTCCGCGGTGCTGCGCTTTCGGCACCTGCGGACCAAAGTCACCAACATTTTCATCGTCTCTCTGGCTCTATCGGATTTATTCGTGGCCATCCTGGTGATGCCCTGGAAAGCTGTGGCAGAGGTGGCGGGGTACTGGCCGTTTGGCACTTTCTGTAACGTCTGGGTCGCCTTTGACATTATGTGCTCCACCGCCTCCATCCTCAACCTCTGTATTATCAGCGTGGATAGATACTGGGCCATCTCGAGCCCCTTCCGCTACGAGAGGAAAATGACCCAGCGAGTTGCCTTTGTTATGATTAGCATCACTTGGACGTTGTCTGTGCTCATTTCATTCATACCGGTCCAGCTAAACTGGCACAAAGCCAGCGGTGACGACATAGCTGGGGCGCACAACTCTTCCACGAGTCGGCAGATGGAGGAAAACTGCGACTCGAGCCTGAGCAGAGAGTATGCTATATCCTCCTCTCTGGTAAGTTTCTACATTCCCGTGGCAATTATGATTGTGACTTACACCAGAATATACCGGATTGCACAAATACAAATTAGAAGAATAGCCTCGCTGGAGAGAGCGGCAGAACACGCGCAAAGTTGCAGGACCAACAGAATAGAGTGCCAACACCACAACACGTTGAAAACGTCGATTAAACGGGAAACCAAAGTATTCAAAACTCTGTCGGTGATTATGGGTGTCTTTGTGTGTTGCTGGTTACCTTTCTTCGTCCTAAATTGTATGGTCCCGTTCTGCGACAGACCGGCCACAGACCAGGACGCGGGTCTGCCGTGCGTCAGCGAGACGACTTTTGACGTCTTCGTGTGGTTCGGCTGGACCAACTCCTCCCTGAACCCCATCATTTACGCCTTCAACGCCGAGTTCAGGAAGGCCTTCGCCAGCCTCTTGGGCTGTCGCAATTTCTGCTCCAACACACCCGTGGAAACTGTTAACATCAGCAACGAGCTGGTCTCATATAACCAAGATACCCTCATCCACAAGGAAATCGCGAACGCCTATGTCAACATGATCCCCAACGTGGTTGAATGTATTGAGCATGAAGAGACTTTTGACAGGATCTCACAGTTTTCTCACAACAATGAAAACGCCACCGACTCGGTTTGTGACTTGGAGGACTGCGAGGCAGATATCAGTCTTGACAGGATGTCACCGTTCACACCCAATGGATTACATTGACTCCAACCTTGTGCCCCCCCCCTCCCCGCCCCGTGCGTAATTGGATGTATTGCTAATAATGTCATCGTTCATTCAGCTCCTGTGTCCCAGAAGCTCATAGGTCAGGGTCTACTGAGCTACTGAGCAGCGCCCCTTGCAGCCAGTGAGGGATCTAGTGACTTGCTCATGGACACTTCAGCAGGGCGCATGTCTCTGTAGCCACCAGGCCACCCTGCCACCGCTTTGCGTCATATATGAGATGTGATGTTATTGTCCTGTTCTGAAAAAAAGTGATGTGTAGATGTTTATTTACATGACACGTGAAGTCTGTGTTCATTTGTTCAAAGGTTCAGTGTAGTTGAAGCTGTTGTTTACTTGAAGGCTTTACTCGGAGCATCCATGTCTCATGTCCATCCACTCAGAGAGGGAAAAGATGTTTGTAAAGACTCACTTGAGGAATCATAATGAAAACCTTTTGCTGCTTAAAATCCTCATGTGTATCCAGTGCCCGTCTTTCCACGGAGTTTGAAAACTGAGGGCAGCCTTACAGACAGTGCAATCAAGATAATTCTACTCAAATGCAGTCATTTCAGCGCCTTATAGCTTATTCAAAGAAGAGTTTTGAGACATGAAAGGAATGTGTCGTGTGGAGTTTAAGTTACATGATGCCAAAATGCAGTATTAAAGTGTTTACCCACTGCACCCACCCCAGTGACTCCTCCAGCACACCTGCTCTGCACCATATGGACTATTATGCAGTTTGATCCAGGCTCAGATGGTCGGAGGCTTTGATGGAGCAAAACATGATGTAAAAGGCACAAAACCCAATGCTATGAACGCATAAAAGTGAGCCTGTTTACACTGGAATCACTGATCCAAATCAAAGAATTTGGACTAGAATGAGCAGAGTCATTTTAACAGGCAAAACTGTTACTCTTTTCTGTGATCCTTCATTTCTCATTGAGGCCAAAACTACTGAATGGTTCTGCTTGATCAACCACAGTCAGCTCTTACTGAACCAACAAAAGAAAAGAAAGAATGAAGGAAGACTGTCCTAAATGACCAAAGATTTCAAGGAGTGAATCAATAACTCCCATACAATAAGGTTAAAGTGTTTTGTCAACTAGAGGAATTGCTGTTATAGAAAGCCTACACACACACACACACACACACACACACGAGGCCACTGGGCCAACACAACTGGATGTCATACATCACCTCTCCCACACATCCCTCTATCTTTGTACTGTACAGATGACCTGATCTGAATGTATACTACTGTCCTTTAAACAGTGAAGTGCGTCATCATTTGTCTAATAAAATGCTGTCATGCTGAGAGGAACGGAGTGCTCTGGTATCTTCCTGAAGGTGACATTAGCGTTTATGGGTTTCACAAAATGGACATACTTTGCAGGGTTGAAGGATTTTCACCTTTAGTTTAACTTTAATTTTACTCGTACTCAGCGGTGACTTTACTCTCAGGCATGTCCACCTTCTTCTTTTTTAAAGATTTTTTGGCATTGTGCCTTCTTTGGATAGTTTGACAGCGGAGAGTGTCAGGAAAGGGATGACATGCAGGCAGCAGAGGTCCCCAGCGGGCTCAAACTGGGGACATTGTGGCTATGTGGTGTGCATCTTACTGGCTGCTGCACCTCCAGGACATTTCCTCAGACTGACCTGTCTTCCACAGGTTCAGACAGCTGATAAATTTCCTCTGGCAGAGAGGTTTGAATCCTGCTGATAAGAGTGGCTCAGTTGTGTATGTATGTAAAGTAATAAAAAGAGCAAACACAGAAGCACATCCTGAAGAAGCAGCTCTACTCTATGGTGGCGTCTATGTTTGGTCAGTACTCATACTTAGTTTTATTTTCTTTGAACCAATATTAGTACTTCATATAGAAACTCTCCCCTTATACCAGTACTTAAAGCCAGCGAGAGAACACAGTACCTCAGTAATTGCTCTTTGTTGAACTGCCAACAGCAATCTGTCTGTTCAATCTGCCAGCAAACAACAAAACCCACCGTGTGCAAATCCCTTCACTGTTTCCATCTTATATAGGTCTTGGCACACATAAGTTAACAGACAAAATATGCAGCTTTGTGATGTGAATAAATATGTAAATATCTAAATCAGTACATTTAAGTCAACCTATATGTTCCATTCCTACCATTTGCCTGTTATTGACTTTTATTCTGGATGCTGCCTACTTTACCCTCAGTTTCAAAGATGAGTGACAAGTATTGGGCAGACTGATGTGAGAAGAGCAGGCCTAAAAGTTCACTTCCTGTCTGAGAGCATAAAGATGCATTTTGCAGCTTTATAGAATAAAGAAAAATGAAGTCTGTGCCAATTATCTCGGGCGGCCCTGTTGTCTAAATTATGTCTGCATACCATAAGGAAGCAATTTGATGTCATATATTCATGTACAGCATGACGAACAAGATAGTTATTATAAACAATATAACTTAAAACTTTAAAAACTTTGTGTACTTTCTCTCAACCCAAATCTCCAACCATAACTGTCAGCTGTTGAGTTGCAATGTGGGTAATGTAGGTTTGACAAGGAAGAAAAATGTGTGGAATAAAAGAGATGATATCCCATCAGCTTTGATTTTAATATTTAAAAAATATGTTATACAGGAGTGCAATGCTAAATTTGTGGAGTATTTTTTTGTGTAAAGGTACTAATACAACAATGTAAAAATACTTCATTACAAGTAAAAGTCCTGCATTCAAAATCATACTTAAGTAAAAGTATAGAAGTAGTACAAGAAAAAAGTACTTAAAGTATCAAAGTAAAAGTACAGCTGACACCCACCTTATATCCCCCCGCTTTTGGTTTGCACCTCCACAGCACACATGCCACACATCCATGCGTTGCTGGTGTTACTAATTTCCAAAGTCCATTGTCCATTTCTGCTTACCTTAGTTCTAATAAATTACATTTGTTTTAAGTAAATATTTGGACTGTCACATTCCTCGAGCCAGTCTGTGACAGTCTACAACAATGCATTGTAGTTTACAAGCTCAGAATATGTTTTCTAAAATCTTTATCTCTCAAATACATTTAGTGAAGTAAAAAGTACAATATTTCCCCCCGAAATGCAGTGGAGTGTAAAGTACCATAAAATGGAAATTACCTCAAAATGATATAAACATGTACTTTATATGTTTTAAGCATTACTGTGAACACAGAATTTTAATCTTGTAGCTGACTGAAGTGGAATTCATTTTAACCATTGTAGGGCACTATAATCTATAATACTGCATCATATTTTAGAAGTTGATAAGTTTTATACATACAATTAAATGTAACTAACTGTTGTTGTCTATTCAATGTGGTGGAGTACAAGATCTCCCTCTGAAATGTAGTGGAGAAGTATAAATTGGCATGAAATGGAAATACTCAAGTAAAGTACCTCAAGAATCGTAAGCTACAGTACTCAAGTAAATGTATTTATTTACTCTTCACACCTGAACACAGGGACAAATGGAGGTCTTTCCCAGGAAATAATGCCTCAAAATATATCTCCTTTATTTTTATGGTCACACTCAAGTCTTGCAGCTAGCAGTTCAAGCCATATTTGACACCACTGCTTTTAAATGCTGAAATTATGTATTAAACCTTATTACATAACTGAGGCAGCGAGGGAAATGAAATCTAGACGTAGACAGGTCAGTGGGCTGTAACTCGTAATGACAACGCTGTTCTCCTGTAGTGTCTCTCTTGACGAATTTTCCCTCCTCGGAGACAAAACCCACACAGCTGCCAAGGGAATTCGATTAAATGACTTTGAGATGAAAAGCCTGTTAGCTGAAACCCTGAGCCAATGCTTCAGTGTTGTTCACCTCCCACCTCCATCCTGTTGCTGATCAGTCCCCCCCCCCCCCCCATGAGATGAAAAAGAGTGAGAGGACGGGGAGGATCTGCGGATCAGGTTGTGCCTGTCAGACCTGACACGTGGGCCATATCTCAATGACAACTCATCAAACTGTGATTAAACTCAAGATCACTTGCGACACTGGTGCAATTTCGATCAAACTCGAAGGATTGGTGCGCTTTGACGCTGCATTTAAAAAAAAACTTGGCCTCATGTGCAGGGAATAATTGAAGGTCATTATTTCAAATTTCCATAACTTACCATCACGCCCGCATGCAGCTGCTGCTAATCTAATTTAACTGAAACTGGAACGATGATACTTAATATTTCCAAGAATATTTTCATTTTCTACATTTAAAAAAAAAGGTATCGTGCACTAGGGCACTTTTTTTGAGCAATCACTGGCTAAATGAGTAAAAAAATAAGAAAGCAGGGGGGTGAGGTGTTTACTTCTTGTTCTCTGTGCTGTGTCCTTGCAATGTGGAACAGATATGAAAGGTGGTTTGACCTCGATATTCAGCCGTGACAGGAGGGCTGGAGAGGAAGTGGAGGCAGGCTTAGGGGGGTTACACCATCCGTCAGGACAGATTCATCAAAATCACTCTCCATCCTCCTGCACACACGAGCATGTACACACACACACACACACACACACGCATGGATGCACGCACATGCAACACACACATTTAAAACTCAGATGCACTAGTGCTACAAGAGATTTGCTCTGAATCTCTCTCCACTGTCTCTTTCCTCTGTCATACACACACACACACACACAAACGCACACAACCTTTTTTTGTTTGTTTCGCTATCTCCTCTCACTCCTCAGCGTGCTTCCTTACGTCTTTATCTTCAAGTGATTTTGATCATTTGAGGAAAAGCAGAGAGGCAGTTTAGCTCCCTGTTTCCTTCGCCCCTCAGAAGATCAGGGTGAACACTGTGAGCGACACCACCTTGAGCTTGTCGTAGCTGCATGAGTGCGGGGTAAATGAACCCCTTAATTACTGTAAATCAAGCTTGAACTGTTTTATCAGATAGTCCACGACTGACCCGTGAATAACCTCGCCATTATTAGTGTCACGCCACCTCCCCCCCGTCCCCTCCTCACACACCTACACTTCCATGCTCCACTTTACGCAGGGACTCTTTCAACAACGCCTAAATTTTAATGATTGCATGTTTTATTCTCACGATAAAAGAACCTGTCTTACTGAGGCTCTGTCTTTGGACCTGCATCATTAAAGGAGAGACTTCGCTCAGATCACCCAGCCACTGTTGAGCTCTAAAGATCAGACGTTTTGCTCTTTGAAACTCCTTCTTTCACCTCTCGCTGCCATCCCATCCGCTTCCTATCTCTGACGCAGTCTCGGGTTTTAAGTTACTTTCAGTGAGCTTGAATGGAGAGAAAGACTGGTGTCTCTTTTCCCAAAAGGCCGCTGCTCCACTCTGTATCTTCACCCTGTGGCATGCTCAAACTCTCAAATGGGCAGAATAAAACCACCTGCTCTGTGCTGCTGATGTAGGATGCCCAAACATGCAAAGACAATGTTTGGAGGATTTGTTGCTTCGTTACACCCCCTTTCTGACATCTTCTCTGTTTGTTTTCACCACGAGCTATTCAATAATACAGAGATGCCATAAATGAGGAAGGCACATTGTTAGAAATGATCTTTTAAAATCAGCATTTAAACATTTTTAATATATTTAATAT
This sequence comes from Macquaria australasica, assembly GCA_005408345.1. Classification (NCBI taxonomy): domain Eukaryota; kingdom Metazoa; phylum Chordata; class Actinopteri; order Centrarchiformes; family Percichthyidae; genus Macquaria; species Macquaria australasica. Next base: position 573,992 of record SEMN01000317.1, read on the forward strand.
ATTATATTTTGTACAGGGCATGGAAATGTAAAGCAACATGAAACTTGTCAGTTCACATCCATATACTATTAGGGAAGCATGTTCCTTTAAGCAAAGAATAAAAAAATCCAGAGAGGTTTTCTCAAATTACAATATATTATAATTATGAAATATGTAATAAAAATGCAGATTATGAGAAGAAAAACACGCTAATAAAAGACACCCAAAATTCAAAGCTGTCATCACCATTTCACTCTTTGACTTAATTTCCCTTTATTTCTGCTTTGGTTTGAGGCAGTGGGAAATTTTGTCCTTTTGCTTCTCTATAAGCTCAAATATCATATGCAACAATAAATTTTGGATCCTTTTGTATTTTTTTATTAAGAATTTAAGAGTCAGTAACTCAGCTAATCTGCATCATCAGGACTGTGTGTGACGTGGTTTGATCACCAGTGGTCTGGCAACATGGGCAAACAACCCGCCACTGTAAGATCAGATTTGGATTCAAATATTGCTAAATCCTAAAAGGTGTTCAGAAGTACACAGCATCGCTCACAGTAAGAAGCTGATTGAAATAGGCTTTAAGTTAAAAAAGATGTCATTATTATTATAATGTCAACATCCACGTTGTACAGGAATCTTAAATCATTTGGGATTGTTCAGGTCAAAAGTACATTCTGATCTGCATGAAGATGCTCCTGCAGTCGTTACCAGCAGCACCTGAACACTGAAAAGCGACAGATCCTCTTCTTATAATTTCAAGACAGCCTTTTTATAAATATGAGATAAAGTTGTGAGATAGTTTTCTTGTAATTATGAGATACCAAGTCATAATTATGAGACGCTCAGCAGGAAATGATGTGATAACCGGTCATAATTACCAGAGATACGAAAGTCATGATCGCAAGAAAACGTCTCTGAAATGTTTTTTTTTTTTTCTTTGATGAATGCAATGTGCTTCTTTATGACATTCTATTCTATCAGATAAAAAGTAATCACATAGGTAATGGTGAACAAAACCAAGGCTGAAAATTGTGTGTGCAGGTCATAACAGCCTTTCAGTGAATTGTTTCATCAGAGGGACCACTGGGCGAATAACCTGCACCAGCTCAATATGAGAGCAAAGGCAATGAGGCAAGAGTTATATAGTTTTATGGGAAGGATGAAAACATTTACTGTATGAGGTATAAAATGCTCCCCGCTGCCCAGTAAAAGCTTTGAAGAAAGTACAAAGAGCTCTAGGTCACCAACTTTAACATTCCTGTGGTTGTAAATCAATCATCTGGGGATCTTTTGTTCAGTGATTCAGCATCTCTCAGCATTTCCTCACTATCATCTATCAGACAGCGATAATGGATTGCTGCTCTGCGGGAAATTAGAGTTCATATGACGGGGTCATGTGCACATTTGTCGCACTGAACAGCAGGAGGCCCGTTTGTCAGCTCAGGCTGATTGCTAATTATGTACTCAGTTAATGTGAATTGATTTAGTTTGAACTGGTTATTTATTGAATAAATCTCTCATATCATGATGTGATTTGAAAATGCTTTGTTCGATGGGCTATTTATCAATGATTCATGAAAGGAAATGTAAAAGTGACCTTAGTAGCATAATTGAATGTCTTCTAAAATAGATTTTGAATTCACCGACCTTTCTTCTCCAGTTGTAGCCTGTTTATGGGACAGCAGGGACGATCTGTGTACCTATGGCTTGGTAAAACAGAGAAGTTTGGGATGTCACACATGGCAATGTTTTATTATAATACCATTATGAAATCCCATCACTACTACTTGGTTCCTAGAGGACTTCAAAGAAAAAGATAACTCCAACGATCACGTGCGTTGATGGTAAAGAGGGGTGAGGAAAGCCGCTCTCTTGTCAAAAGAAAACGACTCAGCACCTCCCGTCAGACAGGTTATCCCCTTAAGGTCCACAGCACACAAACATGACGGCGCGATCCTGGAATGAGACAATGACAAATGTGGCAGCCATTACTGCCATGAAGCAAAATGATTCATTATCATAAAAGCTATTATTCCAGAGGAGACCTGTATGAGTCATTGTCTCTCAGTGGTCTTATTTCTTCCTGTGATGATGGACAGAGTTGATTTATGAGAGGACTGAGACTTTGTTACTTTGAAGAGACCAAACTAAGAGCTGCTCTGCTGAGGGTGTGAAGGATATTGACTTTGCGAACAATATGTCAGTTTCCAGAATCATTATACGCTTGGCCGCAGGAAATACATTAGTCTTTTGGCTCTAATATTAAATTTAGTTAACAAAGTGATTGGAATTTTCAGTGCAGCTTCCGCCACACTCACTCAGTCGATCAGGTATTCTTTAGCAACATCTATTCTGGCTGCAGCAGACTTCTTGTAAATATTTTAGCATTCTTTTATTAGCATTTGGGGAATCTGTGTCTGTGTCATAAATTGTGATCAACCTTGATCACCTGCTGTGCTACAATCGGTTTCCACAAAATGTAACAGCAGATTAGTCACAGTTATCCAATTATTTCATTATTATCTTAATTGCCACGTTTACAGATGAACAAGGCTAAGAGTCTACAGCCACGCTAGCAGCTCTGTGAGGTGGTTCTTACAGCTGTGCTTTGTGCTAAATGCTAACGCTATCGGCATGCTAACATGCGCACAATGATAATGCCAGGTATAATGTTCACCATGTCATCATCTCAGTTTAGTCTGTTAGCATGCTAACATTTGATAATTAGCACTAAACAAAGTACAGCTGAGACTGATGGGAGTTGTGCAGGTATTCAGTCACAAACCAAAGTAAAAAGACAGCCTAAAACTTTGACCTGATGATGGTGCTAGATGAAAGGGATCACCTGAGTTATTACTATTCATCCTGAGGGGGACATGAATGTCTTCCATCCAATTGTGGACGACATTCACTATTTGATAGATAAATCCATCCAATAGTTGTTGAGACATTTCACTCAAAATCACAAATATCAACCTCGTGGTTGCTCTAGAGGGAAAGTCAGAGCATCACCAAATTCATTAGGATACATCTTCTAGGAACCAAAGATGCCAATCCATCAAGCGGATGTACCGACCTGCTGGTGATACTAGATGAAAGGTCAGGTCTGTTATGATTAGAATTCAGAATTCTCTGTGTATAGCGCAACAGGCTGTACTTGTTCTCCAGCGGGGGACGTTCCTAAAATGCAGTCGATCTGACCCGCTGCACCAGTAAGTAAGTGTTTTCCTTGCTAGCACAAAATGGAAAAACAATAGCCAGCCGGGCTGCAGATAATCATAACACGAAACTATCTAAGAATTAATGTGTGTAAGCATTTTGGATTCAACACCATAGATGGAAAAACTGTGGATACATGTAAGGCTGCAACTGTCGATTGCAACTGTCAACTGCTTGACAGTGACGTCAGCTTGTCACTCAAGTGAGGCAGCAGAGGCACATCGAATGAACACAGCAATTCAGCAGCGTTGTTTAGTATTAGGCAACGTTGGTTAAATTTGAATTGATTCAAACAAATTACATGCTAGTTTGAATTTGTTCAAACTCAGTTTTCCAAAACAGTGCATACAATGGAACAGAAGTCAGTTTGAGGCTATGTCTGTTTTAGCTGTAGCATTTTTCATTTCTGACAACTGTGTCCGAAGTCATTTAGCATGTGATCCTCACAGATCAAGGAAACTGGAAGTGCTCTGTAAATATTAATTCTGCTGCTGCTTTAAGTGAAACATGTATCTCCCCTCTGCATATCTATGCGAAGATATTTTCAATGACAAAGGAGTGAAAGTCAAATCCCACTAGTGCTCCCAATAAGCCTGCTTCTGCCAAAATGATTTAGCTAACGGCATACTGTATGGGTTCTGCCCAGCACGGATTCTCAAGAATATTTCCAGACGATGGCCTGAAATGGAAATGATTACAATCTAAGTTTGAAATGAAAGTTGGCTCTGATTCATCTGGGCCTTTGTTTGAATCCTCCTGGTTCTTTATCAGCAAATGGAGCTGAATGCAGTCATATCACCTCAATTTGATTTCAGTCATGTCCCACCATACTTCCATGTATGTCCTGCATTATCGCTCTTGACAGAAACAGGTTGGCTATAATACTATCAACTTTGTTGGATGTACTGTATGCATCACAGGGCATTAGCTGCTTATTCAGTACAACATGCTGCGATTGGATTGTCAAGCTTTCAACCCCGCTTTCGTCAGGCAGTGTTGATAATAAAGAGCCTGGCAAATTTGTGTGAGCACGTCTCTGAAAGCTTCCCAATCACTGTCTCCTGGCTCAGTGCGGGCCGCGGAGATGAGGTGAACAGATGTTGCTTTACATGTTGTCTGTGAGAGAGTCTCACACTCATAACTGAGCCAGCAGTTTGTGTGCTGGACCTCAGCTGTACAGTTGCTCCAGAACAATCACACACAATCAAAACAACATAAGCACGCCTATGCTCATCCTCCAGGGACGTATAGAGAGGTTACAGCAACAGCCATCGTGTCAAAAACCTCTGTTAGCACGTTCTCCAAACTGCATTCAGGCACTGATTGTTTAGATTGGCGTTCTAATCAGAAGGCTGATTAGTCTGCAGCTTATGCTGTCTGCATTCATTGTAATGTGAGATATTTTCCTGCTAGCTGCTAATTGCCATTCAGTCCCACAAGACCACTGTTGATGATGTCATCGTTGTATCAGGTATCAACAATAGGCGAGCATGCAGTTTATAGATGCAGGAGGTTGACAATCTGTCTCCCCTGGTCCCCATAGTGATTGGGTAATTACTATCTATCTTTCATCCACTGACAACCACCATAGCATTTCTTGATGGAATTACATTAAATCCTATAACAACTGAATTGTCCATTAGTCTTGAAGGGGGAGATACGAAATATAATATCATCCAGCAGCCAAATCAAAAATCACAAGGTAATGGATTTCTTTAATAATTTAGAACATGTTGTGCAATGTGGAAGAGAGAAGAGTCTATCATCTGCTGTATATGCCCTATCATTCCTTTATTCCTTTCCTATCCTTCCTTTCATTCCTTTCCATCTTTCTTTATCTTACTGTCAGAGAGAATTACTGAAACTGGTCTTTGGAGGAAGAAGGTAAACCAAGAAATGTGCTATTCCTCCACCATACGCCTACGTCAATGTCAACGTCACAGAAAGCTATAGGCTGTTTTGAAGTCCTTGCAACACCTCCAAGAATATGGCAAAGACAGCAGGTACAAAAAGCATACTGTATAAATAATTCAGTTGGTCCTGCAGCTAGGGAGCAAATTAAATGTCCGATGGGGAATAATTCTTGGAGAATCCCCTCACAAAATAAGCAGGGGCCTCTTTCTCACACCGTGTCATCATTTGAAGTAGGAGCAGGGTGGTGGTGGGGGGAGCGGATGGAGAGTAGAGACGGTAACTGAATCCATGGTGCTGTGCTGTCTCCCTGAGTGCTGACCTGTGACGACACGGGGATTCAGCCATGTTTTATCAGTGGCAGGTAGGTGGGTAGTGGCTTTGCTGCCTTCTGAAACCAAGGAATCAGGTTGCAAGCCCTGTCAACTGACACAGCAGTGGATATTTATGTGTGTGTGTGTGTGTGTGTGTGTGTGTGTGTGTGTGTGTGTATGTGTGTGTGTGTGTGTGCGCGGGTGTGCGCGCGTGTGTGACTGTGTAGACTAGGGGAAGTGTGTGTCCTGATTTGCTCAGAGAGAACATTGTGGCGATTGGGAAATGTGCTAGGTCAGGCAAAGCTGAGACAGTGTTCAGTGGAGCAGCAGAAGCAGGAACTATATTCATATATTTGGTGCCTATTTTGTTCTTGCTATTGTATGTATTCAAAGCATGTTTTGCCCCATCGTGCTAATCCTGTCACATCACCCAATGTATTAAGTTCTGTTATGTCTCGTCTCACTATATAAAAAGAAAAAAAAGTAATATTTTGAATGACTTCTATTTGTAATTCTGTATTTTTACATTGTAGTTTTGCACTTTTACATAATTAGAGGATGTGAGTATTCCTTCCACTGCTGCAGACAGAGTTGTTAATTCAGATCCATAAATGTATGTTTCATATATGATTACTATGGAGACAGGTCCTCAAAGCGAGGTCATCTGTGAAAAAGCTGTCTTTGTACAAAAATCAATAAAATACAAATTGGCTCTGCTTGAAACCACTGATGGAACTATTTAGAGATTTAAGTGGATCTTGGGGTTTTGATAGATCTTCAAAGTCAAAATTTTCCCCACAACCACAGGGAAAACAAGCAGTTTATGGGTGACGTAAGAGAAGAATAAGCCGTATAAGCAACAGCGGAGGAAAAAATTGAAACATAAGACCTGATGGAAATTAGATTTAAAAGAACTGTTCCATGGTTTCAATAAATAAGCTCCATGTTTCTCATCTGTGCCATGATCAAGATTGCATGCTCAGCTGTGCAAAGCATTTCCTTGACAAATGGAGCTTGATATTACTTTGTCACAGTGCAGTGTTTCCATCAAACTGTCAAGTGAGTTTAATGTAAACTATAGATATGACAAAAAAAAAAAAAAAAAAAAAAACATAGTAACATTTCCCTCAAGGGGAGGTGAAAGCAAATAAATAGGCTCCCAGAAGAGAAACACACACACACACACATCCATTTATCAAAGAACATACTGAGAAACTGATTTGTCAGGTGTTCATCTTTATTGTCAAGACAAATAGATATTTTAATGACTAATGGCCAAACAAACATGATGGGCATTTAATAAATGAGAGCGAGTGCAGGTTTGACATTTATATGAGGCTGTGTTTCACAGAGAAACATCAGTATTTCTGACTTTGAGATGGAAGCCTTGGTCAGGCCCATAATGCCAAGACTCTCACCATGTATCTGACAAATGAATTTCATTGCTGTACTGTATCTAACATCATTTGTAGAAAAAAAGGGGGGAAAATACATTTTCATGTTACTTTGCTTCAATACAGATGTGTTAAGTTGTGAGTCATGGCATTAACATAATAATCATAGTCTAATAGTCTAGTCAAGGTGATGATTTTGATAAGTCCACTCACAAAGTACATTAAATACTGGTGTTAATCAACAGGAAGGAGTGTGGAAATTCCAGTCAGTTGCATATTCTAGCATCAATAATCCAATTGGAAATCCAGAGCAGAAATAGAAGTGCGTGTGTAGGAATGGTGTCATATTAAAAATCTCAGGGCTTCATCACTCGGGGCCAGTAAATCATACCTGATGCTCTCAGGTTTCAGGAACTGCACCATGTCTCTAAACCAGTTCTTGGGTGATTACACTCTCTGCATTTCAATTCTTCTTTTTGACTTTGAGGAAAGTGGATCTGCTTACAGAGATAAAACACAAACTGCTGACAAGCATCAATAAAACAAATCCAATAAAAATACATGTGTACAGTATATTTTTAAAAAAAAGTGCACAATCCATGTATGTGAAAGAGATAGTACATAGTATATTAAGGTTAAAAAATAAGCTGCAGAAAGGGCATGCAATTGACTGTTCAACCCCCCCGCTCCTCCCCCCATAGCTTAGCAACCGTAACTATAGGCCAGCAGGTCTGTCAAGCTTTGGATTTCTTGAGTGGGGCTCTAATAAGAGAGGCACTTGCCATTTAAAGAGTTTGGAGTGTTGTGTCTTTTTTTAGCTTTCCTAAAACCAAAAACGCAAGAGCAAAGTGTGCCTATCTGCTCAAATGTAAACTGCAGCATGACTGGCTAGCTAACTACAGCAGTAACCCAGCGTTGCTAGAGAACTAAGTGTTGGCATTAAAGGAGGTGGAAAATGCTCTCAAGTTATTTACTGAACTATTTCTCTCTGTGGCTGATCAACAAGTCCCATTAAGAACATTTACAGTAAGCTCTAATAAAGCATCATGGATTGATAAGTAACTTAGTGAGTGCATGCGTAAAAGACACAAGCTGAAAAAAGCTGCAATAGATAGAGTGACAAATGTACTGTGTAATGAGAAATAAAGTTACAAAGTTAAACGGAAAGAAGAAACAAGCATACTATCAAAATACAATTCAGGAGAGGAAGAATGATAGTAACAAACTTTGGAAAATTTTGAATGAAATAATGGGTGGAGTCAAGAACAATGCACCTTCTTTCATTGAGGTTAATGGGATTTTCTTAATAGAAGCAAAGGACATTGCAAACCATTTCAGTCATCATTTTGCAGACAAAGTTGATAAGTTAAGAAAGGAAAAATGGGCTCCCCTAGTGTTGGTGGTATGTCATCTTGAATATGTGTTTTTGAGTTTCAACCAACAGAAATTGAAAAGGTGGAAAACTTGCTGGGCTAAATAATGATAAACCAGCTGGTATGGATAATTTGGATGGACCATTACTTAAAGTTGTTTCGAATATAATATCATTGCCAATATGTCATATTTTCAACTTGAGTCTGAAGGAGGGGTTATTCCCCCAGATCTGGAAATCTGCCAAGATTGTACCTCTTCCGAAAAACAAACGGGAGAGTTTCTCAGCCGCCAGTAGCAGACCCATTAGTATTCTTCCATGGTTGAGCAGGCTAATGAAAAAGTTGTTCTTGAACAGACACTTTTACTTAATGAATTAAACTCTGATTTCCAGCATGCCTATAAAGCAGATCACTCTACGTGCACAGCTCTGACAGAGATGTCTGACAAATGGTTATCTTGTATTGATAAGAAAATGATGGTTGGAACTGTATTACTTGACTTTAGTGCAGCATTTGATATTGTAGCCCATAGGTTATTATTAACAAAACTAACTGCATATGGGTTTAGTCCAACAGTAATCAATATGATGAATACGTTCAAGGGGCAAATTTGCTTGGTGTCACACTTGATGGGCAGCTATCATGGGAGAGATGTATTGAAAACACTGTTAAGAAAATGGGTAGTGGAATATCATCCATCACAAGATGTTCCTCCTTTCTTACCCCTGCCAGATTGCTAGTGACACAGGCACAAGTTTTATCTCACCTTGATTGCTGCTCAGCAGTCTGGTCGGCTGCAGCCAAAAAAGATCTGTCTGAGCTCCAAATAGCTCAGAATGAAGCTGCAAGGCTCACACTGCGCTGTCCGTTAGGTTTGAGGCAGAGAGTACAGAGAGGATGTATGGCTCTCTATTTCTCTCATGGCTCAGAGGAGAGGTTGGCATGCAATCTAATGAGTCTCTTTAGGAATATCTGTTATATAGTAAAAAACCAAATTTCCTGTATTCACAAATAAATTATGTGAGAGACCACTACCAGGCAGGCTACTAGGGGTTATCTAGTTTAACAAAAACCCAGAACAGATGCAGTGTGCAGATCTGTAATGTACAGAGCCATCACAATGTGGAACAAGTTACCAACTATGATCACTGAAGCACCCAGGAAGGCAAGTTTTAAAAGACTACTAAAAAACCACATTAACAATAACCCCAACGCTAATTGACTGACTGGAACAACTACGATGGAATTCAATTTAATGTGTTGTGAAGTTTAGTTTTTACTTGATTTTTATTTGTCTTGAACATTTTATATATTTGAGGTACATTTTATTATGTTTTATATGTTACGTTTTGTTGTGTGTGGACCCCAGGAAGAGCAGCTGCTCCAAATAAAGAATGAGAGTAGGAATCCGACTCAAGTAGCTAATCTTAGCTTAATTAGCTAGCTAGCTACAGCTGATAAAGTGACAGTTATCACGTCAGCCAGCAAAATCGACAGCCATCATCTAGAAGCTTGCATTTGTCTGCCTCTGTTTGAGATCAGGGATCCATTGTTTAAAAAATGTAGAAGTTCACATGTTAAATCTGCCACTGTTAGAGCTGTAAACTGCATCTGTGCCAGGTGTAGCAGCAGTAACTAAGGGGGCCGGGGCTTAGCTAACAGGCCTCAATAACTACATCCTTGTATGGCCTGTGTGGCTCACTAAATTGGAGTGTGAAAACTGACTCCTCACATGTGTACACTTTTGTAAGATGAAAAAAGTCCATTCACTTCACTTCCTCGAGGCTGTCAAACGCTAGATGGCCAAAACCAGGAACAATCCAAAATCAGGAACATACTGGAGAACCCCTCTATGAGGAGATGAATGGCCTAAGAAGCACCTTCAGTAACCGTCTTATCCTACCGAGGTGTTCGAACCATCAGCCGTTCAGTTACACAATGCAGCCTGCTGTGATGTTTTCCCACAGCAGGATGGTCACCCCTCATTTACTGTGCACCATGCTGCCTATACACGTCGACATTGTTTGCACTGTTTTATACATTTAATACTATTTTGATGCCATAGATTTATCCTCATTTTCAGTCTCAAATTTCTTCAACGGTTTAACCATGTCCACACATGCAAGAAAATTAGGTGTCACTTTTATTCTGCCTTAAAATTTGACAAATAAATAAACTTTGTCGCTTTTTTCACCTCAGGTATATATATATATATATCATCAAGGGACTCAGAGGTTGCTTGTATCTCCTTGCATCTCAATTACTTTGACTCTCTTTATGTGGGTGTCAGTCTGTTGATCTTGTCTCTCCAGCAGCTCATTGAAAATGCAGCAATACGGATCCTCATTGGTACCTGGAACAAAGACCAACATCTCTTCTGTACTGGCCTCCCTTCAAATACAGAATTGATTTCAAGATACTTTTGTTTTTGAAGCATCGGCACCAGATTGTATCTTCAATCTCCTCGACCACTATTCCACCCCCAAATGTCTCAGATGCTCTGCCAGTTACTCCTCTGCAGTCACAGCTTTTCAGGTTTTGAGTCTTATCTCGATTATCCCATTTTATTTATTTTTATTCCAAAAATTCTCTCCTTGTCAATTGAACTAATAGTCTAAACTGGATATCTCATCAACTGCCAATTTCTGGCAGGGTGATTGAATTATCTGGTCAATCAAAATGCTATTTCCAATCTTGACCTGGGTTTGGTGTTCATTATTGAACAATTGCCCTCTCTTGTCAAAGGGGAATTTTTTCCTACCTTTTCTCAAGGGCATGTTATGCGTTGAGCTGACACCATCGTCCAGAGTGGGCTCTAGGGAGGGTTTCAGTGTCTTGCTCAAGGACATTAGGGGAGGATGGAAAATGGCTGTTGGTGTGGTTAAACCTGTGACTGCAGGTCAGAGAACAGCAGTCTTAAAACACTTATTAAACTATTTGTAAAACATCAACAAAGTTACCTGATTGTAGTAATATAATGTAAAAATCATGCTAATGTTAACATGCAGTTCTACTATGGTGATGGATGAAACAACGGAGAAATAATACATTATAAAATTTAATTAAATGCCTAATTTAACCTAAATGGTTTTACCATTTATGTTGTGTTAAATCCTTTTTTTTTTTTTGGATCACAGAGCTCCTGATTATGTAATTTTTCACTGACTTGCTGCAGGATGTGACAGTGTTTCAATGTCACAATGTACATCTGTATTAAAGGAACATTTCAGCATTTTGGGAAATACCGTTGCCGTAAAAACTGAAGTGTAAGAACGACAAGTTGGTGTTTTATGGGGGTTATGTGCTAGACTATTTCTTGGCAAGCCGGCTGCATTGACTTCCTGGAGTCTCTTGCTGTCACTCTGACGTTGCCAGGCAACCAGCATAGACTTCAAGGCTGTGTCCAAAATAATTCACTCATTCACTACTCCCTACTCACTGTCTAGGGAGTTCAACATAGAGGACTATATAGTGAGCTCACCGGCAAAATGAAAAAACGTCTTTGCGCTGCTTTCTCTCCTCTTGTCCATCTGATATTTTTCTTCCAGCGCAATGCATGATGGTATATAATGCTTGGTTAGTGACCATCGGTTGTACACTATTTTTCACGATGCATTGTGGGATACTTTGAGTCCACTATATAGGGCATAATAATTCTCACTGTACATTCGGACAGCACTACAAAATGGCGAACTCACTATATAGTGGACTGTGTAGAACGTTGTAAAACTGCAAATTGACATTTTTTAACACAGGAGTCGTTTTTACATATTTTTTGCAAAGTTTTTGTAGATTAAACAAAGGAGATATAACCTGTTAATTAGTGAGCTTTAAATGAGCTGGTAGGCAGATTTTGTTTTTACATTTGGATAGGGCCAGGCTAGCTGTTTCCCCCCGTTTATAGTCTTTATGCTAAGCTAAGCTAATCGCCTCCTGGCTTCAGCTTCATATTGAACGCACAGGTATGAGAGTGGTATCAATCTTCTCATCCAACACTCGGCAAGAAAGCAAATAAGCGTATTTCCTCTAAATCTGTTCAATATTTATGTTTATATATGTGTACGGGTGCTTCAGTAAATATCCCTGGTTTGTCTGGCCTGTTGAATCAAGGCTTTACAATTTCCTGCTCATCATCTCCACCTGCCTTCCAGTGAATCAACATATTGTTATGTAATATTCTGGCACTTCCTCCGGATACAAGCATTCAGCTCTGAAACCTGTTTTAAACAAAAGCTGAGGTTTCAAGGTGACCCTGCGTGTTGATGTTATTGATCAAAGATCTTCCGATCCGGGAAACAGAAGAGACAATTTTGCCCAAGTGGTTTATGTAACTTGTGATACTTGAAATGTCTTTATGCTACCAGCGGGAACACTTCAGTATCATGTTCATAGACCTGTTCCCTGTCAGACAGTTTGAGCTATTCTTGCTTTCAGTTTTTGGCCTCTTTTATGTCTGTGTCCTCCAAGCATTCTAGGTTTTAAAATTGAACCTCTTGTTTCTTCATGTCTCTGTTTCTTTGACATTGGATGCTTTGATATTCTTTGCGGCTTTGATTCTTTCAATCCCTTTGGATTGTTTTCTCTTTGACCTTATGCTTTCAGCTTTTGTTTCGTCTCGGCCCCTCCCCAACGCCAAACAATCTCTTAAGCTTTGCCAGACTTTTTGATATTCAATGATTTTTTTCCCCACAATCTGATATAACGCTCAAACAAAGGCCCACAAACAAAGCTAAGCCCTTTCTATCTAACAGTCAAGATCAATAGCTATGTCCCAACATAAAACTGATTTATTAAATTCTTACTAAATTAGACTGGTTGATTGATGGGTAAGCTTCAGTGAAATCATTAAGAGAATGTATGGCCCGTATATCACCTGCTATGTGAAATGCAATTAGGGAAACTCCTGCCCTGTAGAGCAATTCCCAAGAGACACACTAGGCTGCACAGTGACCTAACATGACACCATCCTCTTGTGTGTGTGTGTGTGTGTGTGTGTGTGTGTGTGTGTGTGTGTGTGTGTGTGTGTGTGTGTGTGTGTGTGTGTGTGTGAGCTTCAATTCAAGCGTCAGGATGCATGCATAAATCCATGTGTGCATGAACTGTATGTGTGTAAATATTTAACAGATCCTGTTTCCTGCAGCCTGTAATTAGATGAAGACTGACCCACCGTACAACAGTGACTAATGTTCTCCAAAGCAACATGGAACCAGGTGTAAATGAAATGTATGTATACAGTATGTAAGACTTCTTGCTGAGAGAGAGCATGTGGAAACAGCTAGCCTGGCTCTGTCCAAAGTTCAAAAATATGCCGCTAAAGCTCACTGTATTAACACTTCAAATATTGTTTCATACATACATACATACATATACAGAAAATTTTAAATGTTTGTGGTTTTAGAGGGAGTTACATAGTGTAACAGATAGTAGTTGTAGTTACAGCACGTAACTCCTCGCAAAACCACCAGTGTCATTTTTAGTTTGACATTTTGAAAGAATACATTTATTTATATGAACTATTCCTAAATGTTGCTCATAAAAGGTTTTCCATTGTTGATTATTAGACAAAACTACAGATTCTGAATCTTTATCGGTTTCAATTTCACACATACACTGTAACACTATTTTTCAAAGTGGTGGAAAGTATCTAAGTCCTTTTACTCAAGTACTCTACTTAAGAACAATTTTTACTTACTTTACCTGTGTATTTCCACTTTATGCTACTTGAGTCTTCTACTCCACCAAATTTTAGAGGGAAAATTTGTACTTTTTACTCCGCTACATTTATCTAACGGTTATAGTTACTGGTTCCTTTACTTTTGATACCCAAAAGTACCCAAAAGAATATGAAGTTGTTCAAATTAGCTGCACCTTGACCAAGTACAATATTAAAGTACTGCTTTCATGTTAATACATAAATAACAATGATCCAATAATATAACACTGAAAGGGGCCATTCTGCGTAATGAGTAGTTTTACTTTTGATACGTTAAGTACATTTTGTTGCTAATACTTCTGTACTTTTACTTAAGTAAATGTTTGAATGTAGAACTTGTACTTGTATTGGAGTATTTTAGTGTGGTATTGTTACTTTTACTTCAGTAAATGTTCTGAATAATTCTTTCACCACTGGTTTTTCAACGCAGGTTTATATGTGTGTATTGTTTGGGACTTCTTTCTTTGTATGTCCAAAAGAAAGATTTGGAATATGCAGAATCAGTAAAGACAAGAATGTACATTGTTTTTTAATTGTACAATTAAACAATTAGTACTCATCCTGAGTCAATAACAGCTGATCACTCTTAACAAAAAACAAAAAAAACTCCTACAGATAATCAAAAGACTGAATAATCACCTGGCCACACAAAGTGGTATTTGTCGTCATGATCACTTTGTGTTGTTTGACCTTTAAAGCATCACCACTATTAACCTCATAACCTTAAACTGCTCAAAGCTCCCCACCTGACCTGTCAGTCAGCGAGAAGGGCAACAAACACCTAATTGGAACCTCAGCTGTTTACATCCACTGCTCTACCTGACTGGTCAGACATGCACTTCAACTCTATCTTTCAGCTCCACATGGTTTATGTTTACAGTCCTTTAGGGGCCATCACGGCTGTCTGCTTTTCTTTTTTTTTTTTTACCAGGTGCTGACCAAGGTTTGGACTGCCATTGTTGAGGGCGATTCTCATGACACAGCTCTTAAATAGCAGCTATAGGTTCGAAAACGTTACAGCTTTACTGTTTTTTTAGTGCTGATGCTGCTTTTCCTCCAGTGTCATGTCTATTGTTTGCTGCTGCTTTTGTGAGGCAGGTTTTATTGAACAGCGGTGTTTTGTAGAATGTGATGTTTCAGCAGCGTAGACAACAAGGAACATTGCTCTTATCGGCACCTTGCAAATACTGTTTAAGATCCAGTGCATTCTGCTCTCCTACTTTGATGATTTTTTTAACAGAAGTTTTGCTTAAAATATGTACATATTTGATGAAAAGCCTAATTAAAAATGGACAAAACATGCAGCTTTGAGTATAATAATCTTCTGGCATTAGTTCATGTGCACCAGAGAGTATGACTGCGATGTATTCAAATGTTCAGCTGACAACACAGGAGTCCCAAAATTGAGCGTGTATGTTCTTTGCTTTATATCGACATTTGTGATGTAACTGTGTGCAACATCCTGTTCGCTGGCTTGGAAGTTTCTCTCTCATGTCGAACTTGTGTAAACAATCCAACCATTTTCTGTCTCACTGAAAGTAGGCCACAGGTTAAAGGAGAGCAGGAAGATCCTGAGTACTCTGTCTGCGGTTGTCATTTCATCTCTGCATCCTGCAGTCTTACAGGGTTACTAGTAACAGGCTGCAGGGGACGCTCCACTCAAATTACTCACAGAAGCATATTATTTCCCAAATGTCCACTGTAAAGATCAGGTGGCATCCAAGGCAACTGAACAGCTCGAGTAAGTAACCCTGACCCACATAGCGGCCCGGGAGTGATGAGTGAACAGTGGGGTTATGTGGCAGGGTCTGCTGGACGAGACAAAAAAGAAGAGATAAGGAGCACACCCTTCGACTCAATGGCTGGATCAATTGTCAGAGTTTAAAAGAATGTCCAGGAAGCGGCAGAGCTGATATCATGGCTCAAAAGCAGACCTGGAATTACATCATCATAATGATCGTTGTTCTGCAACTGTGGCAGAATCTGACTTGAATGATTTAATAAAGAAAGATGGAAAAGGGAGAAACAAGACAAAGTTTGTGTGTGTGTGTGTGTGTGTGTGTGTGTATGTGTGTGTGTGTTAGTCCAACAACATCATTTTTAGTGTGGATGACACACATCCTCTTCAAAACCTCTTCATGTAGCTCTTCATTTGAGGGCGTTGTATTGACAGAGATAAGACTCTCTCCTGAAACGAAGTGACTGGAGAGTCAGTGAACTGCCACATCAGTCAGAGGACATCACCGGGACATCACACTCAAAGGGGTCAGGGTCAATAAACAAACACAGTGTCACGTTAGGGGCGGACATAGAACATCATTCATTCAGTAGCTGTTCTAAACTGAGAGGCTCCCAAACAAACAAGTTACAAATGATCTGCCTCGTCATTTCTGTCCTATTTGTTTAAGGAACATTATCCTGTTTTCATAGTTGCACTTGTGAACACATATTGCTTTACTCGATTATTTATTTTCTTCTTTTCAGTGCTTTTAATTGTAGTTAAAAATTAATCTTAAAACTGTTTTTGGAAGAAAAAAAAAACAGCCAAAATGCTTACTTATCTTAAATGCTTACTTCTCTTTTATGTATTTATTTACAGTTTTTATTTAAAGAAAATTCATTCATTTAATATTTAATGCCATTATTATTACTTTCAGGGACTCTGGATGAACAGAACTTCATTTGCATTTGTCCACATTTTTCTCTTCATTTTCTGCCGGTGGAAGCAGATTCTGAGCTATCCTTCCCACAAGAAGACCTTGTAAGCAGGAATCCCAACATATTTTGAATGTGTGGGTAGCTATAACATCTGGGTGAAAATCAGTTACTCCATGTAATGTATTGTCCTGAGAGAATTGGTAAAAACTAAAAATCCTAAGCCTTAATTTACAGAGAATCACATTCTTACTGCTGACAATGTTTTCTTTCAGAATCACTTTTCTGCTTTTCTCAACTTAACCCTAGTCAACATCTGGTTGGTGGACATTTCTGTGGTAAACTACCAGAGAAACAGCTGTTACAGACTGAACTGCTGTGTTAAAGCCTGACATTTTGAACATAAACACATGCCGTTTTGGGGAACTTGCTGAAACATCCGATTCTGTCGTATTTCTTGGAGAACAGTCTGTCTTCTCCTTGCATCGTTTCATGCTGCCACATCCTGCACTCTGGGTAAAGTTGATTCTTTTTAATAAAAATAAAACCATCTGCTTTTCATCACACTGTCAACTGGGGCCACAGAAAGTTTAGGGCTGGCCCTGGACTCACACCCTGTCAACTCAAGCTGTTGTGCCAGATCAGACTGTGAGAGGTGAAGTCTCTGTTCTGCTATGTAGGCACACAGTAGCACTGCATAATTGCTGCTTTTTAATAAACCAAATATAGCCGCCAAATAATTCCTACTAATTATTACTTTATTTTATGCAGAAACACATTGACAGAAGTGCAAGGTGTGTAGAAATGTTTTCCCAAAGCTAATCAGTCATCCCGTGGTGCGAAATTTCTGTTTGCCAAACATTAATGAGGAAGATATTTCTGTTCGGGTAAGACTGCATGAAGGAAGGTACAAAAATGAATACACACCTCAACTGAGCAGAGCAGAAAAACCGTTGGGTTACGAAAGAAAACTTGGAAAGGAGAATTTGATTGACTGTTGCAGCATCTTTCGCATGCCTCTCTGCAGTAGTTGTCTTTGAGAATGGGGAGAGTGAACTTCAATTACAGCCTTCTTGGCAGCTCAGAGACACTTTTTGCTCTGTGGGCTCTGAGAGATCCTTCCTGCTGCACTGCATGCAGGGTTGAGGGTGAGCTGCAAACCACACCTGCCTCTCTTTAATCTAGTTCAAAATCCCCTGAATCTAAATGTGAATGTGAAGTGCCCATGTGCTCACCTTGACATTCATACAATGCCTCTTGGCCTGTAATAGAATATTAATATTCCTCCTATCCTATCCTGGAGAATTTGCAAACAATTGAATGGTGGGGAGAGCTGATTTATTTCTGAACACTGAAAGGTTTATTATATCAGTGGATTTCAATGGCTCAGTATGATGGAGTTTCCATTAATTATGCAAACAAATTGGAATTTTATCACTGCAGCTGCATTTAACTGACATGCTGCCATTACAGTGCTCTGAGTGGCCGAGGCGACGGCAACAATTGGCCAAGGTGCTGTGAAAAGCCAACCAAAAGCAAAATAAACGGAGTGTCAATACAATTCTAATTTGTTTGTGCTTATTGTGGGTGTCCTTCACAGTCGTGCCACTGGATCGTGTGGCGGAAATCTGCATTGCAAATCTGGGTGTCTAGTGTTTTCTCTTCACTATAGAGGTCAATCTCATGTTTATTTTGCAGGGTCAAAACAGCTCTCGGGCACCTAGGCACAGGATAGCAAAAAAGAAATATGTATTTTAAGGAGTAATTTAGCTCCAGGCTTCAGTCCATCTCTTCATATATACCAGTGGAATGGGGGCAGGGGTGGGGGTGGGGGGAGTGGTACAGCATTTGTACTGTACCTGTCATGAAAAAAACAACAAAAAGCATGTTAAAACAGAAGGATTTTGTATATCCGCCTATTGTTGATAAAAAATACAAAAGGCTCATTTGGGACGTTCTTTCACCAGTAATTCATTTGCACATTGAATTGTTCCTGTGTATTCACCGTGTGATTGTGGATTATGTTGGATCATTGTGTGAGAGTGTGTGTGTGAGTGTGTGAGAGTGTGTACGCACATAAATCCGGTGTAAAGCGACAGAAGGCATTGTGTCTGTTGTTGGTCTTTGTTCTGGTGTATTGTGCCAGCACATAATATATTGCGCCAGCATAAAATAAAGTGGCATAAAATTACCATCACACACAAAGAGACTGTAATAAATCAGAGGAGCAATAAACCAAAGACATGTACAGGTTAGAAGAAAAAACCCCACTCTGACTCATGAGTTCTCTGTTATTCTGTTGACAACAGTAAAAACCTCGGACTATTTTTGTTTTTGTCTAGATTTCAGATAATACAACTCATTATTTGCTACTTAAACTCTGTTGTAGGATTCAATGTCAGTGTGATGGCCACCACTTTAAAAATTCATGAATAACATCCCCAGAAAAAAACATAAACTGAACGCCTCCCTTTCTCAGCTCCCTCTGTTGTGTTGTAATGTTTTGACTACTGATGTGATTTCCCCGGAAGTTATGGGATAATGAGGCAGCTTGAGTGACAAAAAGTACCACTGAGTTTAGCTTTGCTTTTATCAAATTGTTTTGTATCTATCGTACATTTCCACTGAGATCCTTGTCTTGAATATATAATCAATTCCAAACTCAAGACTTGGAATGGCAAAGAAAATCCAAAACGCACACTGACTGATTCTGCAGTTATCATTAGCGTTACACCAACATTTAAAACATCAAAGTTTTGCTTTCATATAAAATGAAAAGATAGAGGAGTTCATTGTGAATGAGTCTATATTTGTATTCTGTGCCAAGAAAGGAGACTGGCAGCATCCCCATAATGAAGCAAATCCCTCCACATGCTGCCACACAAGCTCCTGATGGGCTCATTTAGCTCTGTCTCTTTACAGACCCAGAGGAGGATTTTAATGGCTGGATTCTTAGTTGCTCTAAGAGTTGCAGTTTGTCGTTCGTTCTTCAAATAGCGCCTGGTGGGTATTAATACGGCAAGTGTGAATAATTTAAAGAATTACTCCCGAAATTCTGACGAACAGTCGGCAACAGTCAGCAGAAAGCTCTGGCTTATTATTTTGGGCAGACTGGGTTATTTTGCTTTTTGGGTTGATACATAGAGAGAGAGAGAGAGAGAGAGAGAGAGAGATATTTCCTCTCCAGTCACATGAGCACTTATTTCTCTGCTAATATTTTAAATCATCCGACTGTGTTTTAGACAGACAGGTGGCTTTTAGGTATAACCTAGAAAGCCATGGCCTAAATCCCTGGCTTATCATCTTCCGGAGATGCACAGACTCATTCATGCACACACACACACACACACACACACACACACACACACACACATACACACACACACACACACAAACAAACAAACAAAAACACAGCACACATAGCAGCACAAGAACACAGCTCACAAGATCAAAAGGGCTCTATCTGATGCCTCTGGTGCAAGTTTCCACTTTAAAAAACAGAGGAAAACCTCTGGTGATTGCTTGCTCTTAAAAGGAACCCTTTCCTTTTTTTTTTCTCACTTCAGCGTCAGGAAACCGGAGAGGCCAAGGAATTATGTGCCCTGAACATTTTGTCTGAGCTGTGACAGCTCCTTGGGATGCTCGAGGCTACTTTGTGTCCTCTTTCTAACCACTGTAAGCCTTTGGCCCGGCGTGGTGGAACGTCATTTCATAATCGTCTGATTCCTCGTTTGTTCTGAACAACGCACTCTATGCTCTCAGTCAGTCAAACGAACAAAATCCATATTTCACAGAAGCAGCCGTCAAATCATCCACGGGGATCCTGCTTTGTTATGTTATATGCACATGTTGTACATGTGAAATACAGATTGGCCCCTTACGAATGTATTTCCAACCAGCATTCAAGATGGCAACGATGTGCTAAAAGATACACCTTCAGGCGTGCTTGTGGACATTTTATGGATCTGCTTTCTTTAAACACCAGGCTGAAAATGACTGTAGCTTTAGGCTAACAATATCTAATAATAAAATGAATAGACAGTTGTCTTTTTATAAAGATTGGTGACAAATTAATGCAAAGATGTTTAACCTTGAGAGCAGCTTCAGTGCTCCTTAGCATTAATTAAGTCTCTGAACTTCCTTACTGGAGGGAAGAAAACCATCCCTCCAAAAGATGTTCTTTCAGAGCACTGTCTCACAAAACAACATGTTGGGTTTCTTTAGGCGACATGTCTTGACAAACCCTCTCATAGGTGTTCATTTCACTGTTCACTAAACCCTTACCCATAGGCACGACATGCCTGTCAAGCTTTGGATTTTTCAACATGTTGAAGTGGTGTACATGGAGCTGTAGTTTGAGCGATACTCAATATCCAAAGAGTTTGACTGGTGGTGTCCTTTTTTAACTTTTCCAAAAAAAAAACACACAAGAGCAAAATACAGCAAACATTGCCCGTGTGGGCAGCCCAATGTGGGCCCTGTTACCGCCGTGAAAAGCAGGGCACGTGTGGCCAACAGAATTAGTTTGGTCCTACTTACGAAAATTAATGTGGAGTCGGTGTGTACATATGCAAAGACAATGTCGGACTCCGTAGTTTTCTCTGGACCCCTGCCTAATCTTACTAGCGATGACATGTATAGCCGCATGTCATCATTCAACAGCTGGTTGTCGAGGTGGTGTCCAGGTAATGATGTGGGCTTTGTAGATAATTGGCGGACTTTGTGGAGAAGACCTGGTCTGATTAGGAGAGACGGCATTCATCCCACTTTGGATGGAGCCGCTCTCACATCTAGAAATCTGGCTGAATTTATTAGTGGCCCAAAGCCATGACAGCTCAGAGTTCAGACCATAGACTTAATACAGTCTGTGGTCCAGACCAGGAGGCAGAGTTGCAGTCCTACACGCTTCTCTGCGCTTCCATTAGAGCAGTTACCCACCCTAAACTCCACCGAGAGGTTGTCTGCCCCCAGACCACTTGAATTATTTAAATCAAAAGTAAACAGAAGAAGAGTTACACATAAAAACCTAATAAAAAGTAAAACCTCCACTGCAACAGTACAACAAAATAGGAGAATTAAATGTGGACTCAACATCAGATCTCTCTCATCTAAAGCTGTTCTAGTAAACGATCTAATATCAGATCATGATATTGATTTATTTTGTCTTACTGAAACCTGGCTGTGTCAAGATGAATATGTCAGCCTAAATGAATCCACTCCCCCCAGTCACATTAATACTCACATTCCTCGAGGCTCAGGCCGTGGAGGTGGAGTTGCAGCCATCTTCGACTCAAGCCTATTAATCAAACCGAAACCGAAACTAAATTATAACTCGTTCGAAAGCCTTGTTCTTAGCCTTTCACACCCAACCTGGAAAACAGTACAGCCAATTCTATT